>CM060107.1:55770860-56979039 GCA_030522415.1 Channallabes apus
CACAGTTAGAGACCGAGTTACACCCCTTCACGTTGTTCCCTGATGGGAATGGTCTTGCAGCAGGATCGATCGCCACATACCGTTCAGGAACGGTTTGAGCACCGTGACGAAGAGCTTGAGGTGTTGATTCTGATCCATGGAGACTCCACCTCACACACTTACAGAACCTTCAAGGACCTGCTACAGACAGCTGGGTGCCAAATACCACACACACCTTCAGGGCTCTAGTGGAGTCCGCAGGTGGTTTTAATGTTAAGGCTGTACATTTATAGCAGCTATGAACATTTATTCTCTCATCATAGAAACATCACACTTTCTGGTTGACTCTATCTTGAAGACAGATATAACAATATGACGTGTGTGTGTGTGTGTGTTTAGGAGCAGTATAGGTTCTGTTACGACGTGGCACTGGAGTACATCGAAAACTCATAATGGAGAAGAAGGAGCCATCCATTTATCTGTCTGTCCATCCATCCATTTATCTGTCTGTCCATCCATCCATTTATCCAGAGCACTCTCTTTCTTGCACACTCGCCTTTCCCCATCATCACAAACCCTGTCGCTCCTGCTCTTCTGACGCACGAGTCAGGAAGCCTGCGGATGGAAAAGATGATCGAGGATAAAGAAATGCGGTACATTCTGTTTAGCCAACAGTGTTCGAAAAACTGTGGGATGTGTCCGAACATTCATTGTTCTTTCTTTTTCTTTTTTTTTTTTTATGTTCCTTTGGTAAACACAAACACCAATCTGTTGCATGCAGAACATTTTTTGGGTTGAAAGTTTCTGTGTTGTTGTCTCGTTACTGTCGATAAACCATGTATATGATTATATCTGATATATACGTATATGATATCCATCGTTGTGTACAAGTAAAATCTCAAACGCAGCGTGTGACATTGGCTTTGTATTGTGCACTAATGGCTGGCTTATGGATTATTCTTATTATCGTTGTCTCTTTCATTTTTAAACACTTTCAGTTTTTGTAGCAGAATTATAATCGTAAGCCAAAGACGAGTGTAAATATGTCTATAAAGCACATTGTTTGTATTTATTTGTTTTCCCTTCGAAGGCTCAAAACAATCATCGTCATTCCTGCCTGTTTACCTTATAAACATGTTGTTTTTTATTATTTTTTTTACATTTTTATTTCAATAGTGTTATGTAGACTGTAGGCATGTGACGATGAATCATCTGAACGACACACTGCAGTATTTACTGCTTGTTAAAATGCTGTTTACATCCATTTCTACAAATGTGTATATGCACACAGTTCGACATTTCTTACACTAGGGTTTGGATTTTGTTTCATTTTTTACATCTATGTTTTTCCCCCCTAGTAGTAAAATTGTTGTAATTTCTGTAAAGAACAAATTTAAAAACATTCTGTGCTACAGATTTTTTTTTATTCTGCATCTGATTATTTTATAAACTTTTGTCAAAACAAAGAACTTTAGTTCAACCAAACACATAATAATTTCAGTGCATTGCCTATTTTTTAATAAGTTAAAGCAAACAAACAAAAACAAAAAAAGCCAGAATTTTCTCACAAGGAATAAAAACATCACCAAACTGACTGAATTTTTTTTGGCTCAAGGTAAAATTTTAATACTAAAAAAGGACATTGTTCTGTAAATTTCTGTCGTTTAGTGATAACACAGTAAATAATTTCTCCTCACATGCCTCGTGTTTATTCTTTTTTGATAATTCCTTTATATTTTAAACATTTTTACCCGCATATTTTTGTGTGTACATGATTGTGAACTGTATATTTTACTGAAGTGGTATCGGAGAGAAAATCTCACAACGAGAAGAACTTTACTGTTTTAAAGACTTTTAAGGAGAGCGCCATGGTACGAGTGTATGCGCTGAATATTCACAGTGTTAAACTGGAATAAAAGGAAGGAAATTGCAGCTGGACGCCTCCACATTGGACTTTTCCATGGAAAGGCAAAATTGATTAAAAAAAAAAAATGTAAAGAAAACGATCAAATGCGTCATCGCGGTCACGCAGCATCTTTGTTCTGTCTGTAGTTGTTGGCTTCATGGCTGTAATGAAACTAGTGAAATTTCTTTTAATAAAAAAAATTATGTGCAAAGAGTGTTTATTTTTTCTTCCCTTTTTTAAAAAAAATACCAGCATGATGGCATAATGTGATGTCACAATACACTTGTAAGATGGGTAGATAGCAGTGCTTAATTTTACAAACATTAATTACAAATCAGTGAAGAGATCATTTCATGTTAATGTTGCACTTTACAGTATAAATTAATGTTTTATCTTTTTTTTGTTGTTTAGTTTCTTGAATAATTTTTAATTAAATAAATATCAAAGTTTTTTTTTTTTACTTGTTCATTGGACCTCAGTTATCGTGTTGTCTGATCAGCCAATCATGTGGCCAGAATGAGTGTGATCATGAGTCCAACCTGTACCTTTCTCCAAAAAAACTCAAAAAGCCAACCAAGTTGTGATGTTCACAATCCTGAACCTTGAGATCAGTTTAAAAGATCAAACTACTAATATAAATTTATTTCAAATCCCGAATTTGCTTTGTTTTTTATTAATAATTATTCCATATTGAAATCCATAATGAAAGGGGAAAAGGTGTATTTGGCCAAGCTTGAGCTATTACTTGAATATAATTCAATTAACTAATTATATATTAAATATTTTGTGAATTAGAATTACACATTTTTTTCTTATAAATGTATTGCATCTGCATTGCATATTAAAATATACGTAAATAATGTTATAAAATAACATAATAAATATATACAGTTCATCCGTGAAATCTTTAAATCTAGAATGAAATTCATATTCTAGATTATTTGCACATAAAATCATTTTTTTATAGCTTAAAGCTCAGCAAAAATTATATATCTCAAGATCTTAGAATATTTTATCAAATAAATAAAACCTTAAAGAAATTCTAAATCACTGTTAATTTACTGTATGCTATCAATACTTGGACTGGGTCTCCTTTAGCACTGCATCGAGGCGGCAGGAATGGGGCCAGAATGAAGACCAGGTTTCTTTGACAGCCGCCTTCAGCTCACCTGTATTGTTGGGTTGGATGTTTCTCATTGTCCTTTTGACAATAGCCCAAAAAATCTCCAAGGAGTTCAGTTTGGGTGAGGTTTCTGCCCAATCAAGCACAGTAATATCAGGGTCAGCAAACCAGTTAGTGGTAGTTTTGGCAGTTTGGTGATATCCATAAACCGGTCACCAGACAGAGGCATAAAGACTTTCTGGTAGATGCTGTATTGACTTTGGACCTGATAAAAACACAGTGGGCCAACACCAGCAGATGACATGGCATCCCAAATCATCAACAATTTGGATTCTGTGCCTCTTCCCTCTTTGTCCAGACTCTGGGACCTTGATTTCCAAATGAAAAGCAAGATTTTGCTTAGCTCAGATGTTTGCCCAGCCCAGACACACTTCTGTTGTCTCTGGTTCAGGAGTGGCTTGATACTATAAATGCGACTGTTGTAGCCCTGTTTGTGGTGGCACTTGAAGCACTGATTTCAGCCTCACTACCAAGGTCCTGAATCGGCTTTGTTTGAAAATCCGAGGTCATCTCTGTTTCTTGTGTATCATCCAAATTTTTCCTTCCGGTCAGGTTTCCATCAGGCTCTTTTTGTGATCACAATCTGTGGCTTACCATCCTAGTGTCGATCATCTTCTGGACAAATGTCAGGTCAGCAGTCTTCCCCATGAGTGTATTTGCGTGTACTGAACTAGACTGAGAGGTACACTGTATTTATACTGTATGAATAGTAATTTGCTCAAACTGAAAAATGAAATATTCTAGTATTTAGAGATTTTGATTTCCATGAGCTGTGAGCCATAAACATCAAACCGAAAACAAAACAGGCTTGAAAGATTTCACTTTGCATGTAATGAAACTAGAATAAACAAGTTTCGCTTTTTAAATTAAATTAAGAAATAAAATAACTTTTCCACCATTTTCTTTTTTTTTTTTTTTTACATGCACTGTAATATTATTGCTACAGCTTTTCCATTATATATATATATATATAGTTTTTTACTATTTCTTATAACCATACCGAATTCTAAATCTATAATTCTATTTTTATTTATTACATTATAGCTTATTTACTTGTAAAAATCAAAAAGGAGAAAATATTGTACTTTTTGCATTATTGAAATATTAAGAGCGTATTACGCGAAAAAAGTGAGGACAAAAGTTTGCAGTCCCTTTTTGTCCTCAAATAAGCTTGAAATACCAAACAGATGAAATAAACCTGAATCAAATTAACATTTAATTCTTCTTTGTGTCAGCTTTAGCTATTTATATCACCTTCAAAACAATGTTTAAACACTTGTTCCTTAAAGAAGGAGATCTTTAACACCCCCAGAGTTTTTGCCCCTCAGCGTCCCTCCATCAGAACTTTTCCTCTGAAGTAGAGAGCGGGTGAATAATGCTCGCGTGTGGTTTCATTGCTGCATTTCTGCAGCGTGTCGCTTTCCTTTGAGGTTCGACATCCTTCACTTCCTGTTCTCCTCCTCCGAGAGCTATATTTCACACTCTATTGTTCTCTCTCTCGACATCTCAGAGCTTTACCCTGGCCAAAAAGGGGTCAAAGGTCACTCTTTTGCCATCGCTCTGGCCTTTTTTCGACCCCTTGGCTTCCTTTTTTTTTTTATTATCATTTTTATTATTAAATCTTTCAATGGACAACTTAATACTGTAGAAGTCAGCGCTGAGAGAGGTTTTTAAAAGGTATCGAGGATGGCGATGACACTAACGGAGTTCACTCGCTCTCTGGACCCTGAAACGCTGCCCAGGATTCTCCAGATTCAGTCTGGAATTTACTTTCAAGGTAGAAACAAGCTGATCAATTTTTGTACACTAAGTGTAGTTTGGTTTGAGTCTTACATTTTTATACTTAAATGCTTTAACAGCAAAACAAGAAAAAACATGCTGATTCCTGTTTCTCTCCGCTTCACTTTGGTCACTTGTGCGGATGGTTTTCTCCACTTTGTAGTTGTTTCTTGAATTGTAAATGTAATATTTCGTGAAATTTATTTACATTTAAAAAAACAACCAAAATGTCGAGTGCAGTCCTGTGCTTATTTCCACATTTTATGGCCACCATAAATAAATAAATAAATAAAAACAGACTATTTGGTTTTGAGAATAATATGAATAATTAACTGCTTATTTTATCTGATTAAAATCTTAAAGTGGCTTTTATTTTCAGAAAAACCATAACGAATGTATTGTTCTTGCACATGCTTTGTTTGAAACGTCATCAGCTCAGTATTATGCCATGAAAGTTTCAAATTACGAAACAGTACATGACCGTTAAAATAGATGTAAATATTTGTCTTTTGTTATTATTTATATGTATTATCATAATTCCTAAATTAAATTCCTTATAATTTATATTCCCCTTTAGCTAAAATTTAACAAAGATTTAAGCTTTTAGTCTGGATAAAACAAATTTTTTTATTTCATAAAATATCAGTAATGTTAAAGCAACAAAGTAAATTAACATTTATATTAACTGGTGTGCGCTTCAACAATAAAAAATAATCTAATTTCATTAGAGTCAAAAATGTATTCTGAAATGTAAACGCACACAAAAGTTCCTAAACAGTACGCGTAAATATTAGTAACCACTATTTAGACTGACTGTTTAATTAACAAAACAAATTAAAAAAAAATAATTTGTACTCATTAGATTTTTCAAATATTCATTACAGGAAAATTTCATATTAAAAAATATATATTTATATGCTTTTTTTTAGGGTAGCAACAATGTTTAGCACCGGACATGACCGTAATTGTAAAATGTTGCATATTTCAAACACACAAAGGATTCAGTTTAGTTAAAAAATATATATTTTATGTAGAAACCAAAAAGTATTTTAAATAATGATTTTCATATTTTCATGCTTTTGGTTCAGGTTCTGTGTACGAGCTATTTGGAAGAACATGCTGTCTCTCCACCGGAGATCTGATGAAGATCATTGACATCACCATCACCAGATTCATCGCACACACTTCAGATGGGGTGGAGATCAACCTCCCTTTAGATTACCCAGGTATGAAGGTATATGGAGAACATTTGCACACCCGTTGCATCACAATCATAATGATGTAATGTATCGCTGATGTTCTTTTTTTTTTAATTATCGGCCTTTTATTATTATGAGTCACAAAAGAAAAGAGAATTTTTACATAATTAAGGGGGATTATGAACACAGATGCTTATTCCATGCATTCCAGATCTTTTCTGAAAATTTCAGAATCTCTATTTTTTTCAATTTTTTTAACTTCATTCAACACTGATATCATGAAAGCCCTTTCTCCAAATCTACATAGGTTCTTGGAATGGAAGATCACCAGGGATCACAATATGATTTTAGCATGATACTAACAGTATTGAATCAACACTTAAATATCATGATTTGATAAATATCCTGTTTCATTATATTATTATTATTATTATTATTATTTCACAATTCTAAACACATTTTACAATTAATTTGCTCCTACCACACAGGACATTGTGCTGCCTGACACACTGTGAATGGTTTAGAGAATATGGTTTATCACCTGTAGGATTATAGAGGAACTGCAAGATTTTACCACCTCCAGTGGAAACAGATATAATAAAAAAAAAAAAAAAGTTTTTTAAAGTCTATCTAGCAATACACACACATTTTTTTTATACAATACATAACTGAATAGAATTCTCCACAATCTATAAAAAAGTTTTGCTATTATTTTTTTCTAGTTTATGTATGTGTATGTAAAAGGTTATAAAATGTTAGTAAGAGAAAAAGCCACAATACACCTAGCTTAGCTAGCTCTCTAGATCGGTGTTGTACGGATTCATTAGCACTAAAATGCAGCTAGCTATTTTGCTAGCTTAGGCTTACTTGTTCATGCTAGCATCTAGCTCACATTTCGCATTGCCTTCAAAGTGGCACTACTAGAATTTTAAGCGATATACGAACGTGATTAATTTATCTAATGCTATAGAGACAGCCATTTTGAACAACAAAAACAACGGACTAGTTTTTAATCTTCAGGATAATTCATATTATTACACTACTCATTAGACTTTACCTCCCAAAGTCTGAAGGTGGAATTGTGCAGGAAATCTAAACACCAAACATACAAAGAATACTAAACTATGTTTGATGTTAATAATATTTTGCATTGTTCGGTATTTCCTAACTCATTTCTGTAAATAATGAAGAATGTTCATGTTTTCTTTGTTATCCTGATCTAATTAACTATATTTCTGTAGGTCTGTTTAGGATTGTAGCAGACACTGAGCCTTATCTGAGCGTCCAAGAAATTGTGCGTTCGATGAAGATTGGATCTCACGTACTCGGCCAGCCGGTGTTCCAGTCTTCAGATAAAATTGCTCTCCCACAGGGCTCGCTGAAAAAGCAAGAGATCTTCCGAATTACCTCTGTCTGTCATGACCTGGATGGCGTTGAAGGCCACATTGTATGCGAGGTTCTTCATCGGGAGCCGAAATTCCACTTCACACTCGGCCTTTCACAGCAAGGGAATTTCATGGAGTGTGAAGATGATCAGTTTTACACACTCCAAGAGCTCGCCAAGTGGAAAATCTCTAATGGGAGGAAGCGAATTGTGACTGTAGTAAAAGACCTGGCTATGAAGGATTTGCTGTTTTCCAATTTGTTGGAAAAGGTGTGTGGAGAGTTGACGTTGACTCCTGTGTACGAGATACAAGCCGTTATGTCAGGTGAGTGACAAGTTTCCTATTTAAATGCTATGGCATTGTATATCAAGGGCTTGGACCCACCGACATGTAAAACTTACCTTTAAGCCTGCGTCAAGTTTTAGTATACAGTAGGTCTCACTTCCCCTTTCTGGCTGAAGTCCACCTGGTAGCATCATATTTACAGCTTCTTCTTCTTCTATGTGTACATTTCTGAATTGTGTTCAATGTAGTAGAGATGAGTTTTCCCACTTCTGTGTAGCAGTAATTCCCATCAAAGCAACTATTCCTCAACATCTATTAGCTTCAACTCCAACAAGCTCCACTCAGTTTCATTCAATATAGTTTGTAGTACCTCACCAGATAGTGTCAAGGAGTTGTAGCACAGTGGTATAGAAACGTCACCGTGTGCTAACTAGTTGCTGGAGTACTGCGGTCACACCAGCGGACAGATCTTCTTAATACGGTATGTTCCTCAAACATAGCTATAAGCTAATTATGTAAAACTGTATCCAGTGGCAGCATATACAAGGAAACAGTAACGGTCCCAGAACGGAGCCTTATGGAACACCCTAAACTTATTCTGTCCTTAACACCAAACTTTATTCTTAGACCACTATTAAAATGTACAGACACAAAACAGATGCAATTAGAGGCAGAACATTTCAGTCCACCAAACAGAACACTGTGATCTGGGGTGATGATAAGCTGCACTGAGATCAATTAAGACCAGTGTTATTTGGTCAGCTTTGTTGTTGTTTTAAAGTGCTTTAGAAATGAAGTGGTATGGTATGGTATGGTATTCAGTAGGTAGCAGGTCTCTATTCTGATGGAAACCTTTCACAGATTTGTTCCTGCAGAAAAAAAAAAACTTTTAAAAGAACGTGACATCTGTCTAATGTCTTTTGTTGTCTTTTCCCCCACAGTCGGGAAGAATATAGTTGTCATTCCGTCCAACCTGGATGTGGAAGTCATGGACGTGACAGATCAGACTGACCCAAGCTCTTTCATCCAGCCACTTTCCCCTCTGGACATTTTCCAAAAACCCTGCGAGATCTTCCCCTTTCTGGCTGAAGTGATTGAAAGGCCTACCGTTGAAGGGAACATGCCAGAAGAATTGGCATTCCTTTTAGACTGCACACAAATAATCGTTCATCGGGCTTACAAAGCCAAGCGAATCCTTGCCACGGAAATCCGACAAGAATCACCGAGACATTTCCTGATTCCGACAAGCTATAATGGCCGATTCAAGCGCCGACCACGTGAATTTCCGACAGCGTACGACTTAAAACGAGCGCAAAGTGACACGGAAAAACTGCACGTTGTGGCGACTAGGGCTTTCGATTCTGTTTATGATGGTTTGGCATCTGTTCTTGTGGGGGATGAGTTTCAAGTGAAGAGAAAAGAACCCAAGCATGTTGAAATTGGAGATAAGATCGATTCCCTCTTGTGCTTGAAAATTAAAGGGAAATCCCACGAGGCCGTGCGTCTCCCGATGTTTTTAGATGGCGGATTTATGGAAGTCATCCATGATAAACGACAATATTTCATTTCAGAGATTTGCCGTTGGTTCCCATTGCCGTTTAATGTCAAGGTTTCTGTCCGCGATCTTTCATTAAAGGAGGACATTTTGGCTGGAGTTCCAGGCCTACGGATCGAGGAAGAAATTGTTGACCCTTATTTGCTCATCTCGACCACTGACCTTTCTAGCTGGTGGGAGATTGCAGTTAATCGCACTCACATGACGCTTCACATGGATAAAAAATGGGACGACGGGGAACCTTCGTGTAGCGTCAACTCATTTGTCGAAGAGATTTCTGAGAAATGTTACTACACCATGAGGAGGTATGCTGTAGCCACGGTAACACCCCCACCACGCCCCCCGAAAACACCCAAACGACCTCCAGAGCGACCAGTCAAGCCACATCAAGCAAAACCAGAGAAATCCACACCCTGCTCACCAAAGGTAATCAACACTAATTAAGATTAGTGCAAAAAAAACAATATGAGGCTTATGAACGCCACGGTCATAATAATCAATAATATTTTTCACCATATGAAATATAATGGGGAGGCACGGTGGTGTCATGGTTAGCATTGTCACCGTGCACCTTCAGGGTCCATGTTCGATTCCCATCTTTGTGTGCATGGAGTTTGCATGCCTCCCCCTGTGCTTGGTGGGTTTCCTCCGGGGTACTCCGGTTTCCTCCCACAGTCCATAGACATGCAGATTAGGCTAAAAGGTGTTTCACAAATTGCGGGTAGCGACCCTGAATACAGGATAAAGCGGTATAGACGATGAGTGAGTGAGTGGCATAATGGCTACTTTTTGTGCATATGGTACTTTGTCCGGCTACTATATGTTTGATTTTCACTTAATTGGATAATTTTCCTAACAATGTGTGTGAATGATTCCCAGATATTTCATCCGTTAGACTTTCAAAAGACCTACGAGCCATCAAGCAACAAAATGTGCAATTCATCGAAAAGTAAACAACACTGACATTCAGAAACTCTAATCATCATAATATTGTCTATTTATTCCAATTATTTATTTTTTTAAATTCTGTTAATAATTTCCTCATTGTGTTCATAAACTCATTAAAAACATAATTAGTCACATGACACCCTACAGTCTGTGACACATCCAATAAAAAAAATATATATAATAAATTCCAGCTTTGATAGTAAATTTTGGAGCATCTCGAGTGATGAATTGTCCAAAATTTCTTTCAAAAGTTAAATGATTACCTTTTCTTACGGATTCTGCAAGCAAATTGAAAGTCATTTTTATTACTATTACTATGTTCAAAAGCACAACTAATGAACTCGAACGGGCCTTTAAGCTCTGTCTGATGATGGTGATTATTAAAATGTCATTAGAGCTATTTCAGTGTTATTTCAGTTGCATCTCTGTTTATATTTATTGGTTATAAAAGAAAAAAAAAAAAAAAAAACTAAATCTGGTCTCACAATTCATTTGTTCAATCAACCCATGGGATTTAAGGTCAGCGTAATGCTCTCAGTACTAAACCATCAGGCCGTCAGGTCTCCAGGCTTGTTGCTCACTTGTATGGATGTATAGAACTGCTAAGTGGTGAGCTCACCTGAGTCACGCGCTACTTTGTAAAACTTAGTTATAATCAATAATCAACTAATCAAATCCACTCAGGACAGGGCAGAAATTTGCTTAGTTTTTTTTTGCCAGGTTTTTATCTTCGCTTCTTTTTCGTCTACTCTCTGGTTTGATGCTAAATAAATTATATCCCGTCAATCAGCTAATCGCGTTTTTAATTCTTAAAAAGAGCTTCTAAGACATTTTGGACGTGTATTAAACAACGAAAGGCCATTGAACAATAAAGGGAATTTACCACATCGGCATTAATGTATATTTAACCTCGTAATAAAAGCATTCTTAATAAAGCAATGGATTCTTTTTATTACTCAGTTTTACACCGATTCCCTCCTAAATGTTTTATGTTTTTGTAATTAAAGGCTCAGGAAATCTTTTGAAATGGTCATTTTCTGCCATCTAGTGGTGAACTATGGAGCTGCACTACAGAGTAATAAAAGTCCACTGGTTTGTTCTGTTTCTCCCAGTGAAGTCACGTTTATTATTACTTCTTAATTAAGTTAACCTAGCACACGGCTAATCTTATATTATATTATAAACGATCACAATTTTATTTAAATAAATGTTTCCATTTCATTATTTTATTCTTTGATTTGATTAAAAATTTTTTCAAATGTATTAATTTATTTAATTTATTCTTTCCTTCTTTGATTTTAAAAGCTCAACCAAAGAACATTACACACAAGAAAAAAGTGCACGTTTTACATTTTATTAATTTCATTTTGTATTTATTTGTACATTAGTTACTTTTACATCCTGTGAGACAGATAAAATACCTATTGTTTATTCTACACAATTACTGTAAATAAAACTCTGATCATTTGAATTAACACCTCTTAAAGGCCCAAATCTGCGTACATTTAATATAAAATCTGCCATTTATTTATAATATCTATATGGATTAACCTGAGCTCCTGCGTGTTCTCTGTCCCGTCAGCCCGCGGTGGTCAGCCGAGACGGTTCCTCACACTGCACTACAACGGAAACTGAGAAAAATGCTGCAACTCCTGCTACGTTACCCAGAACTACTGTACAGAAAGGTACAAACATCAGTCATAATATCAACACGCGTTGCTCGGTGGACCTGCAGTTTGCATGTATGAGGAGTGTTCGAGTCAAAGCGGGACTTTTGATAAATGGTACAGAATAACCGAACACACTGCAGGTTTCACCGCACTGAAGCTTGAAGTCTTAAATCTGCAAGCCTTCATCCACCAGAAGTCCTGGTTTGACTCGAACGCCTGTTAATGGATGCATGCAAATCCCAGCCACTAATGTTAGTTCATTTGTCAACTACAGTATTATTATAACAATTCATTAATGATGTGCGTATGCCTGTGTTTCCTGGCGTCCAGCTGTGGACAGAGGCCGCAGTATGGAGGACGTGTGTGTAAACCAGACGGACGATGACGATACTCATGATTACGAATACATCGATGAAGATGAACTGGAGAACATCAGGAAGCAGTTCAACGAACAGTCTATTAACATTTCTCCTCAAACTCAACCGAGTAACACGATATAGCTGTTATAGAATTACACTGTATGGAGACGAATAAATAAAAACAATCTTCCCCGTCATCTCCTGTATTACTACTGTTGTTAGCGTTCACTCTCATCTAGAAACACAGAACAATATGTTCACATTTATATAAAATACTATTAAGCGTTTTGTCCTGGTTATAATCATATTATATTCATCTCAACACAGTATTAGCAGTTTTAATGCAAATATACACTATAGCAATAATAATAATAAAACAATGTGTTAAGAGTTCTAAATCAATTCACATTTATTATTATTACTATTATTACTTAAAATCTAAATTTGTAAGATGAGCAATTTGGAAAAGCAAGTTTGACTTTAGCTTTTAGCTTAAATCTACATTTTGGTGCTGAATTTGGATTTGGTGTAAAAAAGACAGTTATGTGTTTCCTCTTGTAAAAGAATTGAGTTACTAACATGATAATCATCTTCCTCTTCTGCTTCTTCTTCTTCTTCTTGATGAACATAATATCAGAGAAGATTTTGGTGAAACATGAGAGAAGAATAAAGTTTTAATATGTGATACATTTAAACACCTCCCACAGCATCTACTGTAAATAATAATAATAATAATAATAATAATAATAATAATAATAATAATTAGTGTCAAAACCATTTGAAAGAGCCTAAGGGAAAAAAATAAGACCAGACACATCAAAGAGAAAATAATTGAACAACCAGAACAAATAAATCAGTAAATTAATAACAATAATACAAAAATGTATCATAATAATCATAATAACGTATGAAGTGATTAGAAGAAAGATGAAAATGACCAAATGAAAGCTGACAGAACAACTGAAACTTAAAATAAAATAAATCAATAAAATAAATCAACTAATTTAAAAGAAACCAAGTAAAAATAGAAAAGTCAAATCAAAGAGAATCGATCAACGGAAACTGGTCAAATCAAAAGATTAATTTGAAAGCAACAGTCCTGATCAAAGAGAACAAAACTTCAATAGAACAAAAATAAAAGGACACCGACAAAATCAAAGAGAAAATGACTGACCAGATCAAAATAACCAGATCAAAGAGACAGAGCAGATCAAATAACAGAGGCCAACACCAAAGGCAACTGACAAAACAGCAGATCAAAGAGAAGCAAAACGATGAATGAGAACAGAACAAACATATATAACCAAAATTATATCCCAGATCAAATAAAAGGGACCAAATCAAGGAGAAATAAAAATAAAATAAACACATCAAAATAAAGTAGACCTGAAATCCGAAGGAAACCAAATGCAAGAAATCAAAGTCCAACTGACCAATTCAATGAAAATGACAATAAATCAAATATAAGAGATCAAATTGAAGAGAATCTATTGTAAAAGAGTGCAGTGCAACACAGACACACCAGCGCGGAGGTATAAATGCTCACGATGCATGGGCTCTGTGTAGACTTTTACATAGAAGCATAAATCATAAACTTCCACGTCACCTAGCGTGCTGTTAGCATGCACATTATTAGCATGTTAGAAGCATCCACTCTCATCTCAACAGTAATAGCGATTTTATGCAAATATACACTATGTCAATAATAATAATAATAATAATAATGATAATAATAATAGTTATTGTGGTGGTGGCGCAGTGGTAAAGTGCTCACTCTATCATCCGGAGATTGCGAGTCAGGGTGATGCTGTAACCTCTCACAGCCGGAAGTCTAGAGAGAGCTGATTGGCCGAGCTCTCTCAGAGAGGAGGGATGAGAGGTATTTAGTGCTTCCACATTAATCATGGCTCTACAGCCAATCAGGGGCGTCTGTGAGCTCACGGATAGCTCTGTCCTCCGAGTGTGTTACGCCCTGTGTAGCGTCTTTATTGTATTAAGAGCTCTAAAATGATTATTATAAAACGATTATAAATTATAAGATTATAAAATTATGATTATTATTATTATTAAAGAGAAATTTTAGACATGTATTAAACAATGAAAGGCCATTTACCAGTCCATTCCACAATGAGGGAATTTACCATATCGACATCAATGTATATTTAATTTACATTTCATTAGTTTTCTTTTAATATTTTACTCTGATTTCCTCCAAAACATTTTAAGTAAATCATCCGCAATTGTCTATTTCTAGTGGTGAGCGATGGAGCTGCACTACAGAGTAATAAAAGGTCCACTGGTTTGTTCTGTTTATCCCAGTGTAGTACATTAGAAGTCACATTTGTTATTACTTTCGAACTGGTAAACACATTTTCAAGTTTGCACTTTGTTCACAAATTTGTAAGAAACTTATTGTGAAACACTACACTCGTTTTCTTACGTTAGACACTTTGTCCGATACCAAAATCACCGGTTATCATTGGGAAAGCACTTCTGCTCACAAAGCAATGCTCACCTGGCACTTGTGGTCACTCACATACTGTACACCCCTGAGAGCACTCGCACAAAAAACAGAACACCAATCAGTTTGAGCCTTAGGTCTACAAATAGGCCCCAGGTAAGACATTTTGAGAACTATGCAAACATGGAGGCAACAAAAGTCAGAGTGAGCGGAGGACAAAGAGAGAATACGAGGACCAGGACATAGACGAGGACCAGAGCGGAGACGTGTACCAGATGACATCAGGGCTACCCTGGTCGACCATGTGTTAAATCGTGACCTGTCCATGAGGGAGGCTGGGCAAAGTGTACAACCTAACCTCAGTCGGTACACAGTAGCATCGATAATAAGGACATTCCGACTGCAGAACAGGTATATCTTCAAGTTTCTACTCTAATTACTGTATGTGTCACATGATTCTGTATCATACAGTATTACAGTACAGTATGTAACTGTACCGTACAGAAATGGGTAGTGCTGTGAAGTATATCTAAAGGAATGCCATTGTGATGTTACAGTACCGTGTACAGTTTGAAGTACAGTATTTATAGTTACAGTAGTTCCACCGGGCAGCTTTGGTCCAAGATTGGTTCAACAACCATAACCAGTTCACACTTTTATATCTGCCCCCTTACATCCCCTTTCTAAATGCAACTGTGGAATTCTTTCAGCACAGCGGTGGAAAGTATATGATCGGGCAACCACATGTCCACATGACTCTTCTTCAAGCAATGGAAGAGTAGATGGTAGAGTTTTAACATGGTGGCCCAAATTCTGCAATAAGTGTGAAAGCAATAGACAAAACCTGTAACACCATTTGTGGCAGGGCAGCACGGTGGTGTAGTGGTTAGCACTGTCACCTTACACCTCCACGTTCTTGGTTTGATTCTCATCTCTGTGTGCATGGAGTTTGTATTTTCTCTCGTGCTTGGTGGGATTCCTTCGTGTACCCTGTTTATCTCCCACAGTCCAAAGACATGCAGATTGGTCTAATTCCTGTTGCTCTTAATGTGTGAATGAGTAAGTGTGTATGTGTGTGTGCCCTGTGATGGACTGGCACACTGTCCAGTACCCCGCTTTGTGCCCTAAGACTCCTGGGACAGGCTCCAGGCCCCTGTGACCCTGTATCAGGATAACGTGGTATAGACAATGAGACCCTTTGTGGTCAAATTAGCTTTCAGATCTCTCTCTCTCTTTTTTAAAGAACCTCCACAACTAGTAGCTAACAAGTAAAATATGTCAATATTGTCATACTGTTCATTGTGTAATACATAAACAGTAAAGGGATTAAAACCCTTAGTTTGTTTATATAATGCCATGTTACACTAATGCACTTATCCCAGTGTTTCACTTGTTCTTGGATACCATCAAGGTAGAAGGTTTTCTCAGGAACCAAGGCCGGACCGCCTGTCTGATTCACGTCTGAAATGCCGGCCTCCCAGGAACTCTTTTAATGGTCCATACATGTAGAAATGGCTTGGGGCGAGGATTGTATGGGGGATGTGGCAATAGCACTGACCAGAAATTTGTATCACAAGTCCTGGTTTGACATGAACATCCCTTGATTTTTTTCTTTGGTGAAGATGAACTGGAGAACATCAGGAAGCAGTTCAATGAGCAGTCTATTAACGTTTCTCCTAAAGCTAAACCGGGTAACACGATATAGCTGTCATATTTTAAACTGTATGGATACGAAAATGAATGAGTAAAGACCGTCCGTCACCCAGACAAAGATTTCTGAGTTAAAGAGTGAAGTCAAGAAAAAAAATAGCTACCTGGTGTCATGAACTCTTGGTGTGTGTCGGCCTGGTCGTGGCATGAATGCAGGAGGCAAGCTGGCGGTTCAATAAACGTCTTTTATTAATGATAAACAAAACAAAAAGTAAAGCTCTCTAAAACACAACCAACATAACTAATATTAACCATAACAAAAGCTAGACGCCTGAAGTTCAGTCAGGCTATTTATAATCAACTTAATTGTCTTCCTCGGTTCAGGTGAAGGCTTACGTCACCTGACCGAGGTGCATCTTGGGAACTGAAGTCTTTTCCACTAAACTACAAACAGAAATAAAACAAACCAAAACCACTGGGCGTTTTGGCGCCGTCTAGGGGTTAACCCTTACACCTGGAGATCATCGCCATCAGCTAGTCTGCTGTTAAAATGGACATTAGCATGTTATAAGCATTCGCTCTCATCTAGAAAAGCAGAACAAAAAGTGAATCCTGTTTCCATTGATCATCCTTGAGATGTTTCTACAACTTGATTGGAATCCAACTGTGGTACTGTACATTCAGTTGATGGGACATGATTTGGAAAGGCACACATCTGTATATATAAGGTCCCACAGGTAACAGTGCAAGTCAGAGCACAAACCAAGCTATGAAGTCCAAGGAATTGTCTGTAGACCTCAGAGATAGGATTGTATTGAGGCACAGATCTTGGGATGCATATAGAAAAAAAAATTCTGCAGCATTGGAGGTTTTCCTCTCTTCACGGAGAAACTCCGAAATTCTTTTATACTGACTATCAGGTTCTTGGTCACCTCCCTGACTAAGGCCCGTATGCTCAGATTGGACAAATGGCTCTAGTTCCCCTCCCCCCCAGTCTCTAGTCTCTAGTTCCCCTCCCCCCCAGTCTCTAGTTCCCCTCCCCCCTATCTCTAGTCCCCCCTGTCTCTAGTGTCGCCATAGTCCTTTGGATGTTTAGCTATCTGGTAGCTGTAGCTGTGTGTTTTGTTAGGCTAAAGACATGTTTAGCTAAGTGCCATGGGTAGCTAATCACCATGTTTAACTAATTACCATGTTTAGCTAATTGTCATGTTTAGCCGACTGCCATGGCTTTAGCCCTAGTCCTGTCTCTAGCTTCTGTGTCTCTGGTGTCCCTAGTTTCCCTGTGTCTCTGGTCTCTGTGTCCTGTCTCAGCTCCATGATTAGCTAGTCCGCAATGTCCTATGTTTTTGTCTGTAAGCCTGTGTTTCGCCGTAGAGCTTCTCTTCTATGTACCAGGTATTAGAGCCTGTGTGTTTGTCTTTAAGCTTTTTTCACCTACTGTATGTCTCCCGCCATAGTGCCATGGTGATGTCTAGTGCAACTGTTTGTTTCTTTGTTTTGTGTTATTAAAATACTTTTTTTTTTGGTTAAAACACCCCTCTGTGCCTGCCTTTTATGCCCATGGCAACACAATCCGCCATTACCACCCCGACATGACAGTTCTGTTGTACAGGAAGACAGACAGACATGTATGTGGCCTTCAACCTGAAATAATATCACTGATTACATTAAAGCTCATCAGATTATTTTTAGCTTTAACTTTTTAATTATTTTTACAAACTCTTTAACCATCAACTAATTTAAACTTTAGTGTGGAGCAGGGGCGGACTGGCCATCGGGAGCACCGGGACATTTCCCGGTGGCCTGACGGTCGTTCTGGCCTGCCGGCTGCCGCTGTGCAGACGATCAACCTGGCATGTGATAGGCTGGTGTGCAACTACGAATTAATTGACGGATCTCTCAATCTACGAATCAGGCAATGGACAGGGAAGATTAGAAGATCAGGAGGGAAAATTACACTCCCACATGACCTCCCACATGACCCAATGTCAGCGACGCACTGCCTAATATCTGGCTATATCCAGAGACAGGGTATATATGACTAAATCGTTCAAAAAATGGAGCGTAAACGCAAAGGAGGAGCAGAGAGAGTATAAAAAGGAAAAAAGCCCCGGCCGCAGACGCAGCAAGCTGCTGCAAAATCCCAGCCATGTTCGCCAGTAAGGGAACAGGTCGGTCAAGATTACATTTACATTATATTTATAATAATTTGGCAGATGAACACTTTCATCCAAATCACTTAGATAATCACAATAGTTAAAATTAAACCAACAAACGAGCAACAATATGTAAGTGCTGCTGTGCTGTGTCAAGTCTCCTTTCGTCTACATGTAGCATATTTTTAATATAATAAATAAAAATGAATAAAAAGTAGACAGAATAGTGTTAGTGGGTCAAATTGTTTTAAATAATAAATCAAGTAGATGGTATGGAAACGAATACAGTATTAGTTACAGTGGTGTGAAAAACTATTTGCCCCCTTCCTGATTTCTTATTCTTTTGCATGTTTGTCACACTTAAATGTTTCTGCTCATCAAAAACCGTTAACTATTAGTCAAAGATAACATAACTGAACACAAAATGCAGTTTTTAAATGAAGGTTTACGTTATTAAGGGAGGAAAAAAACTCCAAATCTACATGGCCCTGTGTGAAAAAGTGATGGCCCCCCTTGTTAAAAAATAACTTAACTGTGGTTTATCACACCTGAGTTCAATTTCTGTAGTCAACCCCAGGCCTGATTACTGCCACACCTGTTTCAATCAAGAAATCACTTAAATAGGAGCTACCTGACACAGAGAAGTAGACCAAAAGCACCTCAAACGCTAGACATCATGCCAAGATCCAAAGAAATTCAAGAACAAATGAGAACAAACGTAATTGAGATCTATCAGTCTGGTAAAGGTTATAAAGCCATTTCTAAAGCTTTGGGACTCCAGCGAACCACAGTGAGAGCCATTATCCACAAATGGCAAAAACATGGAACAGTGGTGAACCTTCCCAGGAGTGGCCGGCCGACCAAAATTACCCCAAGAGCGCAGAGACAACTCATCCGAGAGGCCACAAAAGACCCCAGGACAACATCTAAAGAACTGCAGGCCTCACTTGCCTCAATTGAGGTCAGTGTTCACGACTCCACCATAAGAAAGAGACTGGGCAAAAACGGCCTGCATGGCAGATTTCCAAGGCGCAAACCACTTTTAAGCAAAAAGAACATTAAGGCTCGTCTCAATTTTGCTAAAAAACATCTCAATGATTGCCAAGACTTTTGGGAAAATACCTTGTGGACCGACGAGACAAAAGTTGAACTTTTTGGAAGATGTGTGTCCCGTTACATCTGGCGTAAAAGTAACACAGCATTTCAGAAAAAGAACATCATACCAACAGTAAAATATGGTGGTGGTAGTGTGATGGTCTGGGGTTGTTTTGCTGCTTCAGGACCTGGAAGGCTTGCTGTGATAGATGGAACCATGAATTCTACTGTCTACCAAAAAATCCTGAAGGAGAATGTCCGGCCATCTGTTCGTCAACTCAAGCTGAAGCGATCTTGGGTGCTGCAGCAGTACAATGACCCAAAACACACCAGCAAATCCACCTCTGAATGGCTGAAGAAAAACAAAAGACTTTGGAGTGGCCTAGTCAAAGTCCTGACCTGAATCCTATTGAGATGTTGTGGCATGACCTTAAAAAGGCGGTTCATGCTAGAAAACCCTCAAATAAAGCTGAATTACAACAATTCTGCAAAGATGAGTGGGCCAAAATTCCTCCAGAGCGCTGTAAAGGACTAGTTGCAAGTTATCGCAAACGCTTGATTGCAGTTATTGCTGCTAAGGGTGGCCCAACCAGTTATTAGGTTCAGGGGGCAATTACTTTTTCACACAGGGCCATGTAGGTTTGGATTTTTTTTCCCCCTAAATAATAAAACCCCTCATTTAAAAACTGCATTTTGTGTTTACTTGTGTTATCTTTGACTAATAGTTAAATGTGTTTGATGATCAGAAACATTTTGTGTGACAAACATGCAAAAGAATAAGAAATCAGGATGGGGGCAAATAGATTTTCACACCACTGTATTTAGATTTTTCATTTCTAGTCTACAATATGCAGCCTACAATGTTTGTTTATTTATTTATTTAGAAAAGGTGAGGAAGGAAGCAGCAGTAGCACTAGTGCTGCAAATGCTCCTGCTGTTGAGCTACAGTAGAGGTGGTGGACAGTCCAGCGTTAGAGTCAGAGCAGGAACCTTCAGGTAAAGTTTAAGATAAGCAAAACTAAACATGCAGGCAGCAGCCTATACTTTTTAAACAACATGTGCTTTTTATGATTTATAAGATCAGTAGTAGGACTGTGATTTTGGGGACATACAACTGATGGCTGCACAATTATAAATACAGATTATTGAACACGCTTATTTCATATTGCAGAGCAACTAGATGTGCAGAGTGAGAGAGAGAAGGATTCAGGGAAAGATGAAGGAGACAGTGAAAGCCGGTGCACTAGTAGTGCTAATTACTTACTGTTTACTCTTACTGGTCTGTTCCACATAATGCCATAATTAAGTAAACATTGTTATCTGTTACTTACGCTGTCATAGGTTTTGTTACGTTTATTTGTGTTTGTGTTTCTGATACATTTGGTATACTAGCGTTGAGCACTGAAAATACATAAAATGTAAAATTTCAACATGTGAATGTGTCTCTTATTATCTCTTTTTAAAAGCCAATTTTCTATTTGTCATTGGTTTGGTAGTATAAATGGTGTATTCCTAGTGAGTTGTTAAGGGTTATTTTTTTATTCATTTATATTGCATCTGGTAGTCTACCTGTTACAATAATAGGGTTAGCCTACAAGTTTATCAGTCCAGTAGATTACATGAATAGGGTGGTGGTGACTGCAGCAGCAGAGGTGGCCTGGGAGTGGAGTCAAATTCCCGGCCTGAATTATTGTCCCAGTCCGCCACTGGTGTGGAGTAAAGGAAAGCGCTATGGTTAAAACACTCTTGACTCCAATGTTTTTCATGATACAGTATTTTACATTTGCATGATACGTTTTTGTTTGCCTCTGTCAAAACTGGTTCAGATATGATGTTCCATTACTTACTTAACACTTACATGTAATATGAAAATGTTTTATTTAAATTGCTTTTTTGTCCCTTGTTTTTTTATATACTGTAACATCGGTACCACCGCGGCCCGGGGAAATAAGATCTGGGTCTCCGGATTATTGAGCCGACACTTTGTCCCCACCTAGTGTGTCAACGTTGGTATGTCTCCCTAATCACAAGAACACCTACACCTGTGTCCTATCCCGTTGTGTCCTTATTTAAGCCGGTCGAGCCCGTAGTGTCTCGTCCGTTCACAGTTGTATGTCTGTGTGATTGTCACGATTGGTGTCTCTCTCCTCTAAAACACTGTCATCTCTTCCTCACAGCACTAATTCCGCCCGATCACCGGACTTCAGGAAACGCACCTGTCGTGTTCAGCACCGTGCGTTTGGAAAACCGCCTCAGGCAGTTTTTGGACCTGACGCACGTCCGAGGGACAAGTGGGAATCCGGGGGGCTACCCACACAGGGAGTGTGTGGTAGGCTGGGGGTTTGTTTCGTGTTTGTTTTGGTTTCCGTTTACTGATAAAGTGAATTACAAAAAAGAGAGACTTTTAGTTAAACGTGGATCGTATGAAAAGAACATTTAAGTTAATAAAGAACACGTTGTGAACATACTCCTGCGTCTGCGTCCGCCATTCTGCACACAGAGCAAACATGACAGATGAACGGACCTTTCAGGACGCAGCAGGAGTGTCCCTGCCTGATGACGTGCGGTTTCACCGGTACCTGCGCGAACAGCAGCAGGAAATCGGAACTCTAGCCCGGGCTGTTCATGACCTCGCCTGCAGCGTTTCGCAACTGGCTACTGCTCGGTCACCACCAGCATCTCCACCACGACCGCCACCGCCAGCAGCCCCTCGCCCAACACCTCCCGAACGATACGGGGGAGACCCTGACGGGTGTAAGCGATTTCTTCTGGCATGCGAGTTGTACCTCACCGATTTCCCAAATATGACGGATCAGCAAAAGGTGAGCTTCCTCACTCAGCATCTAACCGGGCAAGCTCTGGAATGGGCCACGGCCGTGTGGAGTGCAGGAGGACCTACCGTCACACGGTATCACCGGTTCGTCGAGGCGCTTCGCGCCGTTTTCAACCACCCGGACCAGGGTCGATCAGGTGAGCAGCAGCTGCTGAAGATCCGACAAGGGCAGGGACCCGTGTCCGACTACGCCGTCCGGTTTCAGGTTCTCGCGGCGGAAAGTGGGTGGTGTGACAGGAGCCTGCTGGCCCGATTCCGAGATGGGCTCAACTCGGAAATCCAGATGGAGCTTGCGTGCCGGGATGTTGAGCTCAGTCTCGAGGACACCATCTCCCTCGCCATCAAACTCGACCAGCATCTGCGCCAGCAACAGCGGCGGCCACCACCCCGCCCTTTGAGGCGATCTGAACCTGTCGGTAGGGGACCTGCCCTCCAGCCGCTGCCACCTGGTCGGGAGGAAGCCCCGGCGAGCGACATGGAGATCGGGGCGTCACATCTCACCGCTGCGGAGCGTGCCAGAAGAATGAAGGCGGGGCTGTGTCTGTACTGTGGGAGAGATGGGCACAAAATCAGTTCCTGCCCATCCCTGAATGTAACTGAGAGCACACCACTTCGCACCCCTTCACCTTTTTGTTTACCTGCTACCATAACTTTTAATAACACTACCTTGTCTGTTTCTCCTTTAATAGATTCGGGATCGGCCGGCAATCTCATCTCTGCATCTCTGCTTTCCGCGCTGCGAGCTCCCGTGTCGAAGCTTCCGCATCCGATAACCATCAAAGCACTGGATGGCAACACGTTAAAACACTCGCCGTTAAAAACCATGTCTGCGCCCCTTCGGTTAACTTTCCCCGATCACACTGAAGAAATACAGTTTTATGTAATCTCCCAGGCTGATCCTTCCATCGTACTGGGCCTCCCTTGGCTCAGCCTTCATAACCCGAAATTCAATTGGGCCAAGCCTCGCATCCTCTCATGGTCCCCCCGATGCGCGCAAACATGCACACCACCCACGTTGGTGGTCCAAACTACAACCATAGAAAGCCCGACCTGCCAGGTATCCACTAGTGTGCCCCCAGTGTATGCGAAGTTTCACGATGTGTTTAGTGTTAGGGCAGCAGCGAGACTTCCTCCCCACCGTCCGTGGGATTGTGCCATTGAGCTCCTGCCGGGGAAGGCACCGCCTTATGCACGTGTTTATCCGTTGTCACTGGACGAGACCAGGGCAATGGAGGAATACGTGGACGAGGCTCTCCGGCAGGGGCTCATTAGCAGATCCACGTCACCCGCCTCGGCTGGTTTCTTTTTTATTGAGAAAAAAGGCGGGGGCCTTCGTCCATGCATAGATTATAGAGGACTCAATGCTGTAACAATAAAATACAAGCACCCACTGCCACTGGTTCCGGCCGCTATCGACCAGCTCCGCGGCGCCTCCATCTTCACAAAACTCGATCTCCGCAGCGCATATAATCTCGTTCGTGTGCGTAAGGGCGACGAGTGGAAGACCGCGTTTAGCACCTCATCGGGACATTATCAATATAATGTTATGTCGTATGGGCTGGTAAACGCGCCTGCGGTGTTTCAGGGGTTCATGAACGACGTGTTTCGAGATATGTTGAACCGATATGTGATAGTATATCTGGATGATATTCTAGTGTACTCGAGGTCATATTCGGAGCACGTCGCTCAGGTGACCGCCGTCCTTCGCCGGCTGCGCGCGCACGGGCTCTATGCGAAGGCGGAGAAATGCGAGTTCCATAAAAAGGAGATCGCCTTTCTCGGCTACCGCATTGGGCCACTGGGGGTCGAGATGGAGATCGCTAAGGTAAAGGCGGTAACACAATGGCCGGTGCCACGGTCAGTAAAGGCGCTACAGAGCTTTCTCGGGTTTGCTAATTTCTACAGGCGCTTTATTCGCAACTTTAGTTCCATAGCCACGCCCCTCACCACCATGCTGAAGGGGAAGCCCAAGAAGTTGAAGACGCTCTCCGCGGAAGCGGAGAACGCGTTCAACACCTTAAAACGGGCCTTTACTACTGCACCCGTTTTACGGCTTCCGGATCCCGAGAAGCCATTCATCGTCGAGGTAGACGCCTCAGAGGTGGGATTAGGGGCGGTATTGTCTCAGCGCTATGGGAAACCCGAGAAACTTCACCCCTGTGCTTTTTTCTCGAGAAAACTGACGTCAGCGGAGCAAAATTATGATATCGGCAACAGAGAACTGCTCGCAGTGAAGGCGGCGTTAGAGGAATGGCGACATTGGCTAGAGGGAGCCAAATATCCATTCATTGTGTACACTGATCACCGCAACCTCGAATACATCCAACAAGCTAAAAGGCTAAACCCCCGACAAGCCCGATGGTCATTGTTCTTCACACGGTTTCACTTTCATATCACCTACCGGCCCGGATCTAAGAATAAAAAAGCCGATGCATTGTCCCGCTGTTACCCAGCAGCCCCCTCCTCAATAAAACCTGAGCCGATTCTCCCCGCGCCGCTCGTGATCGCCCCGGTGACGTGGGAATGGGACGCGGAGATCGCTCGGCGGGGGCAGACAGACCCTGCGCCCCCCGGGTGCCCTCCGGGCAGAGTCTATGTCCCCGGGGCGCTGCGAGAGGGTGTTGTGAGCACGGCTCACACGAGTGTGGCATCCGGACACCCCGGGATAACGCGCACCTTCCAAAACATTGCACGAAAATACTGGTGGCCGGGAATGAGAGAAACCGTGCGGAGAGTGGTTTCGTCATGTGCGGTATGCGCTACAACCAAAACATCTCATAGCCTACCCGTTGGTAAACTAATGCCCCTACCGACACCAAACCGGCCGTGGTCGCACATTGCGGTCGACTTCGTCACGGACCTGTCGGTGTCTCAAGGGTACACGACGGTATTAGTGGTTGTCGACAGATTCTCTAAGGGGTGTCGGTTCATTCCATTTGGCTCCCTTCCTACTGCTGCTCAGGTAACAGAGGCCCTTTTTTCAACAGTGTTTCGCCACTACGGCATGCCCGAAGATATTGTTTCAGATCGTGGTCCCCAATTTATCGCCAAAGTCTGGAAAGCTTTTTTTCAGAAATTGGGGACCACAGTTAGTCTAACGTCAGGCTATCACCCCGAGTCTAATGGACAGGCAGAGCGGACTGTTCAGGAACTAGGGAGATATCTGCGGGCATACTGTAGCAGCCGACAACACGAATGGGCCAGCTGGCTACTGTGGGCAGAATACGCTCAGAACTCGTTAATCCATTCCGCTACCGGTCTAACGCCCTTTCAATGCGTGCTAGGTTACCAACCCCCGCTCTGTCCCTGGGACACCACGCCCACCGAAGTACCCATGGTGGATACGTGGTTCAAAAAAGCGGAAAAAGTCTGGGAAGATGCGCATGCGCACATCGCCCGGGCAATCATTCGATTTAAAACATATGCCGATAGACAAAGGAAGGAAGGACCTCCGCTCCAGGTAGGCGATCGAGTGTGGCTCTCGACACGGGACCTCAACCTTCATCTCCCATGCCGTAAACTCACCCCCCGTTACATAGGTCCCTTTGTCATTTTATCACAAATCAACCCTGTTTCCTATAAGCTGAAATTACCCTCTCATATGCGAATCAACCCTGTCTTTCATGTCTCCCTTCTAAGGCCGGTGATCCGGGGACCCCTAGACGAGGGCAGGGCTGAGCCCTCGCTGCCTGGGGCCGTAGAGATCGAGGGCACCCCGGCCTTCAAGGTAACCCAGCTCTTGGACTCGCGGAGGAGGAAAGGAGCTCTCCAGTATCTCGTGGACTGGGAGGGTTACGGTCCGGAGGAGAGAAGCTGGGTCCCGGCCAAAGACATCCTAAACCGTGAGTTAATCACCACATTTCACCAGGAACGGCCGGACCGCCCAGCTCCTCGACCTCCGGGACGCCCTCCGGGTCAGTCGGCTCCGGCCACACGGGAGCTCCGACCTCCTCAAGGAAGACGTCGGGGTTGCCCTCGCCTCCCCCGAGAGGCCGGTTCTGGGGGGGGGGGTACTGTAACATCGGTACCACCGCGGCCCGGGGAAATAAGATCTGGGTCTCCGGATTATTGAGCCGACACTTTGTCCCCACCTAGTGTGTCAACGTTGGTATGTCTCCCTAATCACAAGAACACCTACACCTGTGTCCTATCTCGTTGTGTCCTTATTTAAGCCGGTCGAGCCCGTAGTGTCTCGTCCGTTCACAGTTGTATGTCTGTGTGATTGTCACGATTGGTGTCTCTCTCCTCTAAAACACTGTCATCTCTTCCTCACAGCACTAATTCCGCCCGATCACCGGACTTCAGGAAACGCACCTGTCGTGTTCAGCACCGTGCGTTTGGAAAACCGCCTCAGGCAGTTTTTGGACCTGACGCACGTCCGAGGGACAAGTGGGAATCCGGGGGGCTACCCACACAGGGAGTGTGTGGTAGGCTGGGGGTTTGTTTCGTGTTTGTTTTGGTTTCCGTTTACTGATAAAGTGAATTACAAAAAAGAGAGACTTTTAGTTAAACGTGGATCGTATGAAAAGAACATTTAAGTTAATAAAGAACACGTTGTGAACATACTCCTGCGTCTGCGTCCGCCATTCTGCACACAGAGCAAACATGACATATACATGGCCTCCAAGTCCCAGTCACTAGAGTCGTCATTGAGCTCTTGGAATAATTTGGGACAAATACTGGGGAAAATACTTTTTCATGGCACTTTAGAAATATTTAACAGGTACTGTATAGCGTAGCATTAGTTTATATGTACATGTAATCAGTAGAAGGTCATCCGTTAATTACCCCATCATATCTTAGGGATCAAGGAGGCCATCCATCCAGACTCTTTTCTGTTCTTGCACCCAGGTGGTGGAATGAACTTCCTCTAGATGTCCATACAGCTTCTAATCTTTGACTATCTTTAAACAATGACTCAAGATGTATTTGTATCTTCAGCACTTGGACAAACCCCCATTAACAAAATACCAAATAAAAAAAGCGCCTTCCCAACTGTGTTTGACTGATAGCACTTAGTTAGTAACCAAGTAACCCAGTGTAAGTATTTATCCAAAAATGGAATCTTCAAAGTACTTTTCGTAAGTCGCTCTAGATGCCAAGTGCACCTGCCAAATGCCTAATATTAACTTTAAATACTATTTAAAGTTAATAAAAAATTAATGTATCTTCGATTTTTCCAAATTTCTTCCATTAATTAACATTGTGTGTGTTTTCTCACCTCCATCTGTGAAGGCCTCAGCATAGAGGATGTGTGCTAATAATACAAACAATCTATTAAGAGCTCTAAATGATTTATTATTATATATATTCATATATAACATTATTATTATTATTATTATTATTATTATTATTATTATTATTATTATTTAACATTTTCTGTGTTTATATAAGAGTTATTTCTGTTTATAAAAAGTTCAAGAGTTATTAAATTGCTAATCTTCTTCTTCTTTTTCTTACTACAGTATTTTTTATTTCCAATTTGAATACAAGTTTTAACTATGCTCCCAGTCTACTAAATCATTTTCACTTTCACTTGTAGGGGACAGCCACTAGAGTGCGCACAAAACCTAATTTCTTCATTTTCCTCCATGCACTCACCTCACACAGGCATCTCAACAAAACGGGTCACTAAGTTTTGGTGGACGATTAGACAGATATTTCAAAACCATTTAAAAGAGCCTGTTAAGAACAGATCTAAAAGAAAAAATGACATGACAAAATCAAAGAAAAAATAACTGACCAGTCAAAACAAAGAAATCAATCAGTTAAAAAACATACAGTAAACATAACAGGATGAAGTGAATACTGTAGATCAAAGATGAAAGTGACCAGATGATAGGTGACAGAACAAATAGATTACAAAAGAAAATGATCAAAGGAAACTGGCCAAATCAAAGGAAACTGATCAAAGGAAACTGGCCATGAGATAAATTCAAAGAGAACAGACCAGATTACAAAAGAGCAAGGTTTCAGCAAATCAAAGAGAAAATAACTGACAAATTCAAAAAGAGACAAGAGAACTGACCGGATCGAAGAGATTATATCAACGAGAACAGAACAGATAAAATAAATGAACAAGAACTGACAATGTCAGAGAGACCACAACAATCAGATCAATGAGAACCGATTAAAATGAAACAAGCCAGATTAATCTAAAAAGAGAACTTGAAGAGGCACCTAATCAAATCGATTAAAAATAAAGATCAATGACAGCTGATCAAACATTCAATTCAATTTTATTTACATTTTTATTATTTAAAAATTTGAAATAAAGATAAGTGATCAAATCAAAGAGAACAGAATACATAAATGAATAGTAATTCATGGAACTGAAAGAAGCAAAGATAACAAAACAGATTAAGCAAAAAAAAAAAAAATAAATAAATAAATTTAACAAATCAATCTAAATAGGATGTTATATATACAAATATACAATATTTTGATAACACAATGCATATATAACCAGAGTTATATTTATTAATTGAAACTCACATTTCCTCACTAAACTGTTAATTTTCTGTCTTTTCACATTATCCTGAACTTCACAAACAGAATATACACTCTTTATTATTAATACCTAATATTGACTTTATGACTTATATTATTAGATATAATGCTCTCAGCCAATCAGATGGCTATAATGTATCCAGCAATAATCATGAATGGGGTCATATTTTATTGATTATTTTCCTATTATAACATTCTTGTTTATGTCGAACCAACATGAGTCCTTAATCTAAAACCTTCAATCTGTCCCCGTGTCTGTATTTGGACTGGTATATTACAGCTGTGATGGATGTGTGTGTTCTAGATTTAATAACCTGAGTGATGGTCTGTGTGTAAATTATCCAGCCTGATTATGTGCTTTCAGTAACAGTGTATATATACACACACACACACACACACACACACACACACACACACACACACACACACACACACAATCTGCTTGTCTTGGTATAAAAGACAGGGGTAGACCTTAAACTATTAATTATTAACTTATAACTATTTATCATGTATTGTCCTTTTTTTAAACATATGTGTTACATTTTTAAGATAAAATAAAGATAAAGTAAATGTGCTTGGGGATTTTTCTCAAAAATGAAATTGAAGAAACAGCGTTATAAATAGCATTTTCAATTTCACACACACACACAAAAAAACTTGAGGAAAATGTCCAAATTAGAAATGTTTTATTTATGTTTTATCACCTGCGAGACAGTTTCCAATGCAAATATTAATGCGGAGAGACACAAGGATGTCTGACGCAATCATAACAAGTCCCCGTGCTCAGAGGTGTGAAAAAAAACACTGACGTTAATGAGACACACATCACGGTGTATTTGGAGTTCTGCATCACTTTATTATCTCATTCAGGTTGAATACGTTTAACTAATACACTATATACATACAGTAGCAGAAGGAGGACATTCACTGAGAGCAACTTCTTGAATAATTCCAAACTAATTATAGAATATAACAATAAAGGAATAAAAAATACTTAAATTTATTAAAATATAAAAAAATTCCCAATTAAAGTTATAAGTCGTAAAAAGTCTTAAAAACAACTGTAAGCCGACCTTCCACAGCTTAAAAGGTTAAACTAATAATGGGTGTAAATTAGTGATGGGAAGTTCGAATCATTTTAGTGACTCGGTTTAGTGAATCTCGTTAAAAAAAAATGAACACATCTTTTTTTGAGTCATTTCGGTCATTTCGTTCTTTTGAACAGAAATAAATTAAAATATTGCGTTTTCAATAAAAATACCCCCAATACGTCTACACAAGGGTTTGACATTGGCACCCGCCAAATGCGGGTAAAATTCGGCTGTGGTGGGTAATAACTTTAGTCTCACTAGCCACTTTGGCGGGTCGTTTATTCTTTGGTATGACGATATATTTTTGTTGTAGTTTTCTCTAAAGTCAACCCATATAATAAACGCATTGCAACGTAATATTACGCGCATAAAACACGCATGAATGTAATGAGGACATTTAATACCTCTCTCTACACGTTCGCACATGCATTGAGCGCGCACACACACACACACACACACACACTACTCACACTAAGCGGGTCCCGCTTTTATGAAATTATTTGGCCCGCCCCGCCCCACCCGCCCCCGCGACCATTAAATAGACATACTAGGCATAAATTCCTGACCTCAATTTCTTCCGCACCTCGTCTTCCATCTTCACTTTTATTTCTTTGTTTTTGTTGTGACTGGCAGTGGTAGCTGCTTGGTGCTTTCGTGACTTTATCAAAGAACATAATAAAATATGAAAATAGATTTAATATAGGCTATAGGGAATTGCACGCAACATGAATGGATTTTTTATTTAATTTTGTTTTTAATGACTCGCCCCAACCCGCCCCGCAAATAAAGTGACAATTTCTTTACCCGCCCCAACCCGGGTCGTCGGGTTCCCTGACGACCCGCACATCACTAAAACACACACACTTTTACTTCCTGTTTGGTGTGTGTGCATCATTTCCTTAAAGGGCTATTGCTTCACAACAGGATGAGAATGTTTGCCCCTCAGGTTATTTACTGATTATATATATAAAAGTAATCACTATTAAAATCTATTTAGATTTCATGTTGAATGATTGAAAATCCATCAATTGATTGAATTACCTTCACTATAAAGAGTCAACACTACAAGATAGACCAGAGTCCATTGTCCTAACTCAGAATTCTGATATAATAATACATAATGAATAATAATACCTGATTATAGTACACAACACACTAACATGATAAATGTTCTGAGTTGCTGTATTTTTAATATCAGAATCAGTTCAGTTGGACTGAATCTGTTATTTTTCAATGTCATGTGGTAAGAGGCTTGAATTTAAGTTCAATAAGCAGAATATACTGTTCATGTTTACATGTTTTTATATTGGGATCTTAACAGTACTGAATACTTGACTACTACTATAGTGATACAGTGTATGATGTCATTTATAAGTAAATCTAGATATAACAAACATTAACGTATCATGGGGAAGAAAAAACTGCCATTTTCTGGTAACAAAATCGTCGCGAGTAAAAAGGCTGAATGGCGAGTGACTCCGGAAATCCACTAGTCACATTGGCCAGTCAGCAAAAAAGTTGATGTCAAACCCTGGTCTACATACACAAAATTTGGCTATAGTTCTAGTTATGAAAATATTACAATGTAACTAAAGACATATTATAATAAACAGAATGAGCAGCTCATCTCTTATACCTTCCAATCTGAGTCGTTCGTTCTTTTTAATCTATTGCACCGCATAGCGTCTATGGGAGTCACATGTTAAAAGAACGAACGACTCGAGACTTTAAGACTTACTGCTGAGAATCGTTCAATACTGTTTCCTGTATATAACATACGGAGGTTTTGCGATGCTTTGCGCATGCGCGCCCAATAGAAAATTAACGAATTACTCTCCGAGACGACTCGTTCATCTGAGTCATGTTAAAGATTCGTTCAAAAAGAACGAATCGTTCATGAACGACCCATCACTAGTGTAAATGTATCTACTGTATTTCAGAATGACACAAGGAATTTTCTACTTTATTTATATATTTATTTATTCACCTACTCACTTACTGACATCAATAAGAAATAATAGGTTTAAGGTAGACAGTAAAAGCTGATTTATACTTCTACACAGTTCCATGTACAGTATGTGGTTCTGTATTGTGCCACAGTGGCAATGTAATGTAGCAAAGTACAAATACAACAGTAAAGTACTTTTACTTCCAATACTTAAGTACATTTAATATCAGAAAATGATGTTTTATACTTAACTGCAGTACATAGCACTTAATTTAATATTGTTAGTCAAGTAATATTCTAGTAGGTGCCTCCTATCTTACAGAAATGTTCTTAGCAATTCTGGAAGTAATAGAGCAGCAGAGATAAAAACATATGGTACCAAACAACATATGTACCTCATGAAGCAACATCAACAACGTCCAGCTCTTAATGATTACCTGATTTTCTCCCTTTACACCTAATCCATGGAGAGAAAATAACGAGGACATTATTAGCCATTACAGCTAATAAGACTGGGAATACTGGCCTGGTCTGGTCTGGTCTGACCACTGGGACATGAGTTTAATGTGGCACATAAAAGCAGAGCTTGAGTGTTGGGTTGTTTGGCGTTACAACAGGACATAATGACTGGTCAGTCAACTTGAAAGAGGATTTACGGTGAGCTACTGTATGGATGACTGTGTTCTTAATGTTACAGGAAAAGTGTTTTAACACTTAAAATATTGCATTTAATATCTATTTGTTTTCTTAATCAGAGGAAGCAAAACATCTCATCAGATGGATTTTGAGATGAACTCGAGCCAAACTCTGATGTTGGATGTCATTCCTCTTTGCTACGATTTTTTAAACAGTTCCTGTGCGAAATTCACTTACCCACTACTTATTAAAGTGCCACTCTATGTGTTTTTCGGCTTGGTGGTGATTTTGACAGTATTTGGAAACATTTTTGTCATCCTGAGCATCGTTCATTTTAAACAGCTCCACATTCCAACCAATTACCTCGTCCTGTCTCTCGCTGTAACAGATCTGTTGTTAGGGGGATTTGTTATGCCTCTAAGCATGATCCGATCCATTGAAACTTGCTGGTATTTGGGGACATTATTCTGTAAAATTCACAGCAGTGTTGATATCACATTGTGTACTGCGTCCATTATAAACCTGTGTTTTATAGCAGTAGATCGATATTACGCTGTGTGTCAGCCCTTGTTATATCAGACCATAATTACACCTTTTGTCATGTTGGTTATGATTTCTATTTGCTGGAGTGTTTCATTGACCACTGGATTTGGGATAATATTTCTTGGTCTTAACATCTTGGGTATTGAAGATTTTTACAACCAAAACATTGCCTGTGAAGGTGGTTGTGTTTTGTTCCAAAGTGCTGCCTCCAGCACAGCTTCCTCTTTGCTCTCCTTTTATTTCCCGGGTATCATCATGCTCAGCATTTATACTAAAATATTCCGTGTTGCACAAAAACAAGCCAAATCCATTCAGGACTCAAAAAATAAAGCACAATTGATGATAAGCAAAGAGGAGAAAAAAGCGACAAAAACTCTGGCGGTGATTATGGGAGTGTTTCTCTCACTTTGGACTCCATTTTTTTTCTGCAATATTATTGATCCTTTTATTGGTTATTTGATTCCTCCCGTATTGTTTGATATGCTGGTCTGGATTGGATATCTAAATTCTACCTGCAATCCAATTGTTTACGCTTTTTTCTACAAGTGGTTTAGAAAAGCACTGAGAATTATTTTATCTGGCAAAATATTTCAGTCAGGCTCTTCAAGAATTAATCTTTTTTCACACTGACAAAAAATATTAATGGTAAAATGCTCTGCTTTCAAATATTTATATTATTATATTTGTTAGCATATAAAATGTTCCAGTTTGTTTGAAGATACATTACTGTACGTACATGTTAAAAACTGAATTACATTTACATTTAGGCATTTGGCAGATGCTCTTATCCAGAGCGACTTACAAAAGTGCTTAAGTTTCCATCTTTGGTTAAATACTTATACTGGGTTACTAGGTTACTAACTAAGCACCATCAGTCAAACACGGTTGTTTGCTTGTTGAAGGGTTTTTAATTCATTATTTTAAATAAATAAAATTAATAAAAATTACACTGTTGCATTTGCTCACATTGTGAACGTGCAATTCATGATTTTTTTGATGCATTTTTTTACATTGTAATTTTATGGAAATTTCATACACACCACTCCCTATGTGCAGTAGATTTACCCTTATTTACCAAGAATGACAAAATAAGTTGCTGATTATGTCAACCAGAATTGTAACTACAGAAACCTAGATTTTTATTTTGTTCTCTTATTATAATGTTGAGGACTTTTGTCTGGGAAAACATTTCAGTCAGGTTCATCAAGCATTAACCATTTTTCACATTGAGTAAAAAAAAAAATGTGTTAAAAAAAATGTGCTAATGATAAATATTCATATTATACTTTTTGTTATTTTTATTATTTTTTAACAATCGTCTTGTACAATGGTAAATTTTATATTTTTTTTTATTAAGAACTGACACGACTCTGATTGACAAATCCCCCCCCCCAATGAAAAGGTATAATCTCCAAACGGTTATAATAATGGAGTACTTATTGTCATGTACCATAAAATTATGCCCACTTTGTGACATTTTATAAAAATTAACTATAATGTAAATGTTGGAGACAGCTTTATACAATATTTATCTTTCTAAATATTTAACTTGCTAAAATACACAATTCTTTCTTTAAGGTGCCATAAGCAGCTAGTATATGTATGTGTATGCTAAGTTATAATTAGTACACTGTATCCTTCAGCTCCTCTACTGACCAACATAACCTCAGTGACATACCTCATAAGTGAAATATACAATTCAGCACATTTCTTTCTTGAGTATATCTCCATTTATTCATTCATGTAAACGTATTGTGCCAATGATTTCCCCTTTTATATAAAATATTATCCTATAGCTGTGTTTAATTATCTGTTTTAAAATGAGCTAACAGGTCGTGAAACAGAGCAAATAAATGATGACTATCATATTTCTTTGCAATGTGGTTTGGTAACAAATCATATCACTCCTTAAACCACCTCATTTTTAGCAGAAATGAGATCAAAGATGCCCACAGTTTATCACTGCTGTATTGACTTATGAAAGGGAGATAAAGCCATCCTTCAACCCAGAAAACATGGACAATTTTGCTCCCTGGAGGACTGGCCTTCAGGGACCGTGGCAGACCATGGCAGAATTCAGTCCTGTGATATTAATGAGACCCTCAGCCATACATTGCCCTGGCCCAAACCTTCCTTGTTTATTTAGTTTGCCTAAAGATTCATAGTCACCTTCATGTTCACCCTTGAGATCATAAGGAACATGGTAAAGCTCTAGGATGCTAATCATAAGAAGCCTCAAATTATTTGACAGTAAGAGCTTCTTTTGGTGTTCTTTTGGTTTGGTGTTCTTGTTATGTTCTTTTTTAGAAGCACACACATGCACACGCACAGTGCTTTTTTGGGGTGTGCTTTTTTCCTCCCACTCTTTCACTCTGGTCATCTCTTTATTGTTCCCTCGCATATGGCAACAGACAGACACCATTCCATTCTTTCTTGTTACCTGATTCACCATGTTCACAGAGCAGCTCTCAACCACAACCCTGCCACCACATGCCCCATAGCGTGTCTCAGGTCAAGGAGCCATCCGCCACACCCACCTTTGTGGGGGAGGAAGTCGACAATAGCCATCTGTGCTTTTTTCCTGTGGATCTAGATGCATTGGTGCCAATAACAGACATTACTGTAAATTATGATGTCATCTAAATAGCCAGTGGCTTGTGTGCTACGCCTATGCTGTACATTAGTTAGTGGGGGCTCCAAGAAACCCAAACAAGTGGCAAATGTTGTAAACTAAATCGGGTGGAAAAAGCCTTTTTTTTTTTTCACAAGACACAGGCATCAAGGAAATTATTGAAAAGTATATAAATTTACTTTTGTGAGATCCAGTGTAGAGTAAAAGTTAGCTGCACTTAACCGATTTGTCAATTCATAAAATTTTTTCCTTGTTTGACTTTTCAAGTCAAGTAGTTACAAAATTGGATTGACCTTTTGGACTTATGCACCAAGACCACTGTGGTGCTCCAGTCACTGTGCTACTCCTCAATCATTGCTATTTCAAGATATGCCTCATATTCATCCTGGTTTATTTTTTTCAGGGAACCTACAACCATGTTGGGAGATGTCTCTGTAATGGTTTATTCGCTTGAAGCAAAGCACATTGGATAATTCAAGTTTCTGTGATTATGAGAGCTGGTCTCCAGAAGACCATGCTTTTTGGACCTTTCCAAGTTCATGGTCTGCCCTCCCAAATAACATTATCACCAGAGACTCAGTAACTGCCTATTTTTAAGCTTGAGGTAAATAATTTCTCCTGAATTACCACTTATTCTGATTGATAGGTGATTAGCAGTGGCTGACGAGAGGAGTATTTAAATGCCTTCACATAATTACCCTGACACCAACAGCATGGTTTACAAATCAAAGTGACTTTATATATATATATATATATATATATATATATATATATATATATATATATATATATATATATATATATATATATATATATATATTTATAATTTACTTAACTGGTAACATGGTATTCCTTCACCTATGTGGATAATTTTTCCTCAGTCATGTTTATATACTATAATTTTTTTTTTTGCATATGATATGTATATATGACACTCATATATACATTCATATATTCATTAAAACACATTAATGAAAAATAGCTAAGTAAACGTTTTATGGGTTAAATCACAGCAAATAAAAAGTCATTTGAATTACATCTGGGATGTTTTTTTATTTCATTATTATTTCATTTTAAGCACTGTTATTGGCCAAGACAGACTATAAATATAGACGTCCTACTCTTTGGTTACCTTTGGCTGCATGGTAGAGTGGAAAGTATGTTGGATTATTATGAAAGGTTTAAAACTTTATGGATTGTATACAGTTTTATATGATCTACACCATTTATGCGCACAATACAAGTTACGCTGATTGGATAATTATGTATTATTGATGATTTTAGAATTTGTTTAACCTTATGTCATTATGCTTAGTAAATGGTAATGTACTAGGTACTGTGTAAGTACTGTGAAGACATGAGTTTTGCATTTCAGCCTTTAAATTAGCTTGGAAAATTGCAAACACCAACTAAGTACTCAATTTTCACTTTAAGTGTTTCTTGTGGGTGGTAAAAAGAACTTTTTGACTGGTCAGTGCACCTGAGGAAGGATTTATGATGAGTAAAAATATAATGATTGTGTTCTCAATGGCATTAGGGGAAAGATCTATTCAAGTCTACCTTGTGTTCAATATCTTGTTTGTTATTTATTCACAGAAAGCAAAACTCAGCAGACGGATTTTGAAATGAACTCGAGCCAAACTTCCACATTGGATGTCATTCCGCTTTGTTACAACAGTTCTTGTGCAAAATTCACCTACCCTTTCATCATCAAAGTGCCACTCTATGTGTTTTTCAGCTTGGTTGTAACTTTGACAGTATTTGGAAACGTTTTTGTCATCCTGAGCATCGTTCATTTTAAACAGCTCCACATTCCAACCAATTACCTCGTCCTGTCTCTGGCTGTAACTGACCTGTTGTTAGGAGGACTTGTTATGCCACCAAGTGTGTTTTTTTCTGTCGAAAATTGCTGGTATTTTGGTACATTATTCTGTAAAGTTCACATCAGTATTACTATCACATTGTGTACTGCGTCCATCATAAACCTGAGCTTTATAGCCGTAGATCGATATTACGCTGTGTGTCAGCCTTTGTTATATCAGACCATAATTACACCGTTTGTCACTCTGATTATGATTTCCATTTGCTGGAGTGTTTCACTGACAGTTGGGTTTGGAATAATATTTCTTGGTCTCAACATCGTGATCACTGAAGATGTTTATAATGAAAACACTGCCTGTGAAGGTGGTTGTGTTGTGTTGCAAAGTGCCGCCTCCAGCACAGCTTCCTCTTTATTCTCTTTTTATTTCCCGGGTATCATCATGATTAGCATTTATACAAACATTTTCCATGTTGCACAAAAACAAGCCAAATCCATTCAAGACTCAAAAAATAAAACACAATCTGTGATAAGTAAAGAGGAGAAAAAGGCAACCAAAACGCTGGCAGTGGTTCTGGGAGTGTTTCTCTCACTTTGGACTCCATTTTTTACTTGCAATATCATTGATCCTTTTATTGGTTATTTGATTCCTCCTGTATTGTTGGATATGTTGGCTTGGGTTGGATATTTAAATTCGACTTGTAATCCGATTGTTTATGCTTTTTTCTACAAGTGGTTTAGAAAAGCACTGAGGACTGTTTTATCTGGGAAAATATTTCAGTCAGGCTCTTCAAGAATTAATCTTTTTTCACACTGATGAGTATACAAGAATACTCATGGTTACAGTGTAACTCAAGATTGTGTTATGCATATTTTTACCCTGTTGACATTTCATAAACATCAACTACCTATATGTGCATTAATAAGGACAAAATGACTTTTTGTTTGTATGTATTTTTTTATTTTGTTCATCTAAAATGTGTATCAATTCCAAATAGTAACAATAATAATAATAATAATAATAATAATAATAATAAAAAATGCATTTTCTCCTGCTACATAATATTCTGTAGTGTTACATGTTGCACAACTATATTAAAATGTTGGACCCAAATATGATTTTGTCATGTTGCCACAACCTGTTGCCTGCCTTTTAAATTAAGCGTTATACCAAACAATATCTTATTAAGAGTGTAATATAGGATGGCAAAAACATGTATGTCAAGTTTTGGAATTTCAAGATTTTCTGCAATAAATTTTCATAAAATGTGATCTGATCTTCATCTAAGTCAAGAATATTGACAAATATAATGCACTTAAAATAATAATAAAACAAATCTGATATTTCATGCTTTCATTGAGAACAACCATAAAACCCTCATAGTGCTAGTGGAAAAAAGTTAGCAGATTGGAGCATAGCAGGAGACTTATTTAAAACTGAGTTTGGAGGTGTGGACTGGAACAACATACTTCGACTGATTAAAAACCACTCAACTTTTTAAGTTTTCTCAAGTTCAAGTTCAAGTTTATTTGTCATATTTCAACAATATCCAATAATACAATGAAATGCTTAGGACGAGAAGAGCCAGACAACAAGGGACCAGGGGTAGCTCAGTGGTTAAGGCTTTGGACTACGGTGGACTACGGTTCGGAAGATCAAACCCCACAACCACCAAGTTGCCACTGTTGGGACCTTGAGCAAGGCCCTTAACCCTTAACTGCTCAGGGCTGCGTCTCCCAAAAGCATCGTAAGCCTAAGTAGTTCGTAAAAATGATCTTAATATTAATGTTTCCCAAAACCATCATAACTTAAGTAGCACTTGAAAATCTTCATAGATCTACGAGTGCTCTGGAGTAATCGTAAAGCCTTAAGTGCATCGTAAGGAGACGCCTGCTGGACAACCGGCAAATTGCACCTAAAATGTTCTTCTCTTCAAAGTAATTTTTCATTTTATTTGTACGTATATTTTTTATTCATTTCAATTTTCTACTCATTACACAATTCAATATACAAATAAAAAATGAATAAAGAAATAAAATAAAAATGACATAATAAATGTTACACTGTCCAGGGTGTACAGCATTCTTGCCCTCACTACAATGTTGTGCAACATAGCTGTTACTGTTATTACAGCACAGCACTTTTATGGCACAAAGAGAGAGAGGTCCACTTCCTATAAAATAATATTAATTTCTTATTTTTGAAAAATGTATTTTCTTTGTTTTTTGATTCCAGCCATTTTTGCTAATTACTCCACCCCTAGGTATGTGCTTATTTAAAATTTTCTCCTATTAGCAAATGCATTTCAGGTGAAGATAATTATCTTCAAGGCTAAAGTAAAAATAAATAAATAAATAAATGTAAGAGTTTATTTATTTATGTACTTAATTATTTATTTTGATGTGAGACAAGCAATTGTTGATAAAGAAATTGATAAATAATTCTACTTAAATAATTACGGTTTCATATAAATTTTGAAAATTATGCTGTTAGAACTGTTAGAATTAGTTTTATGCGAGATTGGAGCAAGTTTTTTCACAGAACGACATTTCAAGTTAATTTATGTTTTTAAACTTGCCCAAGTTTATGTTTATGTTATTCGAGTTGAATATACATTCACACAAGTAGAAGAAACGGAAATAAAAACCTAGATGGATTGCTAAAACAGCATGTGCAACAATGACGAGCCATTTCTACAGCGTGACATTTCAGCACGTGACCAACAGACGTATCTCTAACCCTAACCCTAGCGACTCCTAAGTAGCACTTACAGTAAAGCAGGGCTACGTGCAATTGTGTTAAGTGCATATTTGGGAAACGCATGTGAAACAATAATGAACGTTCGCAAAATGACTCATAGAAAATGCTCTTAAGCGCTAAGATCAATCGTTATCGGGAAACCGGGCCCAGATGTGTAATGAGATTTAAAAAAATGTAAGTCGCTCTGGATAAGAGTGTCTGCCAAATGCCTAAATGTAAACAAGCAGGTCTGCAGGCATCGTCTGTGGTATATATGCTGGATGAATGGGAGCGTGTTGCCAGTGATGTACTGTGCCCTTTCCACCACTCTTTACAGTGCTTTCCGGCTTTGGCTAAAACAGTTCCCATACCACACTGTGATACATCCCATCAGCATGCTCTCAGTGATTCGCCTGTAAAAGCTTATGAGGGTGAAAAGAAAGTCAAAGACCCAACTGCACATGGAGATATCAAGAACCAGATCAGCAAGTTTCTTAACCAGTTTGGAGGGGATGATGGTGTTGAATACAGAGCTGTAGTCAATACGAACATTCTCACATACTGTATGTGTTCCCTTTGTCCAGGAGGGTGAGAGCGGTGTATGTGGCTAAGGCGATAGCTCTTTGGTTTGTAGGCAAACTATAGTGGGTCTAGGGTGTCATGGAGGGCAGAGCAAATATGTCTTTTGACTAGTCACTTGAAGCATTTCATGATGACTGATGTTAGTTCCACTGGGCGTCCCTCTGATATATTTAATATAGCTTTATGTGAAGATGAAATGCATGAAGTACATTCAAGAAGTGCAATTATACTGTAAAATAAAAATACCTCAATAGAAGCCAGACACTATGACAAACAAAGCTAGAATTTAAATAAAACAGGTTAATAAGAGACAAACTCAAATCCAGTGCGCATGACCCTAAATATGTGAGTGGAAGTGACTGACAGGAAGTGTAGTTTAACACCTCCATGCCACTATAAAGATTTGGAGGTCAAAGTCACCATTGTGCTGAAAATAAGATTTAACAAGGTATTTCTACAAACTCTAGTCATGGCTTAGATTTATATTATATGTTAAACCACAATTATATTTTTGTTGAATAGTAAAAAAAAAAAAAAAAACTACTTTTGAAAAAAAAAATTACATTTGCTGTGGTTGTTTATTTTACCATCATGCTCCACCAGGAATTAATTTTACACACCGCCACAGGCAAGGGCAGATTATAAATTTCGACATTCGTCTATCTGGTTAACCTTGTCTACTTGGTACAGAAGCTGGTATGTTGGATTGCTACAGTAGGAATACAAATGTTTCATGCACAACATCATAAATTTTTTGGGGTTTGTTGGGAATGAAGAGATTCATTTCAATAAGTGGGTTAATTCACAATAAATATGTCAATCTACTATATGTTTTTAATCCATGGATACAAAGTAATAAGAACAAATATTAGCCATTATAGCTTTTTATCTATTTATAAATTGATCTCTAAATAGAGTGTGCATGTGTGTATTTCAGGGTTTTAAACAGAACATTGTAACTGGTCAGTCGACTTAAGGAAGGATTTATGATGCGTTACAGATCAAAATATATAACGCCTGTGTTCTGAATAATTTTATCCAAGGGAACCGTTTTAAAGCATTATTGTGTTTAATATCTTGTTTTTTATTATTTATTTGCAGGGAGCAATATCACAGCAAATGGATTTAGAAAGGAATTCAATGCAAACTCGGACACTGGATGTGATTCCTCTTTGCTATGAATTTTTAAACAATTCCTGTGCAAAATTCGATTACCCTCTTCTTATCAGAGTGTCACTTTACATGTTTTTCAGCTTGGTGGTGATTTTGACAGTATTGGGAAACTTTTTTGTCATCCTGAGCATCGTTCATTTTAAACAGCTCCACATTCCAACCAATTACCTCGTCCTGTCTCTGGCTGTAACTGACCTGTTGTTAGGAGGAGTTGTTATGCCACCAAGTGTGTTTTTTTCTGTCGAAAATTGCTGGTATTTTGGAACATTATTCTGTAAAACTCATCTCAGTCTTAGTATCACATTGTGTACTGCATCTATTATAAACCTGTGTTTTATAGCCGTAGATCGATATTATGCTGTGTGTAAGCCCTTGTTATATCAGACAATAATTACACCTTTTGTCACATGGGTTATGATTTCCATTTGCTGGAGTGTTTCATTCACAGCTGGGTTTGGGATAGTATTTCTTGGTCTTAACATACTGGGTGTTGAAGATTTTTATAATGAAAATGTTGCTTGTGAAGGTGGATGTCTTTTGGTCCAAAATGCTGCTTCCAGCACAGCTTCCTCTTTGCTCTCCTTTTATTTCCCGGGTATCATCATGCTCAGCATTTATGCAAAAATATTTCGTGTTGCACAAAAACAAGCCAAATCCATTCAGGACTCGAAGAATAAATCACAATCCATGATAAGCAAAGAGGAGAAAAAGGCTACAAAAACTCTGGCGGTGGTTATGGGAGTGTTTCTCTCACTTTGGACTCCATTTTTTTCCTGCAATATCATTGATCCTTATACTGGGTTTTTGATTTCTCCTTTATTGTTAAATATGTTGGTTTGGGTTGGATATTTAAATTCGACCTGTAATCCGATGGTGTATGCTTTTTTCTACAAGTGGTTTAGAAAAGCACTGAGGACTGTTTTATCTGGCAAAATATTTCAGTCAGGTTCTTCAAGAATTAATCTTTTTTCACACTGAATAAAAATATAAATTGTGATGTCTTGGTGTTACACATCCATTTAATTATATTTATTAACAGATTTAGTTTGGTCTGCTCTGGCATTATTTATTTAGATTTAGATTAATTAGATTAATTGTACTCCTACCTGTATGCGGTCCTATGCCTAGAACTTCTGTGTTATCCGGATTAACCAGAAGGAAGTTAATTAGCATCCAATTTCTTATGTCCTGCACACATTGCTCAACTTTAGTGAGCTGGCTTTTCTCATCTGCTTTTGCTGAGACATATAACTGTGTCATCAGCATAACAATGAAAACTAATACCATGTTCACGGATTTTGTTGCCCAGAGGAAGCATGTAAAGGGAAAAAAGCAGTGGGCCTAAAACTGAACCTTGTGGAACACCAATCTCCACTAAAGAGCATGTAGAATAATCACCATTTAAGTCTACATACTGATACATACTGATAAACATCAAAAGCTGCACTGAGGTCCAGTAATACAAGCATAGTTACACAACCCTGATCAGAGGCCAAAAGGAGGCCATTTACTACTTTAACGAGTGCTGTTTCTGTGCTGTGATGCCTGAGGCCTAAATCATGACTGATACAGGTCATGTATGCTATTTCTATGTAGATATCAGCATAGCTGCTCCGCTACTATCTTTTCGAGAATCTTAGAGATGAAGGGGAGGTTTGATATTGGCCTGTAATTGGACAGCTGACAGGGGTCGAGGTCAGGTTTCTTAATAATCGGTTTAATAACTGCTAATTTCAAATATTTTGGAGCATACCCAATGCTGAGTGAGGAACTAATTATTCCCAACAGGGGTTCTGATATTGCTGGTACTATCTGTTTAAGAAAATGTGTATAGGATAGGATCTAATATAGAGGGTGATGAACTTGCTTGTAATGCTTGGATTTGTTTAAACCACTAGTTACTTTGCTACGGGGTCGAGAATCAAAATATGGGCTTGTAAACAACACTTCCGGTATTTCGCAACCGAGGCGGGACAATATAAGATGCGAGACAAAGCTGGTAGTATACTGCACCAAAGTGTATTATACAAAATAACCCAACAAATAAACAAACAAGGTGCACCCAAAACCAATATATACAAATATAATACAAATATAAACAATGTGTGTGGTGTATGCGGGTGGGTGAGTGTGTATGGTAGTCCAGAGTCAGTGATATTGTAGTGTAGATGACAAATCTGGGAGCTTGAGTAACGGAATGATAGGTGAATTGTGAGTGTCCAAGAGGAATAATCCGACCAGTGAAAAGTACTCCTTCTGACTCATCAAACAAACTCTCTCTCAAAAAGCATCGCGCTGTGGTAAATCTCTCCATGCCTTACTGCTTGCCGGGTCCGGTTTTATGCTGGTACATGTGATTAGACTCACATACGGGTTCCCTCGCGTTGCGATCGTGCATGCGCGCGAGAGCTTACCCTGTGACCAACACTGTCGATGGGGACAATTGAAAACCGCCTAGGGCACTCTTCTTCGTCCAGGTGAGCAACATTAGCTCATTAATCTTTAGCCTGGTATTTAAAATGCCCCTTTATGTGGCCGCGCTACATGCTGAAGAGATGAGTGAAATTAATTCATCACACTCCGCATGATTTTATTAATACAATGATTAATTATAATGAAAATTCTTTTTTTTTTAATAATTATTTTTGATGTGGGAACTTTAAATTAACTCCATATGATAAAAAAAATCATACAATCAATTACAGTTCAATTATTCCACTGTTATCTGGGTGGAATTATTGAACTGTAATTGCCTGTATGATTTTGAAGACAAACATCATTCAACCTTGATTGTTAATCATTCATGCTACTTTAAAATTTTTATTTAATTAATAAATCAAATAGGGTTTGGGTTTCCCTAATTCATACATGATCAATTAATTTTATCACAATTGCTTCTCTCTATGTAAGTTGTGCTAAAAGCTGCAAGCTGTTTGAGTGTCTCACTGCAGTACACACCTTACAGGAGCTCACCTGGAGCTCTTAGATGGTAGACCCTGCCAGCAAGGGAAAAACACAAATTTAACCCACGTCCTATAAACACACACTCGAATCAGAAAGTAAACCCAAGAAAGTGAGTATTCACGAAATGGCAAACGAACCTGGACCAACATAGGCGAACTCAATGACTGAGCGATGTGATGCACCATCTTGTTTCCTTTTATGCTTTCTGTGTTGTGACCGTACTATTTCCGGGATCTAGTGCCGGTCACGGAGCGAGTGTGTGTGACAGTACTCCCCTGTTCAGGACCGGCTCCTGACGGTCCTGAGGTGGAGGATACCCGACGATGGTATTCTTGAATCAATTTGGAATCGAGAATAAACCTGGCCGGAATCTAAGACTGCTCCTCGGCGGCGTAGCCATTCCAGTCGACCAAGTACTGAATAACTCTGCCCCGAGGGTGCGAATCGAGGATCCGGCGCACGGTATAGGCGAGGCCACCGTCGATTATCCGGGGAGGAGGAGCTGGGGGCGTGGGTGGAATCATGGGAGAGGTGGTGAAGTGTTTGAGTTGGGAGAGATGAAATACTGGATGGATCCAGTACGCCGCAGGCAGCTGGAGCTGGTAGGTGACAGGCTTTATCCGGTGAGTGATGTGATATGGGCCGATGAATCGGTGTGAAGGTGAAGATTTTTACTTGAGAGCCATACCTTGTCACCTACGTGGTGTCCTTCGATGGCATGGGTGTCGACGGCGATGTTGGGTGGTGTAGCGGGCGTTGGCCTGTTGGATGGCCCGATTAGCTTGATTCCTCAACACCTCGATTAGCTCGACACCTGCGGACCAACTGTTGGGCTGACGGCACATCAACCTCCGGTTCCTGGTGGTTGAACATCGAAGGTTGGAAGCCGTAGCATACCTCAAATGGGCTTAGCTTCATAGCAGATGAGACATGGGGGTTATGTGAAAGTTCTGCCCAGATGAGGTACCGAGCACTGGAGTGCTGATGATCGGCTATAAAACATCTCAGATAGCGCTCCAGTTGTTGGTTGGCCCGCTCTGTCTGACAGTCTGAGGGTGGTATCCATATGATGTGCTGCAGGTGGAATCGTTCAGACAGCAGAAAGCCTTCCAGAACTTGGCAGTGAACTGGGGCTCTCTGTCCGAAACGATGTCCTTTGGGAACCCATGCACACAGACTACATGCTCTAATATCAGCTCAGCTGTTCTTTTGGCTGACGGGAGTCCGGCGAGGGCCACCAGGTGTACGGTCTAAGCGAACCGATCGACGATGGTCATGATGGTGTCTTTTCCTTCGGAGACCGGCAGGCTCGTGACAAAGTCGACAGCAATGTGCATCCAGGGTTGACGGGGGACCAGAAGAGGTTTAAGTTCTCCAGATGTTGGTCCGTTGATGTCTTTTGCTCTGGCGCACACTGGGCATGCCTGAACGTATTCATGTACGTCCCTCGCTATAGATGGCAACCAGAAGTCACGCTGGAGGAACTGGAGGGTGCGTCATGTTCCTGGATGTCTGGAGATGGGGGAGGAATGACCCCACTGGAGAACTTCAGATCTCATGGTGTTGGGGACTTAGAGTCGTCCATGTGGCGCACCTGCCGGTTCGGTCTCTGTGGTCTGCGCCTGGCAGACCCTCGTTTCCAGGTCCAATTGTAGGAAGGACAGGCGTGAGGTCTGCCCGGGGGGAGTCTACTTCGTGTTGGCGAGAGAGGGCATATGCCTTACTGTTTTTGGACGCCGGGCGGTACGAGAGGTGGAACCCCTGTCTGGGGTTTAGCTATTTTAAGTTACAGATGGTGATTAGGTTCTGATGGTCAGTCCAGATGATGAATGGACCTCGTTGGGAGAGAACTGCTCCAGCACCCACATCTGAAGCGTCCACCTCCAGAACGAATGGTTTACTGGCATCAGAATGGAGAAGGATTGGGGCAGTAATAAAACGGTGGCAGAGTCTCTTGAAAGCGGAGATCGCCGTGGAAAGGGAGAGATCATGGATGAGTCAGGGTGGTTATTGGTTATCTTACCCTGGGGCAAGATGACAAAACCCAGGAATGTGGTGGAGCACTCATGAAAAGAGCACTTCTCCAACTTACAGTACAGCTGATGGGTGAGTAATCTCTTTAGGACCGCCCTGACGTGCTGGATGTGTTCTTCAACTGTATGGGAGTAAATGAGAATGTCATCCAGTAGGGGTAATGAAAGCCTTCTTCCACTCATCACCCTCTCTGATGCGCACCAAGTTGTCCATGGCTGAGTTGGTAAGAGACAGTTGGTGCTGGTTTTTGATGGTGATGTTATTGAGCCCCCGATAGTCGACACAGGGGCGATAGGTCCCAAGAGGTGGCAGGGATGGCATTGGTGTCGACGTGGGGGCCTCGGACTCCCTAGAGCATGTCCCAGCCGTTGCCCGCAGGCATAGTTCGGTACAGGTCGCGCCCCACTGAAGAATCTAGTTCAGTGTCCAGGAGATAAGAGGGTCATGTTCAATTAGCCACGGATAACCCAAGATGATGGGAGGAGAGGAGATGGAGGTGACATTAAATCTTAGTTGTTCCTCATGTTGGTCGATGACGAGGGTGATAGGTTGAGTCTGGGTGCTGATGGGACTGGTGGAAAGGGGCCAACCGTCGACAGATATAATTCGAATAGGCTGGGATAACACCTCGATTTTTACCCCCAGTTATTTGGCATAGTTGGAGTCAATGAATCGATCAATGCAGTACTTCTGACCCATTTGTGGCCAAATCAGAGGGATACCTGAACCGTGAGATGAGGGATGGTGTTGGTGACTGTGGTGGAGAGTTGGAGATGGCCCGGTGAGTTTCTCTCCCTTCTCTCTGGGTCTGGGCGTTTCCCGGAGCGGTGTTTACGCTCGGCCAGAGTTAGCGAGGCATGTGCTAATTGTATGGGTTCCCCGGCTCCTGTGCCAACCACGGCAGGATGGTCGAGGCCGAGACGGTAGGTGGTCGAGGTGTGGTGTAGGAGAAGGTGGAAGCAGGGGGCAGGGTTTTAGGGGTTGGCTTAGGATGAGAGTGAAGGCGCTGATTGATGCTGAGGGAAAGCTGGTTTCAGTCCTTCCAGAGTGGCTGGGAGCTCTCGTTCGTCCTTTATCCGTGAAGCCAGTCCCTCATAATAGGATGTCCGGAGCGCGGCATCCCCCCATGAGGTCTGCATGGCGAGGGTACGAAAATCTGCTGTGTATTGGCTCATGGACGATCCTCCCTGCCACAAGTGGTAGAGCTTGGTGTCGGTCTCCACCTCGCCTGTAGGGTGTTCAAAGGTAAGCTTGAGCTGGCGCCTGAATTCATTTTATGAATCTGCGGTATCAGAATCCAATAGAAGAACTGCCATGGCCCACTCAGCTCCCTGCCCGTATAGCAATGAAATAAGTAGCGCGATGCGTAGCCGATCGGTGGAGTACAATGACTGAGCGATGTGATGCGCCATCTTGTTTCCTTTTATGCTTCCTGCGTTGTGACCGTACTATTTCCGGGTCCTAGTGCCGGTCATGGAGCGAGTGTGTGTGACAGTATTCTTTGAATTGTAAATCAGAAATCAAATCCACCAGAGTCTTTAAAAATTTTATTAATCTATGACAAAGAGCTGAAACCCTACACCCAAAAAAAATTCAGAGATCAACCCCTTTTCCACCCACAGAACCATATCAGCTCATTCCAGACCAGAATGAGTTTGTCCATATTTTTGTCTTGCTTTCTGTCACAATGAGGAAAAGTGGATACAAGTGCAATAAACAATAAATTAATGTACACATGAACTTAGAAAAGGCTCCATGACTGTGATGAACACTCAGTAACCTGCAATACATGCAAAAATGCAACTATAAAATAAAATTACCTCAATAGAAGCCAGCCACTATGTAAAAGCTAGAACTTATTAAAAAAAAAAAAAGATTAATAAGTGACAAACTCACATCGAGTGCACATGACCCTAAATATGTGACTGTGACTGACAGGAAGTGTAGTTTAGCACTATCATGATATGGAGCTCAAAGTGACCATTGAGATGAAAATGAGATTTAACAAGGTATTTCTAGTCATGGCTTAGATTTATATTATATGTTAAACCACAGTGATATTTCCCCTCCTTGAACCATCACCTTATCGTGGTGGAGGGGTTTGCGTGTCCCAATGATCCTGGGAGCTATGTTGTCGGGGGCTTCATGCCCCTGGTAGGGTCACCCATGGCAATCTGGTCCTAGGTGAGGGAACAGACAAAGAGTGGTTCAAAAGACCTCTTATGATGATTTCAAACATTGGTAAACGTTTTCCATCGCCCGGACGTGGGTCACCGGGGCCTCCCTCTGGAGCCAGGCCTGGAGGTGGGGCCCGATGGCGAGCGCCTGGTGGTCGGGCCTGCAACCATGGGGCCCGGCCGGGCACAGCCTGAAGAGGCAATGTGGGTCCCCCTTCCCATGGGCTCACCACCTGTAGGAGGGGCTAAAGAGGTCGGGTGCAGTGTGAGTTGGGCGGTGGCCGAAGACAGGGGCCTTGGCTGTCTGATCCTCGGCTGCAGAAGCTTGCTCTAGGGACGTGGAATGTCACCTCTCTGGCAGGGAAGGAGCCTGAGTTAGTGCGTGAGGTTGAGAAGTTCTGGCTAGATATAGTTGGACTCACCTCGACGCACAGCTTGGACTCTGGAACCAGTCTCCTTGAGAGGGGCTGGATTGTCTTCTACTCTGGAGTTGCCACCGGTGAGAGGCGCCGAGCAGGTGTGGGCATACTTATTGCCCCCAGGCTCGGGGCCTGTACATTGGGGTTCACCGCAGTGGATGAGAGGGTGGCCTCCCTCCGCCTTCGGGTGGGGGGACGGATCCTTACTGTTGTTTGCGCTTATGCGCCGAACAGCAGTTTGGAGTACCCACCCTTTTTGGGGTCTCTAGAGGAGGCCATAGAGAGCATCCCTCCTGGGGACTCCATCGTTCTGTTGGGGGACTTCAATGCTCACATGGGCAATGACAGTGAGATCTGGAAGGGTGGGGGGAGTACTTCGAAGACCGCCTTAATTCCACCAACATGCCTTCCGATGAGGGAGTAGAGTCTGGGGACATAGAGGTGGACTCTTTCATCTCTGGGGCCGAGGTCGCCGAGGTAGTCAAAAAGCTCCGTGGTGGAGGGGCCCCGGGGGAGGATGAGATCCACCCAGAGTTCCTCAAGGCTTTGGATGTTGTAGGGCTGTCATGGTTGACACGTTTCTGCAACATTGCATGGACATCGGGGACAGTGCCTCTGGACTGGCAAACCGGGGTGGTGGTCCCCCTCTTCAAGAAGGGGGACCGGAGAGTGTGTTCCAATTACAGAGGGATCACACTCCTCAGCCTCCCCGGGAAAGTCTATTCAGGGGTCCTGGAATGGAGGGTCCGTTGGATAGTCGAACCTCGGATTCAGGAGGAGCAGTGTGGTTTTCGTCTGGGTCGCGGAACAGTGGACCAGCTTCTTCAGGGTCCTGGAGGGGGCATGGGAGTTTGCCCAACCAGTCTACATGTGCTTTGTGGACTTGGAGAAGGCATTCGACCGTGTCCCTCGGGGAGTCCTGTGGGGGGTACTCCGGGAGTATGGGATATCGGATTCCCTGTTAAGGGCTGTCCGGTCCCTGTACAACCAGTGTCGGAGCTTGGTCCGCATTGCCGGTAGTAAGTCGGACCTGTTTCCAGTGAGAGTAGGACTCTGACAGGGCTGCCCTTTGTCACCGATCCTGTTCATAATTTTTATGGATAGGATTTGTAGGCGCAGCCAGGGCGTTGAGGGGGTACAGTTTGGTGGGCTCAGGATTGGGTCACTGCTTTTTGCAGATGACGTTGTTCTGTTGGCCTCATCACCCTGTGACCTACAGCTCTCACTGGATAGGTTTGCAGCCGAGTGTGAAGCGGCTGGGATGAGAATCAGCACCTCCAAATCTGAGGCCATGGTCCTCAGCCGGAAAAGGGTGGAGTGCCCTCTCAGGGTTGGGAGTGAGATCCTGCCCCAAGTGGAGGAGTTTAAGTATCTCGGGGTCTTGTTCACGAGTGAGGGTAAAATGGAACGGGAAATCGACAGGCGGATCGGGTCAGCATCTCCAGTGATGCGGGGTCTGTATCGGTCCGTCGTGGTGAAGAAGGAGCTGAGCCAAAAGGCAAAGCTCTCAATTTACCGGTCGATTTACGTTCCTACCCTCACCTATGGTCATGAGCTGTGGGTAGTGACCGAAAGAACAAGATCGCGAATACAAGCGGCCGAAATGAGTTGCCTCCATAGGGTGGCTGGGCTCTCCCTTAGAGATAGGGTGAGAAGCTCAGTCATCCAGGAGGGGCTCAGAGTAGAGCCCCTGCTCCTCCGCATCGAGAGGAGCCAGATGAGGTGGCTTGGGCATCTATTTAGGATGCCCCCTGGACGCCTCCCTTATGAGGTGTTCCGGACACGCCCCACCGGAAAGAGACCCCGGGGAAGACCCAGGACACGCTGGATGGACTATGTCTCTCGGCTGGCCTGGGAACGCCTTGGGATCCCCCCGGAAGAGCTGGAAGAAGTGGCCGGGGAGAGGGAAGTCTGGGCATCCCTGCTGAAGCTGCTGCCCCCGCGACCCGACCTCGGATAAGCGGAAGAAAATGGATGGATGGATGGACACAGTGATATTTGTGTTGAATAGTAAAAAAAAAAAAACTAAACAAGCAATAAAACACTAATTTGAATGTTTATTTTACCATCATGTTCTACCAGGAATTAATTTTACACACCGCCACAGGCAAGGAAAGATTATAAATTTATACATTCATCTGTCTGGTTCATTTTGTCTACTTGGTACAGAAGAAGGTATGTTGGATGGCTAGAAATTGAAATGTTTCATGCACAACATTATAAGTTTGTTGGGAATGAAGAGATTCATGTCAATCATGTCCATAATAAATGTGTTAATCTGCAATAAGTTTTTTAATCCATGGAAAGAAAGTAATACAAACAAATATTAGCCATTATAGCTTTTTATCTATTTATACATTAATCTGCATAAAGAAAGTATATTTCTTTAGGAAAGGATATTGTGTCTGGTCACAATGATGGATTTATGATGAATTACAGACAAAAATATAATGCCTGTGTTCTGAATGATTTTATATAAGGGAAAATGTTTTAAAGCATAATCTTGTTTTTTTTTTTTTTTTTTTTGTAGAAAGACAAATCCGTCAAGCACCATAATGAAACTGGCTCTCATGAAGGCCACCCCAGGAGGGAGAGACCAAAACCTACCTCTGTTGCAGACGAGAAGTTCATTTAGAGTTATCAGCCTGAAAAATGACCAATTAACAGCACCTCAGATTAGAGGCATTATAAAGTCTTCACAGAGCAGAAGTAGCAGACACATCTCAATATCAACTATTCAAAGGAGATTAATGGATTTTTTGGATGCCTTCAGCATTCCTTTACAATGTTGAAAGAAATAAAAATCAGGAACCATCATGGAGTTAGAAAGTGTTCTCAAACTTTTGAACGGTAGTGTATATCAGTAATTCCAACTTCCCCTTGTGACACTCATATTGTATAAGAAACTTTAATGTCAGACTGAATGCAATGAAAAGGTCCTTCAGTTTGAAAACCTGTTCTTCAAGTGAAGAACAGGTTTGTTTTAAGAAAAAGGAGAACAAGCCATTTACATATAAACTTTGCCAAATGTCTGTGACTATGAACAACTATCTGTAATATTAAATACATGCAATATGCCCAGCTGCGAACAACTTACTACAATAGAACCCAGACTGCATGACAAAGAAACCACAGTGTTAGCAAACAGGTAAATCATCCCTATCTGTATATAAACAATATAATGCTGGAATTAGCCTAAATCAATCGATCAATTAATCAAACAATCAATCAATCAATCAATCAATCAAAAAAAGACTTTTGTACACAAACTCTGCCCACTGAGAATATTCTAACCCTAATCCAAGTTCTTACCTTCTTCTTCATCCGACCTCCTAATCCCAATCATAACCCAACCCAAAATCTCAATCCCTAATCCTAACCTTATTCCCAAACCCCAAACTTAACCATAGCCCCTGTTCCTAACCTTTATTCCTCATCCAATTCCCTTATCCTAAATATAATCCCACCCCATTCTATACCCTAATTCATAACCCCTTCCCCATTGCCAAACCCTAACCTTAACCACAAGCCCTGAGCCCCAACCTCCCTGATCCGCTTCCCTAATACCCTACCCTAACCCATTCCAAAACCCAATTTCTAATTTCAGTCTCATTCCCACTCTAATATTGTTGTTGGTCTTTTGGCTGCTCTCGGCAAGGAGGGGGTCGACACAGCCGAATATCCAGTCCCCACAACAACCCTCCCATTTTATCAGAGCTTGGAACCGGCACTGCATCCTGTGGCTGGGGGGTTTGGGCACTGGCTGCAACTTGAACCCTGGCCTTGCGCATGACAGGCGAATCACCTACCAAGTTTTCAGCCTGTCATGGCGTGCGCCCAAATCAATATCACTCCTCGCTTACTAGTTAGGCGTCCTCCCCTTCAGATATGCGAAGGAGCGGTGCTGCGGAATTAGGCACATTTTAAAAGGCGGTGTGAGTGCGACTCCCATAGGCGGACAGCAGCTCCTGCCTCCGTCCGATCACGCTGGCTCTGCGCGTATAGCCGGACCGGCCCCTCCCACCTCTAGCTTCTTTGAAGTCCCTGGGGCATGTTCCATTCGCCCCGCTTGCATGCCGCATTTCCGCGTTGTTGCGCGCACGTTGCACTCACACCGCGTAGTAAAATCCACTGTAACCCAACAAACCCTGAGTATTTTATAGGTGCAAGCCCGGGATCATTAGCAAGGATAGCTCACCAGCCGTGCCTAATTCCGTCATGTCATGTGGACATTATAAGATTTGTATTGAAAACTCCTAACTAAAAAGTAGCAGCTGGTACGCCTAAAATTAGACGCAGGTTAATTTTTTATAGTTTAAATAAAAATTCTAATATTTAATTTCCTATAGTCTAATCAGCGTCTCAACCACACGCATAGTTTTCCCGAGCGCAGAGGAATTTGGTTGTACTAAATAATATTTATGGAGTATAATCAGAACCTCCTATTCCTATTAATCCTGGGTTGTTGTTCTTTTAGTGTCACTATGTGTGCTTTACAATGCCAGACAACATTCAAATGCAAATTATTCACTCTCCCCAGGTGTGAATCAGCTGTTCTCACCTATACATTCAGAGAAACTGAAATGCACCTCTCCCCACTTTAAAAACCTCTTGAATCTGAGGCTCTTCTGAAGACTTCGATGTTTTAAATTTGTGTAATTTTAATCTTCTGGATTCTAGATTCTAAAGTTGACATTGTTACCATTTTTAATCATTGGAATAGAAGAAATTGAGATTTTTCTTGATAGCATAAATTGCATTGTTTTTAATCAGTCCATACACAATATTCGTTGGTATTTTTATTTTTAAAAAACGTGTATGGGACTATCTTGGTTTATTAATCCTCGTGTCTGGTTTAGTATTCAGTGCGCACCGTTTGTACATATGTTATTTTACGACTATATCATAACACTCAGAAAGACCTTTTATTTGGGCTTAAGTGACTGATGTGCCTAACATTTTTCAGCTGAGCCTCTGTTTCACTGACACCTCTCTCTCACTCACACACACACCCACACCTACACACACACACACAGCAGACCAAATCATTAGCATGTCCATCCCCCCAAACAGCACAACCATTTACTTTCTTTACATTTACTTATCTGAACTGAGTCGTTTACATCAGTCACTGATCAATAGCTCATCACATCAATTTATTCATACAGATGTACCTGTTCTACATGGTCATCATCATCATCAGTGTTCTGCCCAAGGGCAGGTTTTAGGCAACCATTCTCTCCATTTCTCTCTGTCCATTGCTCTTCGTTTGATTGTCACGTATGAGTCACCTTTCTTAATATCGTCTAATAACATGATAGGTGGTCTTCCTCTACTTCTTTGTCCTTCAAACCATCCTTCTAGAACATCTTTCACTAGGCTTTCTCCTCTCAATATGTGTCCGATCCATTTCTTTTTCTTCTTCCATATCACATCCAACAACTGCCTCCTTTCGCCCACTAGCTCCAGCACATATTCATTCATTTTATGATCCTTCCAGCTGACCTTCTCCATATTTCTCCATATCCACATCTCAAATGCTTCCAGCCTATCTCTTTCTCTCTTCTTTAAGGTCCATGTCTCTGACCCATATAATGCTACAGCCCATACCACTGCTTTAATTACTCTCTTCTTTAGGTCTTTGCTCATTCGCTTTGTAAATAGTTCTCTTTTCTTGTTGAATGCGTCTTTGGCCATCGCGATTCTGCTCTTTATTTCCGCTTCACATGAGCCATCGTCTGATATAAGCGAACCTAAGTAGCAAAATTGATGCACTTGTTCTACTGCTTTGCCATCTATCATGATGTTTAACTTATTGCCTCCTTCCTTTTCTTTGCCTCTTCTGCAAACTCTCATGACTTTTGTTTTCTTGACATTGATCTTCATATCATATGACTTTCCAGTTTTGCTTAAGGCGTTCATTAGATTTTGTAGTCCTTTTTCTGAATCGGCTACCATACCTTGATCATCTGCGAACTTAACATCGGTCAAAAGCTCACCTCCTGCTCTAACTCCACCTTGTACCTCTTCCATCGCCTCAATCATCATTGCCTCCGCATATATTGAGAAGAGTAGTGGTGACAACAGACATCCTTGCCTCACTCCACGTCCAATCTCTCCTGATTCCAAGTCTCCATTTTGTGTTCTTACCACCACCGTTTGATTCATGTAGAGGTTCCTGATCAATCTTCTATCTCTCCAATCAACTTTTATTTTCCTTAGGATCCCTAGAAGTTTAATCCAATTAACTCGGTCAAATGCCTTCTCAAAGTCTACGAAACAGATAAATACCTCTTCATTTAGCTCTAACCTTCTCTCACACAATATCCTCATAACAGCAATCGCATCTCTTGTCCCGCATCCTTTTCTGAATCCAAACTGAGTCTTACCGATAGAGTAATTCGCCTTCTGTTCCAGTCTTTTAGCAATTATTCTCAACATTATCTTCGAGGCATGTGAAATCAAGGCTATTGTTCTGTAGTCCGAACATTCAACGGCATTCGCCTTCTTTTCCAAAGTTACTATCGCAGCTTTTGTAAAGTCTTCAGGCCATTCTCCTGTATCGTATATTTGCTGACACAATTTTATCAGCTTTTTCTTGCCATTTTCTCCGAGTGCCTTTATTAGCTCTGCTGGAATCTCATCAACACCCTCTGCCTTCCCGCTCTTCAGATCTTTAATCGCTCTCTCAATTTCTGCTTGTAGTAAATCTGGTCCCTTTTCATCCACATCAACCTCCTCTTCCACTTCGATGTCAAATTCCTCCATTCCTGGTTTTCCACTCTTGTCATACAGTTCTTCAATGTATTCCTTCCATCTTCTCTTGATTTCCTCATATTCCTTCAGCACCACTCCGTTCTTGTCTTTGATGTATTTGCAAGCAGCCTTTACTTTCTTATTTCCTATCAATTGTTTGATGTTTGCATACATGAGATCTGTTCTTCCTTGTTTCTCCAATAACTCAAGTGTTTCACACTCTCTTTGCCACCAGTCTTCAAAAGCCCTCTCTGTTGTTCTTCTTAATTCGTTATTGAGTGCTCGATACTTCTTCTTTCCTTCACTTGAGTTTGATCTCTTTGCTATTCTTCTCTCCTCCATCTGCTTTATCATCTCCTCGGTAATCCACGGCTTCTTGATTCTAACTCCTCTCTTGTAACCTAATTTCTCTATTGCATTTATACGTAGAATGTCTTTCAGCCTGTTCCATCTTTCATTGGTTTGTGTTGTTTCAGGTGTTGTTATATTGACCAACCTCTCCTCTACACTATCTCGAAATGCCATTCCGTTATACTTTAGCTTCTCCAAGTCTAACCTTCTTTTCTTTTTGCTCCCTTTGATCCTTTTCAATCTTAATGTAGTTACGTGCATTATCACCAGATTATGGTCTGAGCCGATGTCCGCTCCTGGGTAACTCCATGAACTCTTTATGCTGTTTCGATATCTTTGTCTCGTAAGAATATAATCAAGCTGATATCTGCCTATGTCACCTGGCATTTTCCATGTGTACCTCCTTCTTTTGTGCTGTTCAAAGCATGTGTTCGTTGCCACCAGCTGATTTTTTCGGCAAAACTCTACCAATCTATCTCCTCTTTCATTTCTTCTACCCAAACCATACTTGCCTATTTCTTTCCCGTCTACTCCTTCTCCTACCACTGCATTCCAGTCTCCCATTACAACCAACTGTTCATTTGCTTTCTCTGCTTTGATTAGATCTTCAATCTTTTGGTACATCTCTTCTATCTCTTGGTAATTTACTGTTAATGAATGATTTACTCTGACAGAGCCATAAGAACAGTGGCAGCTGGAACATCTAAAACAGATGCAGGATTATTTTTTATAATCTAAATAAAAATGCTTTTCTAAACGTTGGCTATTGTTATTTACTTACAATATATGTTAATTTAATTTAAATGGGGTTTGGGCTCCATGATGTTGAGCATCGTGAACCCCCTCTTTATTTTCCTATGTAGAATCAGCGCATAAATAAACCGCATGCATAAAGTTTTGTAAATTCGTTTAATGTTTAACTTGTACTTCATAAGGTTTTGCCAGCAGTGGTACAGCCCAACGGGGGTCATTATTTACTATTAAAGAAAATTATGATGATCCTTCATAGCGTGCGCCTGTGATGGGTGTGCACCCAAATCTACTGTTGCTACTCACTCACTCCGTAGGCTCCCTGAATATACGGCAAAGAGACGGAGCCGCCTATTCATGCTGGATGGTGATAATTAACGTTAATATGATCTCGGGCTTGCTCCGCATTATAAAAGCAAAGCGCGGAGTTTAGTCCGAGATCCAGGACTATGTGGTGTGGTGGAGAATAGGAGAGTGGCATGTGAGTGGGGCGATGTGACGCACCCCAGGGACTTTAAACAAGGACACTGGAATGCCGCCCTTTGATCCCCGCGCTGTGGACAGCGCGAGAAAGAGCTGCGCGAGCTCCCACAGCTTCTTCACTCCCGCACCGTGCCCGCCTTCGCAGCCCCACTGCCGAAGAGGAAAAGGCTGCGTTAAGGACTCCCGCCGGCCATCGGCAGTGGGAGAAGCGCTGTCATGAGTGAACGTGCTGCAGCGCTGCCTCTGCATGCTCTGTTCTGCCCTCCGCCGACCATCACTTTTTGTCAGCTGTGCCCCCACATGCCAGTGTGGCACAACCCCCGGAACTGCATGCAACATGGGTCGACCCCGTTGCAGATCATAACAGCCTACTGCATTTCATTCTTATAATAACGCAAAAACACAAGCGGGGCTGAATGACCGACATCTGCTGATGCAGTACAATGTCCTGACAATGTTATGATTTTATGGTCATTTATTTCAGTTAATTAATCTACTATAAATTTAAAAAACACAATAAGAAATAAGATGACACAAAACCATACACGCTTCTTTTCTAATTACTCGTGATAAAATCTAAAGGCTCACTGTGTTAACATTTATTTTGCTTAAATTTGATTCTAATAATATTTAATTACTTTGATTTCTACACTTGTACTGTAATTTTAATACTGTGATTATGAATTCATTTATTTTCAGTGTTTCACTTGATTTTATCCGCTACTACATGCAGTTCTAAAGGAGCACGGCTCATTAATCCTGCAGAGAATGAATTAAGGCTTGAGGCGTCAGTCTGTAGTTATATAGAGCCACTCAGTGTTGAAAGCCAGCAAACGCACAAACCCAAATGCTGCCGCTGAGCGCCGCAACGGTAAAACCAACATTCCGATTAGGTAGCCACTGTAGGTGAGTTAGGGGTATTATCCACCTCGAGTGACCTCCCGACATTCCGTGAAGTTCTGCAAGGTCCGCGAGCTTCCGCATGTTAAACATGTTTATTTTTTTGTGTGTGAAGATGGAAACTTAATCATGGCACAAAGCTTGCGGTGAATTATGATGAACTGTACTTACGGCCACCGTGCGAAATCACGTAGGTGAGATAGGGGTATTAAACCTCTACTCTGGCCCCAACAACTGACCCCAACAACTGACATGCTTCACATTGTTTCTGACGCTGGCAAAGAGTGTTGTCAGCTGTTTGTCAATCAATTATGATTGTATAACCATTTTGTTTCACCGCAACTACAGGTTACATGAAAATATTAGCGACAGTTTGGTGATTTAATTCATATGTTTGTCTATTATCACATGCTATTGATAAGTTAACCCATGTCAAACGCTATTGGAAGAATTTTGTGCAATGTTTATTTTGCATAGAAAATGCTGTTTTTCTTAACGCGGTCATGCAAAAGAGGGAAAAATCGATTCCTGAGCAACCAATGTCAGCTAATTCAGTACCTTCACTGTAGACAGCGCCTTGTAATGTCCGACATAAGATGCAGTGACTTAAGAAGACTCCTATGGGACAGTTCGGGAAACACACTTACTGTAGAAAAGTATTCAACTTACAGTACGTAAGATATATCTTAAGAGACTTCTTAGCGTGCTAAGAGCGTGCGTTATCGGGAAACCGGGCCCAGATCATTCTGTCAGCACCATGACCACCAGGCTGCTCCAATCACATTGCAAATCCTTGATCATCCCCATTTCAATCATTTGCTTCAAGTTAATTCAGATGACCTTTGTTGTGTTCAGGCAATTTCAAGAAAGCCCTGTATACAACCACCTTGAAAGATTTCTCTATGTGGTTCTCCATCAGGAGAGACATGGGTGAAAATAATTCCTCAAATGATTCTTAAATGGTCCTTTCCAGCTTGTTGAGGGTAGCACAATGAGAAATTTGCTCTCCTGCCAAGAATTCCCATAACGCAGTGCCACTGTTGTACAGATGGCCTTTTTAGAACCTGTAGCAAATACTCCAACATTAAATGCACTAAACTGTGGAATTGCAAGCGGATTAAAAAAGTACTGAATGTCATGAATTTATATATTTATGCATCCACAATTTGGTCTTGCTTTCAAACACTCCGACTATAAACAACAATCTGTAGCATGGAAATAATGTACATATTCATGACTTAGCGATAGAAGCTAGAAGCCAGGCCACATGAAAAAAAAAACAGCTTAATTATTCCTATCTGAATATAAAAAATATAACACAGGGGTTAGTCTAAATCAATCAATTACTTGATTGTAGTAATTGAAAAAATACTGTCACACACAAGCTTGGAACGCTGAGTAAAATTTCCAAGCTCTCAATGTTGTCAGGAACCAGTTGAAATCATAATAGGAGTGAGGATGAAATCAAAGGAGCTTTAATAAAAATCACAAAACGAGAGTGGAGTCATCAGTAAATCCATTAATGGTTACTACTCTGCTAATTAAACTTTAGAATCTGCTCTTACTGGTGGAATGTGCATTCAATGAAGATTGGCCAACAGGCTGTTCAAATTTTTCCATGAAATCTCAAAATCTCAATGTTTGAATTGGCCAGTGTTTCAGTTTCATTGTCCAACCCCTGTATGTATAAACAAACATTTGGAATGGTTGTTTATTCCCCTGTCATGCTCCACCAGGAATTAATTTTATGCACTGCTATTGGCCCAGACAGACTACAAATTACAGCATTTTTCTCTTTGGTTACAGAGGAAAGTATGTTGGGTTAGTTGGTAAAAGCCCAATACAAGCGGTTATTCACAGTTTAATAAGCTAAAAATGTTCTCACACATACATGAGTGGTTTAAAAAATTTTAAACAGGAAATAGTACTGGTAAGTCCACTTGAGGATTTATGATGAACTACAGATGAAGAAATTATTTTGATGTTTAACTTTTATTATGGTATTTTTTTTTATTACCTATTGTGGGTAATATTGGGTTTATTGAATTGCAGAAAGCAATACATCTCAACAAATGGATTTTGAAATGAACTCAAACCAAACTCTGACTTTGGATGTAATTCCTCTTTGCTATGAATTTTTAAACAACTCATGTGCAAAACGCATTTATCCTCTTATTCTCAGAGTGTCACTTTACATGTTCTTTAGCCTGGTGGTGGTTTTAACAGTATTTGGAAATTGTTTTGTCATCCTGAGCATTGTTCATTTTAAACAGCTCCACATGCCAACAAATTATCTTGTCCTGTCTCTGGCTGTAACTGACCTGTTGTTAGGAGGAGTTGTTATGCCTTCAAGCATGATTTATTCTATAGAGACTTGCTGGTATTTTGGGACATTATTCTGTAAAATTCATCTCAGTGCTGAAATCACATTGGTTACTGCATCTATTATAAATCTGTGTTTCATATCTGTAGATCGATATTATGCTGTGTGTCAGCCCTTGTTATATCAGACTGTAATTACACCTTTTGTCATATTAGTTATGATAATAATTTGTTGGAGTGTTTCACTGACAGTTGGATTTGGAATAATATTTCTCAGTATTAACATCCTCGGTATTGAGGATTTTTATAACAAAAATATTGTTTGTGAAGGTGGTTGTGTTTTGTTCCAAAGTGCCGCCTCCAGCACAACTTCCTCTTTGCTCTCCTTTTATTTCCCAGGTATCATCATGATTAGCATTTATATGAAAATATTTCGTGTTGCAAAAAAACAAGCCAAAGCCATTCAGGACTCAAAAAATAAAACACAGTCCATGATAAGCAAAGAGGAGAAAAAGGCTACAAAAACGCTGGCAGTGGTTTTGGGAGTGTTTCTCTCACTTTGGACTCCATTCTTTATATGCAATATTATTGACCCTTTTATTGGTTATTTGATTCCTCCTGTATTGTTAGATATGCTGGTTTGGACTGGATTTTTAAATTCAACTTGTAATCCGATGGTGTATGCTTTTTTCTACAAGTGGTTTAGAAAAGCACTGAGGACTGTTTTATCTGGGAAAATATTTCATTCAGGCTCTTCAAGAATGAATCTTTTTTCACACTGATTAAAAATATAAATTGTGATGTCCTGATGTTTCACATCCATTTAATTACATTTGTTAACCTTTTTTTTGCTTAGTTAGTTCTGGCATAATTTATTTTACAAGTTAAAAACAGAATTAAGATAAAATAATAATTTTTAAGTTAATTTTCCACAATGTATTTGTAAGCATTTGCAAATGTAATCAATAAGTCAATTTCCTATGTGTGTCAGATTTACTTTTGCTGTATTTACCAAGAAGAATGACAATTGTATAAATCGGAATTGTGAATATCAACTGAATAGGTTTTTTTTTTGTCCCACAAAGAGTGTATAATCACTATACTGTAACATTAACAATCTACTTAAGTCGTGGCTAGCTACATAAAGTTAATTGCAAAACTGTAAATCTTAAACTATTTTCGCAAACCTGGTTACTGGCAATCCAAGGTTCCACTTTATGTGTGTGTGTGTGTGTATGTTTATGTATATATATATATATATATATATATATATATATATATATATATATATATATATAGCTAGTTTTAACCAAAGAACATTGCATTGGTGTGAATGAAAACTTGGTAGTATGAAGAGGGCTCATGTGAATATACTTTATAAAAGTATTAAAAACTTTAGCAGGATTTTCCCATGTGACATTAGGCTAATGCATGCATGCAAAGGGAACCATCTGGGGCATGGATAAGTCACACAACAACATCTGATTAGGACCCGTGGGATTAGGACCGACTTTAAGGTCCAAGGTTCGAAAATGAGCTTTGAGGTTTGACGCTCCTTCATTCCTTTACCTCCATCCATTTTTCAAATCCCTCAGAAAAACTTTATGCCAGGACCTCCAAAGTCTTGCAACGAAGAAACCCTCAGAAGAAGTTCCATAGCGCCATCCATTGGTAACCAAGCAACTGGTAACCAATACGAAATGCATCATTCCAAGGATAGATTGACAACAGCCAATCAGCAACACTGGGATTCCCTTTTGCTGGAGTAATCAGTAAAGATAAACCCAAGGCTCGGCTCTTGATCCATTAACCAGTTCTAGAAGTTTGGGACTTCCTTAGAACTCCATTAACTTTCACTCTCAGAACTGTTTGTGTGTCTGTGTGTGTGTTCTAAGTATAGTTCCATGTATCATAGGAGTATCAGAGTAGTTCAATAAATTCTTGTTTCTTTATAAAGAACTCTTGTCTTGGTTGTGTATTTTAAAGTTAAAACATTCACCCAGATCTTACATTCCCTTGCTCATAATTTGCAAATACCAGGTTTTACCAGATTGTCTATCATTGTTAGTCACGAGATGGTAAGATACAGTAAATCATGCTAGAGGCTATATGGATAGGCGATGGAGTATATGCTATAAATTTTAATCACTTTAATTAAATCAACCAGAATCCTTAAAGATTCCATTAATCTCTGACAAAAATCTGAAACCCAAAATATAATGGTGGAGAATAACAGCGGGCATTATTTTGCTTAAACATTCATGAAACCAAGACATATTACTGTATCTTTTCTATTGTCCAGAAATAGATTAAAGGCAGAGAAACAGTTTTTTTCACTGTATTAGGTACTTGTATTGTGGCATGGCAGCATGTGAACTTATGAATTAGACTGCAAGTTGTTTTAAAAGTTGAACTGCAGTGAAAGTAAACAATTGTCTCCTCAGACAGACTAACTATTCCAGTAGTGAATGCTCGTGCTGTTTGCCGCCGCTACTCTCGGGAGTGATTTGTTTGTTTGTTTCTCTTGTTTTTTGATGCGTTTCCGTAATTCTACCGTGTGTTGCTGCACATGTGTAATAGTCTAACTACAGCAGTATTTTAACCTGACCTGTCTGCTAACCGGGGTTATTGTCAGCTCATGGATTGTGTATTATACCTGCCCCTGGGTCCAAGTGCTTAGTTCCAGCTATATATATATATTGTTCATTCATGTCTTGATGATGGCGACACGTTTTAAATAAGATATGTTGGCATATTCACGAATCAGGACATTCGCATAGTTAACAATATCAGATAGACTACTATCAGGAAATTAAATAAATTTCAATACCATTGAAACTGAGGCATTGCCATGTCAAGACATTACAAAAACTATATAAGAAACTTTTAAAGCACGAATTTGGGCATCTCATTTCATCATTATGGAAATAACATGAAGCACATATACACACATTCATTATGAAATATCTGTTGTAAAACAAAATAAAATTCATGTTTGCTTCAGCAGTGGAAACAATATTCAATTGTACTTGGTCCGGCTTTTAGATAAAGTCCTTCCATGCGCCATCTGGCGGATATTCAGTGAAGCACAACACATTTATTTAAAATTCCCGAATGTTGCCTCCGGCATGCTAAATTGCGGCTTCTCGCGGGAAAACGTGTCTTAATGGCGACATCTGTAGCCTATGTGAAGCTAATAGCATTGAAGACTAGTGGTTAACACATAGCATTTTGTGGAATTGACTAAACCTTTTCGTTTAAACATTAAACTCACACTAGTGGGTTGTTTCCCCTCTTCTCTTCTAATACACTTCTCATGACTTTATTTATACCATGATTAATTGTAATGGCTCTTATTGATTTTAATGATATCCTAGGATATTAATAATTTCCAAATTATTTTTGATGTGGGAACATTAATTTAATTTCATAATTAATTACAGTTTCGGCTTCCATACCATACAGATACTGGTGGAATAATTGAACTGTGATTGCTTGTCAATCTCCGATTCCACACACTCAATGCCACCCTCAAACTGAGCGAGAGACACGGCATCTACCGTGAGCGGGATCTAAAATGTGCATGAGCAACTGGAGCTCAAGGCACTGGGGTGAAAGAAGGGGCATGGTGAGGAAGAGCAAGACACCAAAGAAGAAATCACCAGGCTACAAGAAACTCTGGCAGCTACTTTGCAGGACAGAGGACAGGAGAAGGTAGACTATGATGATCTCCCCGACAATATGCAGAACAGCTCCTGGAAAACGCCAATACTGACTTCACAGATAAAAACGGCAGAATTAAGAGTCCATCAGTGTCAAAAAAAGTACTCAAACATGCCTATGAATTGTACCTGACAGGTTGAGAAGTTCCGGCTAGATATAGTTGGACTCACCTCAACGCACAGCTTGGATTCTGGAACCAGTCTCCTTGAGAAGGGCTGGACTCTCTTCTACTCTGGAGTTGCCACTGGTGAGAGGCGACGAGCAGGTGTTGGCATACTTATTGCCCCACGGCTCGGGGCATGTACATTGGGGTTCACCGCAGTGGACGAGAAGGTGGCCTCCCTCCGCCTTTGGGTGGGGGGACGGATCCTTACTGTTGTTTGCGCTTATGCACCGAACAGCAGTTTGGAGTACCTGCCCTTTTTGGGGTCTCTGGAGGGGGTGCTAGAGAACGTCCCTCCTGGGGACTCCATCGTTCTGTTGAGGGACTTCAATGCTCACGTGGGCAATGACAGTAAGACCTGGAAGGGCGTGATTGGGATGAATGGCCCTCCCCGATCTGAACCAGAGCGGTGTTTTGTTATTGGACTTCTGTGCTCGTCACGGATTGACGACCTGGCACCAGGACACCCTAGGCCGCAGTTTTATTATCGACTTTGTGGTCACATGTCTTGGACACTCGGGTGAAGAGAGGGGTGGAGCTGTCAACTGTTAACCACCTGGTGGTGAGTTGGCTTCGTTGGCGGGGTAGGATGCCGGTCAGGCCTGGTAGACCCAAACGTATTGTGAGGGTCTGCTGGGAACGTCTGGCAGAGTCCCCTGTCAGGACGAGCTTCAACTCCCACCTCCGGCAAAGCTTCAAACACGTCCTGGGGGAGGTGGGGGACATTGAGTCCGAATTTACTATGTTCCACGCCTCCATTGTCGAGGCAGCCGACTGGAACTGTGGCCGTAAGGTGGTCGGTGCCTGTCACGGTGGCAACCCAAGAACCCGTTGGTGGACACCGGCGGTGAGGGATGCCATCAAGCTGAAGAAGGAGTCTTACCAGGCCTTTTTGGCTGGTGGCACTCCGGACACAGCTGATAGGTACCGGCAGGCCAAGCGGAATGCAGCTTCGGTGGTTGCTGAGGCAAAAACCCGGGCGTGGGAGGAGTTTGGGGAGGCCATGGAGAATGACTTCCAGACGGCTTCGAAGAGATTCTGGTCCTCGACTCCGGACGTTGTGGGTCGGTGGGGGGAGTACTTAGAAGACCTCCTTAATTCCACCAACATGCCTTCTGATGAGGAAGCAGAGTCTGGGGACATAGAGGTGGACTCTTCCATCTCTGGGGCCGAGGTCACCGAGGTGATCAAAATGCTGCATGGTGGTGAGGTGTTCCGGACATGCTGTAACGCTTGGATTTATGAAACCGCTTAGTTACTTTGCTACGGGGTCGAGAATCAAAATATGGGCTGATAAACACTACTTCCGGTATTGCGCAACCGCGGCGGGAATATACAGTGGTGTGAAAAACTATTTGCCCCCCTCCTGATTTCTTATTCTTTTGCATGTTTGTCACACAAAATGTTTCTGATCATCAAACACATTTAACTATTAGTCAAAGATAACACAAGTAAACACAAAATGCAGTTTTTAAATGAGGGGTTTTATTATTTAGGTTGAAAAAAAAATCCAAACCTACATGGCCCTGTGTGAAAAAGTAATTGCCCCCTGAACCTAATAACTGGTTGGGCCAACCTTAGCAGCAATAACTGCAATCAAGCGTTTGCGATAACTTGCAACGAGTCTTTTACAGCACTCTGGAGGAATTTTGGCCCACTCATCTTTGCAGAATTGTTGTAATTCAGCTTTATTTGAGGGTTTTCTAGCATGAACCGCCTTTTTAAGGTCATGCCACAACATCTCAATAGGATTCAGGTCAGGACTTAGACTAGGCCACTCCAAAGTCTTCATTTTGTTTTTCTTCAGCCATTCAGAGGTGGATTTGCTGGTGTGTTTTGGATCATTGTCCTGCTGCAGCACCCAAGATCGCTTCAGCTTGAGTTGACGAACAGATGGCCGAACATTCTCCTTCAGGATTTTTTGGTAGACAGTAGAATTCATGGTTCCATCTATCACAGCAAGCCTTCCAGTTCCTGAAGCAGCAAAACAACCCCAGACCATCACACTACCACTACCATATTTTACTGTTGGTATGATGTTCTTTTTCTGAAATGCTGCGTTACTTTTACACCAGATGTAACGGGACACGCACCTTCCAAAAAGTTCAACTTTTGTCTCGTCGGTCCACAAGGTATTTTCCCAAAAGTCTTGGCAATCACTGAGATGTTTTTTAGCAAACTTGAGATGAGCCTTAATGTTCTTTTTGCTTAAAAGTGGTTTGCACCTTGGAAATCTGCCCTGCAGGCCGTTTTTGCCCAGTCTCTTTCTTATGGTGGAGTCGTGAACACTGACCTTAATTGAGGCAAGTGAGGCCTGCAGTTCTTTAGATGTTGTCTTGGGGTCTTTTGTGGCCTCTCGGATGAGTCGTCTCTGCGCTCTTGGGGTAATTTTGGTCGGCCGGCCACTCCTGGGAAGGTTCACCACTGTTCCATGTTTTTGCCATTTGTGGATAATGGCTCTCACTGTGGTTCGCTGGAGTCCCAAAGCTTTAGAAATGGCTTTATAACCTTTACCAGACTGATAGATCTCAATTACTTTTGTTCTCATTTGTTCCTGAATTTCTTTGGATCTTGGCATGATGTCTAGCTTTTGAGGTGCTTTTGGTCTACTTCTCTGTGTCAGGTAGCTCCTATTTAAGTGATTTCTTGATTGAAACAGGTGTGGCAGTAATCAGGCCTGGGGGTGACTACAGAAATTGAACTCAGGTGTGATAAACCACAGTTAAGTTATTTTTTAACGAGGGGGGCAATCACTTTTTCACACAGGGCCATGTAGATTTGGACTTTTTTTTCTCCCTTAATAACATAACCCTTCATTTAAAAACTGCATTTTGTGTTCAATTATGTTATCTTTGACTAATAGTTAACGGTTTTTGATGAGCAGAAACATTTAAGTGTGACAAACATACAAAAGAATAAGAAATCAGGAAGGGGGCAAATAGTTTTTCACACCACTGTATACGACGCGACACAGAATTTAATAAATTTAACCAAAATGTTTTATCCAAAATAAGTAAATAAACAAGGTGCACCAAAACCAATATATACAATATATATATACAAATATAAACAGTGTGTGTGTGATGTATGCGGGTGTGTGAGTGTGCGTATGGTAGTCCAGTGTCTGAGATATGGCAGTGGGTATGAAAATGATGAGTTGGAGAGATGGCTCGATCTCACCGGTAAAAGATGATATGTCCGGGAGGTCGAGAAACAGAATGAGCTGGGTACTGAATGAAATTCGGGAACAATAATCCACAAATAGTCGCTCAGTCTCAATATACAAGCAGCGCGCTGACTTTATCTCTCCGTGCCGGCATCTTCGCCGGTTCCGGCTTTATGCTGGTACATGTGACCCCACGTCACTTCCGGGTTCCCTCGCGCTGTGATCGCGCATGCATGCGAGTGCTTACCCGGTGACCAAACATTGTCAATGGGGGGAACAGAAACCGCTAGGGCACATCTTTGGCCACAGGTGAGCAGCATTAGCTCTTCAACCATTTACCCGTTATTAAAAATGTCCCTTTGTGTGGCTGCGCTACAACGCCCCACCAGAAAGAGACCCCGGGGAAGACCCAGGACATGCTGGAGGGACTATGTCTCTCGGCTGGCCTGGGAACGCCTTGGGATCCCCCCAGAAGAGCTGGAAGAAGTGGCCAGGGAGAGGGAAGTCTGGGCATCCCTGCTGAAGCTGCTGCCCCCGCGACCCGACTTCGGATAAGCAGAAGAACATGGATGGATGGATGGATGGATGGATGGATGGATGGATGGATAAAACATCACTTAAAATAAAATTTATATCTTAAATAAAATAATGCAATCGGTTAAAAAATTAAGTAAATATAAAATACAATGCAGTATTAATGCAGTATAATGTAGTGCGTTAAAGAACCCAAGTTTTCCCATCCATGGTTCTCAGGTACAGAGAGGCAACTCCGGAGAAGAACAAAGTCTAGATCTAACCGATAATGCTCCAACTCCCGCACAAGATCCGTCTCTTTCCCCCTCAAAGAAGTGACATTCCACATTCCCAGATCCAGCTTCTGCCGCATGGGTCTAGTCCGTCGAGGCCCTCGGCCTTCACTGCTACCCAAATAACTATTCTTTTAACATTCAATTAACATAATTTTACTTAAATGTCCACGAACCATGAATGCTCAGCAGTTGCGAGACTTGGCGCATAAAGAAGGCAAACAGAAGATGGCTTCAGAAAAGTGTGCCAAAACCACAACAGTTCTTGATTTCAGCACTCAATGTCAGGGGCTGGCTCTAGAGGGTGCCATCAGAGATCAGCTCCTTTTCCACCCACAGAACCAAATCAACTCATTCCAGACCAGAACAAGCAGATGCTGATGTGATTTGTCCATATTTTTTGTCTTGCTTTCTGTCACAATGAGGCAAAGTGGATGCAAATGGAGTAAATAATAAATAAAAGTGTGCGATACACATGAACTATAATCTTAGTAAAAGCTCCATGACTGTGATGACCACTCAGTAACATGCGATACATTCAAGACGTGCAACTATGAAATATAACTACCTCAATAGAAGCCAGACAATATGACAAAGCCAGAACTTATAAAACAAACAGATTACCAAGTGACAAACTCACATCGAGTGCACATGATTCTAAATATGTGACTGTGGCTGACAGGAAGTGTAGTTTAACACCTCCATGGCACTCTCATGATTTGGAGGTAAAAGTGACCATTGACATGAAAATTAGATTTAACAAGGTATTTCTATAAACTCTAGTCATGGCTACAGTGATAGTTTTGGCTAACAGTGAAAAAAAAAATCAATATTACATTTGGGATGGTTGTTTACACCATCATGTTCCACCAGGAATTCATTTTACACACTGCCACAGGCAAGGACAGATTATAAAAGTAGACATTTGCCTTTATGGCTAACTTTGTCCGCATGGTACAAAAGAAGGTATATTGCATTACTAGGAATACAAATGTTCCATGCACAACATCATACATTTGTGGGGTTTGTTGGGAATGAAGAATTTCATGATAATAAATGTGTTAATTCACAATACGTTTAATCCATGGAAAGAAAGTAAGAAGGACAAACATTAGTCATTATAACTTTTTTGCTATTTTTATTCTTTTTCGTTAAACTTTTTATCTATTTATATTTTCTCTCATTAAATATTTCATGAATGTATTATGGGCATGAAGACTTATAAAATGAACATTGTGACTGGTCAGTTCACTTAAGGAAGGATTTATGATGAATAAGTTTAAGATGAAAAATATAACGTTTCCTGAATGATTTAATATAAAAGAAAACCTTTTAAAGCATGATTGTGTTTAATATATTTTTTATTTATTTGCAGAAAATAATATATCTCAACAGATGGATTTCAAAATTAATAGCAACTTAACTCGGACACTGGATGTGATTCCTCTTTGCTATGAATTTTTAAACAATTCTTGTACAAGTTTCAATTACCCTCTTTTTATCAGAGTGTCACTTTACATGTTTATCACCTTGGTGGTGATTTTGACAGTATTGGGAAACTTTTTTGTCATCCTGAGCATTGTTCATTTTAAACAGCTCCACATTCCAACAAATTATCTTGTCCTGTCTCTGGCTGTAACTGACCTGTTGTTAGGAGGAGTTGTTATGCCACCAAGTGTGATCTTTTCTGTCGAAAATTGCTGGTATTTTGGAACATTATTCTGTAAAATTCACCTAAGTTTTACCATCACATTATGTACTGCATCTATTATAAACCTGTGTTTTATAGCCGTAGATCGATATTATGCTGTTTGTAAGCCCTTGTTATATCAGACAATAATTACACCTTTTGTCACGTTTGTTATGATTTCCATTTGTTGGAGTGTTTCATTCACAGCTGGGTTTGGGATAATTTTTCTTGGTCTTAACCTACTGGGTGTTGAAGATTTTTATAATGAAAATGTTGCATGTGAAGGTGGATGTCTTTTGGTCCAAAGTCCTGCCTCCAGCACAGCTTCCTCTTTGCTCTCCTTTTATTTCCCGGGTATCATCATGCTCAGCATTTATACAAAAATATTTCGTGTTGCACAAAAACAAGCCAAATCCATTCAGGACTCAAAAAATAAATCACAATCCATGATAAGCAAAGAGGAGAAAAAGGCAACAAAAACTCTGGCGGTGGTTATGGGAGTGTTTCTCTCACTTTGGACTCCATTTTTTTTCTTCAATATCATTGATCCTTATACTGGGTTTTTGATTCCACCTACATTCTTAGATATGATGGCTTGGGTTGGATATTTAAATTCGACCTGTAATCCGATGGTGTATGCTTTTTTCTACAAGTGGTTTAGAAAAGCACTGAGGACTGTTTTATCTGGCAAAATATTCCAACCAGGTTCTTCAAGAATTAATCTTTTTTCACACTGAGCAAAACATGTAAATGGTGATGTCTTGATGTTTATTATTTATATCATTACACTTCTTAACATAAAGATTTACTTTGTTTTAGCATGATTTATTTTATATTATAAAAACAGAATCAAAAGAATTGACTCACTAGCTTTAAAATGATTTTTCAGTGTCAACTACATAGATGCATTAAATTTACTGTTATATACTTTTCTTTCAGGATCTATATAATTAATTGAGATTATTATCACCTAATTGCATTCAGTCGTCCTTTCCTTTGATAAAAAAAAAAAAAAAAGGATTTCATCACGAAAGGCCGCGATCTTATTCTGACCACTGCATCACTTGTACATTAAAGGAACTTGGAAGGGAGTTATTACCACATTCCCACATCACATTTTTACATAATTAAAAGTTCTGGGGCCATTGTTTCAGAATATAAAGCAGAAAAATAAATATCGTTTTTAACTTTCATAACTGTGTTCTGTTGTCCTGCACAATCAAGGGTCCCAGTTTTAGTTTACCCCTTATATATTAAAAACAATATAATATTTAATCTTAAATCTGAAAATAATCTCTTTTTAAATTATTCTGAACTACACACAGAATTTTCATCTTATCAAGAGGTAATAACCAGAGGTGTCAAGTAACGAAGTACAAATACTTCATTACCTTACTTAAGTAGAAATTTTGGGTATCTATACTTTACTGGAGTAATTATTTTTCAGCCGACTTTTTACTTCTACTCCTTAAATTTTTAAGCAATTATCTGTACTTTCTACTCCTTACATTTTAAAAATAGCCTCGTTACTCTATTTTTATGATCAGAACGCGCAACCTCCCCGTCACATGATCAGAACGCGCAACCCCCCCCCCCAGTCGCACGATAAGAACCCCCCCCCTCGCATGATCAGAACGCGCAACCCCCCCCCCCCCCCCCCGTCCCCGTCCGTCCGTCGCATGATCAAAACATGTGAAAAACCTTAATGCTTTTTTTCCCCCTCACGGTACTTTTACTTTTATACTTTAAGTAGTTTTGAAACCAGTACTTTTACTTGAGTAAAAAGCTTGAGTTGATACTTCAACTTCTATAGAAGTCTTTTTAAACCCTGGTATCTATACTTCTACTCAAGTAATGAATGTGAATACTTTTGACACTACTGGTAATAACCACTGAGAACTCCTGATTCATGCCTAGCATTTATCATTTTTTTTTCCTGATTATTGAAAAAAAGTTAACTCAAATAATTTAATTCACTTTGGTAACACATGTAACACTTGTATTTTGTCTACACTATGACATAGACAGCACACATTGATGCCAGAGCCTCCCATCCAGCTCCTATATCAAATGTCTGACAAGCATCTGCAATATGCCAACAAAAGATCAACATTTAACCAAAAGGCCACTGCATGATATTTGAAAGAAAGTCCACATATGTCTGTTCAACATTGACCAAGTTAAACTTGCAAAATATAGCACTGAGAGCAATTGTTAAGTGGCAATATTTGCCAAGACATCTGCATTTTTATTCCAAAATACCCATCCATCTTAAAAAATACTGACAGTCAAAAATAGCTTAATATTTTTAAACCTTTCACTTTCCACTCTACTCTGTTTTCATGGATTATCCTATACATCAGCCAGTCATACTTCCCGTTGTGATGCTTATATTGCATAAAAAACTTAATTGTCAGAACTTAACCAAAGGAGAAGAGGTGAGGTTTCATGGGTTGGTTTATGTTATAGCATCCACATTGGCAACCTTGGGGACACACACAATTGTGCATTTAACTTGCCTTGTGGCTTGAAGCATGTGAGTGTGTATACTTGCATAAACAATGTTTTATGCCATGTTAAGGGCTTTAGTTTTTGGATGTCCAGATTTTATCTAGATCATAGTTGTTTTTTTGTAAAAAATATTTATTTTTGTAGATCAGTTCACCACATAAGGGGGAACAACCGGTAGCAGTGCTGTGCATTCTAATTGCAAAACAAAGATCCAGACAACCAGTCTTTAATATGGCTAAAAAAAACAGTAAAATGATAAGTTGATTTTATAGTGATGAATTGTTTCATTTCTTAAAGTAGGGACAACATCGGCCAGATGTGTCTATACTTTTAGGGGATGATAAAGATTTCTTTATGAAATTAACTGTTTGGTATCCTTCATGTGAGATGATATTGTTATGTTAATGATTTATATGATTGGTGACTTTATGTACAGCTTGTTAGTTTTTTTTTTATTTTTTTACTTTTTTTCTGACAGGCTAATGATTTCATTTTTGCACAATGTTCTAAAAGAATCGAGGGTTGAATTACTGAGAACTTCTGATTTCCATAATTTCTGCCTTAAAACACCAAATTTCCATTAATCTGGCCTCATCTTCATACCTGAACTTATAGATAACCATAATTCGTCAGCAATGAACTGCATCTGACAGTGGTGAGAGTATGCAATTGCTTCAACCCAGAAAGCAGTTCCCTTTCAAAAGCTACACTCGATGCTGCGTGAAAACGCTATGGGAATGCTCTTTGCATCAAACACGCCAAAATTTGTCTTACATAACCTCGGTCAGGTGACGTGCTTTGATTAGGTGCATCTGGAGGTTATAAATAGGCATGAACCAGAAACATCCTCAGGTCTTTTTTGTCTTCAAGGACCACATTGTGTGTGCATGTGTGCAAGTGTGTTTTTCTTTGAATACTGCGCGGCAGTTAAAAGAAAGCAGAAAGCGAAAGTGAAATGGCAGAAATGCGAGGGACTTCTCGATGAAAGTGATCGCCATGCTTTTTGCTTTGAGTGTTTGGGCGAGCATTGTGATCTCCTCTCAGTCAGAGTGCTTCGTGCCCAGCTCACATTTTTTAAAGGGAAGTCGTGAGCCGCGGCGCCCTCCTGGGGATCGCGTGCCGATCTGGCGGAAGCTCATAATGCTCCGCTCGTGACGAATGAGCATACGAGGAGTTATATGAGGAGATAACTAAGGCGGTTGAATGCCTACACCTCGACTGGTCAAAACAGGAGTAAGAGATCTCCAAACGCTCAAAGCTAGACGACAGGTTTCTGTCGGGTGGCCGATGGCAGGGACGTCAACAAAGGTCTCTCCCCTTCTTTGGTAACCTCCATGAAAAGATGACTCAGTCTTGGAGTACAAAAGACACTCCCTGTGTATTTGTGCCTTCAACGTCGACTATCGCTGATGCAAAGGCCCGGGGCGATATGATGATGCCCCAAATTAAGGAGATGCATGCGAACTATCTCTCCCTTGGAAGTTTATAATCATTAAGAAAGCCCACTCTTCCCACCAAGCTGTGTAGACGTTAGTGAGGAAAGTTTTTCAAGCAGCGGGTCAGGCTGGTGCTGCTGTTACACCAGCAGGCATACCAGGCTGACCTGCTAAAGGACTTGAGCACTGGTGGGTCCATTGACACAGAGCTGCGCTGAGCCACAGATTTATCTCTCCGTGCCACCAAGCAGATGGCTCATGTCATTGGACGTTCTATGGCTGCCATGGCTGGCGCGGAGGTTGTGACTCACCGTCGCCACTAGATTCCGGGAGGCGAAGCGCTAGAGTGTAGGCAAGTCGAGCACCCGCTTGTAGGAACTCGAGTACGCCTCGCCGCGCTTCACATTTTGCCTCAAGGAGACCGGACCTAAGGAGCATCATCTCCTCCATGAAGAGGTCCTGAGGCTGGCGCGCCTAGGACCGTGGAGGTGTCTCCCACCAAGGCGGGGCGCGTAGTATTCCAACAGAGAATAACAACTCTTTCCTGACACCCTCAGGAGGCCATTGCCCTATCTCCGCCACCACTGGTGATTCTGGGAACAGTGGTCTCCAGCGAAATGTTAGGTGTTCAATTGCCTCCTGCCATGTTTCAGGAAAGGTGGTTCAAAGGACCATAGCGAGAGGCTACAGTATTCAGTTTGCACACTTCCGTGAAATTGGAATGAGCACATTTGTTGACACAAGAATTGCAGACTTTACTGGAAATAGGGGCCATAGACCATGTTCCCCTGCCAGACAGACAGTCAGGCTACTACAGCCGGTATTTCTTGGTTCCCAAGAAAAACGAAGGGTTGCGTCCAATTCTAAATCCTCGCGGGTGGAACCATTATCTCAGAACATACAAGTTCAAAATGTTGACGGTCAAGATGATTGTTTCTCAAATCCAATCAGAAGATCGACCTGAAAAACGACCTGAAGGATGCATATTTTCATATAGAAATATTGTCATAACACAGGAAGTTCCTGAGGTTCGCTTTTGGGGGCGAATCTTACCAGTATTGGGTCCTTCCATTTGGCCTACCCTTGTCAACTCGCACACATACAAATAGCATAGATGCAGCTCTGGTTCCTATATGATTCCAGGGCATCTGTATTTTCAATTACATACACGACTGGCTGATTTTGGTTCAGTCTCGGGAGCCAGTGCTTCGACATCGGCATGTCGTCCTCGCTCATCTCAAATCTCTAGGGTTGAGACTCAACGTCAAGAAAAGTGTTGTCTCTCCCAACGTACCAGGACAGTGTATTTGGGGGTCATATGGGATTCGATCATAATGCACGCAGAACTCCTGCACGTATTGAATCCATTCTAAGTACCCTAAGGAACATCAAGCTAGGCCAGAAAGTGACTGGTCGTTACTTTCAGAAATCCTAGGTCTCATGGCAGGTGCATCCATGGTGATACCCTTGGCCCCTTTGCCCTGGTCCGTGTTGTCATCGCAAGATGCTAACGACAGACACTTTCCTTATGGGTTGAGGTGCGGCCTTAGATGGCCATCCAGCCCAAAGGATCTGGAGAGGTCATCTTCTCGCATGGCACATCAATTGCCTCGAAATGATGGCTTTATTTCTGGCCCTAAAATACTTCCTCCAGCAGTTGAGAGGCTACCATGTCCTAGTGCGGGTGGACTCTACACTACACTACGGTAGTCTCTTACATAAATCGCCAGGGCGGATTGCGTTTGCGCTGCTTGAACAAGCTAGCGCAGCAGATTCTGCTTTGGGAACAGAACAGGTTCTTGCCCCTAAGGGTGATTTACATTCCAGGGCATATGAATATGGGAGCAGATTTGCTGTCCAGACAAGCTGTGACACATGGGGTGTGGAAACCCCACTCTGAAGTGGACATTCAAATCTGGGAGAGATTTTAGGTAGCAGAGGTGGACCTCTTTGCTTTGCAGGTCACGACACAATGTGTCCTTTACTACTCTCTGAATCCTCCAGCTCCCCTGGGTCTGGATGCCATGGCCCACACGTGGCCCAGACTGCGTTTTTATGCAATTCCTCCGATAGCTCTGCTCCCCGGAGTCCTAGCGAAGGTCCGTCAACAGAGACGTCGCCTCTTATTGATAGCGCCCTGTTGGCCAACCAGAATATATTTCTCAGATCTAACATCCCTCCTCGATGGCTCATAATGAGCAATTCCGGTCAGGAGGGATCTTCTGCCTCAGGCTCAGGGAACAATGTTTCATCCCAGGCACGAGCTCTGGAACCTTCACGTTTGGCCCCTGAGGGGGCACAATTACGGGATGCTGGTCTTGCAGCCAATGTAATAGAAACTATTCTTTGTGCTAGGGCTCCCTCTACTAGAAAAACTTATGCCATCAGATGGAATAGTTTTGGAAATGGGTGTATGGCAAACCATGTAGACCCAGTCCACTGCCTGATTGTTTCAGTGCTGGAGTTTCTGCAGGAGAAACTGTTCTCACGCATATGTCCTAGCACTTTGCCACCATGTCGGCTTACCATGATCTGATTAATGGGTTTTCTGTGGGAAAACACCCGTTAGTTTCCCACTTTATTCGTGGAGCTAAACAGTTGAGGCACCCTACTAGAACAATAGTCCGTTCATGGGACCTAGCTATTGTGCTCGAAAGTTTGGCTGAGGATTTACAGGCTCTTTCAGTCTCGTCATCCTCAATCAATCAATCAACATTTATTTATATAGCACTTTACAGCAACCAAAGTTGAACCAAAGTGCTTCACAGCACTAAAAAAATAACAATAAAATCGCAATAAAATTTTTTATAGTTATAAATAAATAAATGAACATTATAAATGGAAGTTATAGTATAACAATAATAAAAATAAATAAATAAATAAAAATAAATAAAAATAAATCATAAAAAAGCATAAAATTATAAAATATTAAAAGCCATTCTAAATAAGTGGGTCTTTAGTTGTGCTTTAAACAAAGGAAGGTCCTTAATTTTGCGTAACTCTGGTGGAATGGTGTTCCAGAGTTTAGGGCCAGCGACTGCAAAGGAGCGATCACCCCATTGCTTGTATCTTGACCGAGGGACCACTAGCAGGTTTTGGTTTGCAGAACGTAAGGCTCTACCTTGGTGATAGGAGCTTATTGTCTCACACAAGTAGGACGGTGCCAGACCATTAATCGCATTAAAAACAAACATCAAAAGTTTAAACTGAATCCGGAACTGTACCGGAAGCCAGTGAAGGGAATACAAAATTGGTGTGATGTGATCATTTTTTCGGTTATTGGTCAGCATACGAGCCGCAGCATTCTGCATAAGTTGCAGACGATGTAACCGAGCTTGAGTGATTCCCACATAAAGTGCGTTGCAATAGTCTAGCCGCGAACTAATAAAAGCATGAATGGCTTTCTCCAGGTCGCTCTGGTTCAAAAAGGGTTTGACCTTTGCAAGGAGGCGAAGATGAAAAAATCCTGCCCTGACAACCGAGTCAATGTGAGTCTGAAAGTTTAAACTGCTGTCTAAAGTCACCCCCAAATTTTTGACTGCATGGCTCAAATTAGGAACTGGAAAATCGAGACCAGCAGTGATAAAACCAGAAACGTTTGGGGACCCAAACATAATACACTCTGTTTTACGCTCATTCACACAGAGATAGTTTTGTGACAGCCAGAGTTTGATGTCATACAGACAACTGTGAATTGATTTAAGTGCTTCAGAAGAATTTGGCACAATTGGCAGATAGATTTGTAAATCATCTGCATATAGATGAAAAGAAACATTGTGCTTTGAAATGATCGACCCTAATGGCAGCATGTACAAGGAAAATAGAACAGGGCCCAAAATGGAACCCTGTGGAACACCAGAGGTCAAAGGGGCTGAGGAGGAAGAGAGATCACCAATCATGACTGAGAAAGTCCTATTTGTTAAATATGACCTAAACCATTGTAGTACAGGACCTTGAAGGCCAACTTCTTGTGCCAGACGTGTCAGGAGAGTCGAGTGGTCAACAGTATCAAAGGCTGCAGTGAGGTCCAACATCACGAGCAGCACAGGTTTTTTGGAATCACGGGATAGGAGGATATCATTCTGTACCTTCAGGAGAGCGGATTCAGTGCTGTGACGAGTTCTAAAACCGGATTGGAATTTCTCAAGAACATGATTTTTTTCTAGAAAGGACTGCAACTGGATACAGACAACTTTTTCTAAGACCTTAGATAGAAAGGGTAAATGAGATACTGGTCTAAAATTAGAAAATACTGTAGGATCAAGATTGGATTTTTTAAGAAGAGGCCTGACCACAGCGTGCTTGAAGGCATCTGGGACAAACCCTGAACTGAGGCAACTGTTTATAAAAGAGAGAAGACATGGACCCACTGTGTTAAAAACCTGCTTCAGCACCCTAGATGGAATAATGTCCAGAGGACAGTTAGTTGGGGATAACCGCTGGACCAGTTCAGAGAGAAAAGATAGGGACACTGGCTCAAATTTGTTAAACACAGATGAGGGCGTAGAAAAGGAAGAACATATATCAAGACCATTTGAAGTGATGTTAATATTCTGCCTGACAGAGGCTATCTTATCGATAAAATGATTTAGAAATTCATCACAGAATGACCTTGATACCTGTTTCGGAACATTACACAAAGGATTTGTAACTGAGTGAATTGTATTGAATAACACCCTGGGACGATTACAGTTGGTGGAGATTACGTTTGACAAGTACATACATTTAGCTTCTTTAACTGCATTTTGATAATCAGAAAGACTGTCACGCAGTATACCCAGTGATACTTGTAATCTGTCCTTCTTCCATCTGCGCTCTGCTTGTCTGCAGTGCTGCCTAAGGGCACGCGTAGTATCATTAAGCCAAGGGTCAGGTTTGGCTTTCATGGGTTTGTCCTTGTAAGGTGCAATTGAGTCCAAAATCCCTGAGCAGGTGGAGTAGAGTCCTGCCTAGACTTTGCCCCTGGGCTGATCAAAGCTATTCTGAATCCTCAACCTCAATCTTCTGAAAGTTTCATTCTCGATCATGCACCCAGTTGTTCTCGAAGCCTTCTCCATTTAATGCTCCAGAGTAGGAAAGACTTCACTTATTGTGTCCTGTATGTGCTCTACAGATTTACATCCACCGCACTAGTCAGTGGCACAAATCAGAGCAGCTCTTTATATGTTAGAGTTGCTGCAACCGGGGGGGCGGCGGCCACTAGACAAACAATGTCACATTGGGTGAGGGATGCTATTGCCCTAGCCTATGAGGTGCATGGTCACACTTCACCTCTAGGAGTTAGGGCCCATTCAACTAGGGGGTTTGCATCATTAGTGGCTTTGGCAAGAGGTGACACCTTGCAACAGGTGTATGATGCGGCAGGTTCATTCTCTCCGCTCACATTTGTCAGATTTTATAGTTTGTATGTCCATGCTACTCCAGGCTTACGGGTCCTCAAGTCAGCATCCCGGAATCAGGTCTAGACCTTTTTGCACGCATGTGCTACACAACCCTGTGGTCCAGACACTTTCAGTGGGGCAGTGTTGGTATTCTCGTTCCCATAGCGTTTTCATGCAGCATCTCGTTCCCACTTTTTCAGGGAACAGAGTTACAGCAAAGTAACCTGAGATGATCCTTTGATTACTGGCCACTTTATTCATCCTATTCCTTCTTTTGAATGAGCATAATTCGTTCTGAAAGTGTGGTCGTATATCCAAACACTTGTAAATCGAGACAGAGAGAGAAAATGGATCTTTAACCTATTTAATGATACACGCATGCACACGTGTGTTATAATAAACAGTACAGGCGCGTGTGAAATGACGACTTTTACACAAACACACATACAAACAAAAAATTTAAGGAGTTTTACACTGCAAATGTCATCACAGTGTTATAGTAAGCAGTACATGCGCATTGACTAAGAGTGAGAGACGCACAATAATCCCAAGCAGGGGAAACGATTACCCACAATTCCATAGCGCGAGAGAGAAAAAAACTATTGGCTCAGTTGTGATCACAACTCTGTCAAAACAAGAAGTGCATGTGTGCTACATGATACTTGGCATTCGTAAATAAAGACTTGCTCATTTTTTGCTCGTCTTGGCAAGTGCAGCTACAAGAATCAAACTCTGGTGGTGGCCCTCTGGGCAAAGTGTATGAATCTCTCTTCACAACACATCCTGGTGTAGCAAGAACTCTTGAGTTCCCTTTCAAAAGCTACACTCGATGCTGTGTGAAAACCCTATGGGAACAACTTTTTGTGTTGCCGGTTGTGAAGCATGTGTGTATCAAATACGCTAAATTTTTGGCTTATATAACCTCGGTCAGGTGACTTCATCTGATGAAGTGCACCTGCAGGTTATAAATAGAAGTGAACCAGAAACATTCATCAGATCTTTTTGTCTTCAGGGGGGTGTTCTTCGTACGTCGCTTGAAACATCCGGGATGAATTGACACATTTAAGATGAGATCATCATGCTAATTATGCTCTGGCTAAGGTGGTTCTTCGAGCACACCTGTTGTTGATGATTAGTATGGTCGGATTGAGTTGTTTAGGATTATCGCGTTCGTGCGTTGGTTTAAAACGCGATATGAATCGACAGTAGAAACACTGATCACAAGCCCTTTGATTGGTTGACGAAATGACAAAAGAACAAGCTCAATTTTTTTTGTTACACCTGTTATGCGCTGAAACGTTCCCCCCCACCTGTTATGCACTGAAATGCTTCCCTGCCATAGATCCCCCCCACCACCACACACACATAATTGCTATCAAATATTATATTAGAACATAATATGTGCATATGGTTTACAAATTACATGAGAAAATAATATAAAATAAGAAATATGAAAATAAATATGTTGTATATGGAACAATAGAAATATGAATATTTTTTTTTCAAAAACATGTATACTTTTATATTGTTTATTTTATAATAAAATTATTTTTGTCCAATTTTTCATTATAAAAAAATATTTGTATATATATATATATATATATATATATATATATATATATATATATATATATATATATATATATATATATATTTGCATATTCATGACGAACCCCTGAAAAGTAAATGTGTTACAAAATAAACATTATACAAGAATTTGAATTAATGGTCTTGAGGGCTGTCTCGTGCCTAGAGTTTATTATAATAATAAAAAACCTATGAATTTATGTTCTAATATAAATATAATATTTGATAGCAATAAATATATATATATATATATATATATATATATATATTATATATGCATGCAAGATACTTTTCTTTCCCCAATTGAGTCAGTCCACATCAGTCGTGCACTTTAACCAATCAGATGTGACCTCACCATTTCAACCAATCATAGGAGCGCAGCCTTAATCCTGTTTACATGAAATAAACCTGCTACCGAGCAGGTTCAAGCTTATGGACATGTTGCTATGACAGCAAATGCGAGATGAGCATCGAAGAACGAAACAATCCAAGATCAGGACAAATCCACAACAATCAAATCCAGCTAACTTAGTTAGCGACGTACAAAGAACACCCCCCAGGACTATATTGTGTATGCTTGTGTGTGTGCAAGCGAATTTTTACTCACCGATATGGTGGTTTGTTAGGAGATCCATACTTCCGCGTGATAGATCTGTTTCGGAGCGCAATCTCCACACTTTTGTTTCGAGTGCTTTGCATGCGGCTAGCATTCTTTAAAGAGAAACCGCGAGCCGTGGCGCATTCTCAGAACAACTAAACTCCTACTCAGGAACATTATCATGTCTAATGTTCAGCTTGTTCAGTGTGTAGAGTGCAGGATGTTTAGACATTCTTCTTCCGTCATTAGTGGAAATTTTAGTGGAGATAGGTGTGTTTTAGTGAGCACTCTGACGGAGAAGATATCAGCATTAGAGGAGTGCATTCAGACTTTAGAGAGGGTTAGAGAGTGATAGAGCACCGTTATTCCCATAGCAGAAAGTCTGGGTGCCACAGGCGGAGATAACCATCCCCCGACTCCGGCATTAGAGCCCTCACAGCTGGGTGAGTGGGCATACTCGTTCAGCCAAAGCTAACGCTAAGGCTAGCCCCCCGGAGCACACCTCTTCTGCACTTCACGTGTCCATGTTTGCTCTCCTCAGTGATGCACCCGCTGAGAAACCTGAAAGACCTCTGCTTATAGGAGACTCTATACTGAGGCACGTGAAATTAGCTAGACCTTTAGGGGCGCCAGCAGCAGTGGTTAGGTGTATCCCGGGAGCCAGAGCACCGGCCATAGCAGGTAATCTTTGTGCTCTAGGACAGAATAGGTTCTCTAAGATAGTAGTACATGCTGGACCTAACGATATACACCTTCGTCAGTCAGAGGTTAGTAAGAATAACTTTACAGAGGTGTTTAAATTAGCGAAGGCGATGTCCGATGAGGTAGTATAGCTCATAATCTCAGAACAGGTCTAGTTAATCGGTGACAATCCAGAGCCCAGGCCAGGGAGCAGACAGACAGGCTAAACCAACCATCTGCTAGCTGCATAGAGTCGTCACTCAGGGTTCACCATATTGAGACTGTGTCTTTTCCCTGAGCTAAGCAAAAATGTAGAAAGACTCAAAGTCTGTTTTAATAATTTAATTAACATAAAGACCACAAACTTGGATCATATTGAATGCGCAGCCGGCACCTCTGATCTGAACCTAGGATTGTTAAATATTAGATCTCTCGCATCAAAAGCAGTTACTGTTAATGAAATTATCACAGATCAGGAGTTTGATAAACTCTGTTTAACTGAAACATGGGTTAAACAGGATGAGTATGTAGCTCTAAATGAAGCTAGTCCTCCTGGATACAGCTACATACACCAGCCTCGGTTAACTGGTAGAGGAGGAGGCGTCGCAGTTATTCACAATGATAATTTGACTATTGTACAAAAACACGGACACAAATTTAATTCATTTGAAATTCTTTATAGTAACATAAGTGTACTTAAGTATATTAAGTCAGCTCAGTCGATTCCACTAATTATAATTTACAGACCTCCAGGGCCGTATTCTGAATTTCTTAGTGAATTTGCAGATTTCCTCTCAAACCTAGTCGTTTCAGTAGACAAAGTGTTAATTGCTGGAGAATTTAATATTCATTTTGAGAATCCAGAAGACCCTCTGAGAACAGCATTTATGTCCATACTGGACTCAGTAGGAGTAAATGAGTGTGTAGTAGGACCCACTCATAAAGCAGGTCACACTTTAGATTTATTAATATTCTTCAGATTAAGTACAAGAAATTTATTCACCATTCCACTGTCTGAAGTTATCAGATCACTATCTTGTCTCAATTAAAGTGCGTCACAGTAATAATATATGCACAGCACCGCACTACCGTATTAAACGTAAATTGACATCAACTACCATACAGAGTTTTATCAGTAATCTCCCAGAGTTAACAACTTTGATTGGATTACCGTCTGACACCACAGAACTCGATCAGGCGACTGAATATTTAGACTCGACATTTCGTTGTACCTTATATAATGTAGCTCCAGTTAAAAGAAAAAAATATTAGAGATAAGAAACTTGCTCCCTGGTATAACGATCAAACGCGCACTTTAAAACAGACCGCTCGGAAATTAGAATGTAAATGGCGTCAAACTAAATTGTTAGTATTTCAAATAGCATGGAAAGAGAGCATTTCAAGATTCAAGATTCAAGATTCTTTATTTGTCACATGCATAGTTACAAATAAAGAATCTTGAATCTTGAATCTTGAAATGCTCTCTTTCCATGCTATTTGAAATACTAACAATTTAGTTTGACGCCATTTACATTCTAATTTCCGAGCGGAAACTAGAACTGAACATCCTGAACTATAGGAAAGCTCTTAGTGTAGCTAGATCAACGTATCTCTCCACTCATATAGAAAATAACAAAAATATTCATAGATTTTTATTTAATACTGTAGCAAAATTAACCAGAAGTAAGACCAAGAAATCTCCACAACAACATCATGCAATAGTGAGGACTTCATGAACTTTTTTAAAAATAAAATTGTAAATATTAGGCATAAAATTGAGGCTTTTGAAACCGAACAATGTAATTGATGCAGATGTTAACCTAGCAATGTCAGATCGGAACCTAGAATACATTACTCCCCTTGAAGAGAATGAACTAATTTCACTCATCTCTTCTGCAAATTCATCAACCTGTATATTAGATCATTTTCTTAAACAGATAGTACCAGCAATAACAGAAACCCTGTTGAGAATAATTAATTACTCACTCAGCATTGGTTATTGTCACACTGGGCCTGTGTCGGCAGGCTAAAGCCCCCACAAGCAGACACAACAGATTAAGTGAAATAAAAAGTATTTAATGGGAGATATTCTGAGAGCAGATAAGGGAAAAATTAGGTGATAGATGTGTGTATGTTTGTATGTATGTGTGTATATATATATAGTTGAGTCAAGGTGCAGTCAGGCATAGGCAGCAGGGCAGGAAGTGACTGTGGGCAGTGGTGTAGCAGATGAGAGAATCAGAGCACGTTACACACGGGTGTGAGAGGAACTGTGTCGGATCAGAGATCTGAGCGCTCGCAGTTTCAAACTCACTCTAGTCCAAAACAAGAGTACCCCAGGGGGATTGAGACAGAGACGTAGTCGAAAGCGGAAGCGGAGAGTCAAAGCCGGTATAGCAGTCAGCGTAGCAAACGAGTTAAATCCGAGAGGCAAGAGCGTAATCCTGGGGAGCAGAAAAAGATTCGACAACGTGAAACAACATGCAAATATATCTTGGCAACAGGCACGAGACAATAGACACTTGGCACGCAATAATTTGGCAAGGGTTTGCTGTCTAAAGGAGAGTTAAATAGAGTGGTGGTGATGAGGCGCAGGTGTGCGCGAGCATGAATGACTGAGGCGGCAAAATGGAAGCAACGGAATGGAGTGTGGATGGGAGTTGCGGGAGATCATGACTTATCCCGAGAAGTGGGAATTACCTGGCATGCCATGACAGTTATGATCCAAAATCTTTTAAATTAGCAGTTATCAAACCAATAATTAAGAAACCTGATCTCGACCCCTGTCAGCTGTCCAATTACAGGCCAATATCAAACCTCCCCTTTATCTCTAAGATTCTGGAAAAGATAGTAGCGGAGCAGGTATGCTCAAACGTATCTACATAGAGATAGCATACATGAACTGTATCAGTCAGGATATAGGCCTCATCACAGCACTGAAACAGCACTCGTTAAAGTAGTAAATGACCTCCTATTGGCCTCTGATCAGAGTTGTGTAACTATGCTTGTATTACTCAACCTCAGTGCAGCTTTTGACACCATTGATCATGCTGTTCTTCACAAATTAGAAAATGTAGTAGGAAGCCCTCTCCTGGCTCAGATCCTATTTGACCGATCGTTATCAGTATGTAGACTTAAATGTTGATTATTCTGCATGTTCTCTAATGGAGTTTGGTGTTCCGCAGGGTTCAGTTTTAGGCCCACTGCTTTTTTTCCCTTTACATGCTTCATCTGGGCAACATAATCCATAAGCATGGTATTAGTTTTCATTGTTATGCTGACGACACACAGTTTATGTCTTACTAAAGTTGAGCAATGTGTGCAGGACATTGGACATCAAGAAATTGGATGCTAATTAACTTCCTTCTGCTTAATCTGGATAAGACCGATGTTCTACTGTAGTCGTAGGACCGCATACAGTTAGGAGTACAATTTTAGATTACACCGTAACTTTAGATGGCCTTTCTGTTCCATCAAGTGCAACAGTAAAAGACCTCGGCATGATTATAGATTCCAGCCTTTCATTTGAAGCTCATTGTCACGTTCTTACTGGCGCTGGCTGTTGTTACCGCCATGGGCTCATGAAAGGCAGGCACAAATGCAGAGGGTTCAAGGGTAAATAATAAAGTCTTTTATTTGAAATTAACAAATCAGAACTCAAACCAAATAAACAAAACTCTGGCTCTGTTAGCTCAACACACACACAGACACTGTAACTGAACACATGGGAAATAACTGTAGGAACATGACGAGGGGAACGGGACCCTGTACTCCAGATAACGGGTACTTCACTGTTAAGCTCTAACACTAGAGACTGGAGACAGGGGCGATGTGTAGTAAAACAGGGAACATAAACTTATAAAACAAATACACTTAGGCATGGAGCTGAAAACGTAGACTACACGTGAGACGAGAGACTGGACTAGAGACAAGACACAGGCTAAAGACATGGCAGTTAGCTAGGCAGGGCTACTAGCTGAACAGGGCTAGTGAGCTAACCCTGGCAGTCAGCTACACCTACAGCTAGCTAAGCATGCCCTTAGCCTGACATGAACACAGCTACACTTACCTGATCTTTAAACATAAAACACTAAGGGTGCGGGACACGGGAGCACTAGGGCTAGGGACTCTGAGGCTCAAAGGCTAGGCCGGGGCGCACTCTCAAAGGCTAGGCCGGGGCGCACTCTCAAAGGCTAGGCCGGGGCGCACTCTCAAAGGCTAGGCCGGGGCGCACTCTCAAAGGCTAGGCCGGGGGACTCTCAAAGGCTAGGCTAGGGGACTCTCAAAGGCTAGGCTAGGGGACTCTCAAAGGCTAGGCTAGGGGACTCTCAAAGGCTAGGCTAGGGGACTCTCAAAGGCTAGGCTAGGGGACTCTCAAAGGCTAGGCTAGGGGACTCTCAAAGGCTAGGCTAGGGGACTCTCAAAGGCTAGGCTAGGGGACTCTCAAAGGCTAGGCTAGGGGACACTCAGAGGTGAGGAGACACCAGGGTTAGGAGACACCTAGAGGCTGTTAGAGACACTTAGACTAACTACTTACCTGGTCTAAGACAAGAAAACACAACAGGACACCACACCGCATCAGCTCCACCCACATTAAACATAAAAAAACAAACTACAAATACACAGGGAAAAACCAAATACATACAGCAAATAAATAACACAGAAATCAAACTTACAGAGCCAGGTATAAATGAATAAATAAACAGGTCAAAACAGAACTAAACAAAACTAAAGCCCACTTGACATTTTTAATCCTCGACCCAGTTCCCCAGAGCTAACAGCTTTTTATAATGATCTTAACGAGCCACCTCGGCACAGGTGAAACTTCGTCATCACCTGACCGAGGTGCCTTTTGGAAAACTGGGTCTTCTAACAAAAACTACAACCAAAACAAACTCAACCACAGTGCCCTCTAGAGGCAGTCCCTTACACTCATGTAGATAATATCACCAGGATAGCATTCTTTCACCTCAGAAATATTGCCAAGATAAGAAATATATTGTCGCTAAATTATGCAGAAAAACTACTTCTGCTTTTATCACCTGTAGGTTGGACTATTGTAATGCCTTACTGTCTGGTTGTTCAGTTAGGTGCATAAACAAGCTTCAGTTAGTCCAGAATGCAGCAGCGAGAGTCCTCACTAGAACCAGAAGATATGAGCACATCACCCCTATCTTATCTTCACTGCATTGGCTCCCTGTGAAATTTCGCCTTGATTTTAAAATACTGCTCTTGACATATAAAGCATTAAATGGTCTCACTCCGCAGTATCTGAGCGAACTGCTAGTGTCTTACGATCCACCACGCCTACTTCGATCAAAGGATGCTGGGTGCTTGTCAGTACCACGTATTATGAAAACTACAGCTGGGGGCAGAGCTTTTTCTTACAAAGCCCCAAAATTATGGAATAGTCTTCCAAATAGTGTTCGGGACTCAGACACAGTCTCAGTGTTTAAGTCTAGGCTAAAAACCTATTTATTTAGCCAAGCATTTTTATAAATAGATTTGCCATAGGTAAAGGAGCAGATCTGGGGGACTCATGGACATAGAGTATTATGGTGAACTGGTATGTTTAGATGATCTGTTCCTCACTCTCATTTGATCACTCAGGTTTGTTGACGGTGAGGTGATTGTTTGCTTTACATCTCAGGGACCCCTCATGTTTGTGTTTCCTTCTGGCTCTCCCTTTTAGTTATGCTGTCATAGTTAGTCCTGCCGGAGTCTCTGCTTGCACTCTATAGTAAATGTACATTCACATTATGTGACTGTGACCATACCTAACTGCCATCTCTCCTCTTCTTCTCTTTCTCCCCCTCTTTCTCTTCCCTCTCTCCTCCTGTCTCCCCCTTTCACTCTTTCTCTCTCTCTCTCTCTCTGTCGAGCTACAGTACACATGTCGTTCCTGAGCTGCCAGTGATCCAGACTCCCTCTGCCTTCCGGACCTGTCTGACCCATCCTGGTGCCCCGCTTCTGGTTGTAGATCTCGTCACATGGATGCCCCGTGTGTCTCTTTGGGATGCTTCTGGTGTCTGGGGATGATTCTCTCTACTTAGAAGACGGTTCTGGCCTCGACTGGTGTTGGCAGCTGTTTCTCTGAGGACTTGACAATTCGATAGTTCAGGACTGGAACTTCCTACAAGTCTACCTGTGTCTCCAATAACTACCTGGACTCCATTTTAACATCGATTAACATCTATTATAGCTGAACTGCCTCCCACCTAACACACTGTATAAATGCGGATAATTTCCGGCTATCTGTTTCACCCAAATGAGGATGGGTTCCCTGTTGAGTCTGGTTCCTCTCAATGTTTCTTCCCATTACCATCTCAAGGAGTTTTTCCTTGCCACTGTCGCCCTCGGCTTGCTCACCAGGGACAATCTTTTTTGTATGAATCATTTTGATTCATACACATTCACATTCCATATAAACTTAAATAATTCTTTTGATTGTGTAAAGCTGCGTTGAGACAATGTCAATTGTTAAAAGCACTATACAAATAAAATTGAATTGAATTGAATGAACCTCAGGGCTTCTTTGTGAAGAAGACAATATGCCAGCCTGACCTGTTTTAAGGCTGATTGCGAAGCGCGGCACACCCCAATCTTTATGAGGGGGTGCCCGGCTCAAAAACACTCTCCTTGTGTTTCACGCCTCGCAAGAGTCAGACCCGGTCGAGACTGGGTGGCTGACAGTCCCGACTCTTGAGCATGGCAGGGAAGGAATTTCTCGAAGGCTTGTTCATATAACTAATGAATATGAACCTAATGGCGACCGAGTTAACGACATCGCCAAACAGTGCGGAATGCGAGATAGAGGCATCAAGGAGGAATGCATGATCCTTATCCTTGATGCGCCTGAGATTCAGCCACAAGTGCCTCTCCGCAAAAAACCATCGCAGCCATAAAACGGCCGATAGCACAAGCCGTCTGCTTTGTTGCACAAAGAGACAAGTCTGTGGCCCGGAGTAATTCCAATACGCCCTATCTTGAAGAGCCTCGCCAGTGCCCAAGTCTCTCAGCAGGTCAGCCTTGTAGGCCTGCAAAACTGGCATGGTGTGCAAAGGAGCACCAACCTGACCTGCTGCCTGAAAAGCTTTTCCTTCCACGGAAGATGAAAGTCTACACAGCTTGAAAGGAAGTATTAGCTTTTCAGGAAGGATGATGTCCCAGGAAAGAGAGAGCTTATGAAGTGTCTCTTCTATCTGGGCTTTATATAACTCTGCACTTCCACATCAACTATATTTAACCCTCTGGGGTCGAGGTGATTTTGGGGCCCTTGAGATGTTTGGACATGCTCTGATATTTGTGCTTTTTTCAGATACTTATAATATATTATTGACCAACCTGTATTTTTCTTGTAATCAGCACAAACTCTTCTACAATAATACGTGACCAAAATGAATGTATGTGTTTGCATTTTTTAGGAAAAAAATATTATGCGAGGTTAGTACGTTTTGTGAAAAAAAAGTAGCTGAAATAAGGCCATGAAACTCACACAGAACATTTGTTCACAAGACATTGTTTCACAAGGGCTGGTGGACTAGTGTTTTTGCTTCAAATTTATGTGAAAATGATCTTGTTTAGTTGCTCACAGAAAACAATATAGTGATTAACACTTTTTAAGTCACTTTTTGAGTGTAAAGGGTTTATGCGAGAAGGCATGAACTATCATTACTAATGCAGTGATTCACACCTGAGAAGACAAAGGCCTGCATACTGATCTGCATAATGAGCCATCAGACAGGTGTGTGACTGAGAGAGGAGAGTTACAAGAAAGAATCTGAGAACAAAATAAGTTTATATATTTTCAGTGTTTAGGTTATTTGAGAATGTATTTGACACACACAAAAAAAACCTGAGATTCACAAGATCGTAATCAGATTTTATTGTGGGCTTGTAAGTAGCGTGTACATTTCATATTTTAACCAATTTTACTCTTGCTGGAATTTAGTATTTTCCAAATTTACATATAAAATATAGAGCAATGATAGTGAGAATTAAAGACTTACTTGTCAGGAATTACATCCTCCGTTGTGTCCAGACGTTGTTCAAAATAAAGCCGTTCCTCGTCTGAGTCTTGCTCTTCCTCTGATGAGAAAGTAAATTCTTCATCGCTGTCCAGAACCATCTGAAGCGCTTCTTCACCCGTGTAGCATGCCATCATTAAAACGCAGAAAAAGCAAGTAACTGTATGATGAAGCTTGTTGTTTCATGCAATGGGGGCATGTACATGATTACCTGGCTCAGCTCAGTTCATTTCCATATGAACAGCGCGCGCAGGGAGCAGGGAGCACATTAGCTGTAATGAGCCGATACAGGAGAATCTGTACCACTCCTTAGTTTCATACGGATTACATAAAAACAGATTATTTGTTTTCGAGTTGAATTGGTTAATGTAAAAGTAGACAATTCAAGCTTTCTATAAATATATTTCTCATGTCTGTCTGTGGAGTATTCGCGGAGTTTCAGTTCATTTTAGTGACGTGTTTCAACAAGATTTTCGCGGAGACTGAGATAGCTGAAAGCGCACCCTGTTTGTTTTCATAATTTTTTTAATGCACAAAGTTTTATTTTTAACATGTGTGCATACAAAAAAAGTAGACACTTTACAGATTCGATTAATATATAGATCTTGTCTGTACGATCAAAACTGAAAGTGCTTATTGGCGTCATCAGGGGAAAACGCCTCAAAACGCATATATGCGTTCGCAGACCTCAGAGGGTTAAACAAATAAATAAGTCTGTAACAGGCGGTTGCCTAGTTATGCGCTCCTGGCCAGCGGGGGCGCTGCGGCCGCTAATTAGGTAACTTTAATAAAAGAGGAAGAGAGGCTGGGCCAGGTAACAGCAGCCATTACACAGCCTATGATAATTGCTTATGCTAAAAGCTAAGTCTTTAATAAACCCGAATGCGGGATAGCATTGTCCGAAGCGCATGTGAGTATTTTGGTGTTTGTTTTGTTTATGCTTAAATGTATAAGGCCCGCCGAGGCGTATATATTATATCGGTTGTACTTAGAGTGTACTCACGGTGTCCCTCCTGCTGTGGCTATGCAGGAGGGTTTTTGTTTCCCTTTTGCTGTTGTTCCGTGTCTGTGCGTAGCCCGAGAGCTGGAGTGTGTCGGCTGTTCCCCTGGGATCAAACACGTCAGCAGCAGGTGCGCGCGGAGCCGAGGGCTCGGCTACTCCTGCGCCACCATCAAAGGGACGTCACTCGCGGGGAGGATATCAGCTCACGAAGCGGGACGTACCCTGGTTCTATTGTTTTACTTTATGGACTTTTGAGTAAGAGAAGGACTCTGTATATACATCCCCACGAGCACGGACTGAGTGAGTGTGTGGTATGAGTGGCCGGCGTGTATGAATGGTGTAATGTACAGCACAATATTAAATGTAAATACACTTTGAATGCTACAGCTGTTTCTCTGGTGGTCCTCATCCTACCCTCTGATTCTGTTAATGGCTAGTTATTGTTTTAATAGCAGTAGCGAGTTTGTTACAAGTCGATGGCAGGAAAACACGGGATTAATACAGCTTACTCCATGAAAGGGTTAACACATATGGAGGTTGCTAAGAAAAAGGGAGAGAGCGTCGTTGAGGCTCCGCCCCCAGGCCAACCTGCCGTCTAATGTTTTCCAAGTGCTTCGAGGCTATTTCCATCTCCGCGGAAGCAAAAGAGGATGTATATGCTTGCCCATACACAAGAAGCGCCAGAGCGCGCTTGAGAGCGGACAGAGGAATTTCCTGATCCCGCAAGGGCGTGAGCGATAGGAGTTTTAAATCGTCTCACACACCCCTTTCCCGGATACACGCGTTTTAAGCCCCGGCGCGGCCCGGAGCTTCTCAAGGAATGCGGGCGTGCGCAAGCATTTTAATTGAACCAGTAAAGTGTAGAGATCACCCTCCGATATGGATTTATCACACAAGGAGGGACATCTCGTTTAAAACTCTGCAATATCGGTGAGTTAAACAATATCTTATTTTGTTGGTTTAAACACACACACGCTTAACACAACTAGGCTTGTCAGTGAAGACAAACGATCTGAGGAATTTTTCTGATTCACTCTATTTATAACCTACAGGTGCTTCTTATCAGATGACGTCACCCGACCAATGTTATATAAGCCAAAATTTGGCGTGTTTGATACACACATGCTTCTCAACCGGCAATACGAAAAGATGTCCCCATAGCGTTTTCACGCAGCATCGAGTGTAGCCTTTGAAACAGAAGTTGCCTTTAGAAAAGGGTGCCAAAACCACAACAGTTCTTGACTTCAGCACTCAATATCAGGGGCTGGCTCTAGAGAGCACGCATCATCAAGACAACTCCAAGATGCCACCCAAAGTGTGAAACCCATGCTAGACCAACTGAAAATGAGATGCTTATGCTGGTACCCAACGAAACAGAGGAACCGCCACTGGGGTGGATCGCATGGATGTCGATCCCTTATCCAGACATAACTGGAAGAAATCCTGGGAACAGCCCAGACCTCATGAAAATCAATGAAAGAAATCATGAAATTTAAAAAGCTCCTGGGAATCCAATGGAACCTCCAGGGGAAAATGACAAACACACCTTGGAGCAAACTAGACGAAGTTGTCTAGAAGTGAAGACGTTGGGTGAAGACGAAGAAACTTGCCAAGATTCCAATCAAACCAATGTCCAATCAAATCCACACATGAACCAAAGACATCACCATGTTTTGACCCTCAAGAACTTTACAAAAAGTGAAAGTAAATCATATTATGATAACTTATTGTCAATTCATTCGAAACAACCCAATTCTAAATAAAGCATAGACAACGCACTCCTACATCGTTTTAAATGTAACCTGCCTATACCAAATTAACCATTAAGTTCTGCACTAAGCGGGATGTTCTCCATGTGACAGACCAAATATTAGGCTAATGTATGCATGAAAAGTGCATTTTAAAGTTAAAGCATTTGCCCAGATCTTACGTTACCTTGCTCATAAATATAAAAGACCTGATTTTTTTTATCATCATTGATGGCCACGGGATAAAGAGAATTGTTAAGATACTCTAAATCATGCTAGACAGTGCATGGATAGAAGATAAACTGTATATTATGAATTGTAAATCAGTAATTAAATCAACCTGAGTCTTTAAAGATTTCTAACAAAGAAAAATTTTAAACCCTGAAAAAATTCTATTTGGGGAGTCCTGCCATAAAATAGTCAAGTTGAGACTGAAGCTGGTTCAGCAGCTGTGATTATCAGAGGTCAGCTCCTTTTCCACCGACAGAACCAAATCAGTAAATTCCAGACCAGAATAAGCAGATGCTGATGTGATTTGTACATATTTTGGTCTTGCTTTCTGTCACAATGAGGCAAAGTGGATGCAAATGCAATAAATAATAATGAACAATGAAGTGTGCAATACAGGTGAACTATGATCTTAGCAAAAGCTCTATGACATGATGAAACTATAAAATAAAACTACGTCAATAGAATCCAGTCACTATGGCAAAGCCAGAACTTATAAAACAAACTGATTAATAAGTGACAAACTCACATCGAGTGCACATGACCCTAAATATGTGACTGCGGCTGACAGGAAGTGTAGTTTAACACCTCCATGGCACTATCATGATTTGGAGCTGAATGTGACCATTGAGCTGAAAATTAGATTTAACAAGGTATTTCTATAAACTTTAGTCATGACATATACACTACCGTTCAAAAGTTTAAGAACACTTTGTAACTCCATGATGGTTCCTGCTTTTTATTTCTTTCAACATTGTAAAGCTGAAGGCATCCAAAAAATGCATGAATCTCCTTTGAACAGTTGATATTGAGATGTTTCTGCTACTTCTGCTCTGTAAAGACTTCATAACGCCTCTAATCTGAGCTGCTGTTAATTGGTCATTTTTCAGGCTGATAACTCTAAATGAACTTCTCGTCTGCAGCAGAGGTAGGTTTTGGTCTCGTCCTCCTGGGACGGCCTTCATGAGAGACAGTTTCATTATGGTGCTTGACGGATTTTGCAAATGCACTTGACAATACTGTTCTTGCAGGAACTATTACAGAAAGGCTGAGCTCTGTGTCTTACAATAACAACTAACTGGTGTTTTTCTTGTTGTTACGTAATTACCTAATTCCATACGTGTTATTTTATAGTTTTGAAATCCCAAGTATTGTTGTAGAATGTAGAAAATAAATCACTAAACAAAAACAAAGAAATTTGCAAGTGTTCTAAAACTTTTGAACGGTAGTGTATATTTATATAATATGCTAAACCACAGTGATATTTTTGGCTAACAGTGAAAAAAAATATTTCAATATTACATTTGGGATGGTTGTTTATTTCACCATCATGTTCCACCAGGAATTAATTTTACACACCACCACAGGCAAGGACAGATTATAAAAGTAGACATTTGCCTTTATGGCTAACATTGTCTGCATGGTACAAAAGAAGGTATATTGCATTACTAGGAATACAAATGTTCCATGCACAACATCATACATTTGTGGGGTTTGTTGGGAATGAAGAATTTCATGATAATAAATGTTTTAATTCACAATATGTTTAATCCATGGAAAGAAAGTAAGAAAGACAAACATTAGTCATTATAACTTTTTTGATATTTATTTTCTCTCATTAAATATTTCATGAATGTATTATGGGCATGAAGACTTACTGTATAAAATGGACATTGTGACTGGTCAGTTCACTTAAGGAAGGATTTATGATGAATAAGTTTCAGATGAAAAATATAATGTTTTCTGAATTATTTAATATAAAAGAAAACGTTTTAAAGCATAATTGTGTTTAATATATATATATTTTTTTATTTACAGAAAATAATATATCTCAACAGATGGATTTCAAAATGAATTCCAACGTAACTCGGACACTGGATGTCATTCCTCTTTGCTATGAATTTTTAAACAATTCTTGTACAAATTTCGATTACCCTCTTTTTATCAGAATGTCAATTTACATGTTTTTCACCTTGGTGGTGATTTTGACAGTATTTGGCAACTTTTTTGTCATCCTGAGCATCGTTCATTTTAAACAGCTCCACATTCCAACAAATTATCTTGTCCTGTCTCTGGCTGTAACTGACCTGTTGTTAGGAGGAGTTGTTATGCCCCCAAGTGTGATCTTTTCTGTCGAAAATTGCTGGTATTTTGGAACATTATTCTGTAAAATTCATCTCAGTGTTAGTATCACATTATGTACTGCATCTATTATAAACCTGTGTTTTATAGCCGTAGATCGATATTATGCTGTGTGTCAGCCCTTGTTATATCAGACAATAATTACACCTTTTGTCACATGGGTTATGATTTCCATTTGTTGGAGTGTTTCATTCACAGCTGGGTTTGGGATAATATTTCTTGGTCTTAACATACTGGGTCTTGAAGATTTTTATAATGAAAATGTTGCTTGTGAAGGTGGATGTCTTTTGGTCCAAAATGCCGCCTCCAGCACAGCTTCCTCTTTGCTCTCCTTTTATTTCCCGGGTATCATCATGCTCAGCATTTATACTAAAATATTTCGTGTTGCACAAAAACAAGCAAAATCCATTCAGGACTCAAAGAATAAATCACAATCCATAATAAGCAAAGAGGAGAAAAAGGCAACAAAAACTCTGGCGGTGGTTATGGGAGTGTTTCTCTCACTTTGGACTCCATTTTTTTTCTGCAATATCATTGATCCTTATACTGGGTTTTTGATTCCACCTATATTGTTAGATATGTTGGCTTGGGTTGGATATTTAAATTCCACCTGTAATCCGATGGTGTATGCTTTTTTCTACAAGTGGTTTAGAAAAGCACTGAGGACTGTTTTATCTGGGAAAATATTCCAACCAGGTTCTTCAAGAATTAATCTTTTTTCACACTGAGCAAAACATGTAAATGGTCTTGATGTTTATTATTTACATCATTACACTTTTTAACATGAAAAATTTACTTCGTTTTAGCATGATTTATGTCATATAAAAGAATAAACAGAATTGACTCATTAGCTTTAAAATATTTTTTCTCAGTCTCAACTACACAGGTGCATTAAATTTACTGTTGTTTCTTCTAAAAAAGTTGGTTGATTACTTTTTGAGGCTAATACAGTTTTTTTTCTTCCAGTATCTATATAATTTATTGAGGATATTATCACCTAATTGCATTCCATGGTCCTTTCCTTTGATTAAAAAAAGAATACAGTTTTTATCACCAAAAGCCGTAATCTTATTCTGACCACTGCATCACTCGTACATTACAGGGACTTTGAATGGAGTTATTGCCACATTCTTACATCACATGTTAATATAATTAAAAGTTCTGAGGCCATTGTTTTAGACATGAAGAAGAAAAATAAATAGAATTTTTAACTTTCATAACTGTGTTCTGTTATCCTGCACAATCAAGGGTCCCAGTTTTAGTTTACCCCTCATATATTAAAAACAATATTATATTTATATATATTTAGGCATTTGGCAGACGCTCTTATCTAGAGCGACTTACATTTTTATCTCATTATACATCTGAGCAGTTGAGGGCCTTGCTCAAGGGCCCAACAGTGGCAACTTGGTGGCTCTGGGGTTTGAACCTGGGATCTTCCGAACCGTAGTCCAATGCCTTAACCACTGAGCTACCCCTAGATAATATTTAATCTTAAATCTGCAAATATAATCTCTTTTTAAATTATTCTGAACTACACAGATAATTTTTTTCCAAGGTGCCACCAACTGTACCACAGCTGTCTATATGGATGATCATATACAGCATGTTTAACAAGGTTTTTAGTACACTATCCTTCAGGTCCTCAACTAAGCAACATATCTTCAATCATATGTCTTACGTGTCAAACATACTGGTTAATACAGTGGGGCAAAAAAGTATTTAATAAGCCACAAATTGTGCAAGTTCTCCCACTTAAAAAGATGAGAGAGAGGTCTGTAATTTTCATCATAGGTATATATTATGAGAGACAAAATAAGAAAAAAAAATCCAGGATTTAAAAATATATATATTTGCAAATTATGGTGGAAAATACATATTTGGTCACCTAAAAGCAAGCAACATTTTTGGCTCTCACAGACCTGTAACTTCTTCTTTAAGAGGCTCCTCTGTCCTCCACTTATTACCTGTATTAATGGCATCTGTTATCAGTATAAAAAACACCTGTCCACAACCTCAAACAGTCACACTCCAAACTCCACTATGGCCAAGACCAAAGAGCTGTCAAAAGACACCAGAAACAAAATTGTAGAACTGCACCAGGTTGTGAAGACTGAATCTGCAATATTTAAGCAGCTTGGTGTGAAGAAATCAACTGTGGGCGCAAGTATTAGAAAATGGAAGACATACAAGACCACTGATACTCTCCTTCGATCTGGGGCTCCATGCAAGATCTCACCCCATGGGGTCAAAAAGATCACACAATCTGTGAACAAAAAAAACCCAGACCCACATGGGGGACGTATACCCTTTTTCCACTGCTCTGGTTCCCGTGCCGGTTCCCAATTTTGGAACCAGCGCCGTGTTTTTCCACAGAAAAAAATTGGTGCCGGTGCCCTAAAATAAGCACAGAACCGGCACCTAAACTCTGCAGGTCTATTCACGAGAACCCTTGACGTCACGAGCGGTGGGTGGAATTAATGTGGAGCACGGACGAAACAAAAGTGCTTTTAGCAATTTGGACATCCTCCGAGATTCAGCGAAAATTGGAAAGTGCTTTAAGAAAAAAAAAAGTCTATGAGGAAATTAAAGAAAAACTAATAGTCACAGGTTTCACATGAACAACCGACCAAATAGTGAATAAGCTAGTTGTCTATGTCAATCTCTTTCAGCGGTTATAACATGTCGAATAAGCTGCCTTTGGATACTGAAATACATTTTCAAAGTTTGGAGAATAGCCAGTGAATGACTTCGGCCATGTTCGTTTTGGTTTAGTGAGCGTGGCCTGTGACATATCATGCAGCTCCTCCTGAGCTCCTGACTAGTGTAAATGCGGGCCGGTTCTCAGTGGTTCCCAGTCCAGCATCGGCCAAGCACCAGAACTGGCACCTGGCACCAGCACCAGTGTAGTGGAAATGAGGTACTAGTGAATGACCTGCAGAGAGCTGGGACCAAAGTAACAAAGGCTACCATCAGGCTACCTGTGCGACCAGGAACTCAAATCCTGCAGTGTCAGATGTGTCCCCCTGCTTAAGTCAGTACCTGTCCGGGCCCATCTGAAGTTTTCTAGAGAACATTTGGATGATCCAGAAGAGGGTTGGGAGAATGTCATATTGTCATATGAAACCAAAATTTTACTTCTTGTTTGGAGGAGAAAGAATGTTGCCTCCAAAGAACACCATACCTACTGTGAAGCATGGGGGTGGAAACATCATGCTTTGGGGCTGTTTTACTGCAAAGGGACCAGGATGACTGATCCGTGTAAAGGAAAGAATGAAAGGGGCCATGTATTGTGAGATTTTGAGTGAAAACCTCCTTCCATCAGCAACAGCATTGAAGATGAAACTTGGCTGGGTCTTTCAGCATGACTATGATCCCAAATACACCGCCCGGGCAACGAAGGAAGCATTTCAATGTCCTGGAGTGGCCTAGCCAGTCTCCAGCTCTCAACCCCATAGAACAGTTTTGGAGGGAGTTGAAAGTCTGTTATGCCCAGCAACAGCCCCAAAACATCAACAGGAATGGGCCAAAATACCAGCAACAGTGTGTGAAAACCTTGTGAATCCTTTTTTTTATTATTATTTTGTCTCTCATAGTTGAGGTATACCAATGATGAAAATTACAGGCCTCTCTCATCTTTTTAAATGGGAGAACTTGCACAATTGGTGGCTGACTAAATACTTTTTGCTCCACTGTACCTTTAGTAAAGTTTAGTCATTAAAGTTTATGGCTTAATTTTTAAATTCAGTAATATTAAACCTTTCCTGACTTGAGGAATTCACACCTACAAACCTTCTTTGTTTGAAATGGGTAAGAATACAGTAAGTATTGTGTGAAATACCACGTCCATGTGCCCAGAACGACTACAGAAAATACACTTCGTCCGCTGGTAAAGTCCTCTTTGGACCCTCTTCAGTTTGCCTATCAGTCTTTCATGGGAGTAGAGGACGCCATAATACCTGCTTCATCGAACCTATTCTCACCTTGACAAGTCTAGGACTACTGTAAGGATGATGTTCTTTGAGTTCTCCGGTGCCGTCAACACCATCCAACCGGCAGTACTGGGGGAGAAACTAATGAACATTAACATTGACACCCGCTTGGTTTCCTGGATGATGTACTATCTGACCTACTGTCCCCAGTAGCACCAGAGCTCCCCAAGGGACTGTACTGTCACCGTTTCTTTTCACCTTCTATACATCCGACTTTTGATATAACTCAGAGTCATGCCATTCACAGAAGTTAGCATCAAGAAAACAAAGGAGATGGTGATAGACTTTAGGAGAAGCAAGACCACTTGTGACTCCTATATCTGTCAAGGTGGAGATAGTGGACATGCTCTCAATGCTTTATCTTGATAACAAACTCGACTGGTCACTCAACACAATGGCACTCTACAAGAAAGGAAGGAGCCGGTTGTACTTTCTTCGAAGGCTCAGGCCTTTCAACATCAGTCACACCATTCTACAGATGTTTTATGAAACCGTTGTAATGCGTGTCATTTTTTACGCTGTGTTCTGTTCGGGATGTAACATGAAGGTGTTTGATAGGAACAGACTGGACAAGGCAATTAAAAATGCCAGATGACGTAGCGAATAGGAGAATTCTGTCCAAAGTACGATCCATTTTGAACAATCCTTCTCACCTGCTATACAGAGTTTTCGCTGATCAGAGGAGCAATTTCAGCAAAAGAGTGATTACCATCAAGTGTTCCACAGAGCACCACAGGAGATCTTTTCTCCAAACGGCCATAAAATTACTCATACTCTTATATTCACTGACAGTAACAGTAACACAATAGGATATTAATACTTACCTGTATTAATAATATGGTAATTGTTTAATTTTAGTTTTTTATTTCAATTTGGCACAATTTTCTAAAACCATCTTTTCAAGAGGTAATAATCACTGAGAACCCCTGATTATTGAAAAAAAAGTTAACTCAAATAATTTAATCACATGTAACAAATGTATTTCGTCTACACTACGACATAGACAGGACAGATAAATGTAGAATGTAGACATATATATTGCTGACATCGGTGCCAGAGCCTCACGTCCAGATCCTATATCTAATGTCTGACAAGCATTTGCAAAATGCCAACAAAAGATCAACATCTAAACCAAAAGGCCACTGGATGATATTTGAAAGAAAGCCTATGCATGTCTGGTCAACACAGAGAGCATTTGTTAAATGGCAATATGTTGCAGACATCTGCATTTAATCCAAAATACTCATCCATGTTAAAAAAAAATACTGACATCCAAAAATTGCTTAATATTTTTAATCCCTTACACTTTCCACTCTACTCTGTTTTCATGGATTATCCTATACATCACTCAGTCCTACTTCCCATTGTGATGCTTATATTGCATGAGAAACTTTATTGTCAAAACTTGACCAAAGGAGAAGAGGTGAGGTTTCATGTGTTGGTCCAAAATAACATCCATAGTGGCAATCTTGGGGACACACACAATTGTGCATTTAACTTGCCTTGTACCTCGAAGCATCTTAGCGCGTGTACTTGCATAAACAATGTTTTAAGCCATATTAAGGGCTTTAATTTTTGGATGTCTGGATCTTATCTACATCACTTTACCAGTCAGCAGTTTTATTGTAAGAAATATTTATTTTTGTAGATCAGTTCACCACATAAGGGGGAACCACCATGAGCAGTGCTGTGCATTCTAATTGCAAAACAAAGATCCAAACATCCAGTCTTTATTATGGCTGAAAGTTAAATGATAAGTTGATGGTATAGTGATAAATTGTTTTGTTTCTTAAAGTAGGGACAACATCGGCCAGATACAGTATGTGTATACTTTTAGGGGATGATAAAGATTTCTTTATAAAATAAATTGTTTGGGGCGGCGCGGTGGTGTGCACCTCCAGGGTCTGGGTTCGATTCCCCGGCCAGGCTCGATTCCCGTCTCTGTGTGCATGGAGTTTGCATGTTCTCCCCGTGCTTGGTGGGCTTCCTCCGGGTACTCCGGTTTCCTCCCACAGTCCAAAGATATGCAGGTTAGGCTAATTGGTGTTCCCAAATTGACCGGAGTGTGTGAATGTGCGTATGAGTGTGTGCCCTGCGATGGATTGGCACCCTGTCCAGGGTGTACCCCGCCTTGTGCCCTAAGCCTCCTGGGATAGGCTCCAGGTCCCCGCGACCCTGAATAGAGGATAAAAGCGGTACAGAAGATGAATGAATGAATAAATTGTTTGGTATCCCTCAAATTGTTTGGTAGTGAGATGATATTGTTATGTTAATGATTTATAAATATGGTGACTTTTGTACAGCTTGTTATTTTTTTTACTTATCTTCTGACAAGCTAATTATTTATTTTTTGCACAATGTTCTAAAAAGATCGAGGAATGAATTACAGAGAACTTCTGATTTCCATAATTTCAACCTTAAAACACCAAATTTACATTAATCTGGCACTAGCGTCGCTAATGCTAACGGCACTAATGCTGGCGGCGCTAACGGCTGCAGACAGGAAGACACTACCAGCACCGGGAACGCGCTCATCAACTCCGAGCACGACGTAAGGAGATCCTTCAAGAGGGTGAACACCAGGAAAGCAGCAGGACCAGACGGCATCTCAGGCCGTATTCTCAGATCCTGCGCAGACCAGCTAGCACCTGTGTTCACTGAGATATTCAACATCTCTTTATCTCAGTCGGTGATCCCCACGTGCTTCAAAGAGTCCATCATTGTTCCTGTCCCGAAGAAACCACATCCTGCTTCTCTCAATGACTATCGCCCTGTAGCCCTCACCTCAGTAGTGATGAAGTGCTTTGAACGCCTTATCAGAGACTTCATCATTTCTTCACTACCCGACACACTGGACCCACTACAGTTTGCATACCGTCAGAACCGCTCCACAGACGATGCAATCTCTCATCTCCTCCACACATCACTCACTCACCTGGTCACTAGCAAAGCGAATTATGTTAAAATGCTCTTCATCGACTACAGCTCTGCATTTAATACCATAATTCCCTCCACACTCACCAGCAAGCTGGAGCACCTGGGACTCAGCTCATCTATATGTCAGTGGATCTCCAATTTTCTGACTGGCAGACCACAGGCAGTAAGGATGGGCGGACATGTCTCAGCTACACTCACTCTCAGCACTGGAGCCCCCCAGGGTTGTGTTCTGAGCCCCCTGCTGTACTCTTTGTACACCCACGACTGCGTGGCCACTACCAACTCCACCTCCATCATCAAGTTTGCTGACGACACCGTCGTGGTCGGACTGATCACCAACAATGATGAGTCGGACTACCTAGAGGAGATTGGAAATCTGGAGAACTGGTGCCAGAGGAACAATCTCCTCCTGAACATCAGCAAGACAAAGGAGCTGATAGTGGACTTTTGTACAAAGCAGGAGAGGAACTACCAGATCACCGTCATCAACAGGAGCCCAGTGGAGAGAGTGGACAGCTTCAGATACCTCGGTGTTCACATCACTCAGGACCTGTCATGATGCTGTCACATCAACACCGTGGTGAAAAAAGCCCAGTAGCGTCTGTACCACCTCAGACGCTTGAGAGACTTTAGACTGCCCTCCAAGGTGCTCAGGAACTTCTACTCCTGCACGATAGAGAGCATCCTGACGGGAAACATCACAACCTGGTTCAGGAACAGCACCATGCAGGACAGACGAGCTCTACAGAGGGTGGTGCGATCAGCTGAGCGCATCATCTGCACTGAGCTCCCTGACCTGCACTCGATCTACAGCAATCGGTGCTGGACCAAGGCCAGGAAGATCGTGAAGGACCTCAGTCACCCCAGTAATGGACTGTTCTCTTTGTTGCGGTCTGGGAATCGATACCGCTCCCTGAAGGCCAACACAGAGAGACTGATGAGGAGCTTCTTGCCGCAGGCGATAAGGTCTCTCAATCACAATCACACCTCCACACAGGACTAATAACATCTTTTTAAGCTCACATCATTGACTGGACAATCATGGACACATTCATACACACTTGGACAATTGCACATGTCACTTTCACTAGTCACCTTTCATGCATATTTGCATAACCATGGTCACTTTAAATTCTATATATATATACTCCCCCCCCCTATATTTCTATATTTTGCAATATTTTATTATGCCCTTATTGTACAGTTTATTTTACTAGTTAAATTTGTTTCTTTAGTATTTCCTTTTATTGATATTTATTTTACATACAAGTTTTTATTTTCTTTTTAAGGTCACTGGCGGTCGTGTAAGCATTTCACTGCATATTATACTGTGTATGACTGTGTATGTGACAAATAAAATTTGAATTTGATTTGATTTTGAATTTGAACAAAGAGCCCTGCACCATCTTCCCTCTGGGTTCCTGCTCCCACTACCCATACCATAATGCCCATGGTTCCCCCTTCTCCCTGGACATTTTCACAGACATGCCAATTTCCAAGGGGAACACAGTGATATTGATGGTGGACTACTTCTCATAAGCATGTACAGTAAGTGAATCCCCTTGTCAAAAGAGCTAGTGCAGTTAATTCTGCCACATGGCTTGAACCAGGGCCCGCGGTTTATGAGCTGGTTCTGGGAGATTTTTGCAAGCAAGTTAATTGGGGCCATAGCCAATTAAAGACATCGAATGGAGCCCACTTTTTCTCAGGGGCAACCAGTCTATTTGTCCACCAAGAACCTTCTGTTGATGAAACTTAATGGTGCATTGTCCCATTCAAATTCATTAAATTAATAAACCCTGTGGCATTTTGCCTGGCACTTCATCTGTCCATAAGGATCAATCCTATGTTTCACAAACCACTATTGGAATGAAGTCTATGCCGTACTTCATCCACTTCCATGTTTCCCTCCCCTCCCCAACACATTATTATTGATGGTTATCCGGCATTCAGGCTACACCGGACCCTTAGCTCATACTAGAACCAAATCTTTTTAGGGAGTTCTGGGATAACTGTGCAACTTGCAAAGGAATGTTATGGGTTGCTCCTAGAAGGGGAAAGTTGTGCTGAAGAGAAAGTAGAAAAGCTTTGTTGGTAAATTTACTAAAGAAAAAAAAGTAAATGAATAAATGAAGATAAGATTATTTTTTAAAGGAAATATAGAGTTCATTAAAGAGAATTGGACTTAAGTCCATATAAAGAATTTAAGTTGCGTTAGAGATGAAAAGGGGCAAACATTAAAACATGAAGCAATACTTAGTGCCCTAACATTAGTTGAGTTGCCGTGCCTTCTCCAAACATATAAACTCTTCTCTTCCTGAACATGTACAATCATTCCTGCAGTCCAACTCACACAATTCACCTTCTGAGTTTCCATAATGAGACTTAATATTAGTTACATATATATTGTAGCAAAAGTCTATGACAATGAGCAACATTCTGTAATATGGAATACATGCAACTAGCCCAACTATTACCCAAATAGCACTGCTTTGTTGGCCCAACGTCAGCAAAAGTTTGTAACCTTTTGTCAGTGCTCCGATGTCGGGCCAAAGTAGGGTAAACGGCTATGCATACGTTGGGTCCAAGTTGGCACCAGTGGTTGGCCCAACATCATTTCATGCATTAGCCCCCTGATTGGTTCTGTTGATAATGGCAAAGTTTAAAATTAGAAATTTGATTATATTGTTTTGTGCAGCAGGCTCTCTCAATGATGCCATTACATCAGGAGCTCATATCAGGGTTGGTTACCAATGTAGCACATAAATAACATTGAAAGAACTATATATCTAACTCAGTAGATGCTTTCTAAATGATAAATGTTTAATTCATTGTACTTTGTGCTCAACTGTGAACACTGTCAAACAGGTCTCTAGATGGCGTGAATCTCTCGGGAGGAACCTAAAACCCCACAGAGGCCCGGTGTTGCTGATTTTGAAGTGTTGAAGTCCTTAATTGAAGCTAAACACAAGCTAATTACAGGTGTTAATATTCCTCCAAATAAGATGTAAATACCCTGGAGTAAGACATATGTGTTTTGAGAATCTGTTTTGAGAAACGTTAAACGGCTAATATCATACTGAATCAGACTGCTTCTCCACACCTGTTGGGGCCAGCCTTTCTTCTCCACGGTTCTCTCGAAGGTGCAGACATAGGCCTTGATATTGTCATGTAGTACGAGTTTTGGAAACAAATATTGAGCTTTCTCTGTGTGTGTCAGGCAGAGGCACATCACTTGCTCCTTAGTGTTGGAGCTGCATCAATTTGGCCATTGTCATCTGCAATCATTGTAAGAGCTGCTTCAGCAGGCACTGTCAAAAGATCTTGTGGTGGATTTTTTATTCTCCCCACACCGAAGTTGCCCTAATTTAAAACATTAAACAAATACTGTAATTTGAATAAAAGAAATCAAAGAAAGACTCTGGACTCCGTGCAGATCTAGATGAAGTAAGGATAAGTTTTATTGCAACAATAAAACAAAGTGAGCCAGTCTTGAAGATGCCTAAGCTGTGAATCAGAGCATCACCAAGAACAGACTGACCTACTGTGACATCGGTGCCTTCTTTTATACAGTTTTACAGGGGGCGGGACGCTCATCTGGCCCCCTCATTTGCTCATAATTTTTTTTCTGGTTCCTTATCAAATTTTTCAACCAATAAAATTAGATTTGCATTATACGTCATATACCTCGTCATCTGACTCCATCTTTTACCAAATTTTGCTTCCAATATAACTTATTTTCCTTCCAAATTAGTTTCCATTATCTTTTCACTTTTGTTGTTCAACTTAAAAAATATTGGGGTGGCGCTTATGTCTGCTATAAATTCTTGGTGCTTCCGCTTTACTCTACAGTTTTCAAGAGACAGGCCATGGGTAAGCATCTTCTACATATTATTTTAATTATTCGTCTAAGTTTGTGAATTTTATTGTATTTACGTATTTTTATTCTTATATTTTTATTCTTATAGCTAATCGCATCTGCACGAATGATCACCACGTCGCTTTGGATGACTCGGACAGCCAGATCAGTCCGGCTCACAGTCCTACTGACTACACTCCTACTGAACCTGTCATGGACCGGGCCTCGGTGAGTTTTACTGAGGATGAGCCCGAGCCATCAGCATCGTTATTGCAGTTCCTAGAGGAGACAGGGCTCACTTTTTCCAAGAATGTTGATCCCAAACCGGGTCCTTCGAAGAGGCCACGTGCGGATAGCCCTTATCCATTTTCTTTTAGGCCTGTATGACCTGAATCTACGACGCCAGCTCCACTGCTCTTAAGACCTGTTTGTCACATAAGTGTTGGCACCCAGACCGATGTTAAAGTGTCTGTTGGTACCCAAACAGATTTTCCTTCCGCACCTGTGCCAAATCCAAATCGCGGCATTTCTGTTTCTATTTCCTTTCACTGATTTTTAAATTAGTGTTGCCCTTCCTCACAGGAGGTTTTGCTAATTGACTTCTTATGCATTTTATTTTGCTACTGATGCTTACCCAGGCCCCATGTGTTTTTTATACTTTTTTATGTTGGGCCTAATACTTTGTATTGTATAATATTCACTATGTAGATACACATACTATTTTGTGTCTATTTCTTTATTAAACTTATTATTCAGATCACTGTGTGTGTGTGTTTTTTGGTTATTTAATTTGACATGTTGCTTGTGTATCCAATGCCTGTTACATCACAGTTAATTCAATTCAATTCAATTCAGTTTTATTTGTATAGCGCTTTTAACAATTGACATTGTCTCAAAACAGCTTTACACAATCAAAAGAATTATTTAAGTTTGTATGGAATGTGAATATGTATGAATCAAAATGTTCAGATATTCCCTGGCGAGCAAGCCCGAGGGCGACAGTGGCAAGGAAAAACTCCCTGAGACGGTAATAGGAAGAAACCTTGAGAGGAACCAGACTCGACAGGGAACCCATCCTCATCTGGGTGAAACAGATAGCAGGAAATGATCTGCATTTATACAGTGTTAAGTGTTAGGTTCAGCTATAATAGTTGATGTTAATTGATGTTATAATACTTGATGTAAAATGGAGTCCAGTAGTTATTCGAGACTCAGATAGACTTGTAGAAAGTTCCAGTCCTGAACTATCGAATTGTCAAGTCCTCAGAGAAACAGCTGACAACACCAGTCGAGGCCAGAACCATCTTCTAAGTATAGAGAATCATCCCCAGACACCAGACGCATCCTAAAGAGACACACGGGGCATCCATGCGATGAGACCTCCAACCAGAAACCGGGCACCAGGATGGATCAGACAGGTCCGGAGGGCAGAGGGAGTCTGGATCACTGGCAGCTCAGGAACCACATGTGTAGCTCGACAGAGAGAGAGAGAGAAAGAGTGAAAGGGGGAGACAGGGGGAGAGAGGAAAGAGAAAGAGGGGGAGGAAGAGAAGAGGAGGAGAGATTGCAATTAGGTATGGTCACAGTCACAATGTCTAATGTGAATGTATATTTACTGTAGAGTGCAAGCAGGGACTCCGGCAGGACTAACTATGACAGCATAACTAAAAGGGAGAGCCAGAAGGAAACACAAACATGAGGGCTCCCTGAGATGTAAAGCAAACAATCACCTCACCGTCAACAAACCTGAGTGATCAAATGAGACTGAGGAAGACAGCATCTAAAACATACCAGTTCACCATAATACTCTACGTCCATGAGTCCCCCAGATCTGCTCCTTTACCTTATGGCAAATCTATTTATAAAAATGCTTGGCTAAATAAATAGGTTTTTAGCCTAGACTTAAACACTGAGACTGTGTCTGAGTCCCGAACACTATTTGGAAGACTATTCCATAATTTTGGGGCTTTGTAAGAAAAAGCTCTGCCCCCAGCTGTAGTTTTCATAATACGCGGTACTGATAAGCAGCCTGCATCCTTTGACCGAAGTAGGCGTGGCGGATCGTAAGACACTAGCAGTTCGCTCAGATACTGCGGCGCGAGACCATTTAATGCCTTATATGTCAAGAGTAGTATTTTAAAATCAATGCGAAATTTCACAGGGAGCCAATGCAGTGAAGACAGGATAGGGGTGATGTGCTCATATCTTCTGGTTCTAGTGAGGACTCTCGCTGCTGCATTTTGGACTAGCTGAAGCTTGTTTATGCACCTAACTGAACAACCAGACAGTAAGGCATTACAATAGTCCAACCTAGAAGTGATAAAAGCATGAACTAGTTTTTCTGCATCATTTAGCGACAATATATTTCTTATTTTGGCGATATTTCTAAGGTGAAAGAATGCTATCCTGGTGATATCATCTACATGAGCTTCAAATGAAAGGCTGGAATCTATAATCACGCCGAGGTCTTTTACTGTTGCACTTGACGGAACAGAAAGGCCATCTAAAGTTACGGTGTGATCTAAGATTTTACTTCTAGCTGTATGCGGTCCTATGACTAGAACTTCTGTCTTATCCGGATTAAGCAGAAGGAAGTTAATTAGCATCCAATTTCTTATGTCCTGAACACATTGCTCAACTTTAGTAAGATGGTTTTTCTCATCAGGTTTTGTTGAGACATATAACTGTGTGTCGTCAGCATAACAATGAAAACTAATACCATGCTTACGGATTATGTTGCCCAGAGGAAGCATGTAAAGGGAAAAAAGCAGTGGGCCTAAAACTGAACCCTGCGGAACGCCAAACTCCACTAGAGAACATGCAGAATAATCACCATTTAAGTCTACATACTGATAACGATCGGTCAAATAGGATCTGAGCCAGGAGAGGGTTGTACCCTTAATTCCTACTAAATTTTCTAATCTGTGAAGAAGAATAGCATGATCAATAGTGTCAAAAGCTGCACTGAGGTCGAGTAATACAAGCATAGTTACACAACCCTGATCAGAGGCCAATAGGAGGTCATTTACTACTTTAACGAGTGCTGTTTCTGTGCTGTGATGAGGCCTAAATCCTGACTGATACAGTTCATGTATGCCATTTCTATGTAGATATGAGCATAGCTGCTCCGCTACTATCTTTTCCAGAATCTTAGAGATAAAGGGGAGGTTTGATATTGGCCTGTAATTGGACAGCTGACAGGGGTCGAGGTCAGGTTTCTTAATTATTGGTTTAATAACTGCTACTTTAAAAGATTTTGGAACATAACCAATGCTGAGTGAGGAATTAATTATTCTCAACATCGGTTCTGTTATTACTGGTGCTATCTGTTTAAGAAAATGTGTCGGTATAGGATCTAATATACAGGTTGATGAATTTGCAGAAGAGATGAGTGAAATTAGTTCATTCTCTTCAAGAGGAGTAAAGTATTCTAGGTTTGAATCTGACATGGCTAGGTTAACATCAGTATCAATTACATTGTTTGGTTTCAAAGCCTCAATTTTATGCCTGATATTTACAATTTTATTATTAAAAAAGTTCATGAAGTCCTCACTATTGCATGATGTTGTTGTGGAGATTTCTGTAGTGGTCTTATTTCTGGTTAATTTGGCTACGGTATTAAATAAAAATCTAGGATTATTTTTATTTTCGTCTATAAGAGTGGAGAGATACGTTGATCTAGCTACACTAAGAGCTTTCCTATAGTTCAGGATGCTCTCTTTCCATGCTATTTGAAATACCAACAATTTAGTTTGACGCCATTTACGCTCTAATTTCCGAGCAGTCTGTTTTAAAGTGCGCGTGTGATCGTTATACCAGGGAGCGAGTTTCTTATCTCTAATAATTTTTCTTTTAGCTGGAGCTACATTATCTAAGGTACAACGAAGTGTCGACTCTAAATATTCAGTCGCCTGATCAAGTTCTGTGGGGTCAGACGGTGACCTAATCGAAGTTGGTAACTCTGGGAGATTACTGATAAAACTCTGTGTGGTAGTTGATGTGAATGTACGTTTAATACGGTAGCGCGGTACTGTGCGTACATTATCACTGTGAGACACTTGAATGGATACAAGATAGTGATCTGAGATAATTTCAGACAGTGGAATTGTGAACACATTTCTTATAGTTAATCCGAAGAATATTACTAAATCTAAAGTGTGACCTGCTTTATGAGTGGGTCCTACTACACACTGATTTACACCTACGGAGTCCAGTATGGATATAAATGCTGTTCTCAGAGGGTCTTCTGGATTCTCAAAATGAATGTTAAAATCTCCAGCAATTAACACTTTGTCTACAGAAATGACCAGGTCTGAGATGAAATCTGCAAATTCACTAAGAAATTCAGAATACAGCCCTGGAGGTCTGTAAATTATAATTAGTGGAATCGACTGAGCTGATTTAATATACTTAAATACACTTATGTTACTATAGAGAATTTCAAATGAGTTAAATTTGTGTCTGTGTTTTTGTACGATAGACAGATTATCATTATGAATAACTGCGACGCCTCCTCCTCTACCAGTTAACCGAGGCTGGTGATCACCCCATGTCTGAGATTACATCATGTCTGGGGCTATGTCATATCTGCTGATCTGGTGTCGTTTCTAGGGTTACTATGAAATCTCTAAGATGGCTGTTAGTCTAAGGTTTGTTGGGTGCATACTGTATACTGAACATCACATGATGTCTTTGGTACTATGACATCACATTATCCTTGGCTCAACTCCGTTCACTTCATCCCACATCCATAAGATAATCAATTATATTACTGCATGCACAAATATACGTAATTAAAATATGCTTACAATCTCCTGGATAAAGTTGTGCACTGACCCAAATCAGGAGATGGATATGAAAAAAATATATCAAATGCTTTATTACTACCAATATGCATAGTAAAAGTATTATTATTATTATTATTATAAAGTTATTAAGAAGTGAAAGGTAGTTGGTACAAGACAGACCACCTCCAAACTGGATAAAAGATCCAGGAGTAAACTGGGAAGAGAGGTTACCAAGAGGCCTACAGCAACTCTGAAGCAGTTGTAGGAATTTATGACAAAGATTGCCCATTGTTTAAATGTAAAATAAATATCAAATTATCACCAAATGTGGCTCGTATGGGAGGGATGCAAACAAAAAAACAAACAAAAAACAAAACAAAAAGCCATTTCTTAATAAAATTCACATGCAGTCATGACTGAGCTTTGCAAAAATGCGCATTGAAAATTCTGAGCTCACGTGATAATAAAATATAATTTTTTGTCCACAAAACCAAACCATATGTCTTGAGGAAATCCAATACAGCTCACCATCCAAAAAAAAGCATTCCTACAACACATGGAGGTGGGAATATCTTGCTACTGTATGAGGGAATTTCTCTGCAGCAGTGACTGAGCACTTGTCAGGATGAAGTAAGAATATCAGACGCAAAATAGGAGTAAAATCATTGATGAAAAAATATTTTGTCTTCAGATGGAAAGTTGTCAATGAGAAGAAAATGACAAAGTCCAAAATGACAATGAACCAAATCACACATAAAAACTGGCCACACAGCAGTTGAAGTAAAAAAAGGTAGAATCTGCAAACCACCACCAAAAAACTTGAACAGTTTTGGAAAAAAGAGTGGATAAATATTGCAAAATCTAGATGTGCAAGGTTAGTGGAGACATATCCCAAGACTAAAGGCTATGATTAAAACAATAAATAAATTAGTTGTGTAAAATATCTTTCCCTTTTCATCTAAACATGTTGCTCTACTAACGATTCATTCAAGGGCTCTCATCTGTTGGTGACTTTATAACAGCATGTTGGTTTGTTTATTTGTTTGTTTTTAGATCAGCTAATGATTTCAACTTGGTAAAACTTATCAAATTTATAGTAATCTGTGAAAATTCTGATTTGTGAAAACAGATAACCTAAGCATTAATAATTCAAATATTACAATATAACAATAATTTCTGTTCTTAGATTATTGTAGTTTCATCAATTGAATTTAACATCCAGCCAGAAGGCCAAAAAAAGTACTTCCATCCATGAAATAGCACATTTTTGTCAGCCCCACTGGTCTCAAGGAATTCAGAACAGCTCTTAGATGTTGTAGCTACCACTGCCAGTCCCTGCTAAAATGATATAATCTAAAGGTAACAACATGTACACTAAGTGGTAGAAATATTCTGCCCTCGAGTCACTGGCAGGTAGCAGGGTCCACAAACACTTACTCACTCAATCTCACTCATCTTCTATAACGCTTTATCTTATATTCAGGGTCGCAGGGCCCTGGAGCCTGTCCAAGGAGGCTTAGGGGACGAGGCAGGGTACACCCTGCACAGGGTGCCAATCCATCACAGGGTGCACATACATACACACACACACACTCACATTCACACACTATGGGCAATTTGGGAACGCCAATTAACCTAACCTGCATATCTTTGGACTGTGGGAGGAAACCGGAGTACCTGGAGGAAACCCACCAAGCAGGGGGAGAACATTTTTATACATGCAAACTCCATGCACACAGAGACGGGAATTGAACCCGGACCCTGGTGCAAGGTGACAGTGCTAACCACTACATCACCTTGCCGCAAACAGTACAAACCAAATGCTGTGAAGCCAAATGAAGTGCTAAATAGGAGTAAAAAGCTATGTTTTTTTTTCACAGGGCATAAAAGCAGATGATATCTGACAATGTACTTTTGTCAGAACTAGTGTGGAGTTAAATTGAGCTGCACATAGGGAAAATAGGGCAATTATCAGTGCATTAAAGTTTGCATATTATTTTACATAGAACTTACAGTACTTTTTCATAGAGACCACATTAAATCCGACCACCTTGTCAGTTTTGAGCACCAAGACCACCAGGCTGCTCCAATCACTCTGCGAGTTCTTGACCCATCCCAATTTGAAGCATTACTTTCAAGCATTAAGTTCATTCAGATAACCTTTCTTGTGTTTAGGCAAATTTTAGGTGGGGCCGCGTACAACCAGTATAGAGGCTGCATGGATCTGAATTTGCTCAACTCCAAAGTCGAGTCCAAAATTTAATCAATTTTGGAATAAGGCTGTAACATAGCAAAATGTGGAAAAAGTCAAGTGCTGTGAATACTTTCCAGAAGCACTGTATAATACATGGCCTAAGTCAATTTTAAAGAAAAAAAAACTATATAAAAAACAAAATTCCCCATGTACATACGCTTAACCAAAGCAAAGAGCATTGGGTTGGTTGTTTATTTTTATACATGCTCCACTAGGAATTAATTTAATGCCTTGGCCAAGAAAAACTATAAATGAATATGCTCTTCTCTTTGTTTAACTTTATCTTCATGGTACAGAGGAAGGTATGTTTGGTGGCTTTGAATAAAAATGTTTTCTACAAAATATACACATTAAGTAATTTAATTGTTATGTATTATGTACTATAATATATAAATTATAGATTTATAAATTTATAAATATATAAATCTGGGTTTTCTTCTAAATCCCCTTTACTACGTATCTTATCACTGTTCTTAGAAACTTGTTTGTGAAACTTGTGCTTGTTGTCAAACATTCTATGCAGTGGTACAGACAAACACACACTCGCACTTATTATTTTATTGTTATTGATTTCATCATTCTCTGTTATATTTGATCTAGTGCTTCTGTAATGGCTAATAATATTCTCATTATTCCATTTCCATAAAGAGTTTCCCATTGTTGGTTTGTAAGGTTATAATCAGGACATAATGATGGTCATTCCACTTAAGGAAGGATTTATAATGAGCTATGGATAAAAACATTATGACAGTGTTCTTAATGTTGTTATCAATAAACTGTAAAAAGTTTACTTTATTATGATTAATATCATGTTTGTTATTTATTTGCAGCGAGCAAAACATCTTAGCCAGTGGATTTTGTAATGAACTCAAACCAAACTCTGACACGGGACATCATTCCTCTTTGCTACGAATTTTCAAACACCTCCTGTGCAAAATTCACTTTCCCCCTTCTTCTCAGAATGTCAATTTACATGTTCTTTGGCTGGGTGGTGATTTTGACAGTATTTGGAAACTTTGTTGTCATTCTGAGCATTGTTCATTTTAAACAGCTCCAGACACCAACAAATTATCTTGTTCTGTCTCTGGCTGTAACAGATCTGCTGTTAGGGGGATTTGTTATGCCTCCAAATGTCATCCGAACTGTAGAGACTTGCTGGTATTTGGGGACATTATTTTGTAAAATTCACCACAGTGTTAATATCACATTGTGTACTGCATCCATTATAAACCTGTGTTTTATATCTGTAGATCGATATTACGCTGTGTGTCAGCCCTTGTTATATCAGACCATAATTACACCTTTTGTCACATTGGTCATGATTTCCATTTGCTGGAGTGTTTCATTCACAGTTGGATTTGGAATAATATTTTGTGGTCTTAACATCTTGGGTATTGAAGATTTTTATAAGAAAAACATTGCCTGTGAAGGTGGTTGTGTTTTATTTCAAAGTCCTGCCTCCAGCACAACTTCCTCTTTGCTCTCCTTTTATTTCCCAGGTATCATCATGATTAGCATTTATACTAAAATATTTTGTGTTGCAAAAGCACAAGCCAAATCTATTCAGGAGTCCAAAAATATAACACAGTCCCTGATAAGCAAAGAGGAGAAGAAAGCGACAAAAACTCTGGCAGTGGTTATGGGAGTGTTTCTCTCACTTTGGACTCCATTTTTCTTCTGCAACATCATTGATCCTTATATTGGCTATGTGATTTCTCCTGTATTGTTAGATATTCTGGTTTGGATTGGATATTTAAATTCAACATGTAATCCAATTGTGTATGCATTTTTCTACAAATGGTTTAGAAAAGCACTGATGACTGTTTTATGTGGGAAAATATTTCAGTCAGGTTCTTCAAGAATTAACCTTTTTTCACACTGAGTATATAAATTGTGATGTCCTGATCTTAAATACTTATTGAATATTTAATTCAATTCAATTTTATTTTATTTGTATAGCACTTTTAACAATTTGATTGTGTAAAGCTGCTTTGCGACAATGACAAAGAAATATGGAAGGTTGTATGAAATGTATATTTGTATGAATCAAAATAATAAGATGGTCCCTGATGAGCAAGTCAACGGTATTGGCCACAGTGGCAAGGAAAAACTCCCTGAAATGGCAATAGGACGAAACCTTGAGAGGAACCAGGCTCAAAAGGGAACCCATCCTCATTTAGATGGCAGGATAGAAGGGATTGATCTGCAATCATTCTGTGTTATATAATAATGCTTGATCACATATAAAGATTCCACTTATTAAAATTGGAAATTTAAATATCAACCATTATTGTTTTTTTACTTCATTTTACACACACTTCATTTTAAAAAAATGATACAAATATGTCAACTACCTAGCTGAATTAGATTTACTTTTATGTATTTAATAAGTAAACTGACGATTGTAAAATTAAATTCTATGTATTCTATTTGTAGTTACTAGTACAAGGTAAAAAATATTAATCTCATAAAAATAAAACTGATCTACATATGATGGGTATAGAACAGAATCACCTCCTTTAAAAAAAAAAAAAAAGAATTGAGAGACAGTTAAATCAAGCTGTATTTATTCCGTGAAAATTGTTTATCCAATTGAAAGATATAACACAAACATTTCAGAAAAAAGAAAAAAAAAATATATAAAAAAAATCAGTGAGTTGGACAATGTTGAACAACCTCCTAAATTACAGTGGAACCTTGGATTACGAACATAATTCATTCCAGAAGTGGACTCGTATTCCAAAACACTCGTAAACCAATAATTTTCCCATAGGAAATAATGGAAACTCAAATTATTCGTTCTACAGCCCAAAAAAATTAATACATAAAAATAATTAACACAAAATATACAGTAAAAATAAAACAAATTAACCTGCACTTTACCTTTAAAAAAACATTAAAATAATTCCTGACAGATAAATGTTTCCATTTGTGAATGCAGGCACTGTGTTTGTGTGTGTGTGTGTGTGTAATGTGCGTGCACACACAAACACACACACACTAATGGAGACACCGTTTAAAAAAACTTTTAAAAATTGCAAGGAACATCACTACATTTACATATTTGGCAGACGCTCTTATCCGCTCTTACTTTTTTTCTTCTCATTACACATCTGAGCAGTTGAGGGTTAAGGGCCTTGCTCAAGGACCCAACAGAGGCAACTTGATAGTTGTGGGGTTTGAACCTGGGATCTTCCAAACCGTAGTTCAATGCCTTAACCACTGAGCTAACCCTGGCACCCTAGTCACACTCACGTTAGCACATACTAACGGAATCACTGCTGTGAAGTAAAACAACAACAATAAAAAAAACTAATTAATCAGCTCCTCACCTTTGATAACAATCGCAACAGAGAAGAGTTTCCTCTGTTTGTAGCCGAGAGGAGGGGGGCTGTAAAGCCGAGACTTATCGTCTCCCCTGCTGGGTCTTAGTGCCTGCAGAGGTGTGCGCGCGTGTGTGTGCCTAAGGCAGAGAGTGTGTGTGTTTGTTTGGGAACCTGAGAGGGGGGCTGTAAAAGTGTTTGTGTGTGTGTGTGTGTGTGTGTGTGTGTGTGTGTGTGTGTGTGTGTGCCCGCGCTCATTCACTTACACCAACACACACACACTCTCTCGGCTTTACAGCCCCCACTACTCTTGGCTACAAACACAGAGGAAACTCTTCTCTGTTGCGATGGTTTTCAAAGGTGACGTAAGGATTTCTTGTTTTTGGTAGACCCCCCTTTGGTCTACTCAGTGCTCCGCCTGTATTTTGCTGTCCCACCTGAGCTCAGAGAACCCCTCAATGAAACACACATGCCAGTGCTCAGTGAGATGTTCAAAGTTTATTGTGGAAGATAGAAATATATATATGCACACACACACACACACACACACCGACACACACAAACACACAAAAAGCGAGTAAAAAAATTAACAGCAATTAGGTTAATTGGGTATAAAAAGAGCTTCTCAGAGTGGCAGTGTTTCTCAGAAGCCAAGATGGGTAGAGGATCACCAATTCCCACAATGTTGCGCAGTAAGATAGTGGAGCAATATCAGAAAGGTGTTACCCAGCGAAAAATTGCAAAGACGTTGCAGTTATCATCATCAACTGTGCATAATATCATCCGAAGATTCAGACAATCTGGAACAATCTCTGTGCGTAAGGGTCAAGGGCGTAAAACCATACTGGATGCCCGTGATCTCCGGGCCCTTAAACGACACTGCACCACAAACAGGAATGCTACTGTAAAGGAAATCACAGAATGGGCTCAGGAATACTTCCAGAAACCATTGTCAGTGAACACAATCCACCGTGCCATCCGCCGTTGCCAGCTGAAACTCTACAGTGCAAAGAAGAAGCCATTTCTAAATAAGATCCACAAGCACAGGCGTTTTCAATGGGCCATGGATCATTTAAAATGGAGTGTGGCAAAATGGAAGACTGTTCTGTGGTCAGACGAGTCACGATTCGAAGTTCTTGTTGGAAATGTGGGACGCCATGTCATCCGGACCAAAGAGGACAAGGACAACCCAAGTTGTTATCAACGCTCAGTTCAGAAGCCTGCATCTCTGATGGTATGGGGTTGCATGAGTGCATGTGGCATGGGCAGCTTGCATGTCTGGAAAGGCACCATCAATGCAGAAAAATATATTCAGCTTCAGAACAACATCTAGTCATCTCTTTCAGGGAAGACCCTGCATTTTTCAACAAGATAATGCCAGACCACATTCTGCATCAATCACAACATCATGGCTGCGTAGGAGAAGGATCCGGGTACTGAAATGGCCAGTCTGCAGTCCAGATCTTTCCCCTATAGAGAACATTTGGCGCATCATAAAGAGGAAGGTGCGACAAAGAAGGCCCAAGACGATTGAACAGTTAGAGGCCTGTATTAGACAAGAATGGGAGAGCATTCCTATTTCTAAACTTTAGAAACTGGTCTCCTCTGTCCCCAGACGTCTGTTGGGTGTTGTAAGAAGAAGGGGAGATGCCACACAGTGGTGAAAATGGCCTTGTCCCAACTTTTTTGGGATTTGTTTACACCATGACATTTTGATTCACCATATTTTTCCCTTAAAATGATACATTTTCTCAGTTTAAACTTTTGTTCCGTGATTTATGTTCTATTCTGAATAAAACTTTGACATTTGCCATCTCCACATCATTGCATTCAGTTTTTATTCACAATTTGTTTAGTGTCCCAAATTTTTTGGAATCCGGTTTGTAAATCTCTGAAAAAAACAATGATATTTTAGTCACAAATGTAAGACAATATATTTTGGTTCAGTGCCAGACGAAGTGCGAGCGAATACTGTAATGAGAGGCCTCGATTATACTACATACATCTTTTTTATTGATTTATTTTTTTATTATCTATTCTGGAAGTTTGCTCTATTTGTTTTAGTTATTTCTATATTTAAATCTTGATGTCTTAAACTCTAACAACTGTAAGTATTGTCGAAATAAAATTTTTAAAAAAGCCCTAGTGCTGTTGTTTGTGCTGTTTTCTTTAATAATAACACTAAACAGATAAATTTAAATAAAGGTATTTAAACAGATAAATAAATAAAGAGAGTCTGTCTAAACAAAATAAAACCAATGTTTTCTAATTCATATTTTTTTTATATTTATAGTTTTTCATGTTTGTTGGACACAGTACTTGGATGTGGATTATCATAATTGTAGTATTTCTTCGCTACAACATATTGTTATGACTTTATTATGACATAAGCTCTAAATATATTTAAAAACCGAGACGACGGAAAATGTCAATTTGCACCACCTGGCCATCATTTCATGAATTATTTTTAAATGCTACTGGTTTATTTTGGCCGCTGCCGCGTTTCCACGACGGTGAGCGCGATGGTAATGAGCAGTCTGGTTGTCCACCTACTGTATATTTTATCATCTTGGAAACCAGGCAGTTATGCGAGAAGAAATATCCACACAGGCCTCTCATGGGGTTGAGGTGAATGTGTGTATGAGTAAAACTTTGGTGAAAATATTACGGTGAATGGGGTGGACCATGAGCAATGGCCAGTCCAAGATTGGTCCCAAAGCATGCAAATGACTTGGATCTTTTTTTATTTGTTTGTATAAAAATATCATGTACTAAGTCAGCATTATATTTTAATATATATATATATATATATAATTGTTATTTTTTTTGTTTGTTTTTTTTGGTAAAAAATAAATAAAATGGTTGTTTATTTCCCCATCATACTCCACCAGGAATTAATTGTTAGCACTTCTATTGGCCCAGACATACTATAAATTAAGATGTTCTTCTCTTTGGTTAACATCATCTGCATGTACAAGGTATGTTGGGTTGCTTAGTGAAAAGCAAGACCAGGCATGTATTCCCAGTTTAATTAGCTGTTGTGTCTAATAATTCTCATTATGTTTTCTCCATAAAGGGTGCATTAGTGATTTTAAGGGAAGAATGTTTGGTCAGTCCATGTGAGAATTTATGATGAGTTAAAGATTGTAATTGTGTAATTGTGATATGTGTTTTCAAAGTTTTTATGAAGAAATTGTTTTGACAATTATAGTTTAGATTAATTAATCTCTTGATTGTTTTTTTTAATTGGCAAAATATATCAGCAGATGGATTTTAAAATGAACTCAAACCAAACTCTGAACATAATTCCTCTTTGCTATGAATTTTTAAACAATTCTTGTTCAAAATTCACTTACCCTCTCCTTATCAGAGTGTCAATTTACATGTTTTTCAGCATGGTGGTGATTTTGACAGTATTTGGAAACTTTTTTGTCATCTTGAGCATTGTTCATTTTAAACAGCTCCACATACCAACAAATTATCTTGTCCTGTCTCTGGCTGTAACTGATCTGTTGTTAGGAGGAGTTGTTATGCCTCCAAGCATAATCCGATCTGTAGAGACTTGCTGGTATTTGGGGACATTATTCTGTAAAATTCACTTCAGTGTTAGTATCACATTGTGTACTGCGTCCATTATAAACCTGTGTTTTATAGCTATAGATCGATATATTGCTGTGTGTCGGCCCTTATTATATCAGACCATAATTACACCTTACATCACATTGGTTATGATTTCTATTTGCTGGAGTGTTTCATTTACAGTTGGATTTGGAGTAATATTTCTTGGTCTTAACATGCTGGGTATTGAAGATTTTAATAACAAAAATGTTGCATGTGAAGGTGGTTGTGTTATGTTCCAAAGTCCTGCCTCCAGCACAGCTTCCTCTTTGCTCTCCTTTTATTTCCCAGGTATCATCATGCTCAGCATTTATACTAAAATATTCCGTGTTGCCCAAAAACAAGCCAAACTAATCCATGACTCAAAAAATAAAACACAGTCCATGGTAAGTAAAGAGGAGAAAAAGGCAACAAAAACTCTGGCAGTGGTTCTGGGAGTGTTTCTCTCACTTTGGACTCCATTCTTTTTTTGCAATATCATTGATCCTTTTATTGGTTATTTGATTCCTCCTACATTGTTTGATATGCTGGTTTGGGTTGGATATTTGAATTCTACCTGTAATCCGATGGTGTATGCTTTTTTCTACAAGTGGTTTAGAAAAGCACTGAAGACTGTTTTATCTGGGAAAATATTTCAGTCAGGCTCTTCAAGTATGAATCTTTTTTCACACTGAGCAAAACGCGTAAATGCTGATGTCTTGATGTTAAATATGCGGATGTTAACATTTGTTAATAGATGAAAAAATGGTTTTGTTTGTTCTGTCATAATTAATTTTACATGTTCAAAACTGAATTTAACACAAAAGAATAAACAAATCTTTAAGTGAATTTTACACAATGTATTTTTACTATGCTTACGTTTAATATACGGTATAAATCAACTATTCACAGTGGCTGGCTATTTATTTATTTATTTATTTATTAAGATAACCAGATTGTATGGGGCAGAAATGTGTAGTACTGCATAGTGTTTTTTTTGCTTTTTTTGCCATTAATTGTACCACTGCAGTCCCTAAGCTTTGGTCATGTATGCTAAATACATTTTATTAATAGAAAAACACTTTCTAATTTTATGTGCAATACTATTGTTCCGTAAATTTTTTGTCCATTTTAGACTAGGTTATGATTTATATAAAAAATTAAATAAAAAAAACCCTGTTGCAATGGTGTTTGACTGATGGCACTTAGTAACCCAGTAAAATGATCCTTCCAATCTCATAAAAAACTTCAAAACCGTCTTTACTTTGTTAAATGTATGTAAATGTATTTCCACCCACCCAAATTCACATTTCTTTGGGATTTGCTGTAAGCCCCTCAGATCTCAAGGTTCTCTGGAAAGCTCTTAGCACTTCTATTGGCCAAGACAGGCTATAAGTATGATGCGCTCCTCTTTTGTTAACTTCATCTACATGTTACAGACAAAGTATGTTGGGTTACTATGAAAACAAATGCTTTATGTACAACATACAAATGGCGCTCATTGCATAATTTATTATTAGTTTAACTTCAGGACATTGTTAAAAATAATGTGGTAATGCTAAAGTCTATTATTATTATTATTATTATTATTATTATTATTATAATCATATCTGTAAGGCATTACGATTCCTGGGGAAAGATAATATCACAGATTTGGGGATTTTGCAGGAGTGTTTACTTTCCTTCACTTCAGATTGTCAGGGGGCTGCGATGTTCGTTAGTTCGCGGAGGTGAATCCAGATGCAGGTGCAGGCACGAGGCGTTGACTGTGCTTGAATGAATGAGAGTGGGCGTGTCGTGCCGGGAAATCCGCAGGGGCGGGAGAAGCGCCGTGAGCGTGGAGCTGAGTCGAAGTCGAGGAGGGGAGAGCAAGAGATCAAAGCCGTGTGATCAGTCAGCGAGGGCGTCGAGCCAAAACGTGAAGCTGAGCCGTGGTCGAGAAACGAAAGCGAAAGTTCAAAGCCGTTAAATCCAAGCGTGGCAATAATCCAAATCGGGAGGCGAGGGGAAAAACGAGAGACAAGCGAGATCGGCAACGTGAAAAGTCATGAACAGAAACGCGAGAAAACTATGGCCAAAAAACACACAATAATCCAGCGGCGAGCTTGCGTGCTGCGCCTCCTTATAAGCCGAAAGAAATCAGCGCTGGATGAGAAACCGGTGTGCCGGCGGGGCAGTCCGGGAGGGGCGATGACAGCGTGGGAAAACATGGTCACGTGAAGGATGCCTGACACCGTGGGAAAGGAAATGTCAAGGGTCTTTGATCAGCGCGAAGGCAATGAGAGCGTGACAGTACCCCCCCTCTAACGAACGCCTCCAGGCGTTACGCGGGGGGCGTCGGGACAGTGTCTGTACAAGTCTGTGATCAGTGTTCGGTCGCCTTAATGGGCAACTTACGATGCGTCGTAGCTGGGACACGTGGAACGTGGGGTGGATCCGTCTCATGGACGAGGGGAGTAGAAGTCTGACGGCGGACGGATTGATTATCCTGGTTATAGTGAAAGGTCCAATGAAACGCGGGGAGAGCTTGCGTGATAGCGTCTTCAACTAAATTGTTGGTATTTCAAATAGCATGGAAAGAGAGCATCCTGAACTATAGGAAAGCTCTTAGTGTAGCTAGATCAACGTATCTCTCCACTCTTATAGAAGAAAATAAAAATAATCCTAGATTTTTATTTAATACCGTAGCCAAATTAACCAGAAATAAGACCACTACAGAAATCTCCACAACAACATCATGCAATAGTGAGGACTTCATGAACTTTTTTAATAATAAAATTGTAAATATCAGGCATAAAATTGAGGCTTTGAAACCAAACAATGTAATTGATACTGATGTTAACCTAGCCATGTCAGATTCAAACCTAGAATACTTTACTCCTCTTGAAGAGAATGAACTAATTTCACTCATCTCTTCTGCAAATTCATCAACCTGTATATTAGATCCTATACCGACACATTTTCTTAAACAGATAGTACCAGTAATAACAGAACCGATGTTGAGAATAATTAATTCCTCACTCAGCATTGGTTATGTTCCAAAATCTTTTAAAGTAGCAGTTATTAAACCAATAATTAAGAAACCTGACCTCGACCCCTGTCAGCTGTCCAATTACAGGCCAATATCAAACCTCCCCTTTATCTCTAAGATTCTGGAAAAGATAGTAGCGGAGCAGCTATGCTCATATCTACATAGAAATGGCATACATGAACTGTATCAGTCAGGATTTAGGCCTCATCACAGCACAGAAACAGCACTCGCTAAAGTAGTAAATGACCTCCTATTGGCCTCTGATCAGGGTTGTGTAACTATGCTTGTATTACTCGACCTCAGTGCAGCTTTTGACACTATTGATCATGCTATTCTTCTTCACAGATTAGAAAATTTAGTAGGAATTAAGGGTACAACCCTCTCCTGGCTCAGATCCTATTTGACCGATCGTTATCAGTATGTAGACTTAAATGGTGATTATTCTGCATGTTCTCTAGTGGAGTTTGGCGTTCCGCAGGGTTCAGTTTTAGGCCCACTGCTTTTTTCCCTTTACATGCTTCCTCTGGGCAACATAATCCGTAAGCATGGTATTAGTTTTCATTGTTATGCTGACGACACACAGCTATACGTCTCAACAAAACCTGATGAGAAAAACCATCTTACTAAAGTTGAGCAATGTGTTCAGGACATAAGAAATTGGATGCTAATTAACTTCCTTCTGCTTAATCCGGATAAGACAGAAGTTCTAGTCATAGGACCGCATACAGCTAGAAGTAAAATCTTAGATCACACCGTAATTTTAGATGGCCTTTCTGTTCCATCAAGTGCAACAGTAAAAGACCTCGGTGTGATTATAGATTCCAGCCTTTCATTTGAAGCTCATGTAGATAATATCACCAGGATAGCATTCTTTCACCTCAGAAATATTGCCAAGATAAGAAATATATTGTCGGTAAACGATGCAGAAAAACTAGTTCATGCTTTTATCACTTCTAGGTTGGACTATCTTAATGCTTTACTGTCTGGTTGTTCAGTTAGAGTGCATAAACAAGCTTCAGCTAGTCCAAAATGCAGCAGCGAGAGTCCTCACTAGAACCAGAAGATATGAGCACATCACCCCTATCCTATCTTCACTGCATTGGCTCCCTGTTAAATTTCGCATTGATTTTAAAATACTACTCTTGACATATAAGGCATTAAATGGTCTCGCGCCGCAGTATCTGAGCGAACTGCTAGTGTCTTACGATCCGCCACGCCTACTTCGGTCAAAGGATGCAGGCTGCTTATCAGTACCGCGTATTATGAAAACTACAGCTGGGGGCAGAGCTTTTCCTTACAAAGCCCCAAAATTATGGAATAGTCTTCCAAATAGTGTTCGGGACTCAGACACAGTCTCAGTGTTTAAGTCTAGGCTAAAAACCTATTTATTTAACCAAGCATTTTATAAATAGATTTGCCATAAGGTAAAGGAGCAGATCTGGGGGACTCATGGACGTAGAGTATTATGGTGAACTGGTATGTTTAGATGCTGTCTTCCTCAGTCTCATTTGATCACTCAGGTTTGTTGACGGTGAGGTGATTGTTTGCTTTACATCTCAGGGAGCCCTCATGTTTGTGTTTTCTTCTGGCTCTCCCTTTTAGTTATGCTGTCATAGTTAGTCCTGCCGGAGTCCCTGCTTGCACTCTACAGTAAATATACATTCACATTAGACATTGTGACTGTGACCATACATAATTGCAATCTCTCCTCCTCTTCTCTTCCTTCCCCTCTTTCTCTTTCCTCTCTCCCCCTGTCTCCCCCTTTCACTCTTTCTCTCTCTCTCTCTCTGTCGAGCTACACATGTGGTTCCTGAGCTGCCAGTGATCCAGACTCCCTCTGCCCTCCGGACCTGTCTGATCCATCCTGGTGCCCGGTTTCTGGTTGGAGGTCTCATCGCATGGATGCCCCGTGTGTCTCTTTAGGATGTGTCTGGGGATGATTCTCTATACTTAGAAGATGGTTCTGGCCTCGACTGGTGTGGTCAGCTGTTTCTCTGAGGACTTGACAATTCGATAGTTCAGGACTGGAACTTTCTACAAGTCTATCGAGTCTCGAGTAACTACTGGACTCCATTTTACATCAAGTATTATAACATCAATTAACATCAACTATTATAGCTGAACCTAACACTTAACACTGTATAAATGCAGATCATTTCCTGCTATCTGTTTCACCCAGATGAGGATGGGTTCCCTGTCGAGTCTGGTTCCTCTCAAGGTTTCTTCCTATTACCGTCTCAGGGAGTTTTTCCTTGCCACTGTCGCCCTCGGGCTTGCTCGCCAGGGAATATCTGAACATTTTGATTCATACACATTCACATTCCATACAAACTTAAATAATTCTTTTGATTGTGTAAAGCTGTTTTGAGACAATGTCAATTGTTAAAAGCGCTATACAAATAAAACTGAATTGAAATTGAATTCAAGGGAATGTCCTTTGTGGCGAGCATGACTCGATCTCCCACCCGGTATCTGGGAGCCTTGGTGAGGTGGCGGTCCGCCTGTCTCTTGTAAGAGGAGATGGCTCGTGTCAGAGTTCGCCTAGCACGTAGCCACGTTTGTCTGCAGCGGCGGACGAAGTGTTGAGCTGACGGAGTCTCCACCTCTAATTCTTGAACTGGGAAGAGTGGAGATTGGTAGCCTAAGCAGCACTGGAACGGGGACAAGCCTGTCGACGAGGAGGGCAGAGAGTTGTGGGCATATTCGACCCAAGGGAGAAACTTGCTCCAGGTGGTGGAGTCTCGGGTCGTCATGCAGCGGAGGGAAACCTCTAGTGTTTGGTTCATTCGTTCTGTTTGCCCATTGGACTGGGGGTGGAAACCTGAGGATAGGCTCGGAGTAGCCCCGACGAACCTGCAGAATCTGGAGAAGAATAATGACCACCTGGCCTGACGAGCATTGAGTCTCTTGGCAGTGCACAGATACTCCAGGTTTCTATGGTCAGTCCACAGTAGAAATGGAAGCTCAGTCCCCTCTAGCCAGTGTCTCCACTCCTCCAGGGCTAGCTTGATGGCCAAGAGTTCTCGGTCTCCCACGTCATAGTTTCTTTCAGCTGGGGTTAGGCGACGGGAGTAGAATGCGCACGGGTGCATCTTGTTGTCCTGGGTGGACCTTTGAGAGAGGATGCCACCCACCCCGGTATTGGAGGCGTCGACCTCCACCACAAACTGCTGAGATGGATCAGGAATAGTGAGGATGGGGGCAGAGGTGAATCTTTTCTTAAGATTATTGAAGGCTTGGTCGGCTTCCTTATTCCAGCAGAACCGGGTCTTGGCGGAGGTTAGCGAGGTCAGGGGGGCGGCAACGGAGCTGTACCCTCGTATGAAGCGTCTGTAAAAGTTGGCAAACCCCAGAAAGCGTTGGAGGTCTCGCCGCGAGGCTGGTATGGGCCAGCTAGAGACAGCCTGGACTTTGGCTGGTTCCATCTCCAGCATGGACGGGGAGACGACAAATCCCAGGAAGGTGGTGGAGGATGTGTGAAACTCACACTTCTCCGCCTTGACATAGAGTTTATTCTCCAAGAGCCTCTGGAGAACCTGACGAACATGGTGACGGTGTTCCTCCAATCCTTGAGAGAAAATTAAAATGTCATCCAGGTAAATGAAAACAAATGAATTGAGGAAGTCACGGAGGACATCATTAATGAGGGATTGGAAGACAGCGGGGGCGTTGGTGAGACCAAAAGGGACCACCAGATATTTGTAATGTCCCGTAGAGGTGTTAAAGGCTGTCTTCCACTCATCTCCCTCGCGAATGCGGACAAGGTGATAAGCGTTTCGCAGGTCGAGTTTCGTGAATGTGTCGGCCCCCTGGAGTAGTTCGAAGGCGGTCACCATAAGTGGAAGTGGGTAGCGGTTCCTGACGGTGATTTCGTTGAGGCCCCTGTAATCGATACATGGGCGAAGGGACCCGTCTTTCTTCTTCACGAAGAAGAAACCTGCCCCGGCAGGGGAGGAGGATGGGCGGATGATTCCGGCGGCAAGGGCCTCTGTGATGTAGGCATTCATGGATTCTCTCTCTTGGCGAGACAAGGAGTACAGTCGGCCTTTGGGTGGGGAGGTGCCTGGGAGAAGGTCGATGGAACAGTCGTATGGGCGATGAGGAGGAAGCGACATGGCTCGGGTTTTGCTGAAAACCTGCTGGAGATCGTGATAATAAGTGGGGACATTAGAGATGTCCAGGGTGTATTCAGTCTTGGCTGTAGTTGGGGGTGTAGGGAGTGCAGAGTGAAGGCATGACGTGGCACAAGAGGGGCTCCAACCAGTGATCACATGTTTGACCCAGTCAATTTGGGGGCCGTGAAGTGCTAGCCATGGAAGGCCGAGGACCAGGGCGGCGTGAGACTTACGGATGACGAGGAGGCAGATCCTCTCAGAGTGATTCCCAGATGTTCTCAGAGTGAGTGGAAGGGTTCTGTGAGTGATTGGTGGAAGGGGGCTTCCATCTAGGGCTTGGACGGACAGTGGATGGTCCAGCGGAGTGCAGGGGACCTGCAGCGCTTTGGCTGTAGCGGAGCTGATGAGGTTCCGATCGGAACCGGAGTTAATGAGCGCCTGGATGGGGTGAGGTCGGCCGTTGATAACTAGTGTTACAGAGAGCAGTGGGCAGGGTTCCGGGAGTTTATCGGGAGGAGCGCCCTCTAGGGCTCCCAATCTGACTAGATGGTGCCTCCCTTTTAGTGGGCAGTCCTTCAACATGTGGCCTGAGTCCCCGCAGTAAAAGCAAGCTCTCTCCAGGCGGCGGCGGTGTCTTTCCTCATCGGAGATGCGGCTTCTGCCCAGCTGCATAGGGTCCTCCTGATTATTCTGCGTGCGAGGAGGGGGAGGGTGGGGTGACCTCCGGAAAGGGTGCCTCGAACGAAGACGCGAGTCGATCCTCCCAGCGAGATCCATAAGTTCGTGAAGGTCCGAAGGGATTTCGCGGGAGACTAACTCGTCCTTGAGTGCCTCCGACAGCCCCTCCAGGAAGACGTCGGCCAAGGCTCTAGTATTCCATCCACTGGAGGCAGCTAAGGTCCGAAACTCGATGGCATGATCATAAGCGGAATGTGACCCCTGGCGGAGGCGTAGTAACTTGGTTCCGGCCTCTCTGCCGACGTGAGACCGGTCAAAGACCCTCTTCATCTCTCCAGAAAAATCCGAAAAACTGTCGCAACATGGGTCATGTGCATCCCAGAGAGCCGTGCCCCACTCGCGGGCCCTACCCGTGAGAAGGGTGATGATGTAGGCTACCCTGGATCTTTCAGAAGAGAAGGTCTTTTCAGAAGCTCAAAAATCAGAGAACATTGGGACAGGAAGGATCTACATGTACCTGGTCCTCCGCCGTAAGTGGGAGGGGCTGGCAGGCTTGGCTCCCGCGGGAGGTCCATGAGAGTGGGCCGTGCCGTGGGCATCTGGAGGCGCTGCATTTGGACGGTGACGTCAGCGAGCGTCTGTCTGGTGGTGACCAACTCCTCCTGGTGTTTACCAAGGAGAACGCCTTGATTCTCCAACGTCTGTCTTATCCTGTCTAATCCTGCTGGATCCATGGTATGGCTGGATTATTCTGTCAGGGGGCTGCGATGTTCGTCAGTTCGCGGAGGTGAATCCAGATGTAGGTGCAGGCACGAGGCGTTGACTGTGCTTGAATGAATGAGAATGGGCGTGCTGGGAAATCCGCGGGGGCGGGAGATGCGCCGTGAGCGTGGAGCTGAGTCGAAGTCGAGGAGGGGAGAGCAAGAGATCAAAGCCGTGTGATCAGTCAGCGAGGGCGTCGAGCCAAAACGTGAAGCTGAGCCGTGGTCGAGAAACGAAAGCGAAAGTTCAAAGCCGTTAAATCCAAGCGTGGCAATAATCCAAATCGGGAGGCGAGGGGAAAAACGAGAGACAAGCGAGATCGGCAACGTGAAAAGTCATGAACAGAAACGTGAGAAAACTATGGCCAAAAAACACACAATAATCCAGCGGCGAGCTTGCGCGCTGCGCCTCCTTATAAGCCGAAAGAAATCAGCGCTGGATGAGAAACCGGTGTGCCGGCGGGGCGGTCCGGGAGGGGCGATGACAGCGTGGGAAAACATGGTCACGTGATGGGTACCTGACAGCGTGGGAAAGGAAATGTCAAGGGTCTTTGATCAGCGCGAAGGCACTGAGAGCGTGACACAGATAATACCTTAATTAGGTATTAATCAAGGTAATTAATGAAGACCATCATTAGTGTTTGAAAAATGTTTTTTAAAGGTCTGGGTTTTGGGATTCTAACTGTCAAACAATTAATGCAATTCCACACTTTCTAACTGATTACCTAAAATTAGATCAAGATTTCATGCAAATAGTCATTATTTAGTGTCAGTTACAGGATCAGTGAAAACCCAGACCATTCCAGGTATTCTATATAGGGTAGCTATAATGGCTAATAATTTTCTCATTAATTTTTCTCCATAAATAGTGTATGAATGATTTTGAGGGCCCTAAACAGGAAATAACTGGTTAGTCCAGTTAGGGAAGGATTTATGGTGTACAAATTATGAAAATATGTGACACACTCTGCAAAAACCACTACTCTAGTCGACTCTAGTCAATTTCAAAATCATTCTTTATAATCAGTCTACACATAACTTTAGCTGAGTTTTCACAGACTTGGTCAAATATGGTGACTGTGTTAAAAACATGCATAACAACATTTATAACACTTAAACTCATTGTGTTTATTATCTTGTTTATTCACAGAAAGCCAACCATCTCACAAATGGATTTTAAAATGAATTCGAACCAAACATTGATGGTGGAAATTGTTCCTCTTTGCTATGATTTTTTAAACAGTTCCTGTGCAAAATTCACTTACCCACTCATTATCAAAGTGCCACTCTATAGTTTCTTTGGCTTGGTTGTAACTTTGACAGTACTTGGAAACTTGTTTGTTATCCTGAGCATTTTAAACAGCTTCAATTAAATTAAATTAAAATGTATTTATATAGCGCTTTTAACAATGGTCATTGTCTCAAAGCAGCTTCACAAAAATGAAAGAAAATTTATAAAAAAAAATAAAAAAACATTTTTCAAAAGAAAATAATTGGAAGTGTGTATGTGTGAGAAGAATGTGTCTAGATAATAATGAGACAAATGAATGATGAATGAAATGTCTCTGATGAGCAAGCCAAGGGTGACGGCGACAGTGGCAAGGAAAAACTCCCTGAGATGGCATTAGGAGGAAACCTTGAGAGGAACCAGACTCAACAGGGAACACATCCTCATTTGGGTGATAACAGATAGAAATGATATAACATCTTGTGTGTTGTGCAGGTGAAAATTCAATACGGCAGAAATTATTTAAATTGACATGAAGACCAGTTCAGCATAGGGACGAGTCAGTAAGTGCAGAGGGCAGATGAGGTCTGGATCACTGGAAGCACAGGAGCAGCATGTGTAGCTCCAACCATCATAAAGCTGAATCCAGCTGGAGCTGGTCCTTCCCTGGATGCCTCAGGAACCTCGCAGGGTCGGCCTTTGTCTACTGAAGCTGGCACAATCTCCCGATGCCTCGGGATGGGTAGAGAAATACAGAACAGATGGGGAGAATTAGTGTAGTTGCCATTCGGGATAGGTGTACTGGAGTATGAGGTTATGGGATGAGTTATGTGTATGCCAGATTATGAGGTTATGGGATGAGTTTCGTGAACGCCAGATTAAAAAGATGTGTCTTGAGTCTACTTTTGAACTGGGAAAACGTGTCTGCTCCCCAAACACTGTCTGGAATGCTATTCCAAAGCTTTGGAGCTAAATATGAAAATACCCTACCCCCTTTTGTAGATTTTGAAATTCTGGGAACTACCAGAAGTCCGGAGTGATCTTAAGGCGCGTGGTGGATTGTACCATATCAGAAGACTGGTTAGGTATGTGGGAGCTAAACCATTTAAGGCCTTGTATGTAAGTAATACTATTTTGTAATTTATTCTAAACTGAACAGGTAACCAGTGCAGGGATGATAATATTGGGCTTATATGATCATATTTTCTGGATCTAGTGAGAACCCTGGCGGCTGCATTTTGGACTAACTGATGCTTGTTAATCGAGGATGCAGGACAACCACCTAGCAATGCATTACAATAGTCCAGTCTGGAGCTCATGAATGCATGAACTAGCTTTTCTGCATCAGATACGGATAAGATGTTCCTAAGTTTGGCAATATTTCTAAGATGGAAAAAGGCTGTTTTTGTAATATTTGAAATGTGATTTTCAAAAGACAAGTTACTGTCTAATATTATGCCCAGGTCTTTTACTGCTGAGCTGGTAGTAACAGTACATCCTTCTAAGCGCTGGCTGAATTGTGAAAGCTGTTGTGTGTTGGTTTGGGCCAATAAGTAATATCTCTGTCTTATCTGAATTTAATAAAAGAAAGTTATTGGTCATCCAATCTTTTATGTCCTGGACACACTCAGTTAATCTAGACAACTTAGGTATTTCATCTGATTTTGTTGAGATATATACATTGGGTATCATCAGCATAACAATGGAAATTAATCCCATGTCTTCTAATGATGTTACCCAAGGGAAGCATGTATATTGAGAACAACAGAGGTCCTAAAACTGACCCTTGTGGGACCCCATATTTCACTGGCATTACACCAGACGGTTCTCCATTCAAATCTACAAAATGGTATCGATCAGACAGGTATGATCTAAACCATTTTAATGCCTGTCCCTGAATATCTATATGATTTTGTAAGCGGTCTATGAGAATATTATGATCTACAGTGTCGAATGCAGCACTAAGATCGAGCAGGACTAGCAATGAGATGCAGCCTTGGTCTGAAGCTAAAAACAAGTCGTTTGTAATCTTAACTAGTGCAGTTTCTGTGCTATGATGGGGCCTGAAACCTGACTGAAATTCTTCAAGGATGTTGTTATCCTGCAAGAATGTGCATATTTGAGCTGATACTACTTTTTCTAGTATTTTTGATATGAACGGGAGGTTTGAAATCGGTCTGTAATTTATTTCATTCGCGTCCAAATTAGATTTTTTAAGAAGCGGCTTAATAACTGCTAACTTGAAAGGTTTAGGGACGTGACCTAGATATAATGAAGAATTAATAATGTTTAGAAGTGGCTCTCCAACCGTAAGCATCACTTCTTTTAGAAATCTGGTTGGGATTGGGTCTAACAGGAACGTTGTTGATTTAGCCGAGGTGATAAGTTCATACAACTCTTCCTGTCCTATACCGGTAAAGCACTGAAAATCTAAATGTGAAGCTATAGGCTGAACTGGATCGTGAGATACTATTAGAGGTTGAACCTCCGTTATTTTCTTCCTGATATTATTGATTTTTTCATTAAAGAAGTCCATAAAGTCTTCACTTCTAAACTGTGATGGGATACTCTCTGTGGGCATCTTAGGTTTTGTTAGGCAAGCCACTGTACTAAATAAGAACCTGGGATTGTTTTGGTTTCTTGCTATCAGTTGGCTAAGATGCTCAGTCCTAGCAGTTTTTAGAGCCTGTCTATAGCTGCACATACTGTCTTTATACGCAATTCTAAAAACTTCTAGTTTAGTTTTTCTCCATTTTCGCTCGAGGTTACGGGTTGCTCTCTTTAGGGCGCGAGTATGACTGTTGTACCACAGTGCAAGTGTTTTATCTCTGACTTTTTTTAATCTGATGGGAGCAACAGTGTCTAATGTACTGGTAAAAATAGTGCCCATGCTGCTAGTCACTTCATCTAGATCATCTGCATTTAGGGGTCTAATAAGAAATTGGGACAGATTGGGCAGATTACTTGTGAATCTGTCTTTAGTAGTGGGATTCATATTTCTAACAGATTGATAACGTGGGGGGACACAGCTAATCTGTTCTACGGGTAAAGTATACAACCCCTGGCAAAAATTATGGAATCACCCCTCTCAGAAGATGTTCATTCAAATGTTTAATTGTGTAGAAAAAAAAAACAAGCACATGCCACGAAACTATTTTCACTCAACAATCCAAACTTCTGGCTGTATAAAACACTTAAAAAAAAACAAAGAAAGATAACTATAGTCAATGACAACTGTTTTGACAACTCAAACAGCGGAAAAAAATATGGAATCAAAGGGAACTGGCAGACCGCTCGGGGTTAAGCCAGTCGTCTTCGAGCCGTGCAATGCCAGCTGTATGGGATGGGATCATCAGCATGTCTAGCAGGTGTGTAAGGTTTCCATACCATGCAGTTGACTATCCAAACATTAAAGCGCAATTTGTGCGTGAAGTCGATCGATCCGATTACATTAGGAAAACCGGCGATCGACTTCACGCACATTGCTATAAAGGCGCCATCTGAAGACGAATTTGCATACGTGAATTAAGAACAAGCAGAGAAAAGGCTGAACATCATTTAAATACAGACTCCTTATATTCTGTTAACCAAAGAGTGATGTTATTCACAAATCAAATCAAAATTCCTCTTCCCATGTCTGCCACCTAACACACTGTATAAATGCAGATCAATTCCTGCTATCTGTTTCACCCGAATGAGGATGGGCTCCCTGTTGAGTCCAGTTCCTCTCAAAGTTTCTCCTATTACCATCTCAGGGAGTTTTTCCTTGCCACTGTCGCCCTCGGCTTGCTCACCAGGGACAATCTGACCATTTTGATTCACACACATTCACATTCCATACAAACTTAAACAATTCATTTGAATGTGTAAAGCTGCTTTGTGACAATTGTTAAAAGTGCTATACAAATAACTTAATTTAATTGAATCCCTCATAGCTTTATCAGCAATTACTTCTTTTGCAGGTGTGTTCAAACAGTGAGGAGCACAAAGTTCTACTTTGCTTACTTACACACTGATAGCGTGAGGTCAAGCAAATCTGCTCTATTCCCTTTCCTTTCTAATAACACAGGCTCTGTTAATAGTATAAAGTGCATACTTTATAGTAGTAGTACTTTATACTGTAGGTAAGCTATTCATTTATTTTCAATGTTGTTTTTCTTATTCACTTTCTACTGTCCATATTCCCCACGTTGGGGAATTTGCCTACTATGTTTGATTTTTGCTTAGAAGCAACAGGACTCTTCATCTAATTTGTTTACTGATCTCTTATTTTCTGATGCTCACCCATGTTCTGCATCATATTAAATTTGATGCATCTCTTATATATCTGAGTTCCCTTTCAAAAGCTACACTTGATGCTGCGTGAAACTGCTATGGGAACATCTATTTTTTGGTTTATATAACCTCGGTCAGGTGACATCATCTGATGAGGTGCACCTGCAGGTTATAAATAGGTGTAAAGTTAAATAAGTGAAATGGTGGGGCTGAAGTCACTCGACAAGGAACAACTGTGACACGATCGGAGTATGACATCACAGTATGCATCACCACACAGTCACTAATGGAGCAAAGGTACAGACAACATACAAGCACCATCTGTGACAGAGAATCGCCACCTCACAGTATCTACTATGAGGTATTTATGATGTAACAGTACAGGGTCTGTGTATAAAAACTTGCGTGTAAGAGACTGCAGTCAGTAACAATGTGAGACAGGGAAACGATTCAGCTGCTGGACATCTGAGGGACACTGATGGTATGATAATTCCTGTTATTCTTCAGGAATAGTGATGTACCCTTTTTTGTTGTTTTCATTTAAGATTATCGACCTCTCTCTCCCTTACTTTGAACAATTGTTGTGTAACCTGCAACGCTCTCAGACACAAGAATTAAAAGTGATTCCAGAGTTGATCCCCATGTCCCCGGTAGTTGGCTATGACTTTTTTCGAGTTTGAAGCAGAGGCTGATGTGCAAATTCCAAGATCATGTGTGTGCAAGAAAATATACAAAAAAAAAAAAGAAAGTGTTAGATAACTCACCAATATGGCACAGTTTGATAGGAGATGCGTGCCTCCATGTGATAGATCTCTATCGGGGAGCTATCTTCACACTTTCTGTTTTGAGTGTTTGGGGGAATAGCACGCTCTTGTGCGCATGTGTGAGCATGGTGATCTCCTCCTGATTAAATTCTGGGATGCTGACTCGAGGATCCACGAGCCTGGAGTTGCTTGGACATCCAAACTATAAAATCTGACAATTGTGTGCGGAGAGGACCAACCTGCCGCATCACACACTTGCTGCAAGGGAACACCTCTTGTCAGAACAATTGATGAGGCAAGCCCCCTGGTTGAATGGGCCCTAATTATTAGAGGCAAAGTCTGACCACGCGCCTCGTAGGCTAGGGAAATAGCGTCTTTCACCCAATGTGACAGCGTTTGTCTAGTGGTGGCCGCCCCCCGGTTGCGGCCCCCATAGCCTATAAAAGCTGCTCTGATTTACGCCACTGGCTAGTGCAGTGGATGTAAATCTAAAGGGCACGAACTGGACACAGTAAGTGAAGCCTTTCCTGCTCCGGAGCTGTACATGGTGGAGTACAGAAGGCTTCAGAACAACTGGGTGCATAGTCGAGAATGGAACTTTCGGAAGATAGTTCAGGTGAGGATGCAGAAAATCTAAGAAACATGGGGAGGCTGACAAAGCCTGCCAATCTCAAATTCTCTTCAGAGAAGTAATGGCCATGAGAAAAAACATCTTAAGTGTCAGAAGCCTGATAGGCGATGACTCTAGTGGTTCAAAAAAGTCTTAACCAACCTCTTTAGCACAATAGCTAGATCCCAAGAAGGGACTGTAGCTCTAGTGGGCGGCCTCAACCGTTTAGTTCCAAGAATAATCGGGCAACTAAAGGGTGCTTCCCATGGAAACCACATCAGTCAGAACATGACAAGCCGAAATAGCGGCTACGTACGTTCTCAGAGTACTAGGGCATAAGACCGAGGTCAATTTTCTTGTAGAAACTCCAGCACTGAAACAATTTAGCAGTGGACTGGGTCTACATGTTTTACTATGCACCAATTTTCAAATACATTCCATTTGAGGGCATAAGTTCTTCTAATACTGGGAGCCCTAGCACTTAGTATAGTTTCAATAACAATGGCTGGAAGACCGGCCTCTCTTCACTGGTTCCCCTCAGGGGCCAGACGTGAAGGTAGAAGAGCTTGGGCCAGGGATGAGATGGCCCAAGGTCTCACAAGGAGAGTTATTAAATCTGAAAACCACACACTGGTCGGCCAACGGGCGCTATCAATCCGAGGTGCAATCCTTGTTGACGGACCTTCGCCAGGACTCCCGGGAGCAGAGCTACCAGAGGAAATGCATAAAGATGCAGTCTGGGCCACGTATGAGCCATTGCATTCAGACCCAGAGGATTCTAATCAATCAGCACACATCAGCTCATCCCCATTTGCTGTATCCATATTTTTTTGTTATTTTCTGCCAAAATAAGCAAAATGTACACAGAATAGATACAAGAAATGGAACACACCATTTACATATGACCTGTGGCCATACATAGTGACAATGAACAACACTCTATAACATGAAATACACACAATAAGCACAACTATTAAAAACTTACTGCAGTAGAAGGCAGACTGCATGACAAAGAAACCAGAGCTTAAGTAGACAGGCAAATCCTCTAATATCTGTAAATAAGCAATATATTATAATGCCATGTTTGTCCATTAATATAATTAAATTAAGAAACATACAAACAAATAAGCAAAAAGACTTTTACACACAAGGACTAGTCTCAAAGCATGGTAATGACTTGGAATTTACATTGCTTTTTAATACAAATAAGGCATTTATATAAACATATAAATCATGGCCCAAGTTTGTATTATATTTAAACTGTAGTATGTATTTAATGAAATAATACAGTTGAGATCAATGTTTATTTTACCCATCATCCTCTACAAGGAATTAAGTTTATGCACTGCTATTGGCCAATGCAGAATATAAATTAAGACGCTATTCTCTTTGGTTAACATCATCTACATGGCACAGAGGAAGGTATGTTGCGTTACTATGAATACCAATGTGTTAAGCAGAACATACAAGTCAAGCCTACTTGAATAATTATGTATACTAATATTAGTTCAATTACATTACTAGTTATGTTAAAGTGGTAAATCTATTGGGCGGCGCGGTGGTGTAGTGGTTAGCACTGTCGCCTTGCACCTCCAGGGTCTGGGTTCGATTCCCCGGCCAGGCTCGATTCCCGTCTCTGTGTGCATGGAGTTTGCATGTTCTCCCCGTGCTTGGTGGGTTTCCTCCGGGTACTCCGGTTTCCTCCCACAGTCCAAAGATATGCAGGTTAGGCTAATTGGCGTTCCTAAATTGCCCGTAGTGTGTGAGTGGGTGTGTGAGTGTGTGTATGTGTGTGTGCCCTGCGATGGATTGGCACCCTGTCCAGGGTGTACCCCGCCTAGTGCCCGAAGTCTCCTGGGATAGGCTCCAGGTACCCCGCGACCCTGAACACAGGATTAAGCGGTATAGAAGATGAAGAGAAGGTAAATCTATTGCTTGAAATTTTACATTCTTATATCTGGAAGGAATTGTGAGTGCTGGGGATCGAGAATACCCCATACAGTATTTTGTGATTCTAGTGGCTTCTTCATTTTGGTTCATATATAGAAAACAGTTAATCACAAAAAAATATATTTTGGCTGGGTGACAGACGGTCACATTTGATGACTGTGTTATAAATGTTGCTACTGTATGCAGATATTATTATTATAATTTTTTTTAAGAATTATACATTATTATAATAGTATCTTCTTTGTTTTTTATTCACAGGAAGCAAAACATCTCGCAGATGAATTTTGAAATGAACTCGAGCCAAACTCTGATGGTGGAAATTGTTCCTCTTTGCTATGAATTTTTAAACAGTTCCTGTGCAAAATTCACTTACCCACTCATTATCAAAGTGCCACTCTACAGTTTTTTTGGCTTGGTGGTAATTTTGACAGTACTTGGAAACTTTTTTGTCATTCTGAGCATCGTTCATTTTAAACAGCTTCACATGCCAACAAATTATCTTGTCTTGTCTCTGGCTGTAACAGATCTGTTGTTAGGAGGATTTGTTATGCCTCCAAATGTAATCCGAACTGTAGAGACTTGCTGGTATTTGGGAACATTATTCTGTAAAATTCACCTGAGTGTTAATATCACATTGGTTACTTCGTCCATTATAAACCTGTGTTTCATAGCCATAGATCGATATTACGCTGTGTGTCAGCCCTTGTTATATCAGACCATAATTACACCTTTTGTCACATTGATAATGATTTCCATTTGCTGGAGTGTTTCATTTACAGTTGGCTTTGGGATAATATTTCTTGGTCTAAACAGCCTGGGCATTGAAGATTTTTCTAACATGAACATTGCCTGTGAAGGTGGTTGTGCTTTGTTCCAAAGTGCCGCCTCCAGCACAGCTTCCTCTTTGCTCTCCTTTTATTTCCCGGGTATCATCATGCTTAGTATTTACATGAAAATATTCCGTGTTGCTCAAAAGCAAGCCAAATCCATACAGGACTCAAAAAATAAAGCACAACTGATAAGCAAAGAGGAGAAAAAAGCAACAAAAACTCTGGCGGTGGTTATGGGAGTGTTTCTCTCACTTTGGACTCCATTTTTTTTCTGTAACATCATTGATCCTTATATTGGATATTTGATTCCTCATGCATTGTTTGAGGTACTGGCTTGGATTGGATTTTTGAATTCAACATTTAACCCAATGGTGTATGCCTTTTTCTACAAGTGGTTTAGGAAGGCCCTCAGAACTGTTTTATCTGGTAAAATATTTCAGTCAGGTTCTTCAAGAACTAATCTATTTTTACACTGAGCACAAAATATAAATGGTGATTTTCTGATTTAAAAAAATTATATAATTATATTATGTAATATGTTTAAAAGTTTTTTCCCCCCAGTTTGTTCTGGCATAATTTATTCTTCTTCTTGAATTTATTCTACTAAATAACAAAATTAATACCATTAACAGAATTCCTAATGCTTTTTGAATGCATTTTTCCACACTGTACTTTTATTCATGTGGAAATTCCATACACAAGTTAACTACCTAGGTGGATTAGATTTACTTTTATGCACAGTGGAACCTTGAATTACGAGCATAATTCGTTCCGGCAGTGGGTTCATATTCCAAAACACTCCATAAGAAACATTTTCCCCTAAGAAATAATGGAAACTCAAATTATTCGTTCCATAGCCCAAAAAATGTAATACATAAATATAATTAACACAAAATGTAAAGTAAAAATAAAACAAATTAGCCTGCACTTTACCTTAAAAAAAAGTTAAAATAAATCTAAGTGTTTCTGTTTATGCACGCAGGTGCTGTGTGTATGTGTATGTGTGTATGTTTGTGTATGTGTGTGAAGGTAAAGTAAGAGGAGACTCTTACTTTCACACACATAAGGAATGGTGGATGAACATTCACTGCCAGTCACGTTGAGTTGTAGGCCTGCCATCACATTCAATTGATTCAAATGTATTGGTTTCCATAATTTACCCCTTAAATCACCTATTTCCCCTGCTCACGTCTCCTTACACAGATGGTCATTTCACAGATGACCATAAAGCAGAAGAAGTAACTGGTGATCAAACAGTGAGTAATAGAGAGGCTGAATTTGCATAGTGGTCCCACTGCATGTTACAAACCATTCTGATTATGAAGGGCATAGTGACTCAGTGTTTAAATACCCACAAGCCAATGAGAATCTTCCTGTAATGTGAAATACCAGGTCATCTGTCATGGTTTCCCCCTCTCTGAATGATTTGTAAGAACCATGTAAATGAGAGCTATAATACTCTGAAGAAGCATCAAAGTCTTTGTGAAAAAGATGTTTGGCAGGATGAAGTATGTCATGGCAAATTTGTTGTGAACTATGCCAATTTTCTATACACAAACCCAATAGCTACTTTAGTGTTGAAAGAGCAAAAAGTTTATTGCAACCAAAAGTAAATGGACAGCACTGGACTGGCCAGACAGAAGACAGCAGACACCCAACAAAAATTCAGCTAGCTTTTTTCCTTCCCCAGTTTTACATGGTTTATACCTTCACTTGACACTTACATCATTGTATACTCCTCCTTAAGTCAAGTAAATATTTAATATTCATTACATATAAGCTTCTTTAATTCAGATTGATGTGGCCTTTCCCCATTATGTAATAATCAGACTATTGACCACTGTGAAGACCTGGGCTTTCGTTGGAAATGCAATGCAAATATATTTTTTATGGTGATATTATCGATTTTTTACAATGATAATTTGACAAGGAATGGATTGGCACCCTGTCCAGGGTGTACCCCGCCTTGTGCCCTAAGCCTCCTGGGATAGGCTCCAGGTCCCCCGCAACCCTGATTAGAAGGATAAAGTGGTATAGAAGATGAATGAATGAATGAATTTGACAAGGAGGGAAAATTGCACAACATGGCTTGGCATCTTCCCAGATTCTGCTATTTAGTAGTAGCTTTTACTCTATTGACTACAAACTCTATTATTAATAATATGTGACCAACATGCAATTACACATTGGTATTTTTGTGTAATTGCATGTAGATAAGAAAATGTGTGGGAAAATAACAGTTATGTGTGGTTTTTTCGAAAACAACTAAAAAGTAAGTCACTGAAATATGGTCACAAATATACAAACATTCATAACATATGTCTATAAGACTTTTGTATACTGGATCTTGAACCCTAGATTTTTTGTTTCAAAATGATGTGACGATCATCCTCCTCACTCATTCACAAACAACAATATATTCATTTAAATTTTCTAAGACACTTTTTCTTTATAAAAGCCATATGCAAGTAGTTGTGAATGATTATGAATTATGCTGAAGAGAAGACATAATAAGCTGCATAATGAACCTTTCAGTAAGTTTGTAGTTTATTTAGAATATATTTAAATGTCAGGCAAAAATCCTCACTTTACACCCTATGTATAATCTACTCACTCACATGGTGCAGAGAAATGTCCAGGATTGTCCACTGTTACCATACACTGCTTTTCAATGCACACAGACCCTGTGACCAGCAGTGGCAACATTCCTGGCGCCCGACGTCAGTGGACAGAGAGACACAGATGATCACACCATACTTAAATTTACACATGAAACATACATACAGAGTAAAACAATGCAATCAAGAACAGTGCACGATAGGGCTGGGCGATATGGCTGAAAACTGTATCACGATATCAGTGTTTCATATCGGTCAATATCGATAATTATGGATATGTTTTATGACCCATTTAAAATAAGGACCAGGAGAAGAATATATTATATTTAAACATTTTTATTTTAAACTTAACCTTCCTATGATCATAGTCCCATCAGTTATTAAGACAGAAATGTCAACAACCATGGAAAAATATAATAATTAAAATGTAAACATAAGTCTAAAGTCACAATGAACACTTAACAATTATCTCTTAACATTTAAGGTGCAAAATTAAAAGAAATGTAAGAAATGCTTAATAAAGTTTAATAAAATAGTGCAATGTGTTTATTATATCACGTGCCTTTAGAGAAAACTACAACAAAAATATATTGTTGTAATATATTTGAGTTTGATGTTAATTCACTGGCTGGCCACCAGGGGGTAATACAGCGCTGTATACTATATGTGTCGTGTGCACTGAATGCAGTAAAAGAAGAATACCGTTTTTCTCCTGCCTGTTTATTTTCCTCTGCTTGTCTCACACAAAAAGCAAGTAATATTATAGATGTTAGTTGTGCATATTGATGGAAACATAATTGTCATACCAAAGAATAAAGTACCCGCCAATGTGGCTAGTGAGACTAAAGTTATTACCCGCCATAGCCGAATTTTACCCGCATTTGGCGGGTGCCAATTTCAACGCCATCTTGTCTCCGTTTATGCTTCCTGAATCGCGACCGTACTACTTCCGGGTCCTAGAGCCGTTCGCGGAGCGAGAGTGCATGACAGCAATCAAACTAGCTTCGCGACCAGTGTTTTCTTCCGACAGAGAATAAAAAATATCGAACGTTCTATCGAACACATTTTTACTGATATCGATCATGTGTCTATCACGAAACATATCGTTATCGTTTTATCACCCAGGCCTAGTGCACGATGAAAAAAGGGTGTTAGGTTTGTAAAAGCCCACTCTTATACCATATGTAAGAGCCATATCGTACTTGTTATGAACTTGTTGTTGTGTTTATTTTATTTTATTTTATTTTACTTGTTATTTCATTTATTCTACCTTGTTCTATTCATTAGTAAAGCATTAAGCATTAAGTTGGTTACATAAGCCATAAGCTTTAAATTTCTAAGTGATGCATCCATTTTGACAATCGTAAGTTGGTCTGTGATGTCATTCTACTATTACATGCATTTGTGTGACTGTCATATGAAAGAGAGTTCAGTTTAGATGCAGAAGGCTACGGAAACACAAGCTTTTGACCGTCAGCTAACGAGCTCCCGGTAAGCTAAGAATGTAAGATACAACAACTAGGTTGTTGTAACCGTAAGCTCCCGTAAGTAGATATATACAGCAAGAATGTTGTTATATACGTAAGCTAAGACTGTAATTTACAAGATACAGCAAATAAGTTGTTGTAAAAGTCAGAGATTTGCAAGATGCAGCAACTGGTGTCTGTAATAAGCCTTGGAACTTGTGGAACAGCATGGCAATGGTTTGCTTCTTACCTAGAAGATAGGTCATATGAGGTAACATGGAGGGGATCTACATCTGCTCCATGTAGACTCTCTACTGGTGTCCCACAGGGCTCAGTACTTGGTCCTCTTCTGTTCTCCCTCTATACCCAGTCTGTTGGTAAAGTCATATCATCGCATGGATTTTCATACCATTGTTATGCAGATGACACCCAACTTACACTCTCCTTTCCTCCCTCTGACACTCAGGTTTCCACCCGGATCTCAGCATGTCTGGCAGACATCTCATCCTGGATGACTGCACATCAGCTAAAGCTCAATCTGAGTAAAACTGAACTGTTGTTCATCCCTTGTGACTCATCCCCAGGTCAAGACCTTGTGATATCCCTGGACAACAACCAAATCACTCCTTCAGCCACTGCCCGCAATCTTGGGGTAACCGTGGACAACCATCTGTCATTTTCCCCACACATCGCTAACCTTACTCGCTCTTGTAGATTTCTTCTTTACAATATCAGAAGAATTCGCCCATTTCTTTCTTCACAGGTTACTCAGGTGCTTGTTCAGTCCCTTGTTATTTCAAGACTGGACTACTGCAACTCACTCCTGGCAGGTCTGCCTCTGTCCATGATTCGTCCTCTGCAACTGATCCAGAATGCAGCAGCACGTCTCGTTTTTAACCTCCCCAAGTTCTCCCACACCACCCCACTCCTCCGCTCCCTGCACTGGCTTCCTGTAGCTGCCCGCATCAAATTCAAAACGCTGATGCTTGCCTACAGAGCTAAAAATGGCCCTGCACCCACTTACCTCTCTGCTCTAATCACACCACGCACTGCACCACGTTCCCTCCGATCCTCCAGCACTGCTCGCCTCATCCCACCATCTCTCAGGGATCGAGGGCGACATTCATCCAGGCTCTTTTCTGTTCTGGCACCTAGGTGGTGGAACGAACTTCCTCTAGATGTCCGTACAGCAGAGACTTTGACTATCTTTAAACGACGACTCAAGACGCATCTGTTTCTCCAGTACTTGGACTAACCCCCCCCCTCCCCGCAAAAAAAAAACAAAACTCTCTTCCCAGTTGTGTTCGACTAATGGCACTTAGTTATAAACCTAGTTAACCCAGTGTAAGTATGTATCCAGTGATGTTAACTTTAAAGCACTTTTTGTAAGTCGCTCTGGATAAGAGCGTCTGCCAAATGCGTAAATGTAAATGTAAATGTAATCACAGTGGATTTACTCAAGACGACTGTATGAAGTGTTGATTCTTTGATGCTGACAAAATAAACTACAAGAGACAAAGAGATCGGACTTCTGTTGTGTGAGTGAAACTTTAAAACAAAGCTACGCGTCAAAACTGGTGAAATAATACGACCGCATCTACATTGGTCATGGACCGACGGACCCAATATAGACATGATCTGCGTCCAATGTTTAGTCGGTATATTTAAAGTGTAGTGCTAATGTGAATCAGGTGTGTGCTCAGAATTCGGGTGATTGGGAATGGAGACTAAGGGTGGAGCCTCGTGTTTCCGTGACACCATATGAGGCACGATTTATGTAAGCTGCAAATGGCAATATAATTACTGTGTACTGAATGCTATTACCCAGAAAATGCTTTAACACCTAACCTGATTATGTAAAAAAAAATATTTCTTTATAAACTTATTTATTTGCAGGAAGGCAAACATTTCAGCAGATGGATTTTAAAATAAACTTGAGCCAAACTCACACAGTGGACGTTGTTTCTCTTTGCTATGAATTCGGAAACAAGTTCTGTGCAAAATTCTCTTACCCACTCCTTTTTAGAGTATTGCTTTATATGCTTTTTGGCTTGGTGGTGATTTTGACAGTATTTGGAAACTGAAGACCATAATTACACCTTTTGTTACATCGGTTATGATTTCCATTTGCTGGAGTGTTTCATTTACAGTTGGATTCGGATGAATATTTTTAGGTCCTAACATCATGGTTACTGAAATTTTTTCATAATGAAATCTTTGGCTGTGAAGGTGGTTGTGTTTTACTCCAAAGTGCCGCCTCCAGCACAGCTTCCTCTTTGCTAATATTTAATTTCCCAGGTATCATAATGATCAGCATTTATACAAAAATATTTCGTGTTGCAAAAAACAATCCAAATTGATTCAGGACTCAAAAATTAAAGCATGATCCATGATAAGCAAAGAGGAGAAAAAGGCAACAAAATCTCTGGCACTGGTTATGGGAGTGTTTCTTTCACTTTGGATTGCATTTTTTATCTGCAATATTATTGATCCTTTTATTGGTTTCCTGATTCCTCCTGGACTGTTTGAAATGATGGTTTGTATTGGATATTCAAACTCGACTTGTGATCCAATTGTGTATGCTTTTTTATACAAGTGGTTTAGAAAAGCACTAAAAAGTATTTTATATGGCAAAATATTTAATTCAGGTTCTTCAAGAATTAATCTTTTTAAAAATATAAACGGTGATATCCTGATAGTCAATATTGCAATAATTATGTTTGTTAGCTCATACAAATTTTTATCAAGTTTATTTTGGACATGTTCAAAAACAGAATACACACAAATATTTTTATAATACTTTTGGTCATGCTGGCCCAGTTGTAGGTGTCTTGCTTGCTGGTTGATCTGGTTGATTTGCTGCCAAAGCCTAAAACCCTACTGAACTCCTGCCAAAGCCTAAACCCCTACACTGGATGTAAAGCCAGTCCCACGCTTGGATGAAATGGAAGGGCTGCATCAGAAATGGCATCTGGCATTAACCTATGCCAAGTTGTGTGCTGTGGCAAACCCTTGATGAGAGCAGCCAAAAGATCAACAACATTCTCATGATAGTTTTATTTTTTCCCTAAACAAGGAACACAACTTTCCTCATATACAGTGTAAATCTTAAGTTTTTTAATATACTCAGCAAAAAAGAAACGCCCCTTTTCCAGTACTATGTATTTCAACAATAATGTTGTAAAAATCCAAATAACTTTACAGATCTTCATTGTAAAGGGTTTAAACAATGTTTTCCATGCATGTTCAATTAACCATAATCAATTAATTAACATGCACCTGTGGAATGGTCGTTAAGACCTTAACAGCTTACAGAAAGTAGGCATTTAAGGTCACAGTTGTAAAAACGCAGGACACTGAAGAGACTCGTCTACCGACTGTGAAAAACACCCAAAGAAAGATGCCCAGGGTCCCTGCTCATCTGCGTGAACATGCATTAGGCATGCTGCAGGGGGGCATGAGGACTGCTGATGTGACTAGGGCAATAAATTTGCCATGTCCGCACTGTGAGACGCCTAAGACAGTGCTACAGGGAGACAGGAAGGACAGCTGATCATTCTCGCAGTGGAAGACCACGTGTAACAACACCTCCACACATTTGGGACCTTTTGGATGGCAGGGTGAGGGCTAGGGCCATTACCCCAGAAATGTCCAGGAATTTGCAGGTGTCTTGGTGGAAGAGTGGGGAAACATCTCACAGCAAGAACTGACAAATCTGGTCCAGTCCATGAGGAGGAGATGCACTGCAGTACTTCAAGCAGCTGGTGGCCACCAGATACTGACTGGTACTTTTGATTTTGAGCCTCCCTTCATTCAGGGACACATTGTGAAACATTTTTAGTTTATGTCTTATGGTGTTGACTCTTTTAGTGTTCATACAAATATCTACACATTACGGATTCCTGAAAGTAAAACAGGATTAAGCGGTATAGAAAATGAATGAATGAAAAAACAGGTGAAAGTCAGAGAATGTTTCTTGTTTTGTCAAAAACGTATGCGCATTATATTTCCTTGTATGTTTATAAATTCTCTACTTATAAATTAATTAATTAATTAATTAATTAATTAATTAATTATGCATTTGTCATTGAGTGCAAAATAATTGAATAACTCTTACAGTTCACACCCGACCAAAAGATGTATAAAATCAAATGGTTACACTAATAATAATAATAATAATAATAATAATAATAATAATTCTGTCTTTTCATTTTTATCTACAGTTTTCACTCACTTTGTCTTTTTACTTTTCTTTTTTCTTCCTGCTGCTATACCATAGCAACTTGTCCCATACCTGGTCCGACTTAATGTCCAGATGTCTATACTGTATGTGGGTCTAGGTGTTGTGCAATTCACCTGAAGTTCCATTGCATGTGCATGACATGCTCGTCTTTTACTAAGATGAGAATATTATCCAGGCAAAAAAGCATGAAGCAGGCGAGCATTTTCCAGAGGACCTTATAAATAAACTGATGAATAATAGCAATTGGGTTAGAAAGCCAGCAGAGCATGACCAGGTACTCTTCCCCAGATGGCCCGAGGGTGTGATGAATGCTGTTTTCCACTCATCTCCTGCCTTTATGCAAATCAAAGGGTAACCACTTTGAAAGGTGTGTAGTTAAATTTATAAAGTTCTGAGCCTCCTTCGTGCACTTAAAAGCCAAATTAATCAGAGGTTGGTATTAGCCAGTCAGCCTTTGATAGTTGATAAAGGAGCAGGGTTACTCATCCTCTTTATTCACTAAAAAGCCCCTGCTGGCAAATCGGATGGATCAATCAACCCTAGCAAGATTTGCCTATTTAATGGACTTCTAGATGGCTTATGACCCAGAAGGAAGATAAGGAGTAAAGTCTGCCCCTGGCCAGGTGTACTTAGGGCGCAGATTGATTGCTCAATCATAGTGTGTGTCAGGGTCTGTTTTTGGATCTCCCTCTTCGATAACATGTCCTTTTAGTCCCATTAGTTCCTGGGAATAGTGGAAAGTTCCAGTACTTTATGTGATGCTGGGGAAGGGAGTCTAGCCCTGCCCTTCAGGCAGCTCTGTGAGCACTGAGATCCCCAAATGGAGACTGATTGGGTTGACCAGTTGATTCAAGGTTTGTGCTGCTGAAGCCAGGGAAACTCCAGCACTACTTGTAGTTCTGGATTAACAGACCCGACAAGCACTTGGCATGCTGCCTAAGATTTAGCACATCAGGGTCCATTTTCTGGGTAATGGGCCCTAACTTAAATGGCTGGCCATCCAGGGATGTGACTTGGGTGGGGAAGAGAGCGGGTTAACGAGTATGCGCAATTTACTGTGTGTAGCTTTCCTGCACAATCATTCCCCCAGCTTACCTTACTGTACATTGCTTACCCCCAAAGACCTACACTGGGGCTTGGCATGAACTTCCTGGTGCACTAACATCTGGCCTATCTCTCAACCATATAACAGCATGCCTGCACCTGGCCAAGAGCCTGTAGACATGGGGATAATGCAGGAAATCATAGCAGTGGTGTGTCTAAGTACACCACCCTAGACAAATGGTAGGGGGTGTGACCTCCTAATTAATTGGGATTCCCCAGGGTCGTCATTCAGTAGTTCTGGCTGGAACACATTGGCTATTATGGCTGTCTCCGTACAGGGTCTATAAGAACAACTAAATGATGAGTTAGCCACTCGAGAACCCCCAGGTGATCTGCAGGAACTGTATAGGCTAGCAACTTGGATCAACAATTGTTTTCAAAAGTGTCATGCAGAGTGTAAATCTGGTTGGTCTGGCAATTACTGATGGGACTTTATGTCCCTGCCCAGGGCACCAAAATCTGAATGGTATCTGGGAGAGCCAGTGCAGTTGGGAGTATTCAACCGTACCACTTTACGTGAGCAGTTTTGAGTTTGGTGAGGTTGGTCAGCAGTATGGGAGTTTGGCAAAAGCCAAATGGGCAGAGTTATTCCCGTAAGGGGATATTGGACATATGATCCAAAATATGTGACTAGCAGTTACTGATGGGAGGTTTTGTTCAGTACCTCAGTGGCTCCATCAGCATGGGAATGACTTGGAGTTTACATTGTTTAGAATAATCATAGAGCTAAAACTTTAGCTATATTAAAGTATTTCTGTGAGATCTTATATTATGAACTAGATCATTATTATATGGTAAACCTTATTGATTGTTAAAAAAAAAAACTTGGTTTGACTGGTTGTTTATTTTCTCATCATTCTCCACCAGGAATTAATTTTATGCCCTGCTATAAGCCAGGACAGGGTATAAATGTAGATGCTTCTCTCTTTGGTTAACACTGTCTATGTGGTACAGAATAAGGTGTGTTGGGTTAGTATTAGTACAAATGTCTAGAACTTTATAGATTGTACACACTCTGATGCGATCCACACTATACATGTTTATGCACACTATACTAGTAATTTAATAAGAATGTATTACTGATAATTTCCTATTGGATTATAATTATATTATCATAAAACAATTGTTATAACAATCTGGTAATGATTTAGTCTGAAGTTTTCTATTCTTAGATCTGGAAGTCATTGTGAATGTTTAAATGGACAGAATCATCAATCTGGTGGCTTTGGAGGAGTTCTCAGTTTTTATTTGATAATAATAATAATAATAATAATAATAATAATAATAATAATAGTTTGTATCATTATGTTGTATGCCAAAAAAAAATCCTAATATTGTTAGATTTATGATCATAGTGTGTTAGAGCATTTCTCTTTTTGTTGGGTTTAGGATGATATGTCTGAAAATCATTAGTTTTGAAATGCAATGTTTCATTATACGAGTATAGTAGAGAGTAATGTAATAACTTTGTGCATGGTGATCCTTTTTTTTCTTTTACATTTATAAAGAAAAATAATGAAAGATGTTATTAGCTATTAAAACTAATTTGACAAGGAAATAATTCTCTAAATATAAACGTTTTCAGTAACCACTGAGGTTAAAATGTGAGTTACTGTAGACGTCATATACAAAGTGATCCATGAGTGTTTTTAAGTGTTATAAACATGATTTAGTGACTAGTGTGGACAACATGAAAGAAGATATTTTGTTGAGCTATTAATGAAATATAATGCCTTTGTTTTAAATGTTGTTGAATGAAAATGTAAAGTTTACCTTTATTGTAATCAATATTTCTGTCATTTACTCACAGGAAGAAAAATATCTCAGGAGATTAATTTTGAAATGAACTTGAGCGAAACTCTGACATTGGACATCATTCCGCTTTGCTATGAATTTTTAAACAGTTCTTGTGCAAAATTTTCTTACCCTCTTCTTTTAAAAGTGTTGCTTTATGTGTTTTTCATCATTGTGGTGATTTTGACAGTATTCGGAAACTTTTTTGTCATTCTGAGCATTGTCCATTTTAAACAGCTCCACATGCCAACAAATTATCTTGTTCTGTCTCTGGCTGTAACAGACCTGCTGTTAGGAGGATTTGTTATGCCCCCAAATGCAATTCGATCAGTAGAGACTTGCTGGTATTTTGGGACATTATTCTGTAAAATTCACAACAGTGTCAATATCTCATTGTGTACCGCATCCATTATAAACTTGTGTTTCATAGCCGTAGATCGATATTATGCTGTGTGTAAGCCATTGTTATATCAGACAATAATTACACCTTACATCACATTGGTTATGATTTCCATTTGTTGGAGTATTTCATTTACAGTTGGATTTGGAGGAATTTTTTTTGGTCTTAACATCCTGGTTACTGAAAATTTTCATAATGAAGGTTGTGAAGGTGGTTGTGTTTTACTCCAAAGTGCCGCCTCCAGCACAGCTTCCTCATTGCTTGTTTTTTATTTCCCAGGTATCATAATGATCAGCATTTATACAAAAATATTCTATGTTGCAAAAAAACAAGTAAAATCAATTCAGGTCTCAAAAAATAAAGCACAATTAATGATAAGCAAAGAGGAGAAAAAGGCAACAAAAACTCTGGCACTGGTTATGGGAGTGTTTCTCTCACTTTGGACTCCATTTTTTATCTGCAATATTATTGATCCTTTTACTGGTTTCTGGATTCCTCATGTATTGTTTGAAATGATGGCTTGGATTGGATATCTAAATTCAACCTGTAATCCAATTGTGTATGCCTTTTTCTACAAGTGGTTTAGAAAAGCACTAAGAACTATTTTATCCGGCAAAATATTTTATTCAGGCTCTTCAAGAATTAATCTTTTTTCACACTGAGAAAAATAAGCATAAATGGTGTTGTCCAGATTCTGAATATTTATATCATTATGTTTGCTAATGTGCGGTCCATGTCCTAAAACAGAATTAAGACAATATTTTTGTAATTCTTTGTGGTGTTGCTGACTCAGTGGTACAGTAGATTTATTTCCTGCCATGAGAGAGGCCTGGGTTTGATTCCCTGCCAATGCCTAAACCCCACTCCAGTGCTGGTTCCTAGCCCAGACCAAATGTAAAGGCTGCATCGGAAAGGACATCTGTCATAAAACTTGTGCCAAGTTGTGTGCAGATCTGTTGGTCCACTGTGGCAACCTCTTCATGGGAGCAGCAAAAGACCCAAAACATTCTCATAATACTTTTTATATCACTTTCCTCATGTACAGTCTAAATATAATGTATATATTATATGATATGTAAATTTTACACAAGTCAAAAATCTATGTGCATTAGATTTCCTTACATATATCTATGAATGAATAAATAAAAAAATAAATAAAATAAATGAACAAATAAATGAATAAATAAATAAAGAGTTTGTGATTGTATATAATCTTCAAATAAGAAATGCAAAAAGAAGGAAGAAATACAAATGTGTGTAATAGGTCTCAGAAAATGAGCCAAATGCAAGATAGCATATAAAGTCTTTATTTCTAGTAAATTTCTATATAATAGATTGATAATAATGGTGCATGAACTGTCCAAATATTTAGCAAAAGGCTAAATACTGTAAAGTACAGCTAAAGGCTGTACTGACTGTGCTCAGGCGTAAGGGTTGGAACCAGTTTAGAAAACTAAATGATGATTAGTTTTCTGAACTGGTTCCAACCTTTAGTCTAATGTTCTATAGACAGTTTGACAGGTTGTTATGCAAAGGTTTAGGCAGACAGCCAGACTGAGTTCAAATGCATACAGAGTCTGGGCTACATAGTAGCCGAGAATTATCACAAAACATATCACCCCACATATTTCATTAATTCCATAGTTCATCACCTCCACAGTGCTGCCTGTGAGGGTTCGCCACTAGAGGGCACTGTTTTGTTTTAGTAGTTTTTGTTTGCAGACTCCATTTCCCAGAAGGCACCTTGGTCAGGTGATGCGAGTGCTCACCTGAACCGAGGTAGCTCATCAGATCTTCTATAAACAGCTGGTTAGTCTGGGAAACTAGGTAGAGCATTGTTTGTTTACTGTCACTATGGGCTTTTTGTGTTGGTTTAGTTTAATTTGTATTTTGATTTGAATTCTGTTTAGTAAATATAAGAAGGCACTAGTTTCGGTTATGGCAACTACACTAATTCTCTCCATATGTTCTGTATTTTTCTACCCATACCGAGGCATCAGGAGATTGTGCCAGCTTCAGTAGACAAAGGCCGACCCTGCAAGGTTTCTGAGGCATCCAGAGAAGGACCAGCTCCAGCTGGATTCTGCTTTATGATGGTTGGAGCTACACATGCTGCTCCTGTGCCTTCCAGTGATCCAGACCTCATCTGCCCTCTGCACCTACTGACTCGTCCCTGTACTGAACTGGACTTCATGTTAAACTTTCATCTGCACAACACACATGATGTTATATAATTTCTATCTGTTATCACCTAAATGAGGAAGGGTTCCCTGTTGAGTCTGGTTCCTCTCGAGGTTTTTTCCTATTGCCATTTCTGGGAGTTTTTCCTTGCCACCGTCGCCGTCACCCTTGACTTGCTCATCAGAGACATTTCATTCATCATTCATTCATCTCATTATTATTTAGACACATTTTTCTCACACATACACAGTTCAAAATATTTTCTTTTCTAAAAATTTTCTTTAATTTTTGTGAAGCTGCTTTGAGACAATGACCATTGTTAAAAGCGCTATATAAATAAAATTGAATTGAATTGAAAATACATTGGCATGTATGGTCATTCATTCATTTTCTGTACCGCTTTATCCTTATATACAGGGTTGCGGGGGCCTGGAGCCTATCCCAGGAAACTTAGGGCACAAGGCGGGGTACAACCTGGACAGGTTGCCAATCCATCGCAGGGCACACACACATACTCACACTCATTCACACACTACGGGCAATTTGGCATGTCAATCAGCCTAACCTACATGTCTATGGATTGTGGGAGGAAACCCACCAAGCACGAGGAGAACATGCAAACTCCATGCACAGAGACGGGAATCGAGCCTGGCCGTGGAATCGAACCCGGACCCTGGCGGTGCAAGGCAACAGTGCTAACCACTGCACCACTGTGCCGCCTGGCATGTATGTGAATATATTAATATTCAAATATCTAGAATATTGTATGTGTGTGCATGTGGGGTTGTGGCAATTCTGTATCTGGCTCAATGAGCCTATTTTTGAACATGGCAATGCAAAGCTGTCCTCTATAGGAGATTACATGTTTTGTACTCATCTTGGGTTTTGGGCACCTTGTGTAAAACTTTCTTTCCATCACTTTCCAAGGTGGATATTCCTGTATGCATAGGTTTTAATAGATGCTAGTAGATGATACTGACATCATTCTTGGTTTACAACAAGGCAGCTTAGTGGCAGCTTTGACCACTGCAAAAAAAGACTATTTTAGAAAGATGGTTTGTAACTGACTGTCACGTCTGCGCTGTCGGTGAGTGCGTGGCATGGATGCAGGAGGTGAGCTGGTGGTTCCAATAAAGACTTTTATTTTTACTTTAAATATGAACAAAAGTAAATAAGCTCTTTCTGAGCACTTACGAGTCTTTTAATCAAATATAAACAAAAGCAACAACAGAAACATAATAAGGCAACTAAAGCGAGACTGAGCTTCAGTCAGGCTATTTATACAAAATAAATCTAATTATCTTTCCTCGGTTCAGGTGAACTTCTACGTCACCTGACGGAGGTGCATCTTGGGAACTCGAGTTCAAATTAACATAACTACAAACAAACAAAACTAATAGGCGTTTGCCGCCCTCTAGGGGTAAACCCTTACACTGACAACAATTTGCTGTCTTTCTGGCATTCATATTTATTAGATATTTCAATCCTGGAATGTGCCACAGCCAGATTTCATGAGGATACACCTCGAGCAATTAATGCTTGGACTGCTGCTATAGATTTTGGTAAAAAATCTAATATTTGTGTCTCCCCAACTCAGGGAGCATTTGTTTGTCGTCATAATTGAATATTCAATAAAAAGCTATTAACAAAAAAGCTGTTCTGTGATACTGTTCCTATGGCAAGTAATCCAAATATGTCGTATCCTCAAATAGACAGAGATGTCACTGACAAAAATGGTGTCTGGTTGTAAGCACATAAAACACCATGGAGTGTTGGCCTTCCCTGACATCTTCCTATTTCCCTTTAAACATGGTCAGGTGACTCCCCTACTTCATCAGAAATCCCCAAGTGATTTAGAGATGAAGTCATGCAAGAGCAGAACACCGGAACATTTACATTTAGGCATTTGGTCACAGCTGCTCTCTATGACTAATCCAGCTAATCAACTCTTTTATAAATCTAGCCCGTTACATGGATGCGCTACATAGACCTCTCACCCAGCCGCTGGAGTTGGAGGAGAGCATCCGTAATATGCTTCAAATTAGGTGAGTTGCCCCAACACAGTGTAATTTATTGGCCCTGTTTAACTCTATCTTGGCCAGTCTCTCCCACATGCATGCTTACCAGAGATTTTGATGTGAGCAGAGGAGACTGGGTGACTATTCATCTAAACTAATTTGCCCTAGATGCTGCCCAAAGTTCTGCCAGAAGCCTGGAAGTGAACTGCGAACCCTTGACCTGAAATTAAGCACTCTCTTTCCTGAGGATTTTCATAATTTTTGTGTCTCTGCATCCCTCAGAGTGAATATCTCCACCCTTTTGGTGTAGTAGTCCACAATCACCAAAAGGTATATGTTGTCTCTTGCTAAGGTCCTGGTTCAGACACCTCTGGAAAGTAGCTGGGACACCTGGTACTGCCAATGCCCATGTTCTGGCAGCTTTCTCTTTTGCTTCCAGCATGAGGGCTATCTGCCACTAGTCCTTGGTGAGATCTAAAGTGGGGATGAGTCAAGCCTTGCCCAGCCAATCCATGAGATCATCTACACATGGAAGTGGGTATGCATCACAGGTGGAAATTGAATTTAGCTGCTGGAAATCATTACATGGGCAAATTATACTGTTTGGTGTGGGCAATGTCATGAAAGGACTTGATCAGGGGCTTGTCATCCTCTATTATGCCTTGGAACCAGTCTTAGAATCTGTGGAATAGCGTGGCAATGATTTGCTTCTTACCTAGGAGATGGGTTGTATGAGGTGACATGGAGTTGATCCACATCCTGCAGACTCTCACCTGATGTCCCACAGGGTTCAGTCCTTGGTCCTCTGTGAGGCAGGAGTGTTCTCCCTCTATACCCAGTCTCTTGGTAAGGTCATATCATTGCATAGATTTCCGAACCATTGTTATGCAGATGACACACAAGATGACAATTTATTTTCTTCTTTCCTTCCTCAGACACTTGAGTTTCCATCTGGATCTCAGCATGTCTTGCAGACATCTCATCCTAGATGGCAGGTCATCAGCTGAAGCTCAATTTAAGTAAAACTAAACTACTGTTCACCCCTGGCTATTCATCCCCTGGTCAGGACCTTCCTTGACAACAATCAGATTACTCCTACTGCCACTGCCCGCAATCTTGGGGTAACTGTGGACAATCATCTGTCATTTTCTCCACACATCGCTAACCTTACTCGTTCTTGTTGATTTCTTCTTAACAACATCAGAAGAATCCCCCCATTTCTTTCTTCACAGGCTACTCAGGTGTTTGTTCAGTCCGCTGTTATTTTAAGAATGGACTACTGCAACTTACTCCTGGCAGGTTTGCCTCTGTCTACCATTCACCCTCTGCAACTGATCCAGAATGCACTGCACCACACACTGCACCATGTTCCCTGTAATCCTCCAGCACTGCTCACCTTGTCCGACCATCTCTCAGGAATCAAGGAAGACGTTAATCTGCTCTTTTCTGTTCTGGTGCCTACGTGATCGAATGAACTCCCTCTAGATATTTGTACAGAGTCTTTGATGATCTTTAAATGATAACTCAAGACGTATCTATTTCTTCAATACTTGGACTAACCACCTGCCCTCCCACCTCCAATAAAAATGTGTGAACCCCTGTTTGGTGGAAAGCATAAAAAAGGGGGAGTGTAAGTTCGGTAACCGGGAAATCAAAAAGCGAGATGGCAATCCAAGAACCAGAAACACAAGCCATAGTCAAAACAGGAAAGGTCAAGATAATAACCGAGATATTAGAGAGCAAGGTGACAACCCGAAAGCATGAAACAAAGCTGTAGTCGAAAGTGAAGCATGAGATCAAAACCGGTAAATCAATGTGCGAGGTGAAACTCCAAATCTTGAGACGAAAAAATGAGTAAATGAGGAAGCAAAGCGAACTTGGCAACATAAAAACTATGAAACAAAATGCAGGTGAACTGAGGCAAGAAAGGCACTGAAGCATACACAGCGCATGCTTATGTGCTGGAGTAATCAGCCTGCTATGCAAGACTATTGTGCAGATGGGGCAAAAACGGTGGCGTGGGAAAGGACACAGGATGGGCTAAGGAAAATATGAGCATGTGGGGAAGGTGACAGCATGGAAAAAAACAGGTCGTGAATCATGAGACTCAGCTGTTGCAGTCTGTAATTAGCTGGCCTGATTTTCTCCACACCAGTGAAAGGTCATTGACAGTGGGTCCGGAATTTGTAGGTGGTGCTGGACTGTAGGCTGAAAAGAAGCTCAAATAGTATAAAGCCGGTGGTGGCATGCGCCATCTTGCACATCACAAACAGCACGTGGAATCACCTGCTCCCGGTTTCTGCCTCGCTCGTCCACCGCTCACCGCAGCATGGATTTCAGCATTTGGTTAAACCTCTCCACGAGTTGGTCTGTCTGCAGATGGTATACTGAGATGCAGATCTGCATAACCTGCAACAGCCAGCAGACATTAGCTTAGACATGAATGGCATACCTTCATCAGTAAAGATCTCTTTAGGCAGCCCCATACCGCTGAAAAGCTGAGCCAGTTCCCTTGCAACGGTCCTTAAAGTCGCCTCATGTAGTTGGGCGGTGTTGCCTAATCGACTATGACCAGGATGATTTGGTGTCTTTTAGATGGTTTCAGGAGTGGGCCAACAAGATCCCTGCTTGCAGCATGTTGATGATTGGCAGAGGAATCAGCAGGGTGTGGGTAGGCTTGTCACGCTGACATTCTGGTTCACCATCTCTCGCATGTTCGTGGGTTGTTTCATGTCTTCTTATTTATGTTATTCCTTGGGAAAGGAGTGAGGTACACAACCATCACCACTCTCTCTTCACTTTGAATGGCCTGATTGCAATTTGCTCTGTCCAGCTGAGCTCTAAATGCAACATGTGATCTGTACCCCCACTTGGGAATCTCTAATGCAGTTTGATTCCTGGAAAGCCCGCAATGTGAAAGAATTTCAGCCTTGAGCAGAATATAATTATCCATATCCTTGTAAGTGGGAGAAAAATAGTACACTGTGCCTCACCTGTGAGCACCGGAATGAGAATGACTTTCTCCTCAATTAGTGACCAACCATCCTACACCGCAATATTTTAAATGTGTGAAGGAATGCATCATTATGTGGTGTCAGCTTTGTCAACAGGGGCTGCACATCTCTGCGTGGATCAGGAAGGGGCAACTCATGAGCCATGAATCATTGCTGAAGATGCGAAAGCTCACCTTTTGTTACCTGCACACTTTGAGTGCATATTGTTAAATGCTTGTTTCAAAGAGATGTCCTAGATATTCTTTTGGAAGATCTTTGTGGGCCCAGTACTGATACATTTGCCTGCATTTTTCACCAGTGTAATGGGTTAGACACATGGAGAGAAAACATGGGAATCAGATTCCATAACCACAAACAGTTTTTATTCTGAAACAACATTTAGCAGCAAAGTTTAAATTTATGCAGTCTAAGGTGAATTACGTTCTGTACCAGAACACTGGTTTTGTAAAGTATTGCTACAGTGAGCAAAGCATTAATTGGACAGAAAACGGCATTGCTGACATAGGTCATGGCATTGCTATTACAAGGTATTGCTACAACAGAACAGGGCATACAGCAGACAATGCCATTGTCACGGTCGAACACCAGATGGCGCCATACTCCGAGACTCCATTTTGTTTTCTGTTCTGTTTCAGTTTGGTTTTGAACTCCGTTTCCCAGAGTGCACCTCGGTCAGGTAATGGGAGCACACCTGATCGAGGTTAGCAGACTAATCTGTACCAAGATAAATAGACTTTTGTTTCCGTTGTTCTGGGTCGGGCATCTGTTCCCAGAGAGCCCCGTGATGGGCCCAGCCGATCTCCCAGAGAGCCCCGTGATGGGCCCAGCCGATCTCCCAGAGAGCCCCGTGATGGGCCCAGCCGATCTCCCAGATAGCCCCGTGATGGGCCCAGCCGATCTCCCAGAGAGCCCCGTGATGGGCCCAGCCGATCTCCCAGAGAGCCCCGTGATGGGCCCAGCCGATCTCCCAGAGAGCCCCGTGATGGGCCCAGCCGATCTCCCAGAGAGCCCCGTGATGGGCCCAGCCGATCTCCCAGAGAGCCCCGTGATGGGCCCAGCCGATCTCCCAGAGAGCCCCGTGATGGGCCCAGCCGATCTCCCAGAGAGCCCCGTGATGGGCCCAGCCGATCTCCCAGAGAGCCCCGTGATGGGCCCAGCCGATCTCCCAGAGAGCCCCGTGATGGGCCCAGCCGATCTCCCAGAGAGCCCCGTGATGGGCCCAGCCGATCTCCCAGAGAGCCCCGTGATGGGCCCAGCCGATCTCCCAGAGAGCCCCGTGATGGGCCCAGCCGATCTCCCAGAGAGCCCCGTGATGGGCCCAGCCGATCTCCCAGAGAGCCCCGTGATGGGCCCAGCCGATCTCCCAGAGAGCCCCGTGATGGGCCCAGCCGATCTCCCAGAGAGCCCCGTGATGGGCCCAGCCGATCTCCCAGAGAGCCCCGTGATGGGCCCAGCCGATCTCCCAGAGAGCCCCGTGATGGGCCCAGCCGATCTCCCAGAGAGCCCAGTGGAGGGCTCCGATCTCCCAGAGAGCCCAGTGGAGGGCTCCGATCTCCCAGAGAGCCCAGTGGAGGGCTCCGATCTCCCAGAGAGCCCAGTGGAGGGCTCCGATCTCCCAGAGAGCCCAGTGGAGGGCTCCGATCTCCCAGAGAGCCCAGTGGAGGGCTCCGATCTCCCAGAGAGCCCAGTGGAGGGCTCCGACAGCCCCAAAGGGCATGAGCCAGCTCAGCGACAGCCCTGCCTCGTCAATGACTTTGTGCCTCAACCGCTGTTTGGCGTCGTCGACGACGACACCGAACTACCGCCGCCGCCTCCGCCATGCCTCGACGACGAGCTGCCTATGTCCGCCTTCGAGGACTTCGAGCTGCCTCCTCCACCATGGCCATGCCTCGGCAACGAAGTCGAGCCGTCGGCCAGATTCGGCGGTGATCCAGCTCCGTCTCTGCCCTGCGAGCCAGCTCCGTCTCTGCCCTGCGAGCCAGCTCCGTCTCTGCCCTGCGAGCCAGCTCCGTCTCTGCCCTGCGAGCCAGCTCCGTCTCTGCCCTGCGAGCCAGCGCCAAAGCTCCTCGCTCCGCCGCCCGGCTTCGCCGACGACCCGTCGCCAGTGATCCTCGTTCCGCCGCCCGGCTTCGCCGACGACCCGTCGCCAGTGCTCCTCGTTCCGCCGCCCGGCTTCGCCGACGACCCGGCGCCAGTGCTCCTCGTTCCGCCGCCCGGCTTCGCCGAAGGACCAGCGCCAGTGCTCCTCGCTCCGGCGTCAGTGCTCCTCGCTCCGCCGCCCGGTTTCGCCGATGACCCCGCGCCAGTGCTCCTCGCTCCGCCGACAGGACTCGGCGACGACCCAGCTCCTGTGCCCACCCTGCCCAGGGAACCTGTGCTGCAGCCTCTCGGTTGGGAGGACCGACATTGGACCTTGGGGGGGGTGCCCTGGACCACCATTTTGGGCGCTCCGGAGTAGCGCCCTTTGGAGGGGGGGTAATGTCACGGTCGAACACCAGATGGCGCCATACTCCGAGACTCCATTTTGTTTTCTGTTCTGTTTCAGTTTGGTTTTGAACTCCGTTTCCCAGAGTGCACCTCGGTCAGGTAATGGGAGCACACCTGATCGAGGTTAGCAGACTAATCTGTACCAAGATAAATAGACTTTTGTTTCCGTTGTTCTGGGTCGGGCATCTGTTCTACTATGGTGATGTTAAGTGGGTGTTTGTTTCCTGTTCCAGTTGTCGTGCCATTTCCCCTTGCTCTTAGTTTGTGTTATTCTGTGTCTTAGTTCTGTGTCTAGTCTAGCCCTTTGTTTAGTCAACTCCTTGTTTGTTAACTCTGTGTGTTAGATTAGCTCTGTCTGTTTGGTTAGCTCTCTGTGTAGTTTAGCTCAATGTTTAGTTTAGTCTGTGTTGTCAGTCCAGCCCTGTGTGTTCAGTCCAGCTCCGTGGTTTCAGTTCAGCTCTGTGTGTTAGTTCAGTTTGAGTCCTGTTTATACATGTTCACATTTTGGTTCCTTTATTAAAAAACCCTTTTCACTCTATCACCTCCGCCTCCATGTCTTCTCCAAACCCCACACGAGCACCCCGTTACAGCCATGAAATAGTATTTGCAACATTCCAGATTATTATTTTTTTTTTTTACTTTTTTGCATATGTCACATTTCAAAAGATTCAGATCATCAAACATTTTTATATTACACAAAATGCATACTATAATTTTGTTTAATATTGGAAAAAGCTGCCCAAACCTCCCTAGTACTTTGTAAAAAAAAAAAAAAAAAAAGGTAATTAGACTCTAAACCTAATAAGTGGTTGTGCCACCCTCAAGCATTTTGCAACAAATCTTTTACATTGCTGGGGAGAAATTTTGGCCCACTTTTCTATGCAGAGTCATTTTAATGCAGCCTCATTGGAGGGTTTTCGAACATAAACTGTCTGTTTACAGCAAAGATTCTCACTATAACTTATACAAAAGTACTGCAGCAAATCTAGATTACTTTTGCAATTTGGCCTACCATTACTAGATTCTCTTTCCAAACATTTTCCTGTCCTTTAGGGCAAGTACTGTTCATACTAGAACAATGCTTAATCCTATTAGTATTCATTGTCACTGCTTTAAATTTTTTATTGTTATCATGTTTCTTCTAGTGTTTTACTGTTGGTTTCATTTGGATATTGAGTACCTTATTTTGGTCTATTTCATATCCAACATGTTTCAAAGACAAATAAACATCCTTATCCAAATTCTTTACAATGAGCAACCTGCCCAACAGCTGCCTCTTTTCCTTTGATGCCAATTCTCTTTAAATTAAATCTCTACATTAAACATTAGGACAGTCTGGAATTATTGACACCCTTATCAATATTATGTCGTGGCGCAACCTGTCCGTTGATAATCAGTATGCACACCACAGCTAAAAGTTCCACAGGCTACCTGACTAACGCCTTCAGTTCTTACCTGGTGAAATTTTATAAATGTTGTGTAAAATTATGTGGAAATGGCTGAAAAGAAAACAGTGGGTGATAGAGAGAGAGTGAATTTGAATGATAGCCATGATAGTAGAACCAGATTTGAATATAATACATTTGGGATGATTGTTCATTTCCCCCCTTATGGTCCAGGAGGAATTGATCTTTTATGTTTTGCTATAGGCCAGGACAGAGTATAAATGTAGAGTTCTTCTCTTTAGTTCAACTTCAGGGTACAGAGCAAGGTATGTTGGGTTACTGTTACTACAAAGGTTTAGAGCTTTTTGGATTGTACACACTTTAATAGAAATTGCAATTTGTATGAATGTTGTATGAATTACATGATGTCAAGCTCATTAAATGATTTGCATTAATGATCTTATATTAGTGTAACTTCAAAACATTATGTTACAGTATCAGTGTGGTAATGCTACAGTCTGAAATTTATATTCTCAGATCTGGAAGGCACTGTGAGCGCTCCAGATGGACAATATCATCGATTTGGGCATTCTGGAGGAGACTTCTCTTTGTTTCATTTCATTTAATACCTCATGCTTAAAAACTGATTATCCTCCCCAAGTCCGGTTTTTGCTCTACATCCTCTTTAGCACTTCTTCTTTTATCACTGTGATAGGAAATCTCCTTGTGATCATAACAATTGTACATTTCAAACAATTACACACACCTACTAATTATCTCATTCTCTCTCTAGCTGTTGCTGATCTGCTTGTAGGAGGAGTAGTGATGCCTCCTAGCATGATTCGCTCGGTGGAAACCTGCTGGTATTTAGGAAGTACATTTTGTAAAATACACAGCAGTTTGGATGTCACTGTGTGTACTGCATCTATTTTAAACCTGTGTATTATTTCCTTAGACAGATATTATGCCGTATGTCATCCACTTCTGTATTACAGTAAAATGACTCCTAATACTGTTAGATTCATGATCATTGTGTGTTGGAGCATTTCTCTTTCTGTTGGGTTTGGCATGATATTTCTCGAACTCAATATTCTTGGAAATGAAGACTTTTATTACAATAATTTTGTGTGTGAAGGTACCTGCCTGGTGTTCCAAGCCAAAGTGGGAGCTGTGGTGTTTTCTATGCTTTGTTTTTACATCCCTGCACTAATCATGCTATGTGTTTATATGAAAATCCTCCACACTGCACAAAAACAAGCTCATGCAATTCAGAGTACAAATGCACAGATAAAGACTGCCCAGGAAAAAGTGGGTATGAGCAAGTCGGAGAAGAAGGCTACAAAAACATTAGCCATAATAGTGGGAGTTTTTCTGACCTCCTGGGTGCCATTTTTTCTCTGTAACTGTATAGATCCTTTTATGGGATATTCAGTTCCACAAATAGTTTTTGATGTCTTCCTTTGGGTTGGATATTTTAATTCAACATGTAATCCAATAGTATATGCATTTTTTTACAGCTGGTTCAGACACGCTTTCAGAGTCATTTTGTCTGGTCAGATATTTCAGATTAATTCAGCACGCATGCAACTGTTTTAATTGCTCATTGCCAATTGCATATGGATATGCTTGGTTCAAATACTATCAGAATTTTTAGGTGAAATAAAATTATTTAAATTAAGTGTTGTTTGTAAAACTGAATTATAAAAGGTGGTATTAATAGCTGGCAAATATTTTTACAATTTATTGTGTACACATATGCCAAAGGTTTTCTTCCAGTTGCGAAGGAATATAAAACAAGACAAGGGATTAATAAAAAAAACAATTACATGACATACAGGTATGAACACTAATTCAATGGTTCATAATATCTTGCTAAGCACTATTAGGATCTGATTTCCAAAGTTTAGTGAAGCTTCTTAAGCCTAAAAGTTGGTCCAAGTGATGAAATTCTAAGAGAATTCTTAGAATTATGACATTAACTTAAAATTTACTCTTAAATTTAGGACTAAATCTTAGTAAAGATAAAAATAATTCATGATTCAAAACATCTTAACCCTAAAAACAGTTAAAAGTTGGCAAGAGATTGACTTTTATGAGGCATAATCGTTTCTATAGCAGAGGACAGAAAGAAGAAATATTCTCCAAACACTAAACGTAAAAACTAAAAGTAAACCGTGCTCTTCTGTCCAATCTGGGTTTTTTGTTATTTTACTTCCTTCCATCACTCTTGGATTGTTGACAACATATCATCCAAAAGTCCAAATTAAATAGACTGTCCTGCAATCATGTAAATTAGTAAAAGCTGAGCCCTTTTGCTCCCATCAATCTAAAATGGATTACAAGTAATAAAATCAGTATGGTAAATAAATGTAAGAACTTAAATATAGTAACTGCTGCATAGAAACTGATTGCTTCAAAATGAAACACATTTTCAACATTTGCCTGTTTAATTAACTTTAAGATTTTTAGCCAGAAAATTTGCATAAATTAGCTTGTAGTTGTGATTATATAATTTCTTCATATGCAAACTTTATTATTTCACAGAGCGCATTTCAAAGCCCTTGCAGAGGTCAGAGGATATTTTTTTTTATCAACCAACCACTGTCCTTGAATCATCATCCCTAGCAATGGGGTCAACCACACCTCCGCACTAAGATCAAGTTTTTTGTACTTTCCTTACTCAGAGTTGCTCAGATAAGTTTCCTTAATCACTTTTAGTCTAGGACTCCCAGCTAGAACTTTTTAAGCTAAGAGAGGAGCTCTCTGAGAGAATTCTAAGAAGCTTTGTGAATATGGCCCCTGATCTCTAGTCCAACAACTTAACAAATGAGCCTACCATTACTGCTAGTGCCTGAGTGAGAAATTTCTTGGTAGAGCATGCCGTCTAAATGCTAACATACTGTGTTTAGAAATGCCACTAAATAAAATTGTATGTAGAAATCATTTAGTACACATACTTAATTAGAGGATGTTACAGAAGTGATTTTGTAGTAACCATCAATAAATAAATCCCCATCCTAGGATAAATGACCATCACTGACAATTCCAGAGCTGACAGCACAGCTCACCGCATCAAATTAAGGCCAAGACTACAGCCTCACAGTCTTGTATGTGTAGCCCTATAGGGGCTGATGAGGAGTCGCCCCATTCCAGGCTCCACACAAACAATGCCCTATCTAAAATATGCTATGGCCAGACCTGTCTATCCTCTTCACTGTCCCAGCTATGCCCTATTTTATTTGAGCCATGCATCCCTGTGATTCCTCAGATCAATTTTGTCTGAAAGGACCTTCAGTCACGCAAGCAGTGCAACATTGTAGTGCAACATCTCGTTCCCGCTTTTTCAGGGAACAGGGTTACAGCAAAGTAACCCGAGACGTTCCCTTTCAAAAGCTACACTCAATGCTGCGTGAAAACGCTATGGGAATGAGAATAGCAATGCCACCACACTGTAAGTGTCTGGACCCCCAGGGTTGTGTTGCGTGTGCGCAGAATAGCCAAGGAGGTCTCAGACCTAGCTCTGGGAGGCTTACTCAAGGACCTGTGAGCCTGGAGTAGCATGAAGATTCAAACTATAAAATCTAACAAATGTGTGCGGAGAGGACTAACCTGCCGCATCACACTTGCTGCAAGGGGACTCCTCTTGCCAACGCAATAGATGAGGCAAATCCCTCTGGTCGAATGAGCCCTGATTCCTAGAAGCGAATTGTGACCACGTGGCTCATTGGCTAGGGCAATCGCATCTCTCACCCAATGTGACAGCATTTGTCTTGTGGCGGCAGCCCCCCAGTTGCGGCCCCCATAGCATATGAAAAGCTACTCTGATTTACGCCACTGGCTAGTGCGGTGGACGTAAATCTGAAGAGCATGTACTGGACACAGTAAGTGAAGTCTCTCCTGCTCAGAAGGCTTCAAGAACTGGGCGCTATCAATAAGAGGCGCAAACGCTGTTGACGGACCCTTGCCAGGACTCCCGGGAGCAGAGCTATCGGAGGAAACGCATAAAGGAGTAAATTGGGCCACGTATGGGCCATAGCGTCCAGACCCAGGGCAGCTGGAAGAGTCAGAGAGTAGTAAAGGGCACATTTGCTGTTTCTTGTGAGGCAAAGAGGTACACGTCTGCTACATGAAATCTCTCCCAGATTGACTGACTACTTCCATTCCCTGTGTGTCAGAGCTTGACTGGACAGCACATCTGCTCCCACATTCATATGCCCTGGAATGTAAATTGCCCTGAGGGACAGGAACTTGTCCAGTACCCAAAGCAGAACCTGATGTGCTAGCTTATTCAAGCGGCGCGAGCACAATCCGCTCTGGCGATTAATATATGAGACTACAGTAGTATTGTCCACCCGCAATAGGACATGGTAGCCTCCCAACTGGTGGTGGAAGTGCTTTAGGGCCAAAAATAGAGCCATACAGTAATTTCAAGGCAATTGATGTGCCGCACGAGAAGATGACCTCTCAAGCTCCCTTAGGCTGGACTGCCATCTAAGACCACACCCCAACTCATGAGGAGAGCGTCTGTCATTAGCATCTTGCGACGACAAGACGGACTTAGAGTGGGACCCAGAGCCAGAAACCGGGGTCTGAAACACATAGAAAGGGTACGAAGCCCCTGTAACCATTATAGGGGATTGGCCCTAGAGTGAAATCCCCTGGTCCTTAGCCACAACTGAAATGCTCTCATGTGCAGCAGGCCCAAAGGTGTCACCGTGGATACAGCTGCCATGACAGCTAAGATCTCTGAAAGTGATGTTTTTAACAGTCACTTTCTGGTCTAGCTTGATTTCCTTGAGGGTGTTGAGAATGTATTCGACACGAGCGGGAGACAGCTGTGCCCGCCTTACGATCAAATCCCATGTGACACCCAAATATGTTGTCACAGTCAAGAGCACGCTTTTCGTGGCGTTGGGTCTCAATCCTGAGAAACAAAGATGAGCTTGGACGACATCCTGATGTCGAAGCGCTAGGTACTGAGACTGGGCCAGCCAGTCGTCTATGTAATTCAAAATACGGATGCCCTGGAGTCATAAGAGCCAGAACTGCATCCATGCATTTTGTGTATGTGCGGGTGAGAGAGCTAGACCAAATGGAAGGACCCGATACTGGTAAGCTTCGCCCCTGAAAGCGAACCTCAGGAACCTCCTGGGTTGTGGCAATATTTCTATATGAAAGTAAGCGTCATACAGATCATTTGTCACAAATCAATTGCTTGGTAGTATTTGAGATCAATCACTTTGACAGTCAAAATTTTGAAGCTGTATTTATTTATTTTTAGATAGTGGTTCAGCACGCTAAAATCTAAAAATTTGACGCAGCCACCCGTTCCTCTTGGGAATCAAGAAATACCGTCTATAATAGCCTGACTCTCTGTCTGGTAGGGGAGCATGTTCCATGGCTCCATTCCTCAGCAACTTCTGTCAGCAGATGCTCACTTTCCGGTTTCACGGAAGTGGAGACAATGCTGTTGAAACGCGGAGGGTGATGTGAGAACTGAATCCTGTAGCTTCTCTCTACAGTGCTTAGTACCCAAGGAGATATACTTGGCAGTAGCTTCCACACTGCCAGTTTCTCCTGAAAGAGGCAAACGTCTCGGTGTCTTGGTTAAACGGGGGGGGGGGGGGGGGTGTTAGATGTTCGGCATCCTGAAACATGGCAGGAAAAAAACGAAGAACTAACACTTTATTGGAGACCGGTGTTGCCAGTCAGTGGTGGCGGAGCAAAAACACTGACCTCCTGGGTGTGCCAGGAATGCACCTTCTCAAGGAATGCGAGGCGCGCGCGAAGCACATTAATTGAAGCAGTAAGTGTAGAGATTGCCCTCTGATATGGATTTTTCACACACGGAGGGACATCTAATTTAAAACTCTGCCATATCGATGAGTTAAACACTTTCTTATTTTGCTGGTTTAAACACAGACACGCAAACACAACTAGCCTGTCATGAAGACAAAAGATCTGAGGAATGTTTCTGGTTTACTCCTATTTATAACCTGCAGGTGCGTCTCATCAGCTGACATCACCTGACTGAGGTTATATAAGCCAAAATTTGGCGTGTTTGATACAGACATGCTTCACAACCGGCAACACGAAAAGATGTTCCCATAGTGTTTTCACGCAGCATCGAGTGTATCCTTTGAAAGGGAAGTGCACTTTTAAAACCTGATTGATCCTAGGCTAGATCTGACAATAAAGGAAAGTTGAGACTTAGTTCATCAGGGTTTACCACTTCATAAGTAATACAAGTGAAAAGTGATCTATTTTTCATGGGAATTTTGCGCGTTATCTTTTCTCTATTTTGCTGCATCCTGTACCCTTTCAAAAGCTACGCTCGATCTGCGTGAAAAACGCTATTGGGAACCCTCTTTGCGCGACCGGTTGTTGAAGCATGTGTGTCAAAGTTTGGCATATATATCCTTGGTCAGGTGACTTCATTTGATTAGGTGGACCTGGAGTTTATAAATAGGCATGAACCAGAAACTGTGCGGCAGTTAAAAAGAAAAGAAGCAGAAAGTGAAAGTAAAAGGAAATATTACTTATATTACTCCGATAGCTCTGCTACCATCTACAGTGCTTAGTACCCAAAGAGATAAGGAGTCCTAGCGAAGGTCCGTCAACAGGGGTTTCGCCTCTTATTAATAGCGCCCCGTTGGCCGACCAGAGTATGGTTCTCAGATCTAATATCTCTCCTCGACGGCTCTCCATGGGCAATTCTGGTTAGGATGGATCTTCTGTCTCAGACGCAGGTGATAAAATTTCATCCCAGGCCCGAGCTTTGGAACCTTTATGTCTGGCCCCTGAGGGGGACCAACTAAGAGATTCTGGTCTTCCTGCCAATGTAATAGAAGCTATCTAAGTGCTAGGGCTCCCTCTACTAGAAGAACTTATGCCCTCAGATGAAATGGTTTTGAAAGTTGGTGTATGGCAAACCACTTCCGCACTGTTTCAGTGCTGGAGTTTATGCAAGAGAAACTGTCCTTGGGCATATGTCCTAGCACTCTCAGAATGAATGTGGCCTCCATTTCAGCTTGCCATGTTCTGATTGATGGGGTTTCACTGGGAAAGCACCCTTTAGTTGCCCGCTTAATTCGTAGAGCTAAATAATTGATGCCGCCCACTAGAACGACAGTCCCTTCATGGGACTTACTGTAGCTATTGTGCTCGAGGGTTTGGTTGATACCCCTTTCGAACCTGGTTTTTCTAATGGCCATTACTTCAAAAGAATTAGACATTTCCTGCCTAGACTTTGCCTCTGGGCTGGTCAAAGCTATTCTGCATCCTCACCCGAATTATCTTCCGAAAGTTCCATTCTCGAACATGCACCCAGTTGAACTTCTGCTTCACCGAGACATGGCTGAACCCAGCGGTGCCAGACCACACCATACAACCAGCCGAGTTCTTCTCGGTTCACCGCATGGACAGGACGCGGGACTCGGGGAAGTCAAGGGGAGGCGGCGTGTGCTTAATGGTGAACAACAGCTGGTGCAACAGCACGAGCGTTGTTCCTCTTACATGCTCCTGCACACCAAATCTGGAACTACTGTCCATCATGTGTCGTCCTTTTTATCTTCCACGGGAGTTCACATCGGTCATAATCAGTGCCGTTTACATCCCACCACAAGCGGACACTGACACTGCCTTATGCGAGCTGCATGAGGCGCTCACACAGCACCAGACACAACACCGAGACGCTGCGCTCATTGTCGCGGGGGATTTTAATAGTGCCAACCTCAAACGCGCAGCGCCAAACTTTTATCAGCATATCACCTGCCCCACCAGGGGTGAAAGAACACTAGATCATTGTTATACAACGGTCAAAGATGGCTACAAGGCGCAATCTCGTCCAGCGTTTGGTAAATCCGACCACGCCGCCATCTTCCTCATGCCAAAATATAAACAAAGGCTGAAACAGGAAGTTCCGGTTCAGAGGGAGGTCGCGCGCTGGACGGACCAATCGGTGGCCGCGTTACAGGACGCACTCGATGACGCAGACTGGGACATGTTCAGAAACAGCTCCGATGATGACGTCAGCGTGTTTACCGAACGGTTGTGGGATTTATTGGGAAGCTAGTGGACGATACGGTGGAGAAAAAGACTATCAGAACGTTTCCCAACCAGAAGCCGTGGGTGGATAAAACCATCCGCGACGCTCTGAGATCTCGCACCCCTGCCTACAACAAGAGACTTGCGTCGGGGCACATGGAACCATACAAGGCTGCGTCATACAACGTCCGGAAGGCGGTGAAAGAGGCGAAGCAGCGCTACAGGAGAAAACTAGAGTCACAGCTTCAACAGAGTGACTCTAGGAGCCTGTGGCAGGGATTAAGGACAATTACGGATTATAAAGCACAAACATCTGGTATGACGAACACGGACGCGACTCTGGCAGACGAGCTCAACACATTCTATGCTCGCTTCGAGGCTGCAGCTAAAGACGCTAACGGCGCTAATGCTAACGGTGCTAATGCTAGCGGCACTAATGCTAGCGGCGCTAACGGCTGCAGACAGGAAGACACTGCCAGCACCGGGAACGCGCTCATCATCTCCGAGCACGATGTGAGGAGAGCCTTCAAGAGAGTGAACACCAGGAAAGCAGCAGGACCAGACGGCATCTCAGGCCGTATTCTCAGATCCTGCGCAGACCAGCTAGCACCTGTGTTCACTGAGATATTCAACATCTCCTTATCTCTGTCGGTGATCCCCACGTGCTTCAAAGAGTCCATCATTGTTCCTGTCCCGAAGAAACCACATCCTGCTTCTCTCAATGACTATCGCCCTGTAGCCCTCACCTCAGTAGTGATGAAGTGCTTTGAACGCCTTATCAGAGACTTCATCATTTCTTCACTAGCCGACACACTGGACCCACTACAGTTTGCATACCGTCAGAACCGCTCCACAGACGATGCAATCTCTCATCTCCTCCACACATCACTCACTCACCTGGACACTAGCAAAGGGAATTATGTTAAAATGCTCTTCATCGACTACAGCTCTGCATTTAATACCATAATTCCCTCCACACTCACCACCAAGCTGGAGCACCTGGGACTCAGCTCATCTATATGTCAGTGGATCTCCAATTTTCTGACTGGCAGACCACAGGCAGTAAGGATGGGCGGACATGTCTCAGCTACACTCACTCTCAGCACTGGAGCCCCCCAGGGTTGTGTTCTGAGCCCCCTGCTGTACTCTTTGTACACCCACGACTGCGTGGCCACTACCAACTCCACTTCCATCATCAAGTTTGCTGACGACACCGTCGTGGTCGGACTGATCACCAACAATGATGAGTCGGACTACCTAGAGGAGATTGGAAATCTGGAGAACTGGTGCCAGAGGAACAATCTCCTCGTGAACGTCAGTAAGACAAAGGAGCTGATAGTGGACTTTAGTACAAAGCAGGAGAGGAACTACGAGACCCCAGTCATCAACAGGAGCCCAGTGGAGAGAGTGGACAGGTTCAGATACCTCGGTGTTCACATTACTCAGGACCTGTCATGGTCCTGTCACATCAACACCGTGTTGAAAAAAGCCCGGCAGCGTCTGTACCACCTCAGACGCTTGAGAGACTTTAGACTGCCCTCCAAGGTGCTCAGGAACTTCTACTCCTGCACCATAGAGAGCATCCTGACGGGAAACATCACGACCTGGTTCGGGAACAGCACCATGCAGGACGGACGAGCTCTACAGAGGGTAGTGCGATCAGCCGAGCGCATCATCCGCACTGAGCTCCCTGCCCTGCACTCGATCTACAGCAAGCGGTGCTGGACTAAGGCCAGGAAGATCATGAAGGACCTCAATCACCCCAGTAATGGACTGTTCTCTTTGTTGCGGTCTGGGAAGCGATTCCGCTCCCTAAAGGCCAACACAGAGAGGCTGAGGAGAAGCTTCTTCCCGCAGGCGATAAGGTCTCTCAATCACAATCACACCTCCACACAGGACTAATAACATCTTTTTAAGCTCACAACACTGACTGGACAATCATGGACACATTCATACACACTTGCACTAAATATTTATACATCTGGACAATTGCACATGTCACTTTCACTAGTCACCTTTCATGCATATTTGCACAACCACTGACACTTTAAATTCTATATATACTCCCCCCCCTATATTTCTATATTTCGCAATATTTTATTATGCCCTTATTGTACAGTTAATTTTACTAGTTAAATTTATTTCTTTAGTATTTCCTTTTTATTGATTATTTATTTTACGTACAAGCTTTTATTTTCTTTTTAAGGTCACTGGCGGTCGTGTAAGCATTTCACTGCATATTATACTGTGTATGACTTTGTATGTGACAAATAAAATTTGAATTTGAATTTGTTCTCAAAGCCTTCTGTCCTCCACCATTTAATGCTCTGGAGCAGGAAAGACTTGACTTACTGTGTCCAGTACGTGCTCTGCAGATTTACATCCACCGCACTAGCCAGTGGCGCAAGTCAGAGCAGCTTTTTATATATTATATTGCCCTACCCTACGAGGTTCATGGTCACACTTCACCTCTAGGAGTTAGGCCCCATTCAACTTGGAGGCTTACATCGTCAATGGCTTTGGCAAGAGGTGTCCCCTTGCAGCAAGTGTTGGTCCTCTCCACACACTTTTGTCAGGTTTTATAGTTTGGATGTCCATGCAACTCCGGACTCACGGGTCCTCGAGTCAGCATCCCAGAATCAGGTCTAGACCTCTTTGGTAATTGTGCACACACGCTACACAACCCTGGGGGTCCAGACACTTTTCAGTGTGGCAGCGTTGGTATTCTGGTTCCCAATAGCGTTTTTCACGCAGCATCAAGTGTAGCTTTTGAAAGGGAATGTCTCGGGTTACTTGACTGTAACTCTGTTACCTGAAAATGCGGGAACGAGATGTTATGTTCCAATACCGCACTGTATGCGTTACTGGATGTCCTTTCAGAAAAAAATTGACCTGAGGATGTTTCAGGTTCATGCCTATTTATAACCTCTAGGTGCACCTAATCAAATGATGTCACCTGACCGAGGTTATATAAGCCAAACTTTGGCGTGTTTGACACACATGCTTCAACAAGCGGTCGTGGAAAGAGCATACCCAATAGCGTTTTTCACGCAGCATCTTGTTCCCGCTTTTTCAGGGAACAGGGTTATAGCCAAGTAACCCAAGACATGTTCCTTTTAATGTTTTACCCTGAATCATTGGACATTTATGTAATACCATCCTGTTAAATTATTTTTCTTTGTATTTTTATCTCATTGGGCCATCTTGTATTTGTCTTGTCAATTCAGAGCCAGAGTTTTTTGTTTTTGCTCCACTGATTCCTAGTTTCCTAGATCTTTGTACGTACATTTAGTATTGTAAATATTTTGTAAATATGCTGCTTGTGTTTTAACCACTACTGTGACCTCTGACACTAATATCTGAATTTCATCTAATAAATTTAATTCCCAGTTTGTTCATTTGTCCACTATCTGTGCATTTGCCACATTTGTCCCTGAGTATTTGTCAGTAGTCTGGTGACACGAGTCTGTGATTTTTTTTTTTCATTACTGTGAACTTTACCATTGATTTTCAAATCAGTTCAAGGCTCAATTTATACGTTTGTTTCCATCCACTCTGCATCATGTTATGCTCTTTCTCTGTCTTTCTCTCATTCTCTTTCTTGGTATGTGTATGTTGTATCCTTATGTGAATGTTTGTTTGTTGAGTTGTCTTTTTTTTTTCTCTGTCGTGTCCCACCAGGAATTAATAAGGTATCCTGCTATTGGTTAATGTCTACTATAAATGTAGATGTTCTTTTCTTTTGTTGGCTTTCCTCTATGGGTACAGAGTAAGGTAAAATGAATTACTACTTACATTCTGCACTACCAAAGTTGTTGTGCAATGTGATAATGCAATCATTTGACACTTATTTTCTGCTTATTTTCTCCAGACCTGTAAGGCATCCTGCATGTTTTAGAAAGAAAATATGATAGAGTTGGAGATTTTGGAGGAGCCTTCTCTTTGTTTTAGTTCTCTTAATACTTCGTGTTTGAAAACTGATTATCACCTCGAAGTCCGGGTTTTGCTTTATATTCTCTTTAGCACTTTTTCTGTTATTACTGTAATTGGAAACTTGCTTGTTATCATTACTGTTGTACATTTCAGCCAATTACACACTTCAACTAATTACCTCATTCTCTCTCTGGCTGTTGCTGATCTGCTTGTAGGAGGAATAGTGATGCCTCCTAGTATGATGCGCTCTGTGGAAACTTGCTGGTATTTAGGGAGCACATTTTGTAAAATACACAGTAGTTTAGATGTTACTGTGTGCAGTGCATCTATTATAAACTTGTGTATTATTTCTTTAGACCGATATTATGCTGTGTGTCATCCATTTCTGTATCACATTAAAATGACTCCTACTACCATTAGATTGATGATTATTGTCTGCTGGAGCATTTCTGCAGCAACTGGGTTTGGTATGATATTTTTGGAGCTTAATATTCTTGGAAGTGAAGAGTTCTATTATAATACCTTCCTTTGTGAGGGTGCATGCACAATCTTTCAAACTAAAGTGGCAGCCATTGTGCTGCCTATGTTCACTTTTTACATTCCTGCATTGATTATGCTGTTTGTGTATGTGAAAATCTTTCATACAGCAAAAAGACAAGCTCGTGCAATTCAGTCCACAAATTCACAGGTGAAGACAACTAAGGAAAAAATTGCCATTAGCAAGTCCGAAAGGAAGGCCACAAAAACATTAGCTATAATCATAGGAGTTTTCCTAACTTCCTGGGTGCCATATTTTACCTGTACTTGCATAGAGCAATTTACAGGATATGCTGTTCATCCAACTGTGTATGATGTATTAATCTGGGTGGCATATTTCAATTCAACATGTAATCCAATAGTGTATGCATTTTTCTTTAGCTGGTTCAGACATGCTCTTAGAGTAATTTTGTCTGGTGAAATATTTCTGGCTGATTCTTCACATACCAACCTTTTTTAAATGCTTTTTTTTAGGATAAACATAAATAATTTTCACATGATCTCCTATCCTTCACTTCTTCTCTTCCTGGGTGTTTATGAATCTATAGCAAATGGATAATACTATAAACTGCCTTCATTCTCTATACACAGTTCCATATCCCCACCTATGCTATTATAAGCAAAGCATGTTACTCAGTAGGATAAAGATAGTGAGATGAGTGGAAATTAACAGATTTAGAGAAATCTGGCTGAAGATTTGTCTTTATTTCTTTGTGTATTTAAAACATTTTGTACTGTGTATAGGACTAGGGATGCTCTACTGTCATCTGATTCTCTGAACTGTTACGGTTATTTAAAAGTCATATAAAAGTTAGTCTCACATACGATAATATTTAAATGATCTAATGTTTGTACTTTAATAAGATGAACTAAACCATAATAAAGTGTAAAGAGCTTTGTTAAACCATGGTGAAATCTAATTTTACATTCTACTGATGACACATTTTGATCACACTTAGTTATCAAATAGAAATTTGTACGGTGGCCCAGAAGGGCAAATCATCTTTCCCATATATGTGTTTTTTCCCTTGTAAAAGTTTTTTTTCCCTTGAAAGAATTTTTTTTTTCCTTTAAAAAAAATGTTTCCCTTGAAAATGTGTGCTTTTTCTCTTGAAAATGTTTTTTTTTTCCTTGAAAAAAAATTTTTTTTTCTTGAAAATGTTTCTTTTTCTTGAAAATTATAACGTTATCGCGCTATAATTCACTGTACATTCCATGGTGTTGTTGTGGAGCTGATATCCGGAAAGCTTCCGTGTTTAGTTTTGACCTCAACTCCCATAGTCCTTTGCGCGTTAGCTTTAGCATTTAGCTTGCAAAATACGGGAGAAAGATAGTGTGGTGGAAATTCTGAAACCAATATTATTAAGACAAGTAATCCATACACTGGGTAAGAGCAAAGTAACAAAGGTTTTATTTTAAACTTCTGCAGAAGGACCAGTCTCATACAGCAAACAGTTGCAGCATAGAGAAAGGTGATCTCTTTCTCCAGCTGACCTATTTTATACACAAACATCTCTGTTAACATAATCAACGCCCCGTACATGAAGTTCCTACATTCAAACTCATGACTCTTTATCTGCCCCAGACCAGATGTCCATACCTTATCATTTATTCAGGGACAACTACAATCAGGTTGTTTCTATTCTGTTCTCGGCCTTGTGTCTCTAAGCTTCGACAAACAAGTTCAAACTTCTAACGTCTACGTTACACACTTACTACAAGAATCAAATAGAATTAATACATATAATTAAAATATGATTTTTCCATTACAAAAATCATTTTGTGATAGAGAAATAGGTGTTAACAGGAGTTTGTCATAGTTATAGCACATGAAATTTAAATAGTGTAAATGTAATGCTCAAACTAACAAATTAGATTCTATTTCAGAAAAACAGATGCAGCAGCGAAGGCCGTGGCCAAACTTCCCCTTTCCTATAACCATAACATGTGTGTGTCTAATGCTCTCACCCCCACAGCTAACCTTGAAGAGCTTCAGAGCTACAGTCACTCCAGGAGAGGAAACACTCTGGAGAAGAGCGGGATGTGTTTTGACAGAAGGTGTTTGGTACGACCCCAATCACAAGCCATGTCTACCTATAAAGCTATTTCTTTCTATGCTAAGTTGACACACGAGTAAGGACCATGTGTCAAAAGGGGGAATAAGCGATAGTATGTGCATTTGTGTTACTAATACCATACTGTACTGTAGATAAAGGAATTAAGATGAAGCCAGAGCACACAAAAAGTAAAAGGACATTGTGAAGATGAAATGTTATGTTATTGTGCAAAACTCTTTGAGGATTTATTTTTAATACAGGCCCACTGACAGTGCTCCTAACACCACAAAAAGAAGTCAAAGTAGTGGAAACAGAGATGAGGGTACATGCCAGCTACCCCAAACATGTTCCAGAACCTAAGAGAAATCAACACCGAGGTCACCAAGGGTGAACAGTGATGTGCTAGTAACCTCTCCTGTAAACCCCAACAGACCCTCACCTGCACGTAAAGTGCATGGGTCAGAAGAACCAACTAGAGTGACAGGAACAACGCAGAACCACAACTCTCCACTCAAATTCATCACAACAATAAGTACACTACATTTGAGGACAACACATGAAGAAATTGTAAGGTGACAAAGTAGCAGTAGCACTGAGTAACATTGGTGACATATAAAAGTAATTAGAGTTAAAAGTAAGTGTTGTAACTACTGACAGGATAGAAGACTGTTTTAGAGGACGGAGAATATTAGTGACTGAGATTATTCACACTACAGACATTGAATGAGCTGGACTGGACCCTTGGTTACAAATGAGAAAACACCCCAAAGCAATTTGGGTAACTTTAGGAATAATAATAGTTATGGTTACCCTGATGTGCCTACTTATTGAGAATTCGGATAGAAACGGCTATGGTAATGTCTATTTAACAAACTCATGCCACATGCATTTAACTAGAATAAAGAGAAGAGACAGCATGATAAAAAGGCATAACACTAATCTCAATAGATGTGCAGGGAAATTGGGAATGTGCCCTATCATTAGACATTGCTGATAATATAACAAACATACACAACCTCTTGTGTTGTGTATGCCATGTCATGTCCTCGTGCTGGGTAGCACTGCCCCTAAATAATGTCACAGCAGCAGAAGCAAATGCAGACAACACATCTTGTATTATACCGATAACCACCATGGTCATCTTACAGATATCTGAATACTACAAACAAACAGGGAGGCCAAACCCAGCAGTCCCTGAGTGTAATTATTCCAATAACCTATGTTTTGATGCCCCAGGGAGCTATTGCTCCCCATTGCCTGTTAAGAAATTTCAATTGGACAGGCTCATGATATCCTGCATATGTAACTCCTAGTGTGTCAATACACAAAAAATCCGTGGGGGCCACGGATGTCAGAGAATAGAAGAAAAAGAGATGTCCCTATTAAATTTCATGGTTACACTTTAGGAAACCCGTGGACTAGCCCAGGAGCAAATGTAGGCTGGTCACTCTTCCTCGGCGGAGGAACAGCTGTAGCCCTAAACAAGGTAAATGGTTTAGCATGTTACTGATACTAAAAAATGACACTGCGAATGCCTTTCAGTTAGTAAATGATGAACTTAAGCAGGTTAGAGAGATCACGATTCAAAATAGAATGGCTCTGGATATTTTACTGGCCGAGAGAGGTGGAGTGTGTAAAGTTCTATACACCTCTTGTTGTTTCTATGTACCTCATCAGAATATCAGCAACATCATAAACCACATGAAGAAGGCTTTGCAACCACCTCCCCAAGTAGAGTCTTGGATCTCGTGGTTAACGCAATTGTGGGGAGGCTGGGGTTATTGGCTGGTTTATAGTGTTTTACCAATTGGGATTATAATCTTGTTAGGCCTCTGTAGAACACCCTGTATTTGCAGATGTATACAGGAACTAGTTCTGAGCACAGTAAAATATTAAATGTTAAGACAGACTGACAACATAAAACGGAAAACGGACCGGGACGACCCGACTTCTGACAGAGTTCAAAATTCCGGTGACTATCATTTTGAATGTTTAGATCATGATATGGAAGAAGACATAATGTAAATCTTTAGAGAAATATAAAGCATGTATATTTAAGTAGGTTGCAAATTTTTTAATGCTTTTGTGTCAGGGGACTGTCCCAATAAAAACAGCTGTAGTGTCCTCTGTGTGCATTAGAGTGCTAGTGGTGATGATGTTTAAAACCCCAGGTTGGAGAGACAATATCTGATTAAATTTACCTAATACATAGCTTATTAGTATTGTTTTGAATTGTAGAATTAAAATATTTAGGTTGTCATAGAATGACAAAAGGGGGAAATTGTAATGGAAAAATCATATTTTAATTATGTATTAATTCTGATCCTTGAAGTAAGTGTGTAACGTAGACGTTAGAAGTTTGAACTTGTTTGTCGAAGCTTAGAGACACAAGGCCGAGAACAGAATAGAAACAACCTGATTGTAGTTGTCCCTGAATAAATGATAAGGTATGGACATCTGGTCTGGGGCAGATAAATAGTCATGAGTTTGAATGTAGGAACTTCACGTACAGGGCGTTGATTATGTTAACAGAGATGTTTGTGTATAAAATAGGTCAGCTAGAGAAAGACATCACCTTTCTCTATGCTGCAACTGTTTGCTGTATGAGACTGGTCCTTCTGCAGAAGTTTAAAATAAAACCTTTGTTACTTTGCTCTTACCCAGTGTATGGATTACTTGTCTTTATATTGTTTTCAGAATTTCCACCACAACTTTTCACACGCACACATTTTCAAGAAAAAAAATTTTTTTTCAAGGAAAAAAAAACTTTTTTTTAAGGAAAATAAACTTTTTCAAGAAAAAAAAACTTTTTATTTCCAAGGAAAAAACACATTAGCAAGAAAAAATATTTTTTTCCAAGAAAAAAAAAAACATTTTCAAGAAAAAAAAAACATTTTCAAGGAAAAAAAACATTTTCAAGAGAAAAAGCACACATTTTCAAGGGAAACATTTTTTTTTCAAGGAAAAAAAAATTTCTTTCAAGGGAAAAAATCTTTTACAAGGGAAAAAACACACATATATGGGAAAGATGATTTGCCCTTCTGGGCCACCGTAAATTTGCATTCCCTCATACATAATCAAGAGTACTTACACAGTAATCCCCACTTATGCCCCACAACAGCTTACCAGAGGTAATATTGATCGTATGTACAGCATATTGATCTCCCTTTAAGAAGGTAGCACCATATTATGTGCAAAACAGTTACATGTAAATAGCCTTTCAGTATATGAAGGTGTTGCTTACTGGCTTAAAATGCACTTTTTTGAATTAGTGTGAACTGCTTGTATTGAAATTATTTTTTTGAAAAAATTTCAAACAGGATTTCTTACAACAGTAAGTTAATTTAGAAAAGAGACTATTTAGAATCTGTAAGCAACCAAAATGTAATGTCTTTAAGCTTCAATGAATCCTTATGAAATAACCCTTTGATGATGCTCTAGAGAATCACTAGGTTTAAAAGTGCTGTACCATTTTATCTGAGATTTTACTGAAAATAAATATATACAATTTGCTAATAAACTCAACGGAATCACATCATACAAAATACTAAGTGAAAAGTAGTCTATTAAAAACCATAAGGTTATTCGAGAATTCTCTGATGATTTTCTTGAGAATAAAGTCAATAATTTTTATCAGAGTCTTATTGACCTTGTTCAAAGAGCAAAGAGTGACAGCTTTGTGGTGCCACAAGGTAGCCCTTAAAGCTCAGTGCTTTTTAGCCATTATGTGTTTTGTTGTTTATAAATAAACATACAAACCGGATTCCAAAAAAGTTGGGACACTAAACAAATTGTGAATAAAAACTGAATGCAATGATGTGGAGATGGCAAATGTCAATATTTTATTCAGAATAGAAGATTCCAAATTTCACGGTGTCAACAAATCCCAAAAAAGTTGGGACAAGTAGCAATAAGAAGCTGGAAAAAGTAAATTTGAGCATAACGAAGAGCTGGAAGACCAATTAACAGTAATTAGGTTAATTGGCAACATGATTGGGTATAAAAAGAGCTTCTCAGAGTGGCAGTGTCTCTCAGAACCAAGATGGGTAGAAGGATAGTGGAGCAATATCAGAAATGTGTTACCCAGCGAAAAATTGCAAAGACTTTGCAGTTATCATCATCAACTGTGCATAATATCATCCGAAGATTCAGAGAATCTGGAACAATCTCTGTGCGTAAGGGTCAAGGGCGTAAAACCATACTGGATGCCCGTGATCTCCGGGCCCTTAAACGACACTGCACCACAAACAGGAATGCTACTGTAAAGGAAATCACAGAATGGGCTCAGCAATACTTCCAGAAACCATTGTCAGTGAACACAATCCACCGTGCCATCCGCCGTTGCCAGCTGAAACTATACAGTGCAAAGAAGAAGCCATTTCTAAGCAAGATCCACAAGCACAGGCGTGTTCAATGGGCCAGGGATCATTTAAAATGGAGTGTGGCAAAATGGAAGACTGTTCTGTGGTCAGACGAGTCACGATTCGAAGTTCTTGTTGGAAATGTTGGACACCATGTCATCCGGACCAAAGAGGACAAGGACATTTTTGGAGCTCAGTATTCTTGGAAGTGAAGAGTTTTATTATAACACCTTCCTTAGTGAGGGTGCATGCAGAATCTTTCAAACTGAAATGGCAGGCATGTCATTTGCTCTGTTTTGTTTTTACATCCCTGCCATACCTGTAATTATGCTGTTTGTGTATGTGAACATTTTCCCCACTGCACAAATACAAGCTCGTGCAATTTAGTCCATGAATGCACAGATGAAGACAAACAAGGTGAAAACCAGCAATAGCAAGTCAGACAGGAAATCCGTAAAAGGTTTTAAGGTAAATTTTTATTAGAATTTTTTTTATAATTTGTATGCAGTACAAATTGGAGGCACTAACATGGAAATTGTATTAATTGGTAGGATAAATATGGTATATTTATCTTAATAGATAAAATATAAATTAAATACATTAATTTATTTTTATATAAATAAAAAAATACTGTTATTGTAATATATTTACGGTCAGATGTTTCATCAGTTTTGACTGGAAATGTATTGTACAGGTGTTGGCACAATCCTATTGAAGGTTTGTTTTTATTAATTTACATTTATTTCAAAATATCTAGTAATTGGGCTGAATAGTTAATTGTTAAACTTCAGTGAGCAAACTTCTGTTGCACTCACACCTATAATCATGAAGTGCTTCGAGAGGCTCATCATGACACATCAAGACCCTACTGCCCCCCACACTAGACCCATTGCAGTTTGCGTATCATCCTAACTGTTCAATGTCATCCTAACGGACAATGCCATCTCCACCACACTCCATGTGGGCCTCACTCTCCTAGACAAGAAGGACAGCTACATTCGAATACTGTACATAGATTTCAGTTTAGCCTTTAATACTATCATCCCCCAAGATCAGATTGGGAGGCTGAAACTGTTGGGCCTGAACACCTCCTTTGTTTCTTAGTCCAAGTACTGAAGAAATAAATACGTCTTGGGTTCTCATTTAAAGATTGTCAAAGATTCAGCTGTACAGACATCTAGAGGTCTAGAAGAAGTTCATTCTACCACGTAGGTGCCAGAACAGAAAAGAGTCTGGATGAATGTCTTCTTTGATTTCTGAGAAATGGTGGGACCAGGAAAGCAGTGCTGGAAGATCAGAGGGAACGTGGTGCTGTGCATGGTGTGATTAGAGCTGAGAGGGTGCTGGGCCATTTTTAGCTTTGTAGGCAAGCATCAGGGTTTCGAATTTGATGTGGACAGCTACAGGAAGTCAGTGCAGGGAGGGGAGAAGTAGGGTGGTGTGGGAAAACTAGGGAAGATTGAAAACAAGACATGAAGCTGCATTTTGGATCTGCTGCAGAGGACGAATGGTGGACAGAGGCAGACCCGCGAGAAGTGAGTTGCAGTAGTCCAGTTTTTAAATAACAAAGGACTGAACAAACACTTGAGTAGCCTTTGAAGAAAAGAAATGGCCGGATGCTTCTGATGAAAAAGAAATTGACAATAGTTAGTTTAGTAATGTGTGGGGAAAATGACAGATGATTGCCCAAAGTTACCACAAGATTACACGCAGTGACTGTAGGAGTGGTCTGATTGTTGTCCAGGGAGATCACAATGTCTTTACTCGAGGAGAAGTCAACAGGAATGAAAAACAGACATGCAGAAAAACTGAGTGTCTGAGGGAGGAAAAGAGAGATTGTTGGGTGTCATCTACATAACAATGGTATGAAAAGTCATGCAATGATATTAACTTAACAAGAGACCGGGTATAGAGGGAGAACAGAAGAGGAACCCTGTGGGAAGTACTGAACCCTGTGGGACACCAGTAGAGAGTTTGCATTAGGCAGATGTGGATCCCGTCCATGTCACCTCATACAACCTATGTCCTAGGTAGGAACACACTGTTCCACAGATAATAAGGCTTGTAAGAATAGATAATAGAATCTTGTGGTTCACAGTGAACCAAATGCACTCTTCCCACTATGACAGACATCTACACCACACACTGCACATGCAGAATTTGCAACAGCTTTTACCCATAGACCATCTGTCTAATCAAGAAGAAAAACTGGACTAACTGACATTCAGACACAGATTCACTCACTCATGTTCATCTCTATGAAATGGGACTGAACTGATTTACACACATGTGCATACTCACTGATCTACAACCATCAAGCAAATTTCAACACCAACTTGAAATAGTTTTTTTTTTTGCACAAATATTTATATTATTAACTGATATCTGTAAAATATCCTAGGGTTGACTGCAAAGAATGACAGAAAGACAGACATTCTTATCATGGCTCCACCTCCCCAAAATGTTTTACATTAAAGGAGAGGAACTTCTATGAAGAGTGACTCCCAGTTGATGACCCTGCAGTTGACAGTGGCATCAGACAGTAAAGTCTAGCAGGTGGACACCTATGCTTATAACTAACCTAGCATAATAGTATTAAAAATAGTGTTTATTTTCTTCTTTTCAGCTGTATGTAATGACTTTTTAACAGCAGGGAATGGGAATTTACAGTAATATAGCTAAAGATTTAGATGTATTAATATACCAGGCACATTTTCCAAATAATTCTGTAAATTAGATGAATAGTTAAGCATTCAGAATAACAGTCAAGGGCCCAAGAGCAACAGCTTAGTGGTTTCAATATTCAAACTAATTGTAACATCTGGACCACCACGGCCTCGGGGAAGAAGATCCGGTTCGCCGGACTTTGTCTCCCCCTAGTGTGTCTATGTCTGTGTGTCAATCACAATTACCCCAAGGAGATTCACCTGTGTATCCCTCGTGTGTGTTCCTATATAAACCAGCCGACCCCGTAGCCACCTGTTCGTCCACCGTTATAGGAGAAACTTTACCCCTGTGCTTTCTTTTCTAGGAAATTAACACCTGCCGAACGAAATTACGATATCGGTAACAGAGAACTGCTAGCAGTAAAAGCGGCGTTAGGGGAGTGGCGGCACTGGCTGGAGGGGGCAAAACACTCATTCATGGTACTCACTGACCATCGTAATCTCGAGTACCTCTAACAGGCGAAGAGACTGAACTCACGCCAAGCCCGCTGGGCGCTCTTTTTCACGCGTTTCAGGTTCATTATAACGTATCGCCCCGGCTCAAAGAACATTAAAGCAGACGCGTTGTCACGCTACTATCCGTTGCCGGAACCAATCACAAATCCGGAACCAATTTTGCCATCGTCACTTGTAGTGGCACCGGTTATGTGGGACCTCGAGTCGGAGATAGCTCAGTGGGCACGGTCCAACCCCGTGCCTAGGAGCTGCCCTCCAAATCGAGTCTATGTGCCGGAGTCGCTTCGGGAACGAGTGACGATCGAGGCTCATACGAGCTTAGCATCTGGACACCCCGGCGTTGCACGCACCTACCACCTGTTAAAACCAAAGTTCTGGTGGCCCAAAATGCGAGAAACCGTGAAAAGGATCGTTCTGTCTTGTGCCACATGTGCAACCACTAAGAGCCTACGTTGCCTACCCGTTGGTAAACTAATGCCCCTCCTGGTGCCGAACAGGCCGTGGTCCCATATCGCGGTGGACTTTGTCTCGAACGGGTACACCACGGTTCTCATGGTAATTGATAGATTCTCTAAGGGATGCAAGTTTATCCCATTTTGCTCTCTTCTGTCAGCCCTCCAGGTAGCAGAAACCCTATTCAATTCTGTGTTTCGCCACTACGGCATCCCCGAAGATATTATTTCCGATCGTGGTCCCCAATTTATCGCCAGGGTCTGGAAAGCGTTCTTCCAGAAGTTGGGGACCACAGTTAGCCTAACGTCGGGCTACCACCCCGAGTCTAATGGACAGGCAGAGCGGACCGTTCAGGAACTTGGGAGATATCTTCGAGCATATTGTTGTAGCCGGCAACATGAAGGGGCTGACTGTCTTATCTGGGCGGAATATGCACAAAACTCACTCCGCCACTCCTCTACCGGCCTAACGCCGTTTCAGTGTATACTAGGTTATCAACCTCCGCTATGTCCCTGGGATGCCACTCCCACCGATGTACCTGTGGTGGACGAATGGTTTAAAAAGGCGGAGAGAGTGTGGGAAGACGCACACACCAAAATCTCCAGAGCAGTGCAGCGGTTCTCAAAATATGCCGATAGGCGGCGACGGGAAAGCGCTCTGCTCCAGGTAGGTGATCGGGTGTGGCTCTCGACACGGGACCTTCACCTGAACCTCCCCTGTAAGAAGCTCTCCCCGCGGTTCATCAGTCCGTTTCCCATAACGGCACAAATAAACCCCGTATCGTTCAGACTTTCCCTCCCTGCACATTTCCGTATTAACCCTGTGTTTCACATCTCTCTTCTCAGGCCAGTGGACCGGGGCCCGCTGGACGAATGAACAGCAGAACCCTCACTCCCCGGGGCAGTGGACATCAGGGGTGCCCCCGCGTTCCGCGTCAAAGAACTACTGGACTCACGGAGGAGAGCGGGGGCGTTGCAGTATCTAGTCGATTGGGAGGGGTACGGCCCGGAGGAGCGGAGCTGGGTCCCGGCCCGGGACATACTGAGTCAGGAACTGGTCGCGGATTTCCACAGGGGAAGGCCGGATCGCCCGGCTCCGTGGCCGCCGGGCCGCCCCGCCCGCCAGCGGGTCCAGCAGACAGGTGAGCCCACGCTCCCTCCGACAACGCGGAGGGGGCGCCCTCGCCTCCCTCAGGAGGCCAGTTCTGGGGAGGGGGTACTGTAACATCTGGACCACCACGGCCTCGGGGAAGAAGATCCGGTTCGCCGGACTACTGAGCCGCCGCTTTGTCTCCCCCTAGTGTGTCTATGGCTGTATGTCAATCACAATTACCCCAAGGAGATTCACCTGTGTATCCCTCGTGTGTGTTCCTATATAAACCAGCCGACCCCGTAGCCACCTGTTCGTTCGTTCGTTATACCTAATCCTCACACACCAGCCGACTACTTGCGTGTTGTCACACTTTTACCAGTTCTTGTCCCCTATATTTCAGGATTGAGCCGGCTCACCACTCGAACATCGTGGGCAGTGGAAAGCTGGCACAAGGACCCATTTTCGGAGTGTTCGGAGCTCCTGCTGTTATTTCTGTGTTGTTCACTGGGACTATTGGTGTGAGGGGAGTGTGAAATAAATAATCATTGGTGTGCAAGCCTGCTTCTGCGTCTCCTTATCAGAGCCAAACATGACACTAATGAACGATAAAAACTTATCCAACACTACTTTATGTATATGGAACACCATATCTACAATAGCAGAATCACTATTTATAATTACATTTTAAGAACTGAGCAAACACCTAAAAACATAATAAAATTCAAAATGTAATCAAAATGCGTAATTTATTACCCAATTAATGAGCATTTAAGGAACTTCAGAATATGACAATGAAAGTTATTTTAGATTAGATATGAATTTTACAATAGTGTTAAAACATTTCTGTAAAATGTGAAGATAATGTCTAGTACATAATCAATATTGTTTTATTTTTATGTTTATTTTAAGGGAATAAACCATACTAAACCTTAGAGTCTGCTTTGGATTTTCGGTTCTTTGTTTTTCTTCTTCCATCAGACTTCACCAGGGATTAAATGGATAGATGTCTATTGGCTACAATAGACTATATATGTTCTTCATTTTTTCGTATGTTCCTAGATATGGTACAACATTTGATAAAATATTATGAATATTAGTTTGCAGTGTGCATTATTTGAGCTCTTATCCATAGTTTATTAGCCAATAACATTGGCTTATTGTGTATTACAAATATAATATTACTTAGTTTAATATTTAAATTATGTGGTTATTACAGATTTTGTCTTTTGTATATTTTTCCCCAGGTCTGTCAGTTGTGCTCTAGATGGACAAGATGATCAATTTGGATTATTTGCAGGAGACTTCACTTTGTTTTATTTCCCTTAATACCTCATGTCTTAAGATCAATTATCCTCGAGAAATTCGGCTTTTTCTCTACATCCTATTTAGCACATTTTCTCTCATCACTGTGATTGGAAATTTGCTTGTGATCATAACTGTTGTACATTTCAAACAATTAAGAACACCAACTAATTACCTCATTCTCTCTCTAGCTGTCGCTGATCTGCTTGTAGGAGCAATAGTGATGCCTTTTAGCATGATACGCTCTGTGGAAACTTGCTGGTATTTTGGTAGCACCTTTTGTAAAATTCACAGTAGTTTGGACGTCACCCTCTGCACTGCCTCCATTTTTAACCTGTGTATTATTTCTTTAGACCGATATTATGCTGTTTGTCATCCATTTCTATATCACAGCAAAATGACTCCTAACACTATTAGATTCATGATTGTAGTGTGTTGGGCTATTTCTGCTGCAACTGGGTTTGGCATGATATTTCTGGAGCTCAATATTCTTGGAAGCGAAGAATTTTATTATAATACCTTCCTTTGTGATGGTGCATGCACAGTACTTCAAACTAAAGTGGCAGCCTTGTCATTTACTATATTTTGTTTTTATATCCCTGCATTAACCATGCTGTGTGTGTATGTGAAAATCTTTCGCACTGCACAAAGACAAGCTCGTGCAATTCAAGCTACTAATGCAAATATGAAGCCTGTCGATGAAAAAAATTGCATCAGCAAGTCAGAAAGGAAGGCCACAAAAACATTAGCTATAATCATGGGAGTTTTTCTGAGCTTCTGGGCGCCATGTTTTACCTATAACTGTATTGATCCATTTATAGGACATTCAGTTCCACCAGTTGTGCCTGACATATTAATCTGGGTGGCATATTTCAATTCAACGTGTAATCCGATAGTGTATGCATTTTTCTACAGCTGGTTCAGACGTGCTTTTAGAGTCATTTTGTTGGGTGAAATATTCCTGGCTAAGTCTTCACACACCAGATTGCTTTAAAAAAAAAAAAAAAAAAAAAAAAAAAAATATTATATATATATATATATATATATATATATATATATATTATAGTTTGGCAAAAAAGTATTCAGTCAGCCACCAATTGTGCAAGTTCTCCCACACTTAAAAAGATGAGAGAGGCCTGTTCTTTTCATCATAGATATACTATGATAGACAAAAATTAAGAAAAAAAAAATACAGAAAATCACATTGTATTATTTTTAAATAATTTATTTGCAAATTACATGCCTGGACAAGTACTGGTTTAAGCAGGGGGATACGACTGGCACTGCACAATTTGAGTCAGTGTTGAGTGTTACGGATGGTAGCCTTTGTTACTTTGGCCCCAGAATCCGTGTGGTTCTGGGATTTTTGCTCACAGTTCTTGTGATCATTTTGACCCCACTGGGTGAGATCTTGCGTGGAGCCATAGATTGAGGGAAATTATCAGTGGTCTTCTATGTCTTTCATTTTCTAATAAGCTGCTTACCTATTGCAAATTCAGTCTTCATAGACTGGTGCAGGTCTACAATTTTGTTTCTGGTGTCCTTTGACAGCTCTTTGGTTTGGGCCATTGGAGTGTGACTGAAGTTGTGGACAGGTGTCTTTTATACTGAAAACAAGTTCAAACAGATGCCATTAATACAGGTAAGGAGTGGAGGATAGACGAGCCTCTTAAAGAAGAAGTTACAAGTTCATGAGGGTCAGAAATCTTGCTTGTTTGTAGGTGACCAAATACTTATTTTACCAAGGAATTTACCAATTAATTCATTAAAAATCCTACAATGTGATTTTCTGGATATTTTTTTTTCTTATTTCGTCTCTCATCTTAACTTTTTAAGTGGGATAACTTTCACAATTGGTGGCTGACTAAATATTTTTTTGCCCCACTGTATATTATGCTCAGGGCTCAATTCACATCCAGACTGTGACTGTTGTACAATAATGAGATAAATATGTTAAACATTGCTTTTTAAACTTAATTTTATGAATAAGACTTTGAAACAACAGACATTGTCACAGGTTTGAGGGCTTTCCTCAAGGTGCGAAAAGAGGCATCTTAAAAGCAGTTATTTGAACTCAATATTTTTACTTTTCCCTAATCCAGAGCCTAATCCTTCACTAATCCTATCTGCACAGCCATTACTACCAAACTGAACATCTTATAAAGCAAAACAGATGAGACATTAATGAGGAAACAGTCATTTGCATGATGTATTGGTTAAAATTTTACTATATACAATTTTAACTTGTGTACAAACCTATGGTTGCTGCAGGGTTTAAGCCACTCCTTGCCACACTTATCGCAAAGGTCTATAATCATACTTACAGATGTAGAGCTCAAATAATAATTTTTACAGATTGACAATTCTAATCATAATTGCAGTTACAGGTTAAATTGAGCAAATGCCCTTAACGACAGAGAATTTCAGAAGTGCATTAAGGTTAGGGTAAAATCCTGTTACAGGCATTAAATACACTTACAAACTGCAATACACCTTGTTACTTAAATAAATTTTTTAAATATTTATTTTTTACCCTTGGGTTGATTTATTCTTGGATTCTGTTGACTTTTACTCTACATCATACAGAAAATATTCATAATCTGTATTTCAGATTGTACTGGATTGTATGCAGAGCTGTCGGATGTGTGCCATTCATTATCCAATTTAGGATTTTTCGACATGACAGTTAAAAAATAAATAAATGTCTAGTGAAAACGTCTCAGGTTACTTTGCTGTAACCCTGTTCCCTGAAAAGGCGGGAACAAGATGCTGCGTCAAAACGCAAAAAGCATGTGTGTATCAAACACGCCAAATTTTTGGCTTATATAACCTCGGTCGGGTGACGTCATCTGATGAGACGCACCTGTAGGTTATGGATAGGAGTGAACCGGAAACATTCCTCAGATTGATTTGTCTGAACGGACGTCCGGTCACGTATGCAATGCGGCATTGGGACGCAGCATCTCGTTCCCACCTTTTCAGGGAACAGGGTTACAGCAAAGTAACCCGAGACGTTCCCTTTCAAAGGCTACACTCGATGCTGTGTGAAAACGCTATGGGAGCAAGAGTACCAAGGCCGCCGCACTGCAAGTGTCTGAACCCCAACGTTGTGTAGCGTGTGCGCACAAGGCCAAGAAGGTCTCAGAACTATGTCTGGGTAACTGACTCGAGGACCCGTGAGCCCAGAGTAGCATGAACATCCAGACTATAAATCTAACAAATGTTTGCGGAGAGGACCAACCCTCCCCATCACACACTTGCTGCAGGGGAATAGCTCTTGCTAGTGGAAATAGGTGAGGCAATCCCCCTGGATGAATGAGCCCTTATTCCTAGAGGTGAACTGAGCCCACGCGCCTCATAGAAGAGGGCAATAGCATCTCTCACCCAGCGTAGTGGCAGCCGCCGCCAGTTTGCAGCCCCAAAACATGTAAAAGCCACTCTGACTTATGCCACTGGCTGATGCGGTGGACGTAAATCTGAAGAGCACGTACTGGACACAGTAAGGGAAGTCTCTCCTGCTCCAAAGCTGTAAAGGCGGAGGACAGAAGGCTTCAAAAAACATTAGGGTGCATGTTGGGAATGGAACTTTCGTGAGATAGGATGCAAAATGGCCCTGACTAGCCCAGGGGCAAAGTCTAGGCAGGATGGGGAGACTGGCAGATCTCCAATCCTCTTAGAGAGGTAACACCATTAGAAAAAACATCTTAAGGGTCATAAACCTGAGGCGCTGACTCTAGTGGTTCAAAAAGGGGTTCAATTGGATCTTCGAGCACGATAGATAAAACCCACAAAATGGACAGTGGTTCTAGTGGGTGGCCTCAACCGTTTAGCTCCACGAACGAAACGGGTAACTAAAAGGGTGTTTTCCTACAGAAACTCCATCAATCAGAACGTGGCAGGCTGAAATAGCAGTTACGTATGTCCTGAGAGTACTAGGGCACAAGCCAGAGGTCAACTTTTCCTGCAGTAACTCCAGCACTGAAACAATTTCGGCAGTGGACTGGGTCTACCTGCTTCGACATGCACCAACTTTCAAATACATTCCATTTGAGGGCATAAGCTCTTCTAGGGGAGGGAGCCCTAGCACTTAATAGTCTTAATTATGCTGCCTGGAAGACCAGCTTGACTTAGTTGGTCCCACTCAGGGACCGCACGTGAAGGTTCCAAAGCTCGAGCCGGGCATGAAATATCGTCCCTGTGCCTGAGACAGAAGATCCCGCCTCATTGGAATCACACATGGTGAGCCGTTGAAGAGGGATACTAGATCCGAGAACCACACTATAAGAGGCGCAAACGCTGTTGATGGACCCTCGCCAAGACTCCCGGGAGCAGAGCTATCAGGAAAATGGCATAAAGGCATAAACTGGGCCACGTGCGGGCCAAGGCATCCAGACCCTGGAAGAGTCAGAGTAGTAAAGGGGACATTTTCTGATCTTGCAAGGCAAAGAGGCCCACCTCTGCTACATGAAATCTCTCCCAGATTGACTGACTACTTCGCGGTGGGGTTTCCATTCCCCATGTGTCAGAGATTGACTGGACAGTACAACTGCTCCCACCTTCATATGCCCTGGAATGTAAATCGCCCTGAGGGACAGGAACCTGGTGCGCTAGCTATTAGTGGCGTGAGCACAGTCCGCCCTGGTGATTAATATATGAGACTACCATAGTGTTGTCCACCCGCACTAGGACATGGTAGCCTGGACAACCCCAGCCCGTGAGGGAAGCATCTGTCGTTAGCATCTGCGATGACAAGACGAACTTAGAGTGAGACCCAGAGTCAGAAACCGGGGTCTGAACCACATAGGAAAGTGTTCGAAGCACCTGGCATGTAACCTTTATTGGGGATTGGCCCTAGAGTGAAATCCCCTGGTTCTTAGCCACAACTGAAATGCCCTCAAGTGCAGAAGGCCCAAAGGTGTCACCGTGGAGACAGCTGCCATGAGAGCTAAGAGCTCTGAAAGTGATGGTCACTTTCTGGTCTAGCTTGATTTCCTTGAGGGTGTTGAGAGTGGATTCGACACGAGTGGGAGACAGCTGTGCCCGCTTACGATTGAATCCTAAGAAACAAAGATGAGCTAGGTTGACATGCTGATTTCAAAACGCTAGCTACTGAGGCTGGGCCAGACAGTCATCTATGTAATTCAAATACAAATTCAAAGCCCTCGAGACGTAAGAGCCAAAGCTACATCCATGCACTTTGTATATGTGCGGGTGAGAGAGCTAGACCAAATGGAAGGACCCGATACTGGTAAGCTTCGCCCCCGAAAGCGAACCTCAGGGAACCTCCTGTGTTGTGGCAATATTTCTATATGAAAGTAAGTGTCCTTCAATCGTGTCACGAACTAACCGGGGATGACACAGAAGACTTAGCAGTTAGCCCGTGTAGCGTTGATGGTGAACCCAAACGCAGAAGTAGCGCGAGTAGGCAGGATAACCACGCGTAATATTATTAGAACTCTCTCAGAGCGAGAGCAAGGATCTACACAAATAAACTCGTGTTCTAAACACACACTCGTCAGGAAGAAAGACCCAAAATAGGTGAGTACTCACAAATACGAGGCGAAGCGTCGGAACCAACATGGGCAACTCAATGACTGAGCAATGTGATACTCCATTTTGTCTCCTTTTATGCTTCCTGAATCGCGGCCGTATTACTTCCTGGTCCTGGTGCCAGTCGCGCCGCGAGTGCACATGACAAATCGATTGTCACAAATCAATCGCTTGGTAGGATTTGAGAGTAATCACTTTGACAGTCAACATTTGAAGCTGTATTTATTTATTTTAGACAGTGGAACAGCCCGCGAAAATCTAAAAATTGGACGCAGCCCCCCGTTCCTCTTGGGAGCCAACCAAATACTGACTGTAGTAGCCTGATCACTGTCCCCAGCAACTTCTGTCAGCAGAAGCGGACTTTCCGGGTTCATGGAAGTGGAGACCACGTCATTGAAACATGGAGGGTGATGTTAGAACTGAATCCTGTAGTTTCTCTCTACAGCACTTAGTGTCCAAGGAGATATATTTGGCAGTAGCTTCCACGCTGCCAGTTTCTCAGAAAAGGGCAAAAGTCTCGGCGGCTTGGTTAAATGGCGGGGGGGATGTTAGATGTTCGCCATCCTGAAACATGGCAGGAAAAAAGCGAACTAACATTTATTGGAGACTAGTGTTGCCTGAAACACCAGTGGTGGCGGAGCAAGAACACTGACCTCCAGGGGGTGACAGGGAGAACACTTCATTCTTGAAAGGAATTCTGCGTGCCTCTCCCATGGTCCTGGGCACATGAACCTCAGGGCTTCTTTGTGAAGACAATATGCCAGTCTGACCTCTTTTGAGGTGGATTGTGCAGTGTGGCGCACCCCAGTCTTTACGGGGGGGGGGGGGGTGCCTGGCTCAAAAAACACCCTCCATGTGTTTCACACCTCGCAAGAGTCAGACCCGGTTGAGACTGGGTGGCCGACTGTCCCGACTCTTGAGCACGGCGGGGAAGGGATTTCCCGAAGCCTTGTTCATATATCTTCGCCTCATGAACCTAGTGGCGACCGAGTTAACGATATTGCCAAACAGGCCGGAAGGCGAGATAGGGGCATCAAGGAGGAATGCACAATCCTTATCCTTGATGCGCCTGAGATTAGGCCGCGAAAAACCATCGCAGCCATAAAACGGCCGATAGCACGAGCCGTCTGCTTTCTTGCATGAAGAGACAAGTCTGTGGCCCGGCATAATTCCATTACGCCCTATCTTGAAGAGGCCCGCCAGTACTCAAGTCTCTCAGCAGGTCAGCCTGGTAGGCCTGCAAAACCGACATGGTGTGCAATGGAGCACCAACCTGACCTGCTGCCTGAAAAGCTTTTCCCTCCAGGGAAGATGAAAGTCTAGACAGCTTGAAAGGAAGTATTAGCTTTTCAGGAAGGATGATATCCCAGGAGAGAGATAACCTGGAAGCATCTCTTCTATCTGGGTGTCATCATATAACCCCGTGCTTCCACATCATCTATATTTAAATAAATAAATAAGTTTATGGCAGGAAAACATGGGATAAATACATAACTTACTCCATGAAAGGGTTAACTTATATGGAGATTGCTAAGAAAAGGAAGAGAGTGTCATTGAGGCTCTGCCTCCCGGCCACCAGACAGAACATGCCGTCTAATGTTTTTTTTTTTTTTTTTTTTGTGCTTAGAGGTTATTTCCATCTCCGTGGAAGCAAGAGAGGATATTTATACTTGCTCATTCACAAGAAGTGCCAAGCCGTGCTTGAGAGTGGACAGAGGAATTTCCCGATCCAATGAGAACGTGAAAGAAAAGAGTTTTAAATCCGTCTCTCACAGCTCTGCTGGATGCACGAGTTTTAAGCCCCTGGAATGCGCGGTGGCTCGAAGCTTCTCAAGGAATGCAAGGTGCGCGCGAGCACTTCAAACGAAGCAGTAAGTGTAGAGATCGCCCTCCGATATGGATTTATCACACATGCAGGGACATCTTGTTTAAAACTCTGCCATATCGGTGAGTTAAACACTTTCTTATTTTGCTTGTTTAAACACAGACATGCTCAACACAACTAGGTCAGTGAAGACAAAGAATCTGAGGAATGTTTCCGGTTCACTCCTATTTATAACCTGCAGGTGCGTCTCATCAGATGACGTCACCTGACCAAGGTTATATACTGTAAGCCAAATATTTGGTGTGTTTGATACACACATGCTTCACAACCGGCAACATGACAAGATGTTCCCATAGTGTTTTCACACAGCATCGAGTGTAGCCTTTGAAAGGGAACTGTGTTATAGCAGAGGCCTAATTAATTTACCAGATAAAACGAGAGTGATTCAATACATCTTACTCTAGGACTTTCAGTCAAATTGTAAGATTATTTTCAAAATGAAGCTGTTTCTTTGGTAAGAAGAATAGATTTTAATATAGTGAGAATAACAAAACTGATTCAGTTTTATTCCTGTTTGTTTTCAGCATAAAAATAGCAATAAAATAAATTGTTACAAGACTACTTCGCTAGAACTATTTCTAGATGTAATGAGGCACAATGAGATTATATGAAATCACTCATTTAAACTTGTGCATCATCAATAATCATTAATAAAATATGCACATATGCCATAGGATGTACAGTCGTGCCCAAAAGTTTTGAGAATTACATACATATTGGAAATTGGAAAAGTTGCTGTTTAAGTTTTTATAATAGCAATTTGCATATAGTCCAAAATGTTATGAAGAGTGATCAGATGAATTGCATAGTCCTTCTTTGCCATGAAAATTAAATTAATCCCAAAAAAACCTTTCCGCTGCATTTCATTGCTGTCATTAAAGGAGACATACAGTGGTGTGAAAAACTATTTGCCCCCTTCCTGATTTCTTATTCTTTTGCATGTTTGTCACACTTAAATGTTTCTGCTCATCAAAAACCGTTAACTATTAGTCAAAGATAACATAATTGAACACAAAATGCAGTTTTTAAATGAAGGTTTACGTTATTAAGGGAGAAAAAAAAACTCCAAATCTACATGGCCCTGTGTGAAAAAGTGATTGCCCCCCTTGTTAAAAAATAACTTAACTGTGGTTTATCACACCTGAGTTCAATTTCTGTAGTCACCCCCAGGCCTGATTACTGCCACACCTGTTTCAATCAAGAAATCACTTAAATAGGAGCTACCTGACACAGAGAAGTAGACCAAAAGCACCTCAAAAGCTAGACATCATCCAAAGAAATTCAGGAACAAATGAGAACAAAAGTAATTGGGATCTATCAGTCTGGTAAAGGTTATAAAGCCATTTCTAAAGCTTTGGGACTCCAGCGAACCACAGTGAGAGCCATTATCCACAAATGGCAAAAACATGGAACAGTGGTGAACCTTCCCAGGAGTGGCCGGCCGACCAAAATTACCCCAATAGCGCAGAGACAACTCATCCGAGAGGCCACAAAAGACCCCAGGACAACATCTAAAGAACTGCAGGCCTCACTTGCCTCAATTAAGGTCAGTGTTCACGACTCCACCATAAGAAAGAAACTGGGCAAAAACGGCCTGCACGGCAGATTTCCAAGGCGCAAACCACTTTTGAGCAAAAAGAACATTAAGGCTCGTCTCAATTTTACTAAAAAACATCTCAATGATTGCCAAGACTTTTGGGAAAATACCTTGTGGACCGACGAGACAAAAGTTGAACTTTTTGGAAGGTGCGTGTCCCGTTACATCTGGCGTAAAAGTAACACAGCATTTCAGAAAAAGAACATCATACCAACAGTAAAATATGGTGGTGCTAGTGTGATGGTCTGGGGTTGTTTTGCTGCTTCAGGACCTGGAAGGCTTGCTGTGATAGATGGAACCATGAATTCTACTGTCTACCAAAAAATCCTGAAGGAGAATGTCCGGCCATCTGTTCGTCAACTCAAGCTGAAGCGATCTTGGGTGCTGCAGCAGGACAATGACCCAAAACACAACAGCAAATCCACCTCTGAATGGCTGAAGAAAAACAAAATGAAGGCTTTGGAGTGGCCTAGTCAAAGTCCTGACCTGAATCCTATTGAGATGTTGTGGCATGACCTTAAAAAGGCGGTTCATGCTAGAAAACCCTCAAATAAAGCTGAATTACAACAATTCTGCAAAGATGAGTGGGCCAAAATTCCTCCAGAGCGCTGTAAAAGACTCGTTGCAAGTTATCGCAAACGCTTGATTGCAGTTATTGCTGCTAAGGGTGGCCCAACCAGTTATTAGGTTCAGGGGGCAATTACTTTTTCACACAGGGCCATGTAGGTTTGGAGTTTTTTTCTCCCTAAATAATAAAACCCCTCATTTAAAAACTGCATTTTGTGTTTACTTGTGTTATCTTTGACTAATAGTTAAATGTGTTTGATGATCAGAAACATTTTGTGTGACAAACATGCAAAAGAATAAGAAATCAGGAGGGGGGCAAATAGTTTTTCACACCACTGTACAGTCGCAATTTTGCATCGGTTAATATGATTCTTTAGGGTCCTAATGAAAAGTTTGTAATATACTTTAATTAAAAATTCTCAATTGTTGTGTAAAAAAACATTACTTTTACCTGGTAAAAAGTAGCTCTGTTCTCAGCAACCTGTTTCAGTACATGCTCCTTTAAATGTTAATGACCTCTACTGAACCCTCTACTGAACAAGATTTTTATTATGCCCTCATATTTATATATATATATATATATATATAGTTATATATGTATATAAAATTTTACATGTTAATCTGGTTGTAAAACTTTTTTGACTTCCCAAACCGGGAATCGAACTCGGGCCGCTGCACTGAGAGCGCCGTATCCTAACCACTAGACCACGAAGGATTAATGGCTACCTCTTGGAAATGGCGGCTATTCAACCCGCGACCTTATACACGCGAAGCATTGTTTTTTCGGGATCTCACCAGGACATTTACAATGGTTCATTTGTAGTAACATATGTCTATAGCACAGGCGTTTAGTCAAACATATATAAACCGATCTTTTGCTGTTAATAAACAGAGACCTTTCTGACAGACAACGTGTGTGTGTGTGTGTGTGTGTGTGTGTGACTGAGTCATATAGATGCTGGGAATAGGACATCATACACGCGAAGCATTGTGTGTGTGTGTGTGTGTGTGTTTGTCTGAGTCTCTCCTGGTGTCAGAAAAGCTTACCGAAGCATAGCGCACTCGCCTCGTCTAACTAAGCGAACTTTAGAAAAACTTTATAAATATGTAGTGCAAAAAAGCATGTACCTTGAGCAGGAATCGAACCCGGGTCTCCCACGTGAAAGCGGCGAATCCTAACCACTAGACCACCGCACTACAGCAACAAACTGCACGCCACACTCATGTAGGCGCCATTTTGCTCCAGTGTAGAAAAACAATGGCCGACGGCTCTTTTTTCACTCCGGGCGGGTCTTTGCTAAAACACCAGTGTCAATCAACTATAGTAGGAGCGGCCTCTGTCAGTGTGACTTCTCACCGACAGGCTTTTGAAAATGGGCTGATTTAAGAAGGGGCATCTTATATTATTAAATTAAAAGAAAATCGCTGGGCGGCTCTTTATCATTGTAGAGTGGTTGTGTACACACTCTCCTAACACATAATGCAGTCCAAACAGCTTGAAAAAGTCCATGTAGCACCGTATATCCCCTTTAAAGCACCTGTTGAGATCATTTCAGTAATTGTCTTGTTAACTCAGGTGAGAATGTTGACGAGCACAAGGCTGGAGATCATTATGTCAGGCTGATTGGGTTAGAATGGCAGACTTGACATGTTAAAAGGAAGGTGATGCTTGAAATCATTGTTCTTTCATTGTTAACCACGCTGACCACGGTTATGCGTTGCATAAAAAATGGCTTCACAGGCAAGGATATTGTGGCTACTAAGATTGCACCTAAATCAACTGTAGCGCGGCCACAAAAAGGGGCAGTTAAACAGTAGGAGAAAGAAGTAGGAGCTAATGTGCTCACCTGCACCAACAAACTGGCCCCAGTCGGTTATTTTCGTCCCCAGGACAACGGTGCTTTGGTTCCGGGGTTACGCTCACGCGCGCATGCGCAGCTGAGCCGCGAGAGAACCCCGATGACCTATCAGGTCACGTGTGCCGGTATAAAGCCGGAACCGGCATGACGTTCGAGACGGAGAGATGAAGATTGCAGCGCTGTGTTTGGTATGAGAGAGCGAGCTAGTTAGTGATATCCTGTTGATTATTCATTTCCTGGACAGCAACTATACCCCTCTCATTCCGTATCTCGATCTCCCGGACTTACCATCTTTCACCGGTGAGATCGAGATCTCCATTCCACCTCTACATATTTTCACTATAACCTGGACTTGGACATTCATACATATGCACTCACGCACTCGCATACACCACGGATTTTGTACATATTTGTTTATATTTTGTATATATTGTTTTTTTGTTGCACTTCATTTGTTTGTTTTGTATATAATACACTGCGGTTTGGTGTTGGAATCTGTTGTTGTGTCCGTCTTTCCTTGCTCCGCGAAGGTTGCGCAATACCGGAAGTAAGTGAGATTAACCCGTATATATAGATATTAGACCCCGATTTAGTGTAATTAGCTCTAAAATAAAATCTGAGCATTACATAGTGGTGGCCCGTACGGGGAGTCTATTTGTTTGGGTGTTTTTCCGGTGTTGTGTGAATTTGTGGAGCAAAATAGACGCTAACGTGGCTAGTGCTAGGGCTAACATGCTTGCTAATGCTAGTAAGGTCGGGAGGGCCAACTCTGTTGCTGCTAGTAAAACACAGGATGATGTAGATGATGCAGTTGAATTTGTGACAAGGTGTAATCCTAAGTCATTGCTTAGTTCGTTGTATGTATCAGATAGACATGATGATAACATTGTGGGTCTTATGTCTAATATGTCTGATAGTTTAAAAACAATGCATTCTGAACTTGAGCAATGTAAAGGGGATGTAGTGGCTATGTCTGAAAAGTTGGGTGTGTTGAAGAAGAATTTCGGAGAATCCATGGACAGCAGCTTAAACCAGGAACTCAGTTTTCGACAGGCAGTAGACACCAAATTAGATGAGCTGGAGCGCTACTGCCAAGAGTCGCTAGGGAAACTGGAGAAAGCTGTGGCTGACTGTTTCATGCGCCGTGATATCGTCTGGGAGAAACAGATGAAGAAGCTGCGCCTCTTTAACACGCCCACCGCCCTCAGATCTGAAGCACACACCTCGGCGCCTTCATCACCTCCATCTCTACATTCAGCCGATCGTCCAACCGCCGCAACACCAGAGAAGGACAGCCAGGAGAAAGGGAAGACAGGGGCACCACTGCCCTCTGCTACTCTGGCCCAGGCCGGACCATCCAACGCCCAGCCCCTCTCTGCACCCTCTCAGCTCTACTACGCCGTGCCAACAAAAGCAGAACCTCCTCAACCTACCTCGGAGCGGTCAGCCGCCCCACCCAGAGACCTCGCAGAGGTGGAACCGCCACAGCGGGAAGGTCTCCAGGTGGCGCTACTAGCCACTGTGGTGGATGTCAGAGCGACCCAGAACCAGGGCGTCTCCTTCAAACACCACCAGGGGGCGTTACACCATAGAGTTCCGAGGAAGAAGGGAGGAGCACTCCAGCTGGTAGTCCCACCTACAAACGTCCAGACGTTCCTACAAGACTTTCACCAAAAGCCGTCGGGTGGCCACCGGGGAGGGCTAAAAACCCTACTAAGCCTCCTAGACGTCGCCTGGTGGCCCACCATCCGCAAGGACATCTGGCGGTACGTGGGAGCGTGCGAGGTCTGCCAGAACACCCGGAGTGAGGCTAAGCGAACCAGGGGCCAGCAGAGATCAGCCACACCCATCGCCCCTCACCCTTGCAAACTCCAGGGTGGATCCGGGAGCTACCACCTGCCAGACCTCACCAGGGGCTGCTGGAGCAGCCTACCACCCAACAACACTCCACAGACCCAGCGACCGATACAGAACCGACCGACATCAAGATCACAGCGGAGGAAGAGACACCACCACCAACAGGTCAGCCTGCCAAAGAAGCCAGCTACCACAGTTCCCGGCAGCATGAGGCGCCAGAGGTACCGAGCGGGCTGGTTTGGCGACGGACTCCTTCTCTTTCCTCTGCCCATCAGTGGGAGGGTCCAGCTAAAAGACACGAAGAAGAACCAATGGACTGACACTAGGTCTGGGGGCAACCCACAAAGCCGAGTAAGTGGTTCAAAGAAAGCGCTAGTGCGGTCCTCTCCTCACACGCCGGAGGCTGGGGGGGGGGGTCTATGTAGCGCGGCCACAAAAAGGGGCAGTTAAACAGCAGGGGAAAGAAGTAGGAGCTAATGTTGCTCACCTGCACCAACAAACTGGCCCCAGTCAGTTATTTTCGTCCCCAGGACAACGGTGCTTTGGTTCCGGGGTTACGCTCACGCGCGCATGCGCAGCTGAGCCACGAGAGAACCTCGATGACCTATCAGATGTTCGAGACGGAGAGATGAAGATTGCAGCGCTGTGTTTGGTATGAGAGAGCGAGCTATCCTGTGGATTATTCATTTCCTGGACAGCAACTATACCCCTCTCATTCCATTTCTCGATCTCCCGGACTTACCATCTTTCACCGGTGAGATCGAGCCATCTCTCCATTCCACCTCTACATATTTTCACTATAACCTGGACTAGGACATTCATACATACGCACTCGCATACACCACTGATTTTGTACATATTTGTTTATATTTTGTATATATTTTTTTTTTGTTGCACTTCATTTGTTTGCTTTGTATATAATACACTGCGGTTTGGTGTTGGAATCTGTTGTTGTGTCCGTCTTTCCTTGCTCCGCGAAGGTTGCGCAATACCGGAAGTAAGTGTTGTTAGCCCGTATTTAGATAATAGACCCCGATTTAGTGTAAATAGCTCAAAAGTAAAATCTGAGTGTTACACAACAATTCATAGGATCATCAAAAACTTCAAGGAAAGAGGTTCAATTCTTGTTAAGAAGGCTTCAGGGCGTCCAAGAAAGTCCAGAAAGCGCCATGAGTGCCACCAGTGCAGAGGTTGCTCAGGAATGGCAGCAGGCAGGTGTGAGCGCATCTGCATGCACAGTGAGGCGAAGACTTTTGGAAGATGGCCTGGTCTCAAGAAAGGCAGCAAAGAAGCCACTTCTCTCCAAAAAAAACATCATGGACAAATTGATCTTCTGCAGATGAAGCCGCTTTCTGATTATTTGGGGCATCTGGAAAAAGGCTTGTCCGGAGAAGAAAAGGTGAGCGCTACCATCAGTCCTGTGTCATGCCAACAGTAAAGCATCCTGAGACCATTCATGTGTGGGGTTGCTTCTCATCCTAGTGAGTGGAATCACTCACTATTTTGCCCAAAAACATATCCATGAATAAAGAATGGTACCAAAACACCCCCCAGTTTGGTGAAGAGCAATGCAATTTCCAGCACGATGGAGCACCGTGCCATAAGGCAAAAGTGATAACTAAGTGGCCCGGGGACCAAAATGTTGAATTTTTGGTCCATAGCCTGGAAATTCCCCAGATCTTAATCCCATTGAGAACTTGTGGTAAATCCTCAAGAGGCAGATGGACAAACAAAAACCCTCTAATTCTGACAAACATCAAGAAGTGATTATGAAAGAATGGGTTGCTATCAGTCAGGATTTGGCCCAGAAGTTGATTGAGAGCATGCCCAGTCGAATTGCAGAGGTCCTGACAAAGAAGGGCCAACACTGCAAATACTGACTCTTTGCATAAATATGTAATTATCGATAAAAGCCTTTGAAATGTATGAAGTGCTTGTAATTATATTTTAGTACATCACAGAAACAACTGAAACAAAGATCTAAAAGCAGTTTAGCAGCAAACTTTGTGAAAACTAATTGTAAGAGCCATATCTTAGTTTATGAATTTCTTGTTTATTTTTATTTTATTAGTTAAGCGCTAAGCATTAAGTTTATTAATTAAGCATTCACCGTTATATTTGTTAGTTAAGCATTCATGTATGACAATCGTAGGTTGGTCTGTGACGTCATTCCACTATTACACGTACTTGCATGACTATTACATGGAAAAAAGGTCAGTTTGAGATACGGAATCGTGGAGACACAAGCCTTTTGACCGTAATCTAATGTTAGCTACTTGATGATACAGCAATTTGTTGTTGTAAAGGTAATTTAAGACTGTACCCTACAGATACAGCGATTGGGTTGTTGAAACCACAGTGGATTTACTCAAGACAACTGTATGAAGTGTTGAATCTTTGATGCTGGAAAAATAAAATGAGGGACAAAGATCATTGGACTTCCGTGTTGGGAGTAACTAATCAAACTAAAGATACGCGTCAAAACTTGTGGAATAATATGTCCATGCACTAATATTTGTGTCATTCTCAAAACTTTTGGCCACAACTGTATATATATATAAATTTTTTTCTTTTTACATTTTCTCCCATTAAAACCCACTGAATCTAATCTCTCAGTTCTTTATAGTAGTGGAGTAATTTAGGGAGAATCTAAAAAGTATTTGAGCTGTGCAATTGTGTAAGATTCTGCAATACTTAAAGATGTCTACATAACAGGGTACTATTACATACATAATATTTTACGTACATAAAATTTAAATACAATATGAATATAGCATACACATGTGCATAGTAAAAGTATGTTATTACAAAAAAAGCTAGATTATTACCATTTCTGAAATATTAGTACTGTGGTAGATTCTTATTACTGGTATATTTGTTCAAACTATTAGTATAGTTGTTCAATTGTGGACCCCAGCATTGAATTATAGTAAGTATATTTGGGTTCTTGGTTATTTGGTCAGCATTAGTTCCATCCATCCATTTTCTTCTGCTTATCAGAGGTTGGGTCGCGGGGGCAGCAGCTTCAGCAGGGATGCCCAGACTTCCCTCTCCCTGGCCACTTCTTCCAGCTCTTCTGGGGGGATCCCAAGGCGTTCTCAGGCCAGCCAAGAGACAGTCCCTCCAGTGTGTCCTGGGTCTTCCCCGGGGTCACTTTCAGGTGGGGGGTGTCCGGGATACCTCACAAGGGAGGTGTCCAGGGGGCATCCTAAATAGATGCCCTAGCCACCTCATCTGACTCCTCTCGATGCGGAGGAGTAGCGGCTCTACTCTCAGCCCCTCCCGGATGACTGACCTTCTCACCGTAAGGGAGAGCCCAGACACCCTGCGGAGGAAACTCATTTCGGCCGCTTGTATTCGCAATCTTGTTCTTTCGGTCACTACCCACATCTCATGACCATATGTGAGGGTAGGTGAGGTTTGGCGGGTTCCACCTGGATCCCTGAAGACCCAATTCCAAATCCAAGGAACATGGTGGACGTGGTGTGAAATTCTCACTTCTCTGGTTTCACAAACAGGAAGCACCTGCGCAATGTGATGTTGATGATCCTTCAGGTCCCGAGAAAAGATCAGGATGTCATCCAGGTAGACAAACACTGAGAGATTGAGAAAGTCTCATCATTACTGAGGGCCTGGAAGACAGCGGGGCATTAGTAAGGTCAAATGGATCCACGAGGTATTCGTAGTGCCCTGTAGGAGTGTTGAAGGCTGTCTTCCATGCGTCACCCTCTCAAATGCGGATAAGATGTTACACATTGCGCAGATCAAGCTTTGTAGAAATCTTGGTTCCTTGTTGGATACCGGTTCTTTACGGTGATGTCATTCATCTTTCTTGCCCCCAACGGAGAGGAGAAAGGATGAATTATCGCCGCCACGAGCGATTCAGTGATGTACAGGTCCATGGCTTGGCACTTCCTTGGGTGACAAAGAGTATAGATGGCCCTTGGGGGGAACGGGGAAAGGCTGAGATTGAATTTTGATTGAGTATCTGGGGGTTGTGACGGATCAACCAGGGGAGGTCCAGGATGACCATGGCATGAGATCCATAATGAATAGCGTAGTCTGCCCTACATGGTTGCCTGAGACCCTCAGCCTGAGAAGAGGGGTCCTGTGAATGATTGAAGGAAGCGGACTCCTGTCGATGGCTTGGTGATGAGGAAAGAGGTGAATCCGAGTGCAAATGAATGATCACAGTATTAGACGAGAGCGTGGTCAGAATGCGGAAGCGAAAGTCAAATACCGGAGAATCAGTCAGCGTAGTGTCTGAGCCAAATCGCGAAACGAGATCCGTAGTGAAAAGAGGAAGTGGTAAATCGGTAAAAGGGAAATCAAGCAGCAAAGCGACTATCTAATACCATATTTTTTGCGACACAAATACGCAAAACAAAAGCCATGGTCAAAAACAAGGAAGCGCGAGATCAAAAGCTGGGATGTCAAGCAGCGAAGCAACAATCCAAATCGAAAGGCAAGATAGAAAACATAGGAAGTAAAGAAGAGAGAATCGAGGCAAAAACACAATAATCCAGCAATTTAAGCAGCGCGCAGCATGTGCTTAAATGCTGGAGGGAAAAGTGACAGCATGGGAAAAAATGGGCAGACAGGGTGTGAATCATGACAAAAAACGTATATGATGGTTTGCTAGTTATATGAATGGGTGTGTATGTGAGTGTGTGTTTGTGCAGGCCCTTTGCAACCCAATACAGAGTAAACAAAATGGCAATGGATGGACAGATGGCTAGTCATTTTGGTGGTACAATCTGCGTCATTCGCAAGCAAAATAGGACAACCTGCATTAGCCTTGTATTTAAAATAATATGCTTATAATAGATACCCCTGACCCAATATTATGCTGTTGCACTTCGTCCACCAGTGCTGCCTGCTTTATTCTTCTACATTTGCTCACTGTGTTATTAAAGCACCAATTTAACTATTCAGTAAAGAGATGTGAGTCCAGTTTTGGACTACTTTGGATGTGAGTCCGTCCTACTTCCAGGTCCTAGTGCCGGCCGCAAAACGGGTGTGTGTGACAAGTTTTTGATTAAAAACCACAAAGGTATGTTGCCTTACAGTACTGTAGTGTTTACATAATAATGGCGAATGACCGTCACATTCTTAACCATTAATATGTAGTGTTTTAGCTCTGGGTCATATGCGAATCAAATCTTTAACAATTCGGGTTAATTTAATTACATTTCAATTTATAATGTATACTTCATCGGCTACTCGTCCAGCGTTTAGCACAATTTAATATATATTACCAGTTCTGCTTATCACGTGGCCAACGATGATGATACGAATTCTAGTATTTAACAATTATGAGCAAGGTAACTTACGATCTGGGCAAATATTAAGACTTTAAAATACACTTCCAAGACAACAGTTCTTTATAAAGAAACATGAATTTATTTGTCTAATCTACGACACATGAAACTACGTTACTTAAATGCATACACACACACACACACACACACACATGAACAGTTTGGAGGTAAGAAAAGTAAAGGTAAATCTTCTAGTACTGTTTACTAGATCGATCAAAAGAAAGTCATAAGAGCAGAGCCTTGGGTTTAATCTTACGGTTTAGTTATGAAATGAGCTCCAATTTCAGCAAGTTATGCAGTTTTGTTTGGTTACTTGCGTTAGATTTCGTTCACAACCAGTGGTTCGCCTCCAGCAAAGGGAATAACGGTGTTGCTGATTGGTTGGTGCCCTGTTGTAGAGATGACGTCTTTCGGGAAAGGCGTTGATTGCCTGGTTACCGATGGCTGTGCTATGGAACTTCTCCGGAGGGTTTCTTCATTGCGGGACTTTGGAGTTCTGGCACAAAGTCTTGTTGAGAGTTCTTGAAGAGTGGGTGATGCCAGCAGCGGCAGCGTCCGCAAGGGCGGAAGCCCAGGCTGCTTGGAAGAGGTTGTTGTAGGTTGGAGGTCGTAGTAGTGGTCAAGTCTGTCTCCTGCCTGCTGATTTTGACGGAAGTCAGTCCGTCCCACAGGTGATTGGTCCAATCGGATGCGGGTGCGCGGCTTAGCCATGCCTCACGGGTTCCCCCTTCTGTGCATACATTAGCCCGGTGTTTCGACTGTCACGTGGGCTCATTCAGTTGGAGATTTAATATCTTTCATGAATTAATTTAGCATGAGCTCTGTTCATGCTACCAATTTTCCAAGTTTAATAACATTCTTTGAATAAAGCCAGCTTTAGATTGATATCAAACATTACATATCTTACCCACTCATCCCTTCCCTTACCTAATAAAAGTGGTTTGTAAATGCTGCTTACACCTTTTAAGTTATGAAGAATAATCAAGTATACACACAGGAATAAAACATACTGAGTAAATATATCTACATACATTTTGCTCTACTGGCACACTTTAAAGATGGTTTAAAATAGTGTCCATGCCGTATGCCTCTTCGTTCATTGAAAGGCATGTGCTCTGGAGGTCAACGGGAGTGTCAAAGTGTGACTTTGTGCCCCCACCCAACTCGGGGTGAAGCTGTAAAACCGTCCGCTTTGTTTACCGGATCGCTGATTTACACCCTTGGTTTTGGGGTTTACTTCGACAACATTGTTTTACAGACGCTCCTTTATGGTTGCTGATCAGATAAGATTATCGGGATGACGACATGCAGGCTGGGAAATGGGCACTAGAATGTGATCAATTGATTGATCTCTTTGGGAGCCCTGTTGATTCCTACAATACATGCAGTTTTCCCTCAACATATTTATTGTCCGTAGTGAAATTTATTTTTTAAACATGGAAGATCCTAAGCCTGATAAGAGTAAGGTTGAGTAATGTCATGAGTGAAAGTAACCAGTTGGTAAAACATAATGGATATCCCAAGGGGTCATATATGACCCATGTCATTACATGTAGTAGGAAAGAGTTAATTAAAAAAAAACACCTGTTTTAGGGTACACTGGGTCTGTATCATCATTTCAGCCAAAGGAGATAAATTTCCTATTAGGATAAGGTGGTCTGGGTTTTCCAGGATTAATGTTATCAGGAATTATCAGGGATGCTCTGGAGTGGGAAAAAGTGCTTCAGGGGCACCCAGGATTAGACAAACAAGGGCCACTGGCAACAATATTGAAAGAACCACATTCAAGTTTCATTCACACAGTTGCCAAGAAAATCTTTCAGGGGATGAGTATGTAGCGCGGCCACATAAAGGGGCAGTTAAACAGCAGGGGAAAGAAGAAGGAGCTAATGTTGCTCACCTGCACCAACAAACTGGCCCCTATAGGTTATTTTGGTCCCCATGACAATGGTGCTTTGGTTCCGGGGTTAAGCTCACGCGCGCATGCGCAGCTGTGCCGCGAGGGAACCCCGATGACCTATCACGTGTGCCGGTATAAAGCCGGAACCGGCATGACGCTCGAGACTGAGAGATGAAGTCAGCGCGCGACATTGGCATTGACAGCAAGAGCGATTGTTTGTGGATTATCGGCGGATTCTTGTTTCCGGATTTCATACAATAGCCTTCTCATTCTGTTTCCTCGTTCTCCCGGATTTACCATCATTTCCTGGTGAGAACGAACCATCTCTCCTGTATACCATCTCATTCATTCATTCATTCATCTTCTATACCGCTTAATCCTGTGTTCAGGGTCGCGGGGGACCTGGAGCCTATCCCAGGGGAATTCGGGCACTAGGCGGGGTACACCCTGGACAGCTCAATCTCACTATAACCTGGACTTGGACATTCATACATACGCACTCACATTGTTTTTTGTTGCTCTTCATTTGTTTGTTTTGTACATAATATACTTCGGTTGGGTTTTGGTATCTGTTGTGGTGTCCGTCATTCCTTGCTCCGCGAAGGTTGCGCAATACCGGAAGTGAGTGAAATCAGCCCGTATATAGATTTATATACCCGTTTTAGTGTAACTAGCTCTAAAAATAAATCTGAGCGTTACATATTGGTGGCCACTGGGGGGGCTGAAAACACTACTAAGCCTCCTAGACGTCGCCTGGTGGCCCACCATCCGCAGGGACGTCTGGCGGTACGTGGGAGCATGCGAGGTCTGCCAGGACACCCGGAGTGGGGCCAAGCGAACCAGGGGCCAGCAGAGATCAGCCACGCCCGTCGCCCCTCACCCTTGCAAACCCCAGGGTGGATCCGGGAGCTACCACCTGCCAGACCTCACCAGCCACTGGAGCAGCCGACCAGCCACGAACACTCCACAGAGCCAGCCACACATCCATCCACGACCTACCACAGGAACACAGCAGAGGAAGAGACACCAATTCCAACCGGTCAGCCAGCCAAAGAAGCCAGCTACCACAGTTCCCGGCAGCACGAGGCGCCAGAGCTACCGGGCGGGCTTGGTTTGGCAACGGACTCCATCTTTTCCCTCTGCCCATCAAAAACTTGTCAGGTGAGCTAGTGCCCAGTGGGAGTGTCCAGCTAAAAGACATAAAGAAGAGTCAATGGACTGACACTAGGTCTGGGGGCAACCCACAAAGCCGAGTAAGTGGTTCAGGGAAAGCGCTAGTGCGGTCCTCTCCTCACACGCCGGAGGCTGGGGGGGGGGGTCTATGTAGCGCGGCCACATAAAGGGGCAGTTAAACAGCAGGGGAAAGAAGAAGGAGCTAATGTTGCTCACCTGCACCAACAAACTGGCCCAAATCGGTTATTTTGGTCCCCATGACAACGGTCCTTTGGTTCCGGGGTTAAGCTCACGCGCGCATGCGCAGCTGTGCCGCGAGGGAACCCTGATGACCTATCGGGTCACGTGTGCCGGTATAAAGCCGGAACCAGCATGACGCTCGAGACGGAGAGATGAAGTCAGCGCGAGACATTGGCATTGAGAGCAAGAGCGATTGTTTGTGCATTATCGGCGGATTCTTGTTCCCGGATTTCATACAATACCCTTCTCATTCCGGTTCCTCGTTCTCCCGGATTTACCATCATTTCCTGGTGAGAACGAACCATCTCTCCCACATACCATCTCAATCTCACTATAACCTGGACTTGGACATTCATACATACGCACTCACGCACTCGCATACATTACTGACTTTGTATATATTTGTTTATATTTTGTATATATTGTTTTTTTGATGCACTTCATTTGTTTGTTTTGTACATAATACACTTCGGTTTGGTATCTGTTGTGGTGTCCGTCTTTCCTTGCTCCGCGAAGGTTGCGCAATACCGGAAGTGAGTGAAATCAGCCCGTATATAGATTTATATACCCGTTTTGGTATAACTAGCTCTAAAAATAAATCTGAGCGTTACAAGTAAATGCATTTTGTTTACATATGCTTTGCCACTCATAGCCATCAGAGTACCATTTGACTACACTTGTAACATTCCTGGTCTACCCAAGGTTTTTCCATCCAACTTGAGAGAAGCATCTCATAAAGAGCCAGATCCATCTTGTGTGTTGCCTTAAATGAGGTGGACAGGTTCCCAAGTCCATCATTCAATTCAACTTAGATTTTGATTCCATTTTCATACACCCTTGCATGTTAGCTTTTTTATGAGTATGGGTATTCTGTTGTGGCTTATTTTTTTCCATGAATGTGGAAAAAAGTCACTCATCAAGTCTAGTCAAGAATTACAATGATTTCTTACCTGAATATTAATAATATGAACATATTATTTATTAAGTTAGTAAGCCGAATTGGAATTAGCCACTATAGATTTGCTCCACTATTTTAAAGGTTTCCTGATTTCTGCATTTCTGCAGAATAAATTCAATTCTGAATTCATACATTTGGGTCTGTCCCCTACTCGCTACTATTATCCACTCTGTTAATACAAATCTGTCATTAAGCTGGTCTGAAACAATATGCCTCTTTTTTTTCACCTTTAGCTCATTATTGTTTGCTTTACAAGGATTACTAAGTTGAATATTGAGTATATGTGGATTTAAAAATAAATATGACTAACCATTTCTATAAAATGTGAAGTTAATATAGTACCATTTTAATGAAATACACCATACTATACTCTGTTGATGTTAAACTGTTTGTTTTTTGTCCCACCGTGCTTCACCAGGGATTAAACTGAAAGACTCCTATTGGCTATAACAAACTATAAATTTAAGTGTTCTTCTGTTTGGTTAACTAGTTTTATCCATTGTCTATTAGATAAAGTCTTTTGTTATTGTGTAATAGTGCTATATTTCTTTTTTATACTATGCTAATGATGAGGTAGTCTTTAGAGCTGGAATTCATTCTGCATGCTGTAAATGGACAATAAGGTCAAGTTGGATATATTAGAGGAGCCTCCACTTTGTTTCAGCTCACTTAATACATCATGCGTAAAGTTAGCTTATCCTCTGGAAGTTAGACTTATGCTCTATATCCTCTTTAGCATTTCTTGTCTTATCACTGTGCTTGGAAACCTCCTTGTGATTATAACTGTTTTACATTTCAGACAATTACACACATCAACTAATTACCTCATTCTCTCTCTGGCTGTTGCTGATCTGCTTGTAGGAGGAATAGTGATGCCTCCTAGCATGATACGCTCTGTGGAAGCTTGCTGGTATTTAGGGAGCACATTTTGTAAAATACACAGCAGTTTGGATGTCACCGTATGCACTGCATCTGTTATAAACCTGTGTATTATTTCCTTAGACAGATATTATGCTGTGTGTCATCCACTTTTGTACCACAGTAAAATGACTCCTAGTACCATTAGATTGATGATTGTAGTGTGCTGGGGTATTTCTGCATTTGTTGGGTTTGGAATGATATTTTTGGAGCTTAACATTCTTGGAAATGAAAACTTTTATTACAGTAATATCCAGTGTGAAGGTGCATGTATTGTTTTTCAAACTAAAGTGGCAGCAATTGTGTTTCCTATGTTTTCCTTTTATATGCCTGCAGTAATCATGCTTTGTGTTTACATAAAAATCTTACGCACTGCACAAAGACAAGCGCGTGCCATTCAATCTACAAATGCACAGACAAGGAAAGCTGCCGAAAAATCCAGTATGACTAAATCAGAAAGGAAGGCAACAAAAACATTAGCCTTAATTGTGGGAGTTTTTCTTACTTCCTGGGTGCCATTTTATGTCTGTAACTGTGTAGATCCATTTGCAGGATATTCAGTTCCTCCAGTTGTGTTTGATATTTTCCTTTGGATTGGATATTTTAATTCAACATTCAATCCAATAGTGTATGCTTTTTTCTACAGCTGGTTCAGACACGCTTTCAGAGTAATTTTGTCTGGGGAAATATTTCAGGCTAATTCATCCCACACTCGATTGTTTTGATAGTTTTTTTATGGAATATCTGTAGTCTTCGTTTAAATTCTATTAACATTTATTTTAGATAAAATACTGTGTTAATAATGTTAATTATCAAATTCTATAAACAAGAATAACAGAGGTCTATTTGCTGTCCAATTACTTTCTATCTGTATCTTTACTACACATATACACATATCCAGTAGGCTAATACAGCTACATGTCAAAGTAATAAAATAAAATCAGCAATCCCACCCTAATTAAATGAAACATCAAACCATCTAAACTGTCTCCAAACAGCATTTACCATTTAATGTAGTACCTACTACGACTCCCAATTTATTACAAATCATCAGGTCTAAGCAAGAATTACAATGATTTATTACCTGTTAACAGCAAAATGGATAACCATATTTTGGATAGCCAATATGGCATGGATATCCAAAACTTGACTATATATGTGTATGTGTATGTATACACACTACCGTTCAAAAGTTTTAGGTCACTTGCAAATTTCTTCGTTTTTGTTTAGTGATTTATTTTCTACATTCTACAACAATACTGATTTTAAAACTGTAAAATAACACATATGGAATTAGGTAATTACGTAACAACAACAAAAACTACAGTTAGTTGTTATTTTAAGACACAGAGGTCGGCCTTTCTGAAATCGTTCTTGCAAGAACAGTATTGTCAAGTGCATTTGCAAAATCCGTCAAGCACCATAATGAAACTGTCTCTCATGAAGGCCGTCCCAGGAGGACGAGACCAAAACCTACCTCTGCTGCAGACGAGAAGTTCATTTAGAGTTATCAGCCTGAAAAATGACCAATTAACAGCAGCTCAGATTAGAGGCGTTATGAAGTCTTTACAGAGCAGAAGTAGCAGAAACATCTCAATATCAACTGTTCAAAGAAGATTAATGCATTTTTGGACGCCTTCAGCAAAACTTTACAATGTAGAAAGAAATAAAAAATCATGGAAGGTGGTGTAGTTGTTAGCACTGTCGCCTTGCACCTCCAGGGTCCGGGTTCGATTCCCGGCCAGGCTCGATTCCCGTCTCTGTGTGCATGGAGTTTGCATCTGGTCCCCGTGCTTGGTGGGTTTCCTCCGGGTACTCCGGTTTCCTCCCTCAGTCCAAAGACATGCAGATTAGGCTAATTGGCATTTCCAAATTGACCATAGTGTGTGAATGGGTAGGTGAGTGTGTGCCCTGCGATGGATTGGCACGCTGTCCAGGGTGTACCCTGCCTTGTGCCCAGAGTCTCCTGGGATAGGCTCTAGGTCCCTGCAACCCTAATACAGGATAAAGCGGTATAGAAGATGAATGAATGAATGAACGATCATGGAGTTAGAAAGTGTATATATATATATTATTTAGTAAGTTAGTAAGGTGAATTGGAATTAACCACTATAGATTTGCTCCATTATTTTAAGTTCTTCATTATTGAAGCTCAAAGCTGCCATGCTAACAGTAAAACGAATTTTTCAGATTGTTGGAATCTATGACCTATTATGTAGAGGCAAAAACCACCTGTGAAATCTATAAACTACGAATGGATAGAGTAAATTATTAAATTTCTCATAACATTACATGTTGCATAATGGGAGTGCAGGCATGGCATAAGTGCAGATAAGATTAATGAACACTTAAACAAAAACTAACAAAACAGAGATACCACACAACAAGACCTTAAATAAGAATAATAATCTAGACAAATTAACAGTAAGCAAACATTTTAACTTTAAGGTCCCCAAATACATGAATACAGTGTGGATTCAAACTTGTCATGGCTGGTCCATGACAGGCAGGCTTGGAGGACCCAAAAGCAGACACAACAACTGAACTGAGACTTTTAATTAATTTAATGTGGAATGCACTTTTCAGAGGAAATGAGAAGCTTGTACATTCAATGAGGGTAGTGACGAGTTGGGGCACTGGAGATCAGAGTGACAAGGTGCATGAGGCATCCAACATGCAGCGTGAAGGCAGTTGCTGACAGAAGCGCTGAAGAGGAAAGCTCTAATTTCTGAAGCGCATACCTGTGGTCTGTGTTGTAATAAATCCTATGGGCTAGACAGGGTCGTGGTCGTGAAGGGGAAGCGGGAGCTCAAAGACGGGAGTTCAGGCAGTATATCAAACAGGTTAAATCCGTGAGGCGAGAAACATGAAAAAGGGCGAGAAGTCGGCGATGTGAAGGCGAGAACAAAACTTGACGTGAGGCATGAGAAAACTGGGCTAACAGCACGCAATAATTCGGCCGAGAAAGGTTGCTTGATGATGAGTTTAAATAGGCAGAGGTGATGAACTGAGACGGAGAACAGGTGTACAGAAAGCAGAGATTGAGGCGGCAAAAGGGAAAGAGTGGAGTAGAGTGTGGATTGGAGGAGCAGGTGGGCATGACTTGTCTGGAGATGTGGGCATGACCTGGCATACCGTGACAAAACTGACCACAGGTGTGTGCCACTGGATACACCGTGATATAGGACCTGAAAGCTGGGTGGAGGATTAGCATGGGTGCTGTTGTGGGACTGGGCATAAGCCCAAGGCCAGCGCTGGGCTTGAGCACAGGGTGCATAAATTAAATTCAATTCAATTTTATTTGTATAGCACTTTTAACAATTGTCATTGTCTCAAAGCAGCTTTACACAATCAAAAGAATTATTTAAGTTTGTATGGAATGTGAATGTGTATGAATCAAAAATGGTCAGATTGATGGTCAGAATAAATGGTAGGTCTTGGGAGAGAGCTTGGTGGTGGTAAATATTTTCAAAGCCTGGTGGCAGTGTCAGCATAATGTGAGTGAAGCCAGGTGGTGCCATGACATTCTTGAAGACTGGCAGGGGAGACTTAGGAACTCCTAGATAACTGTAGGCACTGCTAAGATTTTCCTGAGCAACGGTCATGTGGTGCAGGGCATATCTTGAGCAGAAGTGACATCAGACAGAGCCTTCCATGATTCAGGCATAGCATGGCATGTAGCAATTCATAGCTCTGGCACAGAATGGACTTGAAGAGGGCACTTAATTTAAGGATAACATGCCTAATAGAATTAAGCTCATGGCTGCTTTTTACTGCTTGCCATTTGTAGGCAAGCAGACTTTTTATAATAATAATCATGATGTTTTTTGCTGTTTGTGTACAACATTGAATAATTATTTCATCCATTACTTGACCATGGCTGGAAATAATATCTGGAATGTGATTGTTAATTTATGACTGAAATAAGGCTGTCCTTTGCCATGTGGAAACCTGCGGCTCGTACTGTCACAGTAGGGCCAGGCTCTGATGCCAGCCAAACACAACGCCCTGCATCTCCAGAATTCTAACCACTATCACCTGAAGTCAATCTAGTCACACCCATAAAAAGCACACATCAAGCTGCAGTCATTGTCCGGGCTCGTATCAGCTAAAGTGGACCAAATCCCGAGATCACACATATGAAGTGTATTTTAACATGCTACTTACCTGTACTCTTTGTTTTCTAGAAGTATCCCAGTCTACCTCCCTCATCTTCATCTTCACATCTCCGTGGTGTGTGCCACTCATAGCTCTCTGATCTCTTCCGTAAGAAACTCCTTGCCAATAATTGTCTCCACAAAAAGAAACAGGGGGAAATCTCAGCTGACATCCGTCACTCAGCGAGACAAACTTTTGAATAAAAACTTGCATGATTTGACACTTATCTCGTAAAACTGCCATTAACTCTCTCTATAAAAATAAACACAGCTCATCCTTAAACTTACCATTGTGTGAGAGTCCGTCCCTGTTACACGTACTTTCACTTTACAAAAGGCAGCGTTTTTATCAAAAGGCTGTTAAACGCATGTGATTTATCGCTAAAAATAAAAATATAGCCTATTCGCTAGATAAACGCTTCCAACACGACAGCGCACTCCAAAGTGAGCCAAATTATTCAAGTTAATTCAATTGAGCCAAATTATTCAAGAGAAAGTTAAAATCTCCAGCAATTAACACTTTGTCTACAGAAACGTCCAGGTCTGAGATGAAATCTGCAAATTCAATAAGAAATTCAGAATACGGCCCTGGAGGTCTGTAAATTATAATTAGTGGAATCAACTGAGCTGATTTAATATACTTAAATACACTTATGTTACTATAAAGAATTTCAAATGAGTTAAATTTGTGTCCGTGTTTTTGTATGATAGACAGATTATCATTATGAATAACTGCGACGCCTCCTCCTCTACCAGTTAACCGAGGCTGGTGTATGTAGCTGTATCCAGGAGGACTAGCTTCATTTAGAGCTACATACTCGTCCTGTTTAACCCATGTTTCAGTTAAACAGAGTATATCAAACGCCTGATCTGTGATAATTTCATTAACAATAACCACTTTTGATGCGAGAGATCTAATATTTAACAATCCTAGCTTCAGATCAGAGGTGCCGGCTGCGCATTCAGTATGATCTGAGTTTGTGGTCTTTATGTTAATTAAATTATTGAAACAGACTTTCTGAGTCTTTCTACATTTTTGCTTAGCTCGGGGAACAGACACAGTCTCAATATGGTGAACCCTGAGTGACGACTCTATGCAGCTAGCAGACGGTTGGTTTAGCCTGTCTGTCTGCTCCCTGGCCTGGGCTCTGGATTGTCACCGATTAACTAGACCTCTACTGAGACTATGAGCTATACTACAGGAAATGAGAGCAGCACCTTCCCGAGTGGGATGGACACCGTCCCGCCCTAACAGGCCAGCTTTGCCCTCAAAGGTCTTCCAATTATCTATAAAGCCCACATTATTTTTGGAGCACCACCTGGACATCAGCGACCATAACCTACTGTAAGCTATGTCGCCACGTCTCATTGGGATGGGACAAGAGCATATTACTTCATCAGACATCGCCTTCGCTAATTTAAACACCTCTGTAAAGTTACTCTTACTAACCTCTGACTGACGAAGGCGTATATCATTAGCTCCAGCATGTACCACTATCTTAGAGAACCTGTGCTGTCCTAGAGCCCTAAGATTACCTGCTATGTCCGGTGCTCTGGCTCCCGGGGTACACCTAACCACTGCCGCTGGCGCCCCTAAAGGTCTCGCTAATTTCACGTGTCTCAGTATAAAGTCTCCTATAACCAGAGCTCTTTCAGGTTTCTCAGCGGGTGCATCACTGAGGAGAGCAAACCTGTTGGACACGTGAGGCGCAGAGTAGGTGTGCTCCGGTGGGCTAGCCTTAGCGTTGGCTGAACGAGTATGCCGGCGAGTCGTCACCCACTCGCCCTGCTGTGAGGGCTCTAATGCCGGAGTCGGGGGCTGTTTATCTCTGCCTGTGGCACCCAGACTGTCCACTACGGGAATAACGCTGCTCTCACACTCTCTAACCCTCTCTAAAGTCTGGATGCGCTCCTCTAACGCTGATATCTTCTCCGTCAGAGTGCTCACTAACACACACCTATCACAAATAAAGTTATCGCTATTGACGGAGGAAGAATGTCTAAACATCCTGCACTCCACACACTGAACAAGCTGAACGCTAGACATGATAACGTACCTCTGTGTCGGAGTTTTAGTTGTTTGGAGATGAATTCCGTTAGTTGTTCTTAGACGAGGAAACTCACGCGTTCTCCAAAAATTGCAAAAAAAAGGCGAAGCCGAATAGTATGGAGATGTAAAAGGTAGTTGCTATTAATATTGTTATTGTATAAAGCGATGTAATTTAAACGCTGATACAAATGCGAAACTTTCGCGGCAATGATACGAAAATTCTATTCTGTTTCCCTATCCAAGCCCGCCTGCAGACCTAGCCTGGGGAGACGCTCAGCGTGTTTTTTTGTTTTATGTGGACTAAGAATTTATAAAATAACACTTAGTGGACTTGCATCAATGTCACCATGCAAGTCATGACAGCAGTGTTATGGATACAGTGGGAGCCACGTCAAACAGCCGCTTGGAGCATGATGGATCCATGGCAAGACCATGAAGGGTTAATGCACGGTCCGTGCACGGAGTGTGATCCCCGGCGATGACGCAGTTAACGATGCCCAGCCCCATAAACGCCCCCATGCGCTTTCTAAAAAGATGGTTGCAATGCTGTATAATTCCGCCAGATGAAGCATTGACTGGCACAGTTAACTGCAGTGTCCAGGAAGCCCAATATCGTATCTTTAATATACAGACAGTTCTTGTATTGTCAACATAGTTTCATAAATAGATGACGTGGTAAAAAACAACAACAAACCGCTTAATAAAACAGATTTGTTAAATCACTCAATACACAACCCATGATGATTATGCTATTTATTATTTAATAATGACTTAATAAAACTAGTTAGTGAAATATTTTTAAGACATCCTGAAATGATCCTTAAAGACACGGTAACGTCTGTAATTTGTCTATACCTGATCATTGTAGGTACGGAATAAAAACGCGGTCTATGTACAGTATTTTACATTACGGTGTATTTTACCTCGTTCCATTTAATACACTGATTGATAATATTTTGCTGCAAAGTAAAGCTCAAAATGTAACGTCTGCTTGGGTTTGTTTTCGTTATATTTTTGATGATGTTTTCGCTGATGTTTTTTTTTTCACTGAGTCAACAAGTGGCATAAGAAAGGCAATTAATGGCGCATGCAACCTGGAACAAATATCTGCCCATATGGATCAGTATTTCTTTAGTCATTTAATCATGCATAATGGGTTAATCACTTATGACAACTGTGAATGGATGCGGCAGCAGAGACACATTAAATCCCCATAAACACTTGGAAACAATAGTAAAAAGGTTCCAGAGGGTTAGCGCCTGTTATACTAATGTATTTTTACTGATTTTTTACTGCTTATATTTCGTTTGGTTTTACGCAATTTCATGTGTTGTGTGTGTGTATGTGTGTATTGTGTGTGTGTGCACGAGCAACTTCCAAGACAAGAGCAACTCCCCTGTGGCTCCCGTGGCGCAATCGGTTAGCGCGTGGTACTTATGAAGCAGTACAGAGAAGCAATACCGAGTTCGAGCCTCACCTAAAGCACCCAAAGTATTTTACTGCATATCGTGCTGTGTATGTGACAAATAACATTTTTATTTGAAAATAAAGCTTAAAATTTAACTTCTCAATCTGTCCATATGGATCAGTGTGTCTTTAGTCATTTAACTAGCATAACGTCCCACATCAAAGATCTGATGGGGCATAAATCACTTATCACAACGGTGTATAGATGCGGCAGCAGAGACAGATTTAATCCCCATAAACATTCACACTTGAAAACAAAACTAACAGAACTAAAAAGTTCTAGAGTGTTAGTGCCTGTTATCACAGGACAGGAATCACCTACAGGATACTACTGTATTTTTACTGCTAATTTTTTTTACCCTAGTTTCATTTGGTTGTACGCGATTTCATGTGTTATTTGTGTGTGTCTGTGTGTGTACAGTGTGTGTGTGTATACAGTGTGTGTGTGAGTGCGAGAGATAGCGTGAGAGCGCGTGCGTGAGGGAGGGCTTACATGGCGATTTGTCCAAGGTTACTAAAACCTGGCTTATATAAACATTATTTCAATTTAACTCATGGGTCTCAATCACAGATGACACGACAAATTATATACTCTGAAACATTCATTTTAACATTTAAAAATATATACAAAAACATAAATACTAATGTTATCATGGTGTAAATTATTAACATTAGGTTAGGTCCTGCCCTTAATTAATTCATATTATAATTACTTTTACATAGTATAGTTACTGGACTGACATGACCAAAACTAGCTATTTCATTTAGCCTTTCTAAAATCAACCCATATATCATTTATAATCAGAAAACATAAAACATATTATGATCTGTTCAATAGCCCATCTGTTTTAATTTAGTTTGTATTTTTTTATTATTCATAAGACAACCTTTCAGTTTTGTAAATATTTTAGTTATAGTGTGTTAAGTCTTACTTTAGGTTAAACGTTTTTGAGAATTTGACCATCCAGCTTAGATAAATGTTATGTCATTGATTCATAAAATCTGGATTATGGATATTTTATTTTATTTATTTATATTTTTATTTTTTAGTTTCCCCCCTGAGGGATTGCCACTTTATTGTGGTCAGGGGGTTTGCGTGTCTCAACACAATTAAGCAAGGACAATACTGTTACTATAAGCCCAGGGAAAAAACAGTGCTCGAACATGATGCCCCCTTCAAATTTCTGACTGCCCCCCCCCTCCGTATGGTCTGGTCTAGAACGGCCCTGCCTCTGACCGTCTTTTGTCTTGTAAATGAGTATTCTCACTCACCTTCCAATCCCCCCAGCGCACACACTCTGTTTGTTTGTCCTGTAAACTTTAACTGTGTTTGCTAGGGCACTTTGTTATACACAGTACTTTAATGTATGTAACACTTACTTAACTTACTGGATTGGTTTAATTATCGCTTATTACCTTATTCAGCAAAATTAATTAATTATTAACGTATTGAAGTATTTTAGTTAAGGACAAAAACAGACCCTGTGGTCCTTGTGTTTAGAACTGCTGAACAGCCGTGTTCATAGGTTTAATCAATGATGGATGAATGGAGAGGTGTGTGTGTGTGTGTGTGTGCGCACGCGCGCGCTCTCCTGCATTTCTCCGTTGGCTTTAACACGCACACCCATCCCCCCGCCAAAAACACACACAGAGCAATTAACATGTCATACTCAGTATTCTCCATTGAGGTTTCTCACCTTCCACTCCTAAGTTTGTCTTTGCTCTTTTGGAGTTCTTAAAAACCAAAACATTTATTTATACTGAGAAAAAATTATTATGGGTCACATAATCACAAACACAAATACATATGATCAAGTGTTTAACTGTTTTCATTTGTTTCTATGACCAATAATAATTATTATTATGATTTTCAGCCCAACTCTTTGACTATTTAAAACAAAGTTGTGTCCCATTTTTTGCCCATTGAAGTTGTTGGTTCAACTAAACGTTTTTTAAATACCCAAACAATCCCCCAAAATTAAAACACGCAAACATGACTTTACCAATTCAATGTATTCTTTCAAAACTAGTCAAAGTTAAAACAGTAATTTATATAAAACAGATGAATACATGTTGTCTTTTTGCTTAAAGTTCATTAAACTACCCGGATACACCAGCTGCTTATAAGTCTCTATCTATAGTCCTTTTACATTAAAATATCAATTTTTCAAATATCAAAACTATTAAACATGGAACAGTTGAAGTCTTTGTTTCCCCCAAAGTACTGCATCAGACATTTTGCAGTTCTATGTTCAGAATATACAGTAGACCTGATCAAACATCATTCTAAAGCTGTCGGACTGTGACGTCATCCCTCCTACAGCTCCATCAACAGCTTGTTCAGGCTCATCCAGTCCTGTAGCTCCAAAAGTCCAGCCGTCAGCCGTCTGACCCGCCAATCCTCCACAGCGGAGCTCTGCTTAAAGACAACAGGAGAATTTAGTCAAGACAAAGATAAATAAACTTCACAGAACATATAGTTCTAATAAAAATAAAATATATTAATAAACCTATTTACCACAGAGTGTGTAAAATACTATTTTGGGGATTCTGTAATGTAAATAAACTGCCTGTGCTAATGTTAACCAGTGAACAGTGTTAGTGTTAACCAGTGACTGTCTGTATTATCATCTGAATTAAATTAACCGAGAATTTACTTAATGCGCTTCTCATACAAATAAGTTAAGCGATATAACACTCGTATATGAGCATTAGTTAATCTCTGAAGCCAAACTATAACTTACTGAAGCCCCTCACACCTCCCCCCTCCTCCTCCTAACTGATAAACACTTCAGTGTTGTTATTCAGCTCGTTAACTAAGCGCTCGCGCTACCGCGGAAAGTCCCGGCCAAAGTGGATAAAATATAAACCCGGTTATGAGCGTTACTAGTTCCTGTACATCTACCCTCAGTCTGTGTCCCTCATGAACTGCACCACGTTATATTACAGTAACAGAAATAACCTGCAGATTAACTCTTAACCAAAGAATAAATAACGGCTGAATTTATCCAGACAGCACGCGGTGAGATTCTCTCAGTATTTACAGAGAACACAAACACTCTTCATCGGGTAGTGCAGCTCTTGTAATAGGGACATTAATAATATTTTCGAAGCTTGAGCATGTTTTTGAGTTAAAGTGGACTGACATTGTGAGTTTGTGACACTGACAGTAAGCTGTAATACTAACTCCAGACTTGGTAAACAGACCATTAAGTTCTCTAAAGTCACATCTAACCGCTGCTGGTGCTGTCAGTGATATTTATAACGGCCAATAAAAAAATAAACTGGGAAATAAACTGTAAACTACCCCAAACACATTTTTATAAAATAAAACATCACTTTCCACGAATAGTCCGTTAAGCCGCCATCTTCATCTCTGTAGTTTGGTAGCGTCAGTACGGCGGGGGGTGGAAGCGCGTTGTTAAAATCACATGATTGCAACTCAGCGCAGCTGGCTTGTTTTTGAGAATGAACGTGTTCTTGAAAACGAAGCGCCATCGAGTGGTGGCACCAGGTAAATGAATAAATAGGGCTTGAATGGGCGTGTTTACTGTGAAATCTTGACACGCGTTTCTGGCAGAAAAGGGAGGGGGGATTACGGCGTGCATAGTGCATTCACACGCCATTCACACGTCAGCCACACGGTCGCAGCTATTTGGCGTGGCTCCCACTGTAAATCCGCTCATATCTGCGCACGCTTTTATCAGCCTTGTGATCAAAAAGCCGCATGCGCAACTCACTTTGACTTTACAAAAGGCAGTGTTCATTGTTTAGTGTATATTTATAGCGCATTTACACAATGAAACAATATTTTTTGGGGCTAACTTATCATACATTTTTGTATTCATTGTTGTAATTCATCTTTTAGCACACATGCGCGGGCGCGTTACAATAATAATAAGTATAATAACAATAATAATAAATTCAGAGCACTACTACTACTACTACTAATAATAATAATAATAATAATAATATTGAATGGAGAAAGCACAGTCAAAGAAGTATGGTCATTGAAGGAGAGAATAAAATGAAGAATAAATACATATCAGTATTTACACTTCGAGCTCGACACGTTTATGAGCTCTTTCGCTTGCTGTCAATGGGCGCCTAAGAGAGATGAAACATTTTTGATTTCAGTAGACACACAATACTTCAGACTGAAACACGACTGCCCCCTACAGGTAATGAATGCATTTTCACAGCGCCCAAAATTCCTTTTCTTGAAATGTGCGTTCGTAATGGCCAGATGTGTATGAGTGGCTTCGTAAGAAGTATTTCAAAGTCCTGGAGTAGCCTAGCCAGTCTCCAGATCTCAACCCCATATAAACTCTTTGGAGGGAGTTGAAAGTCCGTATTGCCCAGCGACAGCCCAAAAACATCACTGCTCTTAAAGAGATCTGCATGGAGGAATGGGCAAAAATTCCAGCAACAGTGTGTAAAAACACAGACTTACAGAAAACATTTGGCCTCCGTCATTGCCAACAAAGGGTATATAAGGGTATATATATAATATTTGTTATTGACTAAATACTTCTTTTCCACCATAATTTCAAATAAATTCTTTAAAAATCCTACAATGTGATTTTCAGATTTTTTTTTTCTTATTCAGTCTCCTTTTATACCTATATATTTTATACCTATGATGGTATAGTTTATACCTATGATAAATTACAGGCTTCTCTCATCTTTTTAAGTGGGAGAACTTGCACAATTGGTGGCTGACTAAATACTGTTTTTGCCCCACTGTACATAATGTCTTTTAACAGCAGGCAATGGGAATTTACAGAAATATAGCTAAAGATTTACATTTTATTAATATACCAGGCACATTTTCCCAAATAATTATTTAAATTAGCTAAGTATACTCAGCAAAAAAAGAAACGTCCTCTGACTTTCAACTGTTTTTACTTTCAGTAAACTTAATGTGTAAATATTTGTATGAACACTAAAAGAGTCAACACCATAAGACATACTGTAAACTAAAAAGTAACAGTCAGTATCTGGTGTGGCCACCAGCTGCTTGAAGTACTGCAGTGCATCTCCTCCTCATGGACTGGACCAGATTTGTCAGTTCTTGCTGTGAGATGGAGGAATTGTGTGTTCCTGGTGTGACTCGGGCAGTTGTTGTGGCCATCCTGTACCTGTCACGCAGGTGTGATATTCGGATGTACCCATCCTGTGCAGGTGTTACACATGGTCTTCCATCGGGAGGTCCATCAGCTGTCCTTCCTGTCTCCCTGTAGCGCCGTCTTAGGCGTCTCACAGTGCGGACATGGCGATTTATTGCCCTATAGCCACATCAGCAGTCCTCATGTCCCCCTGCAGCATGCCTAATGCACGTTCACGCAGATGAGCAGGGACCCTGGGCATCTTTCTTTGGGTGTTTTTCACACTTGGTAGACAAGTATTTTTAATGTCCTGCGTTTTTAGAACTGTGACCTTAAATGACTACTTTCTGTAAGCTGTTAAGGTCTTAACGACCATTCCACAGGTACATGTTAATTAATTGATTCTGGTTAATTGAACATGCATGGAAAACGTCTCGGGTTACTTTGCTGTATGGGAACCATTTTGTGTGCCGGTTGTGAAGCATGTGTGCAAACACGCCAAATTTTTTGGCTATATATAACCTCGGTCAGGTGACGTCATCTGATTAGACGCAGCTGCAGTTTATAAATACTAGTGAGCCGGCGACACACCTCAGATCATTTGTCTTCATGCTGACATTGTGATCGTGTTTGTGCAGCAAGCATTTAAAAGCCATTCTAAACAGAGAAAAAATGACAAAAAAACAATAAAACTCACCAGATAAAATGGCGGAGTTTAGTGTCTCATGCCCGTGCGGTAACCGTCTTTCTGAAGACGATACTCTCAACCTCTGTTTTGAATGTTTGGGTGAAAGCCACGCTCTCTTTGGACTTGGACTGATCTGAATCTCGCTAGGCGAGAAGTGCAGAAGGAAAGCGTCAGTAGCCGCGCACCCACCCGGAAGGAATGGGAACGCCTTTGAAAGGGAACATTGTTTAAACCCTTTACAATGAAGATCTGTAAAGTTATTTGGATTTTTAAACATTATTGTTGAAATACACAGTCCTGAAAAAGGGGCGTTTCTTTTTTTGCTGAGTATAGATAAGCATTAAGAACAACAGTCAACGGACCAAGAGCAACAGCTTAGTGCTTTCAAGATTCAAACTTATCCAACACTGCATTAGGTATATGGAGCACCATGTCTACAATAGCAGAACCACTACTTAATTTAATTCAATTCAATTCAATTTTATTTATATAGCACTTTTAACAATGGTCATTGTCTCAAAGCAGCTTCACAAAAATTAAAGAATTTTTTTTAGAAAAGAAAATATTTCGAAGTGTGTATGTGTGAGAAAAATGTGTATAGGTAACAATGAATGATGAATGAAATGTCTCTGATGAGCAAGCCAAGGGTGATGGCGACAGTGGCAAGGAAAAACTCCCTGAGATGGCATTAGGAAGAAACCTTGAGAGGAACCAGATTCAACAGGGAACCCATCCTCATTTGGGTGATAACAGATGATATAACATCATGTGTGTTGTGCAGGTGAAAGTTCAATATGACAGAACTTCTTTAAATTAACATGAAGACCAGTTCAGTACAGGGACGAGTCAGCAGGTGCAGAGGGCAGATGAGGTCTGGATCACTGGAAGCACAGGAGCAGCATGTGTAGCTCCAAACCATCATGAAGCAGAATCCAGCTGGAGCTGGTCCTTCTCTGGATGCCTCAGGAACCTCGCAGGGTCGGCCTTTGTCTACTGAAGCTGGCAAAATCTCCCGATGCCTCGGGATAGGCTTATAATTACATTTTAAGCTTTTAGCATACACACTTAATTACTTAAACTTAATTACATTCAAAATGTAGTCAAAATGTGGAATTACTGTATGTAACGGATTAATGAGCATACTTCAGAATATAATCATGAAAGTTATTTTAGATTAGATAAGTGTTAAAACATTTCTGTAAAATGTGAATATAATGTCTAGTACATAATCAATATTGTTTTATGTTTATGTTTATTTTGGGGAATAAATCATACTAAACCTGCTCTATGCTGTGATTTGGGCTCTTTGTCTTTCTTCTTCCATCAGGCTCCACCAGGGATTAAATAGATAGATGTCTATTGGCTACAATAGACTATATATGTTCTTCATTTTGGCTTATGTTCCTAGATATGGTACAACATTTGATAAAATATTATGAATATTAGTTTGCAGTATGCATTATTTGAGCTCTTATGCATAGTTTATTACCTAATGACATTGGCTTATTGTGTTTTACAAATATAATATTACTTAGTATATTATTTAAATTATGCGGTTATTACAGATTTTGTCTTTTGTAATTTTTCCCCCAGGTCTTTCAGCTGTGCTCTACAGTAGATGATCATCTTGTAGATGGACAAGATGATCAATTTGGATTATTTGCAGGAGACTTCACTTTGTTTTATTTCTCTTAATACCTCATGTCTTAAGATTAATTATCCTCGAGAAATTCAGCTTTTTCTCTACATCCTCTTTAGCACATTTTCTCTCATCACTGTGATTGGAAATTTGCTGGTGATTATAACTGTTGTACATTTCAAACAATTAAGCACTGCAACTAATTACCTCATTCTCTCTCTAGCTGTCGCTGATCTGCTTGTAGGAGCAGTAGTGATGCCTCCTAGCATGATACGCTCTGTGGAAACTTGCTGGTATTTAGGGAGCACATTTTGTAAAATACACAGTAGTTTGGACGTCACTCTCTGCACTGCCTCCATTTTTAACCTGTGTATTATTTCTTTAGACCGATATTATGCTGTCTGTCATCCATTTCTATATCACAGGAAAATGACTCCTAACACTATTAGATTCATGATTGTAGTGTGTTGGGCTATTTCTGCTGCAACTGGGTTTGGTATGATATTTCTGGAGCTCAATATTCTTGGAAGTGAAGATTTTTATTATAATACCTTCCTTTGTGAGGGTGCATGTACAATATTTCAAACTAAAGTGGCAGCCTTGGCATTTACTATATTTTGTTTTTACCTCCCTGCATTAACCATGCTGTGTGTGTATGTGAAAATCTTTCGCACTGCACAAAGACAAGCTCGTGCAATTCAAGCTACTAATGCAAATATGAAGCCTGTCGATGAAAAAAATTGCATCAGCAAGTCAGAAAGGAAGGCCACAAAAACATTAGCTATAATCATGGGAGTTTTTCTGAGCTCCTGGGTGCCATTTTTTACCTCTAACTGCATAGATCCATTTATAGGATATTCAGTTCCACCTGTTGTGCCTGATGTATTAATCTGGGTGGCATATTTCAATTCAACATGCAATCCGATAGTGTATGCATTTTTCTACAGCTGGTTCAGACGTGCTTTTAGAGTCATTTGGTCGGGTGAAATATTCGTGGCTAAGTCTTCACACACCAGATTGCTTTAAATGTCTTTTGTTTGTTTTTTTGTTGTTGTTTTTTTTAAACGCTTGTTGTGTTTGGACTGTATGTTACTAACTACTAGGTTTATATATATATATATATATATATATATATATATATATATATATATATATATATATATATATATATTCAGGGCTCCATTTACATCCAGACTGTGTTCAATAATGAGATAAATATGTGATACATTGCTTTTTAACTTTTATAATAAAACTTTGAAACAACAGACACTGTCACAGGGTTGAGGGCTTTGCTCAAGGTCCCAAAAAATGCAGCTTATCATAAAAACTATTTTTTTTTCATTTCACTAATCCAGAGCCTAATCCTTCACTGATCCTATCTGCACAGTCATTAAAAAGCAAAGCAGATGAGACATTATGAGGAAACACATTTTGCATAATTTATTGGTTAAACTTTTAACTTGTGTACAAAACCTATAGTTCTTGCAGGGTTTAAACCAGCCCTTGCCACCCTTATAGCAACAGTCTTTAATCATACTTACAGATGTACAGTTAAAATTATATATATATATATATTACAGATTGATCATTCTAATCATAATTGCAGTTATAGGTTACATTTAGCAAATACCCTTAACTACAAAGAATTACAGGCGTTCATTAAGCTAAAGTCCTGTTATAGTTCCTGTAAAAACAATCATTAAATAAACTTAGAAACTGTACTACACTTTCTTACTTAAAGAAATAAAATAAAAAAAATTACCCTTGAGTTGGTTTATTCTTTGATTTCTTTCGATTTTTACACTACATCATACAGCAAATATTTATAATCTATACTTCAGGTTGTATTGTATTGTATTGTATTGTTTGCAAAGTTGTCAGATATAATAAAAAAAAAATTCTAGTGAGAACTATGTTATATCAGAGGCCTAATTAGTTTACCAGACAAGACAATACTGATTCAAAACATCTTACTCTCGGACCTTAAGTCATGTTGTATGATTTTGACTTTGCTACAGAGCAGGTGGCGTCCATGACATTCTTGAGGGGGGGGACTTAGGGACTTAGAACTCCCTTGATAACTGAAGGCACTGCTGAGCTAGGCTGAGATGGTCCTAAGCAAGTTACATCAGACAGAGACTTCCATGATCCTGTAGCATCAGTGCAACTGGAACTGTCCAGCAGTATGACAAGCTGCGCTGCTTGCTGCTGGATTGCCAGTAGCTGTCGCCATTGCTTTTATGCTGGAGCCATTTGTAGGCAATCAGTTATGGGCTTTATCCTCACCCTGTGTGCATGGTTCCATCTTTGCTGCCAGTCTCATTTTTGATTTTGCATTCCTTACTTCCGTATGCTCCACATCATTGGTGGCGTGTCCCCCTGATTGCAAGGCAATTGCTTGCACAGTTCATAAGAGAAGTCAAAGGGTGAGGACTGTATGAACAGAAGGAGCTTAAATAAGATGAATGAGTGGAAACTATCTCGATTGTGTCAATGTGGGCAGCAGGACTAAATCACATTAATGGTGTTAAGAGAAAGATGCATCTATTAAGATATCAAAATATATATTTTTTATTTTAATTCCATTTTGTTTAAGAAGATCTTGATTCATCAACTTTTCAATCAACAGTAGGCAGACATAAATGACAGGGATTTGCTAGAAATGAAACAATTATACAGATGTTCATAAATAAGTCTTAAAGAGCATGATGGGTAAAGGGGTTGAGTGGAGTTGCATGATATGTCATTGCTCTATCACAAGGGGTTTGCTGTCATATCCATGCCGGAACAGGCACTGAATTTCCCCACCCACAGCTTAATACTGCCTACAGAAACAGCTGTGACAAACTTCATTTCATAATTCCTCTTAGCAGCTACTGTACCTTGACTACTTACTGTATGGTCCTGCAAGCTATCATACACACTTCAAAACCACATAGTGGGCAATTTAGTATCCAGTATCCAGTATACCTGACTCTGTCCTAGCTTTCCAGACTTCCAATTCAGCCATGCTCCATCAGCCATGCTCCATTGATTCCACTTGCAGATGTCTTGACCGCATGCCTGTCAGTTCCCGGATTCTGTTTATCTGTAATTGTTTTGATACCTTTGTTCTTCACATTTAATGCAATAAAAAGTTAACCTGCCCTTTTTGTTTTTTTTTAAGTTCAAGTTCAAATTCTGACACTGCCACAGCCCCCTTGTCAGGAAGCATAAAAGGCTATGAGTTCAAGAAAACAATACTCAGGTAACCAAATCAAAATATTCAACTGTCTGTGCTATGACAACAATCATAAAGCAGGTCATCATGCATCACATTGTCATAGTTAAACCAGGATTAAAAAACATAAGATGATTAAAGCCAGACAGGATGCACACAATGCAGAAGCTTAGAACTGTCCTGAGGTAAGCACAGAGTGACAGAGCAATACAGAGTGTGTGTGTGTGTGTGTGTGTGTGTGTGTGTGTGTGTGTGTGTGTGTGTGTGTGTGTGTGTCTTGGGTGTTTATTTGTGTGGGCTTGATTTTGTGTTTTTGTTGATCTTCTGCTATTTTTTTTAACAATGATAGAAACACAGAAACATCTGAGGGATGTCCAGATTAGAACTTTTTGAGGATATTTACCATCATTTAAAGTAATTTGTCTACTTGGTGGCAAGTTTGCGTACTATGTAACTATTGTCTAATCTTGTCTTTGATCTCACATGAAAGAAACTTGAGCCATTACATTGTAGTCTATATCACTAGTGGCATGTACTGTATTGAGGGGTGCAGCTGCATCATTAGTGGGGTTTTTACCAAGACTCAGGGCACACATTCAGGGAGTCTTACCAATTTCTGATCATGTCCCTGGAGAAAATGCTTTCATTTAACTTCCCTGGTTAATTTGTTGTTAAGCTAAATGCCCATAAACGTGAATGTGAAAAATAAGATTAGACGTTGCAAATTTCTACTTAAAACACCACAAATGCTGCAGATGCTAGTGCATGAGAAAGTAAACTCAAACATGAAGAAAATGTTAGAGGCAAAACAATAATGACTTTTAAACATTGCAAAATTAATTTAAGATTATTTTTTCTGTCTAAAAAAAATAACAATGCCAGGCGACCCAGCTGCGGGTTTTAAAACATGTATAATCTGATTAAAAGAGAATAAAATTGAATGAAACTACATAAGATTTAAAGCAGTAGACAGGCGTCCAATGCATGAGGATCATATTTTGAACTTTGAACATTGGATGAAAAAAAATGGAAAGATCCTGATTAAATTGCATCATTCACCATCAGGTGTTTACATGCTTCATTACAATTGGCTATGATAGACTATAAATTTAGACTTTATTTCCCTTGGTTTAGTTCATCTACATGGTATAAAGAGGTACAGTATGAAGGATTATTATAAAATAACTGTTTGGAATGTAACCACTACCATTAGTTTGAAGTATATCATTTATAACAGCGATGTACTGCATCATGGTTACTAGAGTTGTAATAGTAGCACCTCAGTATTACTAGTTGTGGTGGAACCTACTGTAGATCTTGTTATTTCTTTTTTCAGATTTAGAACTTGTGAGTGCTCTACATGGACAATATCAATGAATTGGGGATTTTGGAGGAGCCCTCACTTTGTTTCAGTTCCCTTAATACCTCATGTTTGAAGACTGATTATCCACTTCAAGTCCGGGTTTTGCTCTACATCCTCTTTAGCACTTCATCTCTTATCACAGTGATTGGAAATTTGCTGGTGATTATAACTGTTGTACATTTCAGACAATTACACACACCTACTAATGACCTCATTCTCTCTCTAGCCGTCGCTGATCTGCTTGTAGGAGGAATAGTGATGCCTCCTAGCATGATGCGCTCTGTGGAAACTTGCTGGTATTTAGGGAGCACATTTTGTAAAATACACAGCAGTTTGGATGTTACTGTGTGCAGTGCCTCCATTTTAAACCTGTGTATTATTTCTTTAGACAGATATTATGCTGTGTGTCATCCATTTCTATATCACAGGAAAATGACTCCTAATACCATTAGATTCATGATTGTAGTGTGTTGGGGGATATCTGCAGCACTCGGGTTTGGTATGATATTTCTGGAGCTTAATATTCTTGGAAGTGAAGATTTTTATTACAATACCTTCCTCTGTGAGGGTGCATGTTTGGTTTTTCAAACTAAAGCAGCAGCTGTAGTGTTTCCAATTCTCTGCTTTTACATCCCTGCAGTAATCATGCTGTGTGTGTATGTGAAAATATTTTTCACTGCACGGAGACAAGCGCGTGCAATTCAATCCACAAACGCAAAGATGAGCACAACTGAGGAAAAAGCTGGCATGAGCAAGTCAGAAAAGAAGGCCACAAGAACATTATCCATAATTGTGGGAGTTTTTCTGATTTCATGGGTGCCATTTTTTATTTGTGACTGCTTAGATCCATTTACAGGATATTCAATTCCTCAGATTGTGTTTGATTTGTTCCTCTGGGTTGGATATTTTAACTCAACCTGTAATCCGATAGTCTATGCATTTTTTTATACCTGGTTCAGACAAGCTTTTAGAGTCATTCTTTCTGGAGGAATATTTCGAGCAAATTCATCACATACCAGATTGTTTTGATTGCTGTTGTTTTTTTTTTCTCTCGCTGGAATTCAATGTTCTTTCATTTTCATGAACACCTTAAATGAATAAAACAGTTCCAAACAAGGTGGAAAAGGGGGTAGCATCAGCTTTTCCATGTCTGTCGGTTCTAATTCTTTCTCATGTCTGTGCTTTAAGAAATCTAATCATTGAACTGGATCCTCGTTTTGGGGGCTAGCAACCAATCATTTTGTTCTTGCCATTGTAAAATCTCAACAAATATTGAAATGGCCCTGTTTCCCTCATTTTTTTATTATAACCCGATTTTAGACTAGTAATATTTAACACTTTACAATAATGTGAATAAAGTCAACATATTTATTGAATAGCATTTTTTATTATTTTTTACTTTTATTGAAAAGTTTTTCATGTCCAGATGTGTATTTCATGTACAGTATTTATATTAGTGCAAATTTTTAAAATATAATTTTTTTAAAAATGTGGTTCTCCATTGTTCTTAAAATTTAATGTGTCACATTTTTTTATAACTTTTATTATATATATATATATATATATATATATATATATTTTTTTTTTTTTTTTTACTGTATATATAAAATCAAAGTTAACACAAGACTAATATTTACATACATTTCTTTGCCACTAGTTTCTTTTCTGCTCATTCACCAAAGCTGTTCCAGTTACAATCACCTCCCCTCTAATTCCTAGAAACTCCATTCACATATGAATAATTTGAGGACTGATTTTTTTTTATGCCACATATGAAATATTAAATAATAAATATTTCTTCAAATTATTCTTTAAACTATAGAGAACATAAACTCTGATGAGAAAATTCTAATTATAGAATTTTTACATACTCAAATACATTTGTTCATATGTTATTTATTCCCTGCTTGTTGAGTACTGGAGAACATCTTGCAATCCCTTCCAAACATGACTATAGTACATATGGAACCATAATCTAACACTAAATGATAAAAATTTGTTCTAAACCTACTCAATTATTTCCTTACTGGTGAAATGCACCTAAATCTTTTACATAATCAATTATCAAAGCTGTGATTAAAAAAAAATGTCCTGTAATCTATCCAAATATACAGTGGGCCTATAATTAAACCTTCCCTTTCGTCTCCAAAATCGTAGAAATACACAACAGTTATGATCATACTTATACAGGAAAAACATACATGGACTGTATCAGTCAGGATTTATGTCTAATGATAGCACAAAGACAGTGCTGGTTAAAGTGATAAATGACCTACAACTGGCTCCTGATCATGATTGTTTTAACGTTAGTACAGGTTTTGACACCACTTATCATACCGTGATATATAAGAAAATGTTTTTGGAGTTAAGATAAAGTACTCTCTTGGCTAAGGTCATTTATTACTGATCATTATCAGTGAAACATTTCTATGCAGACTGCAGTAATGTTTGTCTTCCAGTTTTGGCCTATTGCATTTTAGCTTTTTGCCAAGTGCTTTTCTTGGTAAAATTTTCATAAACATGGAATTAATTTCCAGTGTGATTCTGATGCACAACTGTATATTTCACTAAAACCATTAGGAACTGAATTTTTATTTGTTTTCTTCTACTCAGTACCAGTAAAAAGTTTGACCTTCCTACTCAATTCTTATTTTATTTATTCATTTATTTATATTGTTTTCAACATTGTAAAAAATCATGACACAACAATAATGGAATTATGTACAGTGGTTAACAAAACCAATTTGCTAAAAAATCATCACCTCGAATGGTTTTCCAACATTGGTAAAGGAGTTCTCAGATGTGTTGAATACTTGTTGGCAGCTTTTGATTCACTCTCTGGTCCAATTTCATTTCAAACCATCTTAGCTGGATTTAGGTGATTGTGGTGGCCATATTATCTGATGCATCACTCCATTACTTTCTTTCTTTGAGAAATAGCTCTTACTTAACCTTGAATTGGGGTCATTGTCCTGCTGAAAAACAAATGATAGTAACAGTAAGTGCAAACGAGGCATGTTGTTGCAAAATGCGATGGTAGCCATGCTGGTTAAGTGTGCTCTCAATTTTGACTAAATCACCAACAGTGCCAACAACAGAGCACATTCAGGAGCAGTCTGTTCATGCTCTCTATGTCTGACAAAGACACAGAGGTTAGAACCAAAAATCCATTCTTTGTGTTTCTTGACCCAAGCAAGACTTCTTATGCATGTTATTCCTCTAAGGAAATAGTTTATTTTGCTGCAGTTTGACCATGAATGCCCTAATAACACCATTTTCTCTAAACAGTGGATTTGTCTGCTACTTGAAATCCAAGAAAAATGTATATGGGCTCTAATCTAAGGTGCAGTGAATCATTTCTGAACCTGGTCATTCTATCCACTACAGCAGAAGTAACTCTTGGACTTCCTTTCTTGGGACGGAGCCAGTTTCATCATAGTGTTTCATGGTTTTGGCAACTGCACTTGGGAATACATTCCCCAAGAACTGCTTTTTCTGACTGACTAGCCTTAATTTTCAGGAGAATGCAATGAATGCACCAAGCAGTTATCAAAACTTGATGTAGCTACTTAGGACAATCTAAAATATAAAACATATTCTGGGTTGTTTAACACTTTTTTTGTTTATGACATAGTTGCACTTTTGTTCTTTCGTAGTTTGGATGTTTTCAGTATAAATGTAAAATGTTAATAATTATCACCTGATAGAAACACTTGTACTAGGACAAAATAAGGCTAGAAGTAAGCTTTTATTAAATCTCTGTAGCTCTTCTTCTTCTTTGTCTTTCGGCTGTTCCCTTTCAGGGATCGCCACAGCGAATCATCTGCCTCCATCTAACCCTATCCTCTGCATCCCTCTTCTCTCACACCAACTAACTTCATGTCCTCTCTCACTGCATCCATAAAGCTCCTCTTTGGTATTCCTCTAGACCTCCTGCCTGGCAGTTCCAACCTCAGCATCCTTCTACCGATATATTCACCATCTCTCCTCTGAACATGTCCAAACCACCTCAATCTGGCCTCTCTGACTTTAGCTCCAAAACATTTCACATGGGTTGTCCCTCTGATGAAGTCATTCTTGATCCTATCCATCCTTGTCACTCCCAAAGAGAACCTCAACATCTTCAGCTCTGCTACCTCAAGCTCTGGTTCCTGTCTTTTCTTCAGTGCCACTGTCTCTAAGCCGTAGAGCATCGCTGGTCTCACCACTGTCCTGTACACCTTTCCTTTCATTCTCACTGATACTCTTTCATCACACAACACACCTGACACTTTTCTCCACCCATTCCAACCTGCCTGTACTCGTCTCTTCACCTCCTTTGAACACTCTCCGTTCCTCTCAACCGTTGACCCTAAGCACTTAAAATCCTGCACCTTCTTTACCTCTGCTCCCTGTAGCCTCACCGTTCCTCTTGGGTCCCTCTTATTCACACACATGTATTCCGTCTTGCTGCGGCTAACCTTCATTCCTCTGCTTTCCAGAGCGTACCTCCACCTCTCCAAATTTTCCTCTCTCTCGCTACAAAGCACAATGTCATCTGCAAACATCATAGTCCATGGAGACTCCTGTCTAACTTCATCTGTCATCCTGTTGAACTAGAGCAAACAAAAAGGGGCTTAGAGCCGATCCTTGATGCAGACCCACATCCACCTTGAACTCTTCTGTCACACCTACAGCACATCTTACCACTGTTTTACAGCTCTCATACATGTCCTGCACCACTCTAACATACTTCTCTGCCACTCCAGACTTCCTCATACAACACCACAGCTCCTCTCTCGGCACCCTGTCATACGCTTTCTCTAAATCTACAAAGACACAGTGCAACTCTTTATTACCTTCTCTGTACTTCTCCACCAGCATCCTCAAACCAAATACTGCATCTGATGTACTCTTTCTAGGCATAAAACCATATTGCTGCTCACAAATTCTCACCTCTGCCCTTAACCTAGCTTCCACTACTCTTTCCCACCGCTTCATTGTATGGCTTATTAGCTTTATACCTCTGTAATTGCCACAGCTCTGCACATCTCCCTTGTTCTTAAATCGGCACCAATACACTTCTCCTCCATTCCTCTGGAATCCTTTTACTCTCCACGATGGTGCATCTCCCTGTACTCCTGTCTACTCTCTTCAGTCCTCTCAGTGTCCCACTTCTTCTTAGCTAGCCTCTTTCCCTGTATACACTCCTGGACTTCCTCATTCCACCACCAAGTCTCCTTGTCCCCTTTTCCCTTACCTGATGATACACCAAGTACTGATCACTCCTAAACTCTTGCCTTTCCTCTTCTCTCTCTGCTTTCGAACACGCCTTCCTCCTCTCCTTCTTCGACCAACAGTAGCCCAATTTCGACCGGCACCCTGTAGGTCAACAACACCGGTGGTGGTCGTTGTTAACCCGGGCCACGACCGATTCGGTATGGAAATTATATTTCTGATTCGCATCATTGATTTGGCAAATGTTTTATGTCGGATGCCCTTCCTGACACAACCCTCTGCATTTATCCAGACTTGGGACTGGCACAAGAAGACACTGGATTGCGCCTCCCCCCCCCCCCATGGTTGCATTACATCTCTGTAACTCTACATGGCCATTTTGTTTCAACATGTAAAATACTAAAAAACCTTGGTGTGATTATTGATTTGAGGCTTTTATTTAAAGGTTGTGTAGAAAAAAGTATTAAGATAGCCATAGTTCATCTCAGACAGAATGCAGTAATAAGGAATGTAATGTCACAACGCAATGCAGAAAACTAGTTCATGTTGTTGATGCTTCTAGGCTAGATGAATGCATTGTTATTGTCTGGATCTTCTACTCGGTCCACAAACAAACTCCAGGTAGTCCAAAGTACTTATTGATTTTGCGTAGATATTAAAATAATATTGGTCTTGTAACCTAAGTGGTCTTGAAGATAAAGTAAACTGCTGCAATTCTATGATCTTCCATGACTATTTCAATCAAGCGCCGGCTATTTGTTTATGAAGACGACAACAGAGCAGAGCTGGGTTGCTGGGTTGTTATCATGGCTTCATGTTATCGTGGATATCGTGGAATTGTTTGTAATTAACACATCATTAATGGCTTCTTGTATCAAATTTAATAAAAAAAACATTAATGTTCTCCATTCAATAGCACATTTATTAAAAATTAATAACTAATTATTAATAAATATAATATAATTCATTATTTATTAATAAATAATTAATAAGATACAGTAAGATGCACTTACATTAAAATTATATCAGTTTTATAGAATATTTAAAATTCCAGATAAATATAGCTAGGTTGATAATTGTGCCTATATTTACTTTTGGCTTTTTGTTTTATACTAGAATTTAATCTGCATGAACATTTTGCTCAGCAGGACCTTTGCTGTTTTCCTGAACCAGCTATAAAAAAATGCATAAATTAAAGGACTAAACATCGCATTTAAGTATGCAACCCACATGAGAGATTCATACAAAAGGGTGTTAATCGAATGGCCTATTATTGGGTCAATAATATTGCACATAAAAAATGGCGTCCAGCAAAAGAGGAAGGTTCCAACAACTATAGCAAGGGTTTTGGTAGTTTTGAGACCTTTAGCTGACAGTGATGCAGAAATCTTTAGGCTTTTATTGTAGGTATGAGTCACTTTTGCGTGTCTTCGTGCTAAAAAGAATATCCTGCCATAGACAGTGATTATGATACATACAGGGATAAAGTAGAAAAAAATGGAGTATTCTACCCCAATTTCTCTGGCATGCAAAGAAAAACATCCTCCCACACAGAATTTGTAATAGTCACCCCGAATTTTGACTTCAGGATCTGAAATGACAATGGCAAAGCCAAACACTAAACCCAGACCCCAGCTGGAACTGATCATGGCCACACCGGTTGTTTTGGTCATCAGCTTTTGGTAGTGCAGAGGATAAAAGATGGCTATGTAGCGATCAACAGAGATGAATGTAAGATGCCACATAGAGGTGTTACACAGGACAACATCAACTGTGGTGTGAATTTCACAGAAAATCTGACCAAAGTACCAGCAGGTTTCAATGGAACGCACCATGCTGTGTGGCATCACAAATCCTCCAATCAGAAACCCAGCCACAGACAGAGAAACAATTAGATGATTGGTTGCTGCCAGAAGGGGATTCTGGGAAAACAACAGGACAAATGCCACTAACATGTTTCCGCTTACAGTAAGGATGACGATAGTGGTGAAGAGGAAGTATAGAGAAAGACGAAAGGGAAGCGGGTACACTGTCTGAGAACAGGAGTTGTTCAAAGTATCATAGCACAGGGTTGCTGACTCGCTCGATCCAGATAGGCCTATGTTCATCTTTAGTGAAGTGGTTCAGTTGATGAAAGCCTAAAAATACAGAAAGTATGGAATTGATTAGGGAGTTACTCACACTTTCGCATTCTTGTAATAGAAAAAGATTGTGTCTTGTTTCTGTGACATCTACAGAAACAGGAAAAAAGATCAAATATCACAGAAACATTAACTTTTACATTACTCAAAGTGTCATTGGCCAATTTTTTTTCATTAACTTTTGTTGTGAATGACAGCACTGATTTTATATATGCTAAATATATATTTAATATTTTAATCTGATCACTTGATGAAACACTATTTTTTGTTAATGATGTTGGCTATATTTGCCATATTATTATTATTATTAGTAGTAGTAGTAGTAGTAGTAGTAGTAGTAGTAGTAGTAGTATTAATAATAATAATAATAATAATAATAATAATAATTCTTGTTTGTTTATTTATGTATTTATTTTAGCATGTCATTCTTCAGTGCGATGCCACTGTTAACAGTTTATAGACAAAGTCTTTGTCTGGTTCTGGTTCCGTGATTCTACATAAATATCACGGAATGTTTTACATACTAAAGACACCAGCACACTATTATGATGTTCCATTCAGGAAAATATTTAAAACAAAACCAATACAAACTTTACATCACAGAAATAAACTCTAAGTATTTTTTTTCATCTAAATTTGTGAAACTATAAGACAAGCATTTCTTTTTCAGAAGTCAATCATTATATTATTATTATTATTGTAATTATCACTAATTTCTCATCGTATTGTTTCACGAGTAACAACATGTAAAACTCTACATTTTTGCTTTTGTAGCCTAATGATACAACTTTCTCATGAAACGGTGACAACTTCAAAGTCGTCAAACATCCTTTGACATATAAATTAAGAGTTTTTTTATACATCTTTGGGCTATAGAAATGGATTTTAAAAACAGAACATCCACAATTTTTTTTTTTAATATAAAAGACATTTTTTAAATCCTTCCGCTGAGTTTTCTGGTGTTTATTGTTCTGTGTTGTATACAAACGTTTTTAACTTGCTTTATGTAGCAATGTTTGCTTTACTATAATTTTGCACTCATTTGTACAGACAGACAGACAGACGGACAGACAGACGGACAGACGGACAGGCAGATACTGTAGATAGATGGAAATGACAAATTCCAAAAAGAACATTAAATACACAACACAAAAATATATAACATTTCAGTTGCATGTTACTTATATGACTTTCTTTTTTTATTTACCTTTCAGTGACTGAATGACTGAGCGGCTGAGCTCTGATCAACCACAAACAACTGGTCTATTTATATAGGAAGTAAGAGAGGAAAGAGTAAGGACGAACTGATGAATATAAACCAATCAAGCATATTATTACCCCTCATGTGGCTGAAATTTGACTTGATAGGCTTATGTCAATTAACCTTGCATTATGTAATTGTGCATAGTTAATATTTTACCAATGATTCAATGCAGCTGAGTAGCAAGCATGGACTTCAGGCCTCATTCTCATAGATTTTCAAAAATATTAAATAAATAAATAATAATAATAAATAAAATAAATAAAATAATAGTAATAATAATAATATTAAATAATAATAAATAATAATAATAATAATGAATGCTACTTATGTATGAATGCATTGAATCAATTAATTCGGAAAAATAATAAAAATACAGTACATATTTAATGTTGTTTTAACAGTTTTCCCCCTCAATACCCTTAAATCCCAGTACAACCCTTTACCTTGGAATGTGTCTATATTTTTAAAAATTACACTCAAAAGAACCAAGAACATCACAAAGAAGAATAACAAGAAAATACAAGAACTTAAATCACTCCCTCACTCATTCCCTGTTTATAACATGTTTTTATTATTATTATTATTATTTACTGAGGACATCAGAAACATTTCTTCTCTTGAGCAGTGCATTTAATCTTTATGAATAATGTTATTTATAAAAAATAATAATAATGAGTTTTAAGCTTTTCGATTAAGCTCCCAGTCAGTTTATCTGCTGAGTGAAATATACAGTATGTGTCTATAACTGGAGGCACTTTAAAAAATATATATTAATTTGGTTTCCATATGCTTTTCATTTACAGTACAACAGTCCACGTGAGGGAACTACAAACAATTGCACAACACCACATCCACTGGAACAAATGCCAAAAGTATCAAAAGTAATCAAATACAACAGGTAGCAACCAAGGGCCTAAATGATGCCCAATAGAATTAGAGGACTAGAATGAGATAAGACCTTTGTTCCATCAGCATGTTTACTTTTCTCGCTCTTCACAAGATTTATTCAAAAGAACTGCTTCATGGGATAAAAAGCAATATTAAATGAAATTTTGAAGTCTCAAAATATATATGCACATATGTAACTCCTACAATTGCATAGTTAATAGGCTTGGTCATGTGGAGAGTGATCTGTTTAATACAGGCCTTTGTATCATTCTGTCCCTTTTCAAGTGTCAATATTAAACATCTGTTTCCCATTGTGTGTATGTGCGTGTGTGTGTGTTTGCATAGGTCATGGAAGATATGTACGTGGGTACGTATCTAGGTTTCACAGAGATATTTGCTCTGTTCGGAAGATTTGAACTAAACTAAAAAAAAAAAAAAAAAAAGACGAGGTATTAAAGGACCATTGAATTTTTTTTTTTTTGGACCTGCAGAACATCATGTGAAAGGACCGTTTTCTCACAATAAAATGAACTACGCCCATGGGAGAAGACATTTCAGGCTCTCAAGTTTTTCCAGGCTCTAAAAGGATTATACATGTCCTCTATGTTCGTTCCCAGGAAACATTTATACATTTGCTTACAGTAAAAAAAAAAAAAAAGAAGAAAAAAAAAGGAAGTGGTACTGTCCTGCTCTTTCGCTTGTAGACCGTTGGTAAAAGGAAGTGTTGTTAACTTGTACTTTGAACTTTATGACATGAAGTATATAAATTATTTTTATTCTTTTTTTTTTTACAGAAGGGAACTGCTGGATCTTTAAGGTAAATATTTGAACACTATATATGCACATCTGTCCTGGACAATAACATGTTTTTTTCCAGTCTATTCCTCTTTCTCCGCCACGGTTTGGAGCACAATGGACTACAAACCTTTTTTTGCACCGCATAAGAGTACATTGTATCAGCATAATAACACTCCGTGAATGTAAGTCTCTTTTTTATAACATTTCTCTTGCTTTTGACCAGAACGAGACATGATTTAGAAAAATGATACTTTGTTTATCTCCCACAGGAAGAAGCATAATGGACAACAATCTCGAGCATCATAATGCGCTTGTGTGCTATGAAGCCCTCAATCAATCTTGCTGGAGGATCTCACGCCCTGTGAACATCCAGATCTCCATGTTTTTCGGCATGGCGATTACCATCCTGATGACTTTGATGGGAAATCTATTAGTTATCATTTCTATAGCGTACTTCAAGCAGCTCCACACACCAACGAACCATTTAATCCTGTCTCTGGCCATGTGTGACTTCTTGTTGGGTATTTTTGTAATGCCGCTAAGTTCTGTGCGATCGGTGTACGGTTGCTGGTACCTCTCGGACTTTATGTGTAAGGTACACACAGGAATGGACATCATGTTAAGCACAGCATCGATTTTTCACCTCATGTGTGTGTCAGCAGAGAGGTTTTGTGCTGTGTGCAGCCCGTTGACGTATCGCTCGCGCTTCCGTTCTGCCACCGTGCTGTTTCTGGTCTCCGCGAGCTGGCTCATTTCTGCAGCATTTGCTTATGCCTTGGTGTTTGGAGAACTAAACCACAAAGGAAGTGAAGATTTTTATGATTCTCACATGCGCTGTGTTGGGGGCTGTCATGTATTTTTTAGCCATGGCTCAGCTGTGGTCACCTCTATGATTTCGTTTTTCATCCCTGGTTTAATTATGTTTGCCATCTATTCCAGGATATATATAGTTGCTAGAAGCCAAGCAAGATCCATCAACATTTTGGCCAATCATCTAAAAATGCACAATCCCAAACCTGGAGTATTTAGATACCGAACAAGGAAAGGTACATTGACTCTTGCCATCGTGGTTGGCGTTTTCCTAATCTGTTGGACTCCATTTTTCCTCTGCAACCTCATTGACCCTTTTGTCGATTACACAATATCACCAGTGCTAATTGATGCTCTCGTCTGGTTTGGATATTTAAACTCTGCACTAAATCCTTTCATTTATGCGTTTTTGTACCCGTGGTTTAGAAAGGCTGTAAGGATCATTGCCAGTGGAAAAGTGTTTCGCAGGAATAGTTGCAGATTTCAGCTGTACGCATAATTAAATCATAAAAACATGTCGTCTGTGTGTACCACCTTCTGTATTTGGTCTTTTTTGTCTTAACGCATTTTATGCCTGAAAATGACAAAAACGTATTACATTCTTCATTAACGTGCTGGAAAGGAATTAATGAAGTCTGTAAAAGAGATACATACCTGTACAGCGTGTATCATACATTGTCAAGAGGCTACAGACTGATGGAGCCTTTGCTTGTTCAACTAAAGTATGTTGAATTCACTTACTTTTGTAAATATACTCATATATTTACAAAAGCTAATATTATAATAAATAATATATTTTGTAAAATCAAGAGATCCAAAAAAAAATCTGATTTGAGAAACAAAAAAACTAAACAAAATAATAATAAAAAATGGAACTGTATGGAACAAAACAAACTGTAATCAGACTTTTATTAACTGAGATATGTTACTAGGATAGTTATCTTCTTTCTTTGTATTATTATTATTATTATTTTAACCTTTTTTTTTAATAATAAAAAAATGTCATGTATAATTTTATTGGATTTTGAATCGTCCATGTGCTGTACAGCAGTATAAATAAAATGACATGGCTTCAGTTGTTGAACAAAGTAATAATGCAAATAGACCACATTCTAAATGTTTCCTCAACATAAAATCTCATTATGACCAGTTTTTATTGGACAGGAAAACCAAGCTTACCTGCTGATAGCTAACAAGCCCAGGCCTTCTGCCAACTAGATACATTAGTAGGTATCTAACCCATACACTGCAAAAATTGTTAGTCTAAAAATAAGAAACAATTACTACATTTGATAAAAAAATTACCTAAAACTAGTGAAATTATCTGTCCATGCAGCAAGTAAATTTTACTTGATAAGAAATCTTGAAATAAGATTTTTAAATCAAGCAAACTGAGTTTGTCAAAGAATCTTAAAAGAAGTTTTATTTTGTGAGACGTCTGGTGAAATAACTAATTTAGCTTATTTTAAGAGCTATTCTATCCAATTTAGGATTTCTGGACTAATAAAGACAAAATGATATACTCATGCTCAGTTTAAGATTATGATATAAAATCAAGTATTAAAAACAAGTAAGTAATTTTTAAAACAAGGCAAATTATCTATCATGTCTGAAAGTCAGATTTTAAATCATGGCAAGTGTCAGATAATTTGCAGTGTACAACCTTTATTTACCTGATATTTTAAGTACAGAGGTGTGAGTGCAACCCTTAATGCTTTACTTCACAGCCCTTTTTCAATCACCAACCGGTTGTGTTTGTTATATACTAGGCCTTCCTACAGCACCTGAAAACAAAATCTATGTAATTACGTTTATTTAGTATTTTTTGTGCGGTAGAAAGAAAATGTCATACATGCGTACACAAAGTTTGCTGCCTCTTGTGTATTATTACATTAAGACTGACATGATGCTGACACCTGGTGGTAATAATAAGGAATTGCACTAAGTGGTTCAATTTTCCTCTGGAAGAGGAAGGATTTTATTGGGTAAAAATAAGTGCAGTTAAATCCCATATTTAATACTTTTACATTTTATTTGTTTTATTTTTTGCCGTCTTGTAGTACTGTAGTATTACTTTAAGACTGACATGATGCTGACACCTGGTGGAGATAATAAGTAGTTGCACTTTGTAGTTTCATTCTCCTTTAGTGGTACATAAGGAAGAGGAATGAAACTAAAATAATGAAATTATTTTATTAGATAAATAATAGGTGCAGTTAGCTTCCTTCTCAATGCATGATATTTCTTAGTCCAGTATAACACAAACATTTTTTTTACAAGTTGTAGAACTCATGAACTCCTGTGTACTTGTATAAGTGTATTCAATGTCGTATCAGTTCATGCAGAACAGTTCATATCTCATGCACATGAAATTAATTTCACTGAACTTTATTATTATATATTTGACCTTCCTAGTTAATTATTTTCTTTTTGTATGGTGGTGGGGTGGTGGTTTGAAAAAAAAATATCCTACGGGCATATATTATGCTGCATTTTGGCTATATTACTTTAAGTATGGTGACCGTGTGACACCTTGTGGTAAGAATAAGTAATTGCACTTAGTTGTTACATCTCAATCTGGTGGTAGGAAGAAGAGGAATTAAACAAAATTAATTTAAACATTTAATTACATGAATAATAAATGCAGTTAAATCCCATATCTCATTGCATGACGTTTCAGCTCTTAATTTAGTCTAATGTATGTAAGACTTAAGACTAAGTTCTAAGTTCTATTCATATTGTAACAACTGCTCTAATGATTCTTCAAAAATGGGAGCTATAATAAATATAGTGTCCTTTAAAATTGTATATCCTTATGAACCTACAACAAGCCAAATATATAATATTATATTTTATTTTATATTAACTTCAAATTTTTTAATAGTTTTGCTCTATTGCCAGATGTGTTACAGTCATAAATATTACTGTATAGAAAGAGAAAATACAGTTATCTACCAAACGTGTTAAAACAATCAACATTTAAAATTATTCAAAGTAGCATAAAAGCGTTAAAATTTCTATTTTTTTTAATGTTACAAATATGTTCACTTAATAAAAAAAGACAGTGAGTTATTTTTTTCATATTTTAATTCACTGGGTCTGTTAGTTTTACATTTCTCTTATTAATGTCATGTCCTCACTTACTGTGGATCACAATAACTGGTTTCTAAAATAAACTACTCAAAGCTATACAAATCTCATCTGACAACATTGTACATTGTGTGTTAATGCTAGTGTACCCTGCTTGTTATTGAAATGTAACAGTGGGCCTTGCCAATAACAATCATCAAAAAATATATATATTTATCAATATGTTACACATTCAATATCGTGACGCACTCTTAAACTGTTTATTGTTACATATTAATAACTCTTGCTTTGAATACACTATGCCATACAAACATTTATATTTTAGAAACTGTTCATTTCATTGTCTTTATTTTTTAATTTTGTCTGTTTTAGTTAGATTCTATTTCTTTTTTATTTGTGAGATTTTATTTCAAAGCAGGACTTTTGATTACTCATAACACAGTTCTAAGGGTAAAAACTCTGTATAATCCCCTGATACACTAATGCATTTATCCCAGTGTTTCACTTTAACAGCCCAAAAATGTGTATCTGACCAATAGAGCCTTTGCTTGGAAAAATCCATGGGTGAAAAATCATCATCATATATGTGGGCATAAAGTTTACTGCATCTTGGACCAGTCTGAGTATTTCACAATCTGCTCAGTTACTGGGATTTTCACGCACAACCATTTCTAGGGTTCTAAAGAATGGTGTGAAAAGGGAAAAACATCCAGTATGCGGCAGTCCTGTGGGTGAAAATGCCTTGTTAATGCTCGAGGTCAGAGGAGAATGGACCGACTGATTCAAGCTGATAGAAGAGCAACTTTGACTGAAATAACCACTCGTTATAACCGAGGTCTGCAGCAAAGCATTTGTGAAGCCACAACACGCACAACCTTGAGGCGGATGGGCTATAACAGCAGAAGACCCCACCGGGTACCACTCATCTCCACTACAAATAGGAAAAAGAGGCTACAATTTGCACGAGCTCACCAAAATTGGACAGTTGAAGACTGGAAAAATGTTGCCTGGTCTGATGAGTCTCAACATTCAAATGGTAGAGTCAGAATTTGGCATAAACAGAATGAGAATATGGATCCATCATGCCTTGTTCCCACTGTGCAGGCTGGTGGTGGTGGTGTAATGGTGTGGGGGATGTTTTCTTGGCACACTTTAGGCATCTTAGTGCCAATTGGGCATCGTTTAAATGTCACGGCCTACCTGAGCATTGTTTCTGACCATGTCCATCCCTGGTGGCTCAATCGGTTAAGGCTGTGGGTTACTGAGTTACTGATCAGAAGGTCGGGGGTTCGAACCCCAGCATCGGCAAGTTGCCACTGTTGAGCCCTTGAGCAAGGCCCTTAACCCTATCTGCTCCAGGGGCGCTGTAAGCTGGCTGACCCTGCGCTCTGACCCCAGTTTCCTAATTGGGATATGCGAAGAAGAAATTTCGCTGTGCTGTAAAAAAAAAGTACATGTGACAATAATTGAATATTCTTCTTCTTCTTCTTCTTCTTCTTATGACCACCATGTACCCATCCTCTGATGGCTATTTCCAGCAGGATAATGCACCATGTCACAAAGCTCAAATCATTTCAAATTGGTTTCTTGAACATGACAATGAGTTCACTGTACTAAAATGGCCCCCACAGTCACCAGATCTCAACCCAATAGAGCATCTTTGGGATGTGGTGGAATGGGAGCTTCGTGCCCTGGATGTTCATCCCACAAATCTCCATCCCACAAAACTCCGTATTAGTGTAGTGTTCCTAATAATCCTTTAGGTGAGTGTATACATACATACAGGGGTGTAGATTTAGGGTGGACGGAGGGGATGTGTCCCCACCAATAATTTAATCCACTTAAAAAAAAAAAGAAAAAAAATCGTGCTGTCAACATTAACCTAGACACGCAGAAAGGGATAAATCACGTTCTCTCATTGAGTCCTCCCGCCCCAAAACACATATGAACATTTTGATTGGCTGTTCCTTTCCCTGCTATCATGTGATAGGCTATTGGCTGCGTTCAGATACAAGCAGCGCCAAATGCAGTGGATTTTTTTTCCCGTGCAAGAAGGTGTGTTGGGTGACAGACATGTGAGGAGGCGGCAGCAGAAAAAAAAAAAAAAGAAGCTGGACATACAGTAAGGAGGTTTTTTTTTTTTCAAAGAAAAGTGTAAGTCACTTCAAGTTCACTAGTGAATCCATCAAAGTAACGAGAACAGTTAACGTTAATGCTAGTGTTTTTATTTTTATTTTTATTTTTTACAGCTTTGACTGACATTTATTATAGCAGGCCAGGTTATAGTCTGTGAATACGGACTTAAAACTAACAGCAGATTAAACAGCTAAATGTAAAAGTATAAATATGATCCCTGTCAGTCTCCTAATGACGACTGTTTGTCTTGTGAAATAAATTGATAAGCTACACTAATATTGCCATATGACTAGAGTTTAGTTGACAGTTGGTGAGAGCCACGCTCTCGATGGATTTAAAGGAGAGTGTGACCATTGTGACAATCTCCCGGTAAAAATGCCTTTCTCTCGACTCCTCCCCCGATCACGTAGTCTCTCCCTCCACTTCATGCGAGCACTTCAGTGCTTCTCGTGAGTCGATGGAAGAGACCCTGTCCCTTGCTTCTGTAGAAATGGCAGCAGCCACCTCAGACCAACCCTCTAGCAATGACAGAGAGTATGAAAGGTTGCTGGAAGTCATAACGCATGCAGTCGAATGGCTTCACATTGACTGGCCACAGGAGCAAGCTCTCACCACACACTCAAAATTAGACGACAGATTTCTGTCGGGTGGCCAGGAGAGGGCGCCAAAACGCCGCTCTCTGCCATTTTTTGATGATCTCCATAGTGAACTATCCCGTTCATGGGATAAACCTTTTTCATCCCGTATTTTTGTACCACCAACCTCGTTCTTTTCCAACATTGTTGATGCTAAGTCACGGGGCTATGTGATGATGCCCCAGGTTGAGGAGACGCTAGCTAGCTATCTCACTCCTGGAACATCATTATTGAAGAAGCCAACCCTCCCCTCCAAGCCGTGTAGAATTTCTTCTAACCTGGTAGGGAAGGCGTTTCAAGCAGCAGGTCAGGCTGGCGCTTCCTTGCACACCATGGCGATTTTGCAAGCGTACCAGGCTGATCTGCTGAATGACTTGAGCACGAGCGGCACTGTGGATCAAGAAGCATTCACAGAGTTACGCCGGGCTACTGATCTGTCCCTGCGTGCGACTAAACAAACAGCCCGTGCTATCGGCCGTTCTATGGCATCCCTAGTGTGTGCAGAAAGACATCTATGGCTTAATCTGACGGGCATCAAGGATAAGGATCGATCATTCCTCCTTGATGTCCCTGTCTCACCATCAGGCCTATTTGGCGACGCCGTTAATTCCGTTGCCACCAAGTTTCGAGATGCCAATGTCTATAAACAGGCTTTTGGGAAATTTCTCCCCCGCCGTACTCAGGAGCCGAGGCCGTCGGCCACCCAGCCTCGACCAAAGCTGAGTCTCGCAGAAAGGCGAGAGGCGCAGAAGGAGAGCGTCAGTAGCCGCGCACCCCCCCGTAAGGACTGGGGTACGGCTCACCGCCCCTCACAGATCGCCTCTAAAAGCTCAGACCGCCGCGCCGTCTTCTTCTCTAAGAAGAGGCCCTGAAGGATTGTGGGGTCTTCCCCGGGGGAGAGCACGTAATTTTCTTCTTTAAGAACATGCCCCCCCCCTTCCCCGGGCAAACCACGGGACCGATGTTTAGTTCCGCCGCCTTTGGTGTTTTGGACGACGCCGGTCCTCAACGACATCTTAGCTCTTCGGTTAAATTCCTGCTGTATTCCAGGATGCCGAACAGCTAACATGATCCCCCATGACTCATCACATGATGAGTGAGAGCATTACATTACTCTCCGTGTTTTCAGAATGGCGTGGTCTCCACTTCCATGAAACCGGAAAGTGTGCATCTCCTGACAGAGGCTGCTGGAGGAACGGGGCCATAGAACATGTTTCCCTACCAGATAGTGAGTCAGGTATTGCTTAGTTCCTATAGGAACAGTGGGGCTGCGTCCAATTTTTCAGATTTTGTGGTTTTTACCACCATCTAAATAAATAAATACAGTTTCAAAATTGACTGTCAAAGTGATTGCTCTCAAATCCTACCAAGTGATTGATTTGTGACAATCGATTGAAGGACGCTTACTTTCATATTGCCACAACAACAGGGAAGGACCTGAGGTTCACTTCGGGAGCGAAGCTTACCAGTATCAAATCCTTCCATTTCTGCCTAGCTCTCTACATGAATGTATTGAATTACATATATGACTGGCTGGCCCAGTCTCAGTAGCTAGCGCTTCGACATCAGCATGTCGTCCTAGCTCATTTTTGATTCTAAGATAGGGGATTTCAATCTAGGGCCAATCCCCAACAAGGGTTACGCACCAGGTGTTTCGTATCCTCCCTATGTGGCTCAGACCCCGGTTTCTACTTTGGGTCCCACTCTAAGTTCGTCTTGTCTTCACAGATGCTAATGACAGACATTTCCCTTACGGGCTAAGATACGGTTTTGGATGACCACCCCATGGAGCTGGAAAGGCTTTCATCTCGTGCGGCACATCAATTGCCTCGAAATGATGGCCCTATTTCTGGCCCTAAAGCACTTCCTCCAGCAATTGAGAGGCTACCATACCCTAGTGTGGATGTGCAACACTATTGCAGTCTCATATTATCGCCAGGGAAGACTGTGCTCGCGCCACTAAACAGCTAGCGCACCAGATTCCTCTCCCTCAGAGCGATTTACATTTCAGGGCATATAAATAAGGAGCATCTGTACTGTTCAGTCAAGCTCTGACACACGGGGATTGGAAACCCCACCCCGAAGTAGTCAGTCAATCTGGGAGAGATTTCAGCTAGCAGAGGTGGACCTCTTTACCTCGTAAGACCAGAAAATGTCCCCTTTGCTGCTCTCTGACTTTTCCAGCCCCACCCCTGGGTCTGGACACCTTGGCCCTTACACGGCCCAGGTTACGTCTCTATAAATTTTTCCTGATAACGCTGCTTCCGGGAGTCTAAGTCAAGCTGGTCTTCCAGCCAGCGTAATTAAGACTATTCTAGGGCTCCCTCTCCTAGAAGAGCTTACGCCCTCAGAAATGAATGTAAGTGAAAGATTCGTACATACGAAGTGTTTCAGCCCATATAGCTTGAAGCCTCTGTCCTCCGCCTGTTACAGCTTTGGAGCAGGTAAGACTTCATATACAGTGTCCAGTATGTGCCCTTTGGGTGAGAGATGCTATTGCAGTACCACGTCACCTCTAGCGGGTAGACTCAGTACACTGCCGAAGTGTTCAGTGCTGGAACTGCTGCTGCTGCTGCTGCTGCTGAAAAAAAAAAAAAAAAGTTTGTCCTCGAGCTTGTGCCCTAGTACTCTCAGGACGTACTAAATTGCATTCTCACTCAACTATCGTTTGACATTGTTTTTGAAACATCCTGTCCTCCGCCTTTACAGCTTCGGAACAGAAGAGATTTCACTGACTATGTCCAGTACACGCTCTTCAGATTTACATCCACGACATCAGCCGGTAGCGTAAACCAGAGCAGCTTTTACATGTTTGGAACCGCAACCTGTGCCTCAGCCACTATACTGGATGAGAGTGCTATTGCCCCCTCCCATGGGACACATGAGCTCAATTCACCTCTAGGAATCAGGGCTCATTCAACCAAGGGGATCGCCCCATATATTGCACCAGCAAGGGGTATCCCTCCTACAGCAAGTGTGTGCTAAGCAGGTTGACCCAGTCCTCTGCTGAATTGCTCCAGTGCTGGAGTTTCTCTAAGAAGAATTGTCTTCAGGCTTGTGCCCTAGTACCCTCAGAACATACGCATTCGCTATTTCATTCTGCCACGTTCTGATTGAAGCCACTAGAGTCAGCACCTGACAGGCCTCTGACCCTTAGGATGGTTTTTCTTATGGCCATTTCCTCTCTCAAGAGGATCGGAGATCTGTGTACTTGTCAGTCTCCCCATCTTGCCTGGACCTGCCCCTGGGCAGTCAGGCAATTCTGCATCATCACCTACTTTGCCCAGTATGTGCCCTTCAGACCTACGTCCACCGAACCAGCCAGTGCCGAAGGTCAGGGCAACTTTCTGTGTGCTATGGAGGCCGCAACCGGGGGGGGGGTGCGTCTGCAACTACACATACCTAGTCACTGGATGATAGATACTACTGCCCTCTCGTATGAGGCGCATGAGCTCACTTTGCCCCTGGGAGTCAGGGCCCTTTCAACCAGAGGGCTCACCTCATCTATTGCTCCTGCAAGAGGTACTCCCTGCAGCAAGTGTGTGATGCGGCAGGTTTTTTCCTCCCCGCACACATTTGCAAAATTTATAGTCTGGATGTCCACGTAGCTCCCAGACGTAGTTCTGAGACTCCACGGCCTTGTGCACACATGCTACACAACCTTGGGGTCCAGACACCTGCAGTGCGGCGGCGTTGGTATTCTCGTTCCCATAGCGTTTTCAACGCAGCATCGAGTGTAGCTTTGAAACGGAACGTCTCAGGTTACTTTGCTGTAACCCTGTTCCCTGAAAAGCGGGAACGAGATACTACGCCGCACTGCCACATGACCGGACGTCCGTTCAGACAAACGAATCTGAGGTCGTCGCCGGCTAACCGATATTTATAACCTGCAGCTGAGTCTAATCAGATGACGTCACCTGACCGAGGTTATATAAGCCAAAATTTGGCGTGTTTGTACACACATGCTTCACAGCCGCCGACATGTTTCCCATAGCGTTTTCAATGCAGCATCTTGTTCCCGCTTTTCAGGGAACAGAGTTACAGCAAAGTAACCCGAGACGTTTTGTCAGGTGACAGAACCTAAACACCTGTGCTGTATATCAGACAGCGATGGAGAGAGAGGGTCACAGGTGATGCTGAACCATGACTTGATATTATTATACCTAGTTGTCCTGAGATTTAACATTGTTACCAATAATAGGCTGAGGCATTCTCTGTCCATGCTCATAAGGAATCTCACAATGTTTCTTTATTAGGGGACAGAAGCAGATCAGCCATGTTGTAGTTCAGGTGAAGAGGCAAGGTCACAGGAGGTCAATCTGAATGTTGATTATATATAATATGTGTGTGTGTGTATTATACATGTTGATTATACTAATATTTAGCATTATGAGGAGTGATAGGCTGAGGATGTAAGTGATTCATTAGTGTTTTTGGCAAAAGTTTTGAACTGACATGTCTCACTTTTTTTGTCACACTATTTCATCAGGTGGCAATCCTGTCAGGAACTAGTGCAGTCAGAGGGGAAGAGTTAGGGTCAAAGGTGAGGCCTATTAAAGGTGGATGGGGCAGGGGATGGGGGGGGGTGGAGTCATAGGTCCCCACCAATGTCCAGAGCAAATCTACGCCCTTGCATATTAGACAGGCATGCATGCATAAAATTTCATCACCAGTCCCAGTTTCAATTGAACGCCTCCCCTTTTAAACTCAATTAATTAAATGTTAAATTACTTTATTGTTTCAATTATTGGCTTGTTTTACTACTTTAACTTCTAATAAAACCTAAAAAGACATTAATTCATCATAAAAAAATTGCTGTCATGCTAAATTATGCATGAATTAATTATGCATTTTAAATTAAATTATGTTTTAGGTTAAGGGGAAACTATTATGATAAATAATAGTTGTGAAAAGTTGTGTAGTTTCAAAGCTCTCTGGAGGTCAGTAAAAAATAGGGATAAAAAGAAAACTTTTTAGACTAATTAAACAAATGCCAGGTGTCTGAAAGTGATTTTACTATACACTTAACATAAAATTTAGAAAATCTATTCAAATAAACATAAACACTCAAATGGTAATTCTGCAAATGTACAATCATGGTAAATAAAAATTGGACCTTTTATCTGTGTTTACAACTACAGATTGTATGACTATTTTTTAATGTGGATTGCTTAGATAATAATAATAATAATAATAATAATAATAATAATAATAATAATGATGATGATGATCTGGCTGCATGAGGGAGGGCACACAATGATACCTTCATGACAGTGGCAAAAATCATTTTGATCACTGAATATTGGTTAATGTCAAGTATCTTTTTTCCACTGATAAAGGGTACAATGTCAAGCTCAAGAACTAAAATGCTACTTAAGCACATTGTAGGCCAGCTGATCTTGATATTTAATATAAAAATGAAAGAGAAATTTAGGGCCATAACATCAGCATTCGATAGGTAGTGATATAATTCAACGTAACACCTTAGGATATTGGTCTTTTGACAAAACAACAAACCTTCGGTCTAGAGCTACACATACTTTTACCTAGAAGCATATCTGTACAACAAGATTACACAATTATTTATTATTGAAAAAACAATGTAATGTTTTATTGGTGCAGCACTAACCAACATTATGGCCAGTATAGCAGGATCATAAACCACATACAGTTCTTAACGTAAGCATAATATATTACCAAATGGTTGAAACTGAAACACTGGCCAATTTAGTGTTGGAGGTTTCATGGCTAAATTTGACCAGCCTGGATGGTCAAATTATTATGATGGCACATTCCACCAGTAAGAGCAAAGTGTGAAGGTTTAATTAGCAGATTAATAGCACAGTTTTGCTTAAAATATTGCAATGCACACAACATTATGGGTGTCATATCAGAGTTGAAAAGAGGACAAATTGTTGGTGCGCATCTTGCTTGTTAATCTGGGACCAAGAACCATTCAGAAGGACCATGTTCATGCAATGGTTCAAACACTGGTAGAACAATGGTTCTCCTAAAGGCAGTGCAGTGTATCAGGATAATAATGCACCAATACACACAACAAGACTGGTGACAGAGTGATCTGATGAACATGAAAGATGAAAGTGAAGTTGATCTCCCATGGCCTGGACAGTCTCTAGATCTAAATATTATTGAGCCACTTTGGTGTGTTTTGGAGAAGTGGGTCAGAAAACATTTTCCTCCACCCACATCATGTAGTGACCTGGCCACTATTCTGCAAGAAGAATGGCTCCAAATCCCTCTGGCCACCGTGCAGGACTTTTAAGCATTTAGCTATAAGAATATTAGTGAGGTCTGATTGGTGTTTGGTGTGGAGGCCTGGGTGCAGTCAGTGTTCCAGTCCATGGTAAAAGTGTTCCGTGGTAAAATGTGCCTAGTGCAGGACACTCAAGTTTTTTTCACTCCAACCTTAATATACCATGTCTTCATGGGGTGCACTTTGAGGACAAGGGCATTATTAGGGAGAAAGAAAATTGCGATGCTTTGTATGCTAAAGCATACTAGACAATCTATGCAGCACTTCCAATTTGGGAAAGGCCCATATATTGGTGTGATTGTCAGGTGTTTGCAAACATTTTTTTCCAACAGCCATTAGTATAAACTTATACTGATTCCCATAGCATGTATTCTAGGTTCCTAACTGCTTTAAAACTAAATTCCTGATGTGCTCATTATAGGATATTGCTCACAAAAGGCAGGCAAATATATGAACAATGCATCTTTCACTGCTACAGCATCCATGAATGTAGTCAAATATATGGTAGTCTAAATGCAAATTATAACAAAAATGTAGTAGCAACTTTAATAAGGCAACAGCAATAGAAGAATATGTGCATATGCAGCCCCAATGTACAGATATGCACTGATATCAATCCAGCTGTGGGAAGTCTAGCTAACCTTCAAATCTGACACCTCTTTGTTCTGGTCCATTTCTACAATGTCACGATGGTCACACATATTAAACACTAGGGTGGCACAAATTCTGTGGCAATCAAACGGGGCATGGTGAGAAATCTGATTTATATAAACTGATAGCCAAATGATGTACATAAGTAAGTAAGTAAGGTGATATCACATGCATATCACAACAATGAGGTGACCTTTAAGCAAACTGGTTGTGATTTTTGCTATATACAGTTCATGCCTTATGTTTATCTGGTGAATGATATCTCAGCTGTTCTTATCTAATATTATAAAAATACTTAATTAATGACTTACTTACTTAATTAATTAATTAGCCTAGTAAGTAAGTAATTAATTAATTGGTCATGACACACGCTCCAGGGGCCTCAGAGATAGGTCCTGAATGTTGGCATTTCTCTGGACCATAAATGCATACCCTTACTTCTTTCCTACCTCTATATAGTCAAAGCCTATATATATACTGTATATCTTGACACACAATCATGCCAGACCTTCATGATAATGGAAAAATGTTATCCAAAAACAGGCAGGATGGACATTTAGCTCCCTGACATTTCTTGCTTGTCCGTAGTGAGTGAATGAGTGTGTGTATGTGTGTATGTGTGTGCCCTGCGATAGATTGGCACCCTGTCCAGGGTGTACCCCGCCTTGTGCCCTAAGTTTCCTGGGATAGGCTCCAGGCCCCCGTGACCCTGTATATACTGTAAGGATAAAGCGGTACAGAAAATGAATGAATGAACATTTCTTGCTTGTACCTGGACACCAAAATACAATGCTTCCACATTAAATGAGATCATCTGTATAGCCTCTCAGGGAGCAGCAATCCTATACAAGCACACTGGTCAGTCAAAGGGGAAATCTGTTCTTGGTACTTAGGATGCATCAGTTAAAACGTACTGTATACATGACCTGTTGTGCTTTTTGAACTTACACACCATCGTACAAGTGAAATATGGACTTGACTTTGTTCATGTAACACGCTATGGGTATAACTTTATTTGTAATATAGAGGAGACATTTTATTTACTGTACAATACAGTAGTTTCATATTTGATGAACAGGCTTGTATTCTTTGTCAACAGCTCTCATTTTAGATTTAGTCCAGTTTGCTATCATTATACCACCTCCAATTTGCTAGGAAGGATTTCCACTATATTTTGGAGTGTGGCTGTATGGCGTTTTGTTCATTTACAGTAGCTACAATAGCATTAGTAAGATCAAGGTGCTCAGTGGGGATGACTTCAGGGCTCTGTACTTAAGATCTTCCACTCCAAACTTAGCTAACTGTGTCTTCATGGAGCGGGCTTTGTACACGGATACTTGGGCCTTTTAGTTCCTAAGTAAGAAAGTTTGAGGAGGCACATATATGGGAGTTGTGGTGTCCATATACTTTTGATGATAAAATGTACATACATTTCAAAATAGCTATTAATATAAACACTACCTGATCACCTAATATGTATTATAGAGTATCAATTAAATAATTTTTTATATATATGCGCTTGACATAACTGATACACCTCATGAAAGGTATGGGTGCAAGAATGTGAGCAACGTGGCTTAAATGACTGCATGTCCATATGTGTAGTCTAATATACAGTAGTGCATTCATACAAAACGTGCCAAATGCAAGTGCAGTTCAGCTGACCACTCGGTGAACAGTGTGAATGATGCTTGTTATACACAGTTCATGGTGTATGTTTCTGTGATTGTTGATTTAGCAGTTGATATGGTAGACAACCATGGCTTTATACAACTAGCCTACCTACCTCTACAACTATCCTCTGTCTACCCGTAAGTAAAGACTAGCACCCTGGGTTGTGGATGGTTTGAGTGTTATTAACCTCTGCCAATAGACAGGCCCATTGCCTATATGGAATTGCATAATTCAGCCCCATGCCTATACATTACCTGGACACCAAAAATCCATGTTTTTCAGATAAAAAAGAGCATTATAGCCTCTCCAAGTGGTCAGTCTAAATCAGTTCCTCATAACATACTGGTATGCATTATCCATTAAAGGTATTCAGGTGTTAAATCCTAATAGTAGACCCACAGTTACAAACCAGATTCCAAAAAAGTTGGAACACTAAACAAATTGTGAATAAAAACTGAATGCAATGATGTGGAGATGGCAAATGTCAATATTTTATTCAGAATAGAACATAAATCACGGAACAAAAGTTTAAACTGAGAAAATGTATCATTTTAAGGGAAAAATATGGTGAATCAAAATGTCATGATGTCAACAAATCCCAAAAAAGTTGGGACAAGGCCATTTTCACCACTGTGTGGCGTCTCCCCTTCTTCTTGCAACACTCAGCAGACGTCTGGGGACCGAGGAGACCAGTTTCTCAAGTTTAGAAATAGGAATGCTCTCCCATTCTTGTCTAATACAGGCCTCGAACTGTTCAATCGTCTTGGGCCTTCTTTGTCGCACCTTCCTCTTTACAATGTGCCAAATGTTCTCTATAGGGGAAAGATCTGGACTGCAGACTGGCCATTTCAGTACCCGGATCCTTCTCCTACGCAGCCATGATGTTGTGATTGATGCAGAATGTGGTCTGGCATTATCTTGTTGAAAAATGCAGGGTCTTCCCTAAAAGAGATGACTAGATGTTGTTCTAGAACCTGAATATATTTTTCTGCATTGATGGTGCCTTTCCAGACATGCAAGCTGCCCATGCCACACGCACTCATGCAACCCCATACCATCAGAGATGTAGGCTTCTGAACTGAGCATTGATAACAACTTGGGTTGTCCTTGTCCTCTTTGGTCCGGATGACATGGCGTCCCACATTTCCAACAAGAACTTCGAATCGTGACTCGTCTGACCATAGAACAGTCATCCATTTTGCCACACTCCATTTTAAATGATCCCTGACCCAATGAAAATGCCTGTGCTTGTGGATCTTGTTTAGAAATGGCTTCTTCTTTGCACTGTAGAGTTTCAGCTGGCAACGGCGGATGGCACGGTGGATTGTGTTCACTGACAATGGTTTCTGGAAGTATTCCTGAGCCCATTCTGTGATTTCCTTTACAGTAGCATTCCTGTTTGTGGTGCAGTGTCGTTTAAGGGCCTGGAGATCACGGGCATCCAGTATGGTTTTACGCCCTTGACCCTTACGCACAGAGATTGTTCCAGATTCTCTGAATCTTCGGATGATATTATACACAGTTGATGATGATAACTGCAAAGTCTTTGCAATTTTTCGCCTTTCAGATATTGCTCCACTATCTTTCTGCGCAACATTGTGGGAATTGGTGATCCTCTACCCATCTTGGCTTCTGAGAGACACTGCCACTCTGAGAAGCTCTTTTTATACCCAATCATGTTGCCAATTAACCTAATTACTGTTAATTGGTCTTCCAGCTCTTCGTTATGCTCAAATTTACTTTTTCCAGCTTCTTATTGCTACTTGTCCCAACTTTTTTGGGATTTGTTGACATCGTGAAATTTGGAATCAACATATTTTTCCTTTAAAATTGTACATTTTCTCGGATTAAACTTTTGATCTGTCATCTATGTTCTATTCTGAATAAAATATTGACATTTGCCATCTCCACATCATTGCATTCAGTTTTTATTCATAATTTGTTTAGTGTCCCAACTTTTTTGGAATCCGGTTTGTACTTTTATAACAAATGTTTATTAGTGTTTATTTGATTAGTTTATTAGATTTTTTTAAGCAGAACCTTGGCGTTAGAGGCTCAGGAAAACAAAATTAGAGTCCTGTTCATGTGACACATTATGAATATAACCTCATTCATTAATTCTATACATTCATTATTCTTTTCATATAGTAATATGGAAAGATTTATTTCTTATTGATGAGTATTTAAGTTTCTTAATAAATGGTACAATGGTGAACATCACAATACCTTGAGAAAGACTTCTTGGCCCTCTCTGCTCTGTGATAACCTACACTGCACGCTCAGCCAAGCTGTCTAACAACTTAGAATATAAAACTTTAGAGATTTGAATTATTGTATGACACAGTACAAAATACACATGACCACAAAGCCTGTATTTTAAAAAGTGTGTTTGACAAGAGTAAGCAAAATATTTTCACGGTGAACAAACCTCAGCCTCAAATGTATGTTCTTATGACTGGAGAAGATATAATTTGTCTATAATAATCTTATTTTTGCATGATGTCTGGTTGCATGAGGGCACACGATGATGTTGGACATCGATGTTAGTGTCAAACATCACATTGATCTAACAGTTAGACCTGAACAAAACTGTTTATTGGTGTCACACTTTTTGTCAAGTTTTTCCACTGTTAGAGCATCTAAAAATGTACATTTAGCACTCTGTGGGCCACCTGCTATTAAACACATTGTAAATTGCAATATGCATAATACATTATATTTTATTATTTTATTATAAATAAAACAGAGTTGCAAAACTGAGCTTTAGATGTTTAGAATGTATTATTTTTTTTAAGATTGTATGTGTTCTCTGAAAAGTGGACACACTTTACCAACCATTTGGGTGAAGGATGAATAGGGTGATGCAATATTGTACCTACACTAATTAGTCTATGTCTTTAGATGACCAGAAAAGTGTGTGAAAAGAGTGTGAAGTCATTAAGTTGTTATGTCTTTAATACTTTTGATTCGACGGATACCTGTGAGAGAGTCTACATCATTAAAAGTGAGAGGTGATAACTGGTCTCTTAGGAATCAACACGTATGACAAGCATTACCTCACTGTGTACCTTGTCATGGTGCAATGCAGGCTAACCAGATATTTGAGTTAGAATGGGTTTTAAGAATAATGCAGCAAACAGGAAAAAGGTCAAAGTAAAGTACTCAAACCATATGTGGCCATTATAAGTATAAGCGTATAGGACATACTAGACATTGTTTTCCACAGATACTATGAATATTTAGGATCCAATTCCTGACAATAAACCAACAAGCCAATAATTAAATAAAATATAAACTATACTGTATATCCATCCATAGGTTTTAACAATTGTTGCCCAATACAGCATTTTTGGTTTGTGACTTTAACAGCCTGAATCGAGCCAAGGCATGAAATCAAGTCAAGGCATTAAATAAGTTCAAATTATTATATTTAAACACTATTTGTTCATTTTATAATATGAACAAATAATAAATCCTGATATAACATCATGGTTTTAATGCAATTCTATGAGAAATGAATCATTAGGGAAATATGAAGGTTAAACAGGATGATGTAATCAGTCTGGGGTTTCAGATGACCAGAATTAGATGAGAGTGTGAAGTCATTAAGGTGTTTTGTCTTTAACACCTTTGATTAGCCTTAGACCTTTGAGAGAGTCTTCATTATTAGGCCTAAATGTGAGAAATGATAACTGGTCTCTCAGGTGTTATCTCAGATGACAAACATTAACTCAACAAACATGACTTCATTGTTATGTCTTGCTATGATGCAATACAGGTTAACTTTATGTCCGAGAGTGTCCATCAAAGTTCATGAACAACTGTAAGGTTTTATAATATAATAAGAAGATTCCTGTGCTCTGAGAACAGACCCCTCACTGTGCTTCCTCATGTCTTCTGTGGTAACAGCTTCTACTGTACAATATATCCTGCTCTTGTCCGCTAGAACCCTTTTGTTCAATCAGGAGAATGCAAATGCATCTCCACTCATCTGTCTGTCTCTGGGTTCATCTATGACTGACATGTGAATGACTGGTTCTTTTGATGATCGGGATGTTGCACCATTTAAATGTGCTCTCTTTGTTGAGAATAAACAGAGACCTTCAGACATCATGCCTGTGTGCGGTGGACACAACAAGAAATAACTCTTATTCTCTTAGCTTAAAACTTGTCTTGGATAATATAATATGACTAAATAGTAAATGGAATTGAATTTTTATTGCATCTTTCATACAAACCAAGGCATTAAATTATTAGAAACTTTCAAACAAGATTAACATTCACGAGCAGATACCAAGCAGAAAGCTATGATAAAAAAAAATACATGAATAAAAAAAATAATAAATAATAATAATAATAATAATAATAATAATAATGTTGTTGTTTTACAGCAATAAATAGGCCATTATACACAAAGCAAGAGTGAGTGCTTGTAACAAGGCCTACAAGTTGGTTAACAAAATGAATACTGGTATCCATTCACCAATTTGACACTCTGAACCACTGAAAGTAATTTTGTGCTTGACCAAGAAGCAATGCAACACTATTTTCCTATTTCATACACTCAGCAAAAAAAGAAACGTCCTCTGACTTTCAACTGTTTTTCTTTCAGTAAACTTAATGTGTAAATATTTGTATGAACACTAAAAGAGTCGACACCATAAGACGTGAACTAAAAATGTTTCACAATGTGTCCCTGAATGAAGAGAAGCTCAAAATCAGTCAGTAGCAGTCAGTATCTGGTGGCCACCAGCTGCTTGAAGTACTGCAGTGCGTCTCCTCCTCATGGACTGGACCAGATTTGTCAGTTCTTGCTGTGAGATGGAGGGATTGTGTGTTCCTGGTGTGACTCGGGCAGTTGTTGTGGCCATCCTGTACCTGTCACGCAGGTGTGATATTCGGATGTACCCATCCTGTGCAGGTGTTGTTACACGTGGTCTTCCACTGCGAGGATGATCAGCTGTCCTTCCTGTCTCCCTGTAGCGCCGTCTTAGGCGTCTCACAGTGCGGACATGGCGATTTATTGCCCTATAGCCACATCAGCAGTCCTCATGCCTCCCTGCAGCATGCCTAATGCACGTTCACGCAGATGAGCAGCGACCCTGGGTGTCTTTCTTTGGGTGTTTTTCACAGTCGGTAGACGAGTCTCTTTAGTGTCCTGCATTTTTAGAACTGTGACCTTAAATGCCTACTTTCTGTAAGCTGTTAAGGTCTTAACGACCATTCCACAGGTGCATGTTAATTAATTGATTATGGTTAATTGAACATGCATGGAAAACATTGTTTAAACCCTTTACAATGAAGATCTGTAAAGTTATTTGGATGTTTAAACATTATTGTTAAAATACACAGTCCTGAAAAAGGGACGTTTCTTTTTTTGCTGAGTATATATATATATATATATATATATATATATATATATATATATATATATATATATATAATTTTTATTTTATTTTTTTCAGAGTTTGTGGCTATGTTGGCCAGAAACTGCTCACATGTTGTCTTTAGCCTATTAATTCACATTTATTGATCCCAGTGAACCAATGGCTCTCATGTAATTAGTGTCTCATACATCAGTCATTTGTGGGACACCACCCTCAACCTCATGTTGAATGTGAGTGAATGTATATGCTCAATACACAACAAGGCGTAGAAGGACTAAATTAATCTTGATTCTCAAGCTGCCCTTATCTGCACAAGTTGCAAATCACCCAGTTCTTGATTGAAGCTCTTTTTGACAGTGTGAAGATATTGAATACATACATGGTTCAACTTAAATAATCAATTCAAAAGCTGAAGCAATGCCAGGGCATAGAGTCCAATACAGTGCCCAATAAAAAGCCACACTTCTTGTTTTTTTGTTTTCTTTTCTTTTCTCCACTGGCGGCATTTAATAAGGGACTTGCTTCAGCATCCAGCTCCTTACAGAAACAGACAACAAAGTTCAAATTAACCTCAACAGTCATGGTTAAAATGCCAGAAACTAATGTAGGCCTGGATGCAGTAACTCATGGCATTGAAAAAAGTTGAGTTAAAAGTTTTTTAGTAGCCACAGAAATCTCTGCACATTAGTGTAAGATAGTAATATGACAGGTTTTCAGCATGTTCAACATTTTCAGCATTCCATCATTGGTTGTTTCAGCAGATTCATTACTATGTTGTGACTGCTGCTGTTTCATTCAGTAAAATATCAATCAATATAAATACTGATAACTTGAAATCAAAAGCTTATTATATCACCAGATATCTTACATGCATGGGCAATGATTATTTTTCAGCTGGTCTATGTCAAACTACTCCAAATGTCAGAAGAGTGCTCCTCTACCAGGTTGGAGAATGGATAGTGTTGGATTGTTGCAGCCACAGTCCAAGACTGAGCCAAAATATTACATTTGCAATCAAATCCATATATCTCTATTGGCCACAATTAAATGCTACAATAGCCTTTTGAAAATTAGATGCATATGATGCAGGTGCATCTCATATACATACTGTAATAACGCCCAAAATAACAAAGCTAGTGCTAGAAATGAACAATATCAGAGTTAATGGGTGAAGGTCATGTTGAAAGTGTTGATATGGACCACCTATTCTACCTACAGTACAGTAGTAATAAAATCATGATTTGAGGACTGATGGAAAAATAGTTGAATCTTTTGTGAAATTAAAACATTGGCATATTGGCAAAAAATCAAAACTGGCTTAAAATAGACAGCAGAGGTGATCAAATGTCAAAGCTAATTTCCGGCGCTGTCAGAAGAAAAAAAAAATACAGTATATATTCATATAATTATTGTCTGGTTTATTGAGTAATCAGATGGTTTTAAAGCTAGAAGTCAAACTTCTAAAGTTGAATGATTTTTACTATTGATTATAATAGATGCAAACTGTCACATTATGATTAATCTCTTTTCAAAGCAATCATGTGTTTAATAACTGATGATGGAAAACATGAATTTAAGAGAAGATTTACATAAATTGCATCGCTGACGGCCCAGAGTCCAGCAGTGTTTATCCAGCACATCTATTAACCCTGAAAACGAGTTCAGTTCATGCTTTTAGTACTTAGGCCCTACACTACACACAGCACGTTATAATTAATTAATACCTTGCTTTACACACTGGCACTGGCAGAATACATGAATATAAACTGGAATATAATTACTGTTTTTTTTTTATTAATTTCACACAGTCATATTATATGTATAATATACATATTATATTTATTTCCACAAATCAGCAACAACGTAGTGTGAAAGAAAGTTGAAGCTTTATACCATCATAAAAGTTTTAATACCTATTAACTAAAAGTAAAAAAAAGAGTCTTATTTGGATTTAGTCTCTAATAATAATAATAATAACATATAAAGTTAATAAAATATCAGATTAAAAAGTAGTATAGATTTTTAAGTCAATCATATAAAAAAATAAATGAAGTAATACAAAACCCTGAAGTAAATAGAATAACATGATAAATTAATCATTAGGGAAACATAGAGGATAAACAGGATGGTGCAATGTTGTACACAGGATCAGTCTGGGGTTTCAGATGACCAAAATTAGATTATAGTGTGAAGTCATTAAGATGTTTTGTGTTTAACACCTTCGATTAGCCTTAGACTTTTGGGAGAGTCTTCATTATTAGGCCTAAATGTGAGAAATGATAACTGGTCTCTCAGGTGTTATCTCAGATGACAAACATTACCTCATTGTGTACAACATGATGCAACTCATGTTAACTAGATTCCAAAAAAGCATCAATCCAAAGTTTTGTACTTTTTATCATAATCAGGGTTTCTGCTTATTTCATACATTCATAACTAACACCAGTTTAAAGAACTTGGTGAGGAAACTCGATAAACAGTCAAAGACATTAGTGACACTTTGAGAAATTGTGAAACTGAAACCGAATCTATGATATTGTCATAGAGGGGACAAATACTTTCATAGAACTGAGATAGCAGTGAGAGAACATTGATTTGGCCTGCATGGTTATTGTCCATGGTGGACTAGTGCTCATGAGTGGATACCAAAGAGGATAGGTCGAATTTTCCTGAAGACCGTGTAGGAGGTCATACAGCAATATTAGAATCATTATTTTGAACTGCTGAGAAAATATTTTGATGCTTTAATTAAAATAATGAAAGGTCACAAAATAAAGATCAAAGCATAACCTGGCCCAAATATGAGTCACAGAGTTGATCAAAAGTCATAGATTCTGCTTATTTCCTACAAACTGTACATAGCTAAAATGGTTTAGGGAACTTGGTGAGGAAAAACAATGAACAAAGACATTATTGATATTTTTAGAAATTGTGCAATTGAACCCCAATCTGTGATAAAACTGCAATTTAAAAAGCACAACCTTGAAGGAGTCGATCAGTAACGTGTTTCTAATTGTTTGACATTCTTAACCTTTGTTCATAGGTTTTAACAGACTCTAGGCCTTTTGCCTGAAAGGGTTATTACATTTGTTAATGTGTGAAAGCTGTGTTTTGAGCCCAAAACATCAAAGCAAATATCTGAAATGTCACAGTCCATTAAACTTTTTTTCATACTCCTGCAACTTCATGCCTCATATCTGTTTAAACGAATGGATGCTGAAACTCCCGTGAGAGTCTACTATTTTGCAAATACCTAGAAAGTGTTTCATTTAAAGTGTGCTCATGTGAGAACGAGCATTTTATAATTGATAATATAGTTGAAAATCATTAATCAGAAGATTTGATAGATATTTCCTTTTCCCCATCTGTCCATGTAGATTTAACAAAAAAATGTGTTTGATGTCACGTTCTGCTATGGTGTTGGACTGTGGGCTTGGTGTTGAGGCATAGATGCAGAGGGGATGCAGTGAAACAGAAGAGTCTTTAATAAGAATCAAACAAACAAAAAGCAAACATGAACAAAACATGGAACTAAGAGTTGGCTAAAATCATGGAGCATGCTAACGAACAAGAACTCAAAATACAAACAGACTCGGGATGACATGATCTAATACAGTACAGACATGGGGATACTAACTGGACGAGACAAGACATACTAAACAGCCTAGAGGACTAAACACAAGGGACTATGCATGCAAGGGATAAACAAACACAAGACAGGCTTGGCTAGGTCTACCACCTGTTCTGCACATTAGCTGCTAAGCTAGCTTATAGCTAATCAGACTAATGGCTAAACAGGCCAGTAGCCTGAGACCCAAGGTAATGAACAGACAAGGTACACAGCAGACTAGGTATGAAACAGACTAAGAACTCTAAAGGTTAGTGGCTAAAGATGTTAGTACCTAAACAGACTAAGAGCTAAGCAGACAAGGAGACTAGACATAAACGGAGACTAGACAGGCTAAGATCTAGACATGTTAGTATCACCCTCATTAGTATTTAAACAGACTAATAACTAAACAGGCAATGGGGGTTACTTACACAAAAGGGTAAACACAAAGGGCTAATTCTCCTAGAGGCTAATCCTGCTAGGAGACACAGAGACATAAACTAAATCAAAGCAAATACAAACTTAACTTAAAGTGCTCCTGAAACCAAAAGGCCAACCATACTGTTTAAACTAAAACAGAAAAGAACAAAACAAAACCCACATAACAGAAATTAATGCTCGACCCAGTTTCCCAGAACAAACAGGTATTTATAAAAGTGCTAATGAGCCTCCTCAGTTCAGGTGCGCATCCACGTCACCTGACCGAGGAGGCTTCTGGGAAACTGAGTCTAGGAACCAAAACTACAAAGTAAAAACACTGCCCTCTAGTGGGCAACCCTCACATTTGACAACTAATAAACTAATGTTCATTTGCAGTTTGCCAATCAATTTATTGTTGCGTTTAATGAATAAGTCAGTTAATGTTGTATTAATTATATAGTTTTAGATTTTGCTTTGTGATATTTTCCAGGATAGCAATGTGGACTATGTTGAAAATGAAAGGTTCTAATGAAGTCAACGGTTTAAAATATTGTTGCATTCCAAACACTGAAAAAAACATTTAGATTGTGGTAGAGACTACATATAAAGGGAAACTTGGGCCGGGACAGCAATGACACAGTCTGGATGGATGTTTTCAGCAACATATCTGTAATTGTTTGAGACTCTTAGGCCATTTTCATGCTTTAGGTTGTAACAAACTCTAGGCCTCTTTGCCCTAAAGGTTTACGATATTTGCTAATGTGTATATATATACTGTACAGTGGTGTGAAAAACTATTTGCCCCCTTCCTGATTTCTTATTCTTTTGCATGTTTGTCACACTTAAATGTTTCTGCTCATCAAAAACCGTTAACTATTAGTCAAAGATAACATAATTGAACACAAAATGCAGTTTTTAAATGAAGGTTTACGTTATTAAGGGAGAAAAAAAACTCCAAATCTACATGGCCCTGTGTGAAAAAGTGATTGCCCCCCTTGTTAAAAAATAACATAACTGTCGTTTATCACACCTGAGTTCAATTTCTGTAGTCACCCCCAGGCCTGATTACTGCCACACCTGTTTCAATCAAGAAATCACTTAAATAGGAGCTACCTGACACAGAGAAGTAGACCAAAAGCACCTCAAAAGCTAGACATCATGCCAAGATCCAAAGAAATTCAGGAACAAATGAGAACAAAAGTAATTGAGATCTATCAGTCTGGTAAAGGTTATAAAGCCATTTCTAAAGCTTTGGGACTCCAGCGAACCACAGTGAGAGCCATTATCCACAAATGGCAAAAACATGGAGCAGTGGTGAACCTTCCCAGGAGTGGCCGGCCGACCAAAATTACCCCAAGAGCGCAGAGACAACTCATCCGAGAGGCCACAAAAGACCCCAGGACAACATCTAAAGAACTGCAGGCCTCACTTGCCTCAATTAAGGTCAGTGTTCACGACTCCACCATAAGAAAGAGACTGGGCAAAAACGGCCTGCATGGCAGATTTCCAAGGCGCAAACCACTTTTAAGCGAAAAGAACATTAAGGCTCGTCTCAATTTTGTTAAACATCTCAATGTTTTTGGGAAAATACCTTGTGGACCAACGAGACAAAAGTTGAACTTTTTGGAAGGTGCGTGTCCCGTTACATCTGGCGTAAAAGTAACACAGCATTTCAGAAAAAGAACATCATACCAACAGTAAAATATGGTGATGGTAGTGTGATGGTCTGCGGTTGTTTTGCTGCTTTAGGACCTGGAAGGCTTGCTGTGATAGATGTAACCATGAATTCTACGGTCTACCAAAAAATCCTGAAGGAGAATGTCCGGCCATCTGTTCGTCAACTCAAGCTGAAGCGATCTTGGGTGCTGCAGCAGGACAATGACCCAAAACACACCAGCAAATCCACCTCTGAATGGCTGAAGAAAAACAAAATGAAGACTTTGGAGTGGCCTAGTCAAAGTCCTGACCTGAATCCAATTGAGATGTTGTGGCATGACCTTAAAAAGGCGGTTCATTCTAGAAAACCCTCAAATAAAGCTGAATTACAACAATTCTGCAAAGATGAGTGGGCCAAAATTCCTCCAGAGCGCTGTAAAAGACTCGTTGCAAGTTATCGCAAACGCTTGATTGCAGTTATTGTTGCTAAGGGTGGCCCAACCAGTTATTAGGTTCAGGGGGCAATTACTTTTTCACACAGGGCCATGTAGGTTTGGATTTTTTTTCTCCCTAAATAATAAAACCCCTCATTTAAAAACTGCATTTTGTGTTTACTTGTGTTATCTTTGACTAATAGTTAAATGTGTTTGATGATCAGAAACATTTTGTTTGACAAACATGCAAAAGAATAAGAAATCAGGAGGGGGGCAAATAGTTTTTCACACCACTGTCTGGATAGATAGATAGATAGATAGATAGATAGATAGATAGATAGATATATATATAGATATATATTTTATGATCTTCAGTCAAAAGAACTTTATATGGTCATTTTTACAAGATACATTAATACATCATTTGTTTAATTCTAAAATTGTTAACCATATAGATATTTCACACACAAAGTAACATTGGACATATTATATTTATTTGGAGATTTCCATACCTCACCAATATAATGGGTAAAAAGTGAAAGCTAAAGGTTTAAAGAACTATTATAAACTAAAAGAAAAGTTTAAATCTTATTTGAATTTAGGCTATATTATTATTATTATTATTATTATTATTATTATTATTATCATGTACAGTTCATAAAATATAAAATATCAGATTAAAATGTAAGAAGAAGTCAATCATATAAAAACTGTCACATTATGATTAATCTCTTTTTTACTCTTTTCAAAGCAATCATGTGTTTAATAACTGATGATGGAAAACATGAATTTAAGAGAAGATTTACATAAATTGCATCGCTGACGGCCCAGAGTCCAGCAGTGTTTATCCAGCACATCTATTAACCCTGAAAACGAGTTCAGTTCATGCTTTTAGTACTTAGGCCCTACACTACACACAGCACATTATAATTAATTAATACCTTGATTTACACACTGGCACTGGCAGAATACATGAATATAAACTGGAATATAATTACTGTTTTTTTTTTAATTAATTTCACACACAAAGTCATATTATATGTATAATATACATATTATATTTATTTCCACAAATCAGCAACTACTTAGTGTGAAAAAAAGTTAAAGCTTTATACCATCATAAAACTTTTAATACCTATTAACTAAAATTAAAAAAAAAAGAGTCTTATTTGGATTTAGTCTCTAATAATAATAATAACATATAAAGTTAATAAAATATCAGATTCAAAAGTAGTATAGATTTTTAAGTCAATCATATAAAAAATAAATGAAGTAATACAAAACCCTGAAGTATAGAATAACATGATAAATTAATCATTAGGGAAACATAGAGGATAAACAGGATGGTGCAATGTTGTACACAGGATCAGTCTGGGGTTTCAGATGACCAAAATTAGATTATAGTGTGAAGTCATTAAGATGTTTTGTGTTTAACACCTTCGATTAGCCTTAGACTTTTGGGAGAGTCTTCATTATTAGGCCTAAATGTGAGAAATGATAACTGGTCTCTCAGGTGTTATCTCAGATGATAAACATTACCTCATTGTGTGTCTTAGCCTGACGCAACTCATGTTAACTAGATTCCTAAATAAACATCAATCAAATGTTTTGTACTTTTTGTCATAATCAGAGTTTCTGCTTATTTCCTACATACATAACTAACACCAGTTAAATAAAATCAATAAACAGTACAACATTAGTGGCACTTTGAGAAACTGTTAAAACCGAATCTATGTTATTGTCATAGAGGGGACGAATACTTTCACAGAACTGAGATGATAGTGAGAGAACATTGATTTGTCCTGCATGGTTATTGTACATGACAGATTAGTGTTCTTGAGTGGATACCAAAGAGTACAGTATAGTTTCCACACATCAGCAACAACGTACACTTTAAAAAGTGTCAATTTAAAGCTTAATTGCATTATAAATGGGTTAATAAATATTAGCAAAAATTCACGTTTAAATGATAAACCTTATTTCGTCTGAAGCTCTAATAATTATGTAATTTAAAGATGTTAAAAATAAAATACTATGAATTAATTAAATAATACAAACCCAATTGCAAAAAAAAAACAATTGCAATTGTCTGATGAATTAATGTTTAGGGAAACAGAGAGGATGAACAGGATAGTGCAATGTTGTACACAGGATCAGTCTGCATTTTCAGTTGACCACAATTAAATTAGTGTGAGAATTCAATTAATTTGTTTAACACATTTGATTTGCCTTAGACCTCTGAGTGCTCTTAAGGCCTAAATGTGAGAATTGATGACTGGCCTCTTATGTATTATCTCAGATCACAAGCACTGAGTGTCTTCGCATGATGCAACTTATTTGACCCAGATTTCAGAAAGCATTAATCAAATGTTTTGTACTTTTTTAAATAATTAGGGTGTCTCCTTATTTAATACACATGTAACTAAAACCAGTTTAAAGAAGTTGGTGAGGAAAAGCAATAACTTCAAATACAAGAGTGGCACTTTTAAAAATTGCACAATTCATCTGAAAGCTTAATTTTAAAGAGCACAGCTGTAACTTTGATGTAAACTTTCAGCAACATTTTTCCAATTGTTTGACATTCTTAACCTTTGTTCATTTGTTCTTTGTTCACAGACTCTAGGCCCTTTGCCTTAAAGGGTTATTACATTTGCTAATGTGTGAAAGCTGTGTTTTGAGCCCAAAACATCAAAGCAAATACTTTAAATGTCACAGTCCATTAAACTTTTTTTCATACTCCTGCAACTTCATGCCGCCTAACTGTTTAAATGAATGGATGCTGGCACTCCAGTGAGAGTCTACTATTTTGCAAATTTCTAAAAAGTGTTGCATGTAAGGTGTGCTTATGTGAGAACGAGCATTTTGTAATTCTTAATATAGTTCAAAATCGTTGATAAGAAGATTTAATAGACATTTCCTTTTCCCATCTGTCATGTAGGTTTTAAAAAAAATCATATGTTTCCCAACTAATAAACTAATGTTCATTTGCAGTTTGCAGATAAATTTATTGTTGTGTTTACTGAATAGGTGAGTTAATGTTGTATTGATTATATAGTTCTAGATTTTGCTTTGTTGTATTTTCTAGGATAGCAGTGTGGAAAATGTTGAAAATGTGGAAAATAAAGGGAAACTTGGGCCGGGACAGCAATGACCCAGCCTGGACGGAGATTTTCAACAACATATCTGTAATAAATCAAAAGGTCTAAAAATATTTAGTCAAAAGGACTTTATATGGTCTTTTCACAGGATACATTAATGCATACTTTGTTTAGTTGTAAAATTGTTAACTATATAAGTATTTCACACACAGAGTAACATTGTACATATTATATTTATTTGGAGGTTTCCACACCTCAGCAACAACTTAAAGGGAAAAAAGTGAAAGCTTAATACCATCGTTTAAATAACTATTAAGTAACTATTAAGTAAAAGTAAAGTTTAAATCTTATTTGAATTTTGGCTCTAATAATAATAATAACATATACAGTTCATAAAATATCAGATTAAAATGTAGGAACAAGTAAATCATATAAAAAAGTTAATGAAGTAATACAAATCCCTGGAGTAAATAGAATAATATGATAAATGAATCATTAGGGAAACATAGAGGATAAACAGGATGGTGCAATGTTGTACACAGGATCAGTCTGGGGTTTCAGATGACCAAAATTAGATTATAGTGTGAAGTCATTAAGATGTTTTGTGTTTAACACCTTCGATTATCCTTAGACTTTTGGGAGAGTCTTCATTATTAGGCCTAAATGTGAGAAATGATAACTGGTCTCTCAGGTGTTATCTCAGATGACAAACATTACCTCATTGTGTATAACATGATGCAACTCATGTTAACTAGATTCCAAAAAAGCATCAATCCAAAGTTTTGTACTTTTTATCATAATCAGGGTTTCTGCTTATTTCATACATTCATAACGAACACCAGTTTAAAGAACTTGGTGAGGAAACTCGATAAACAGTCAAAGTGTAACGGTTAACCCCTAGAGGGCGCCTAACGCCCGTGTATGTTTTTGAGTTGTAGTTTTGTTTAGTTCTAGTTTCACTTCATTTCCCAGTTTGCACCTCGGTCAGGTGACGTAGAAGCTCACCTGAACCGAGGGAAGTTAATTTGATGTTTGTTTATGTTTAATTATAAATAGCCTGGCTGGACTCCAGTGAGGCGTCTAGCAACTGTTCAGTTACGTTTAGTTTGTGTTGGAGTGATCCTGGTTTTTGTTTATGTTTTTGGAAAATAAAAGGACTTTGTGAAACCGTCAGCTCGCCTCATCCGCATTCATGCCGCGCACACACACCCGACGCAAACACGGTAAGGGGAAGAAACGTGACAGATTGCTAGACCTAAAAAGTGGCATGGCGGAGGTTTTTCCCCTGAACAATTTTTGGGGGGGCGCTGGTACGATCTCGCCCGAGCTGGCGGAGAGGCGGAAGGACAGCGAGGAAGAGATGTTTTGCGGCTGGATTTACAGCGGGCTGGAAGACGACGAGGAGGAGATGTATCGCAGCTGGGAATACAGCTTGCTGATGGAGCAGGAGGGGCTGCTGGAGGACAGCGAGGAGCACGGCGAGATTGAGTTCTGGCAGAGCCGGGATAATTCCAGGTACGCCGAGGAGGCGGGGATGGAGGAGGTGAACGTGACGGAGAGTGAGAGGATGGCGGGACATGGCTGGAAAGGCAGCGGGTTCGCCGTCCGGCGCACGCCCTGGAGGGGTGTGACAGCCGAGGGAGAGACGGGAGAGTGCTACAGGCAGTGGGCGGAAGACAACGAGGAGCGCATCGGAGACCTGCGGGAGCAGGTGGTGCGGCTCCAACAGTTGCTCGTCCAGGTTCGGGAGAGCCAGGCTGTAGTCCCGGAGGTCCTCCCTCTCGCGGACCCGGACGACATGCTCCCCATTCCGCCACTGCCTGGGATCGGCGCAGAGAATTACGCGCCGCAGCGGGAAAGCGTCAGTCTTCCGACTCCTCCAGACTTCGAGGACGGCGCGCTAGCGTGTCAGCAGCAGCTGTCCGACGCACCCGTTCTACCGCCGCCTCCAGACTTCGAGGACAGCGTGCTAGCGTGTCAGCAGCAGCTGTCCGACGCACCCGTTCTGCCGCCACCTCTCGGCTTCGAGGACAGCGCGCTAGAGTGTCAGCAGCAGCTGTCCGAAGCACCCGTTCTACCACCGCCTGCAGACTTCGAGGACAGCGAGCCAGTGTGTGAGCAGCCGCTGTACGACGCACCTGTTCTGCCGCCGCCTTTCGGCTTCGAGGACAGCGAGCCAGCGTGTCAGCAGCCGCTGTACGACGCACCTGTTCTGCCGCCGCCTTTCGGCTTCGAGGACAGCGAGCCAGCGTGTCAGCAGCCGCTGTACGACGCACCTGTTCTGCCGCCGCCTTTCGGCTTCGAGGACAGCGAGCCAGCGTGTGAGCAGCCGCTGTACGATGCACCTGTTCTGCCGCCGCCTTTCGGCTTCGAGGACAGCGAGCCAGCGTGTGAGCAGCCGCTGTACGACGCACCTGTGCTGCCGCCACCTTTCGCCTTTGAGGACGACGTAGAGCCGTCGTCAAGCGTCGTGCACGCTCCAGAGCCGTCGTCGAGCGTCGAACCAGCTCTGCAGCCGCCGAGCACGTCTCCAGCGCGTCGGCAGCCGCCGAGCACGTCTCCAGCGCGTCGGCAGCCGCCGAGCACGTCTCCAGCGCGTCGGCAGCCGCCGAGCACGTCTCCAGCGCGTCGGCAGCCGCCGAGCACGTCTCCAGCGCGTCGGCAGCCGCCGAGCACGTCTCCAGCGCGTCGGCAGCCGCCGAGCACGTCTCCAGCGCGTCGGCAGCCGCCGAGCACGTCTCCAGCGCGTCGGCAGCCGCCGAGCACATCTCCAGCTCAGCAGCCGCTGAGCATGCCTCCAGCCCCGTCACCCAGCCTCCTGGACAGGAGGCGTAAGGTAGAACATTGGGTTGGGTGTCCGGGGCCTCCGGTGATGCTCCGGGAGGAGCATTTTTTGGAGGGGGGGTTATGTAACGGTTAACCCCTAGAGGGCGCCTAACGCCCGTGTATGTTTTTGAGTTGTAGTTTTGTTTAGTTCTAGTTTCACTTCATTTCCCAGTTTGCACCTCGGTCAGGTGACGTAGAAGCTCACCTGAACCGAGGGAAGTTAATTTGATGTTTGTTTATGTTTAATTATAAATAGCCTGGCTGGACTCCAGTGAGGCATCTAGCAACTGTTCAGTTACGTTTAGTTTGTGTTGGAGTGATCCTGGTTTTTGTTTATGTTTTTGGAAAATAAAAGGACTTTGTGAAACCGTCAGCTCGCCTCATCCGCATTCATGCCGCGCACACACACCCGACGCAAACACGGTAAGGGGAAGAAACGTGACACAAAGACATTAGTGACACTTTGAGAAATTGTGAAACTGAAACCGAATCTATGATATTGTCATAACAGGGGACAAATACTTTCATAGAACTGAGATACCAGTGAGAGAACATTGATTTGGCCTGCATGGTTATTGTCCATGGTGGACTCGTGCTCATGAGTGGATACCAAAGAGGATAGGTCGAATTTTACTGAAGACCGTGTAGGAGGTCATACAGCAATATTAGAATCATAACTTTTGAAATGATGAGAAAATATTTAGATTTTTGGGAAAATGAAAATAGATAAACGTTGCAAAATAAAGATCAAAACATAACCTGGCCTACATATGAGTCACAGAGTTGATCAAAAGCTTTGTCCCAGACTCTTGCAATTTGATACCTCCTAACTATTTAACATAATTAATGCCAGCACTCAAGTGATAGTTATACTATTGTACAAATATGATATAAGATATGTTTTTTTTCTGAGATTAAATTTGATAGACATGTAACATCATTTTCCCATCTGCCTCACTTTTTTACAAAAGACTCATATGTTTAATGCTTAACAAGGGTGAACATGAAGTTACGGCAGGTTTTATACAAATTAGACCCCTTTCTACTTACATCTGTAACCCACAAAACAGTACCCAGTGATTGATCATTTCCAGCCCTGACGGCCCAGAATCCGGCACTGTTTGTCTAACACATTTATTCATGTTGGAAAATGTCTGCTGATTTTACCACGGTCTTGCAGAACTGGAAGTAATCAATCTATTACCACACCAAATATTTTATAATGAATTAAAAACTTAATTTACCAATTGTGATTTGTACACTGGTGCTTTTAGGAGAAATAAATATTTTCTAACATATAACAACTGACTGTTTTTTTGTATGAATAATCAGATGTTTTCAAAACAAGAACTCAACCTTCTAAATTTTAATCAATTACGTTATTGATTGTGATAGCTGCAAACTTTCACATTGGAATTTGTCTGTATTATATGTTTATAATAAAAATTGAGTTGACGGAGCAAAATTATTATAATCTCTCTCTTTTTTTTGAAAAGTTATGTGGGCAGATGGAAAAAGAAGTGTCTATGAATGTCTATTTCCTACATGCTTATTAAATGTTTTCAAAGCCATAAATCAAACACCTATAACTTCATTGTGAAACTGAAACCCAATCTATGTTATTGCCATAGAGGGGACGAATACTTTCATAGAGCTGAGATTACAGTTAGAGAACATTGATCTGGCCTGCAGATTAGTGTTTAGGAGTGGATACCAAAGAGTATACGTCAATTTTACTAAATATCATGTAGGTGTTATAGAGCAATATTTTCTCATCACTTTTGAACTGATGAGAAAATATTTAGATGTTTGGGGAAATTAAAATAGTGAAATATTGACTAAATAGATACTAAAACATAACCTGGATTAAATATGAGGAGCAGAATTGATCAAATTCTTCAACTTTCACAATCCAAGAATCTTTGTCCCAGACGCTTTCAATTTGATTCCTTCTAACTACATGTATTTATCAGGATTGATGCTGCCACTCAAGAGATACATATTATTGTACAAATATGATGTAAGTTATATTTTTGTGAGAGGAGATTTGATAGACATTTCCTATTTCTCATCTGCCCCATAATACTTAAAAAAACACTCATATGTTTAATGCCTAATAAGGATGAACAAGAAGTTAAGACAGGTTTTATACAATTTACACCCACAAAACAGTACCCAGTGACTGATACAGTATATAATTTAAACCTCAATACCAGTATAAATGATTTAATGACTATTAGCAAAAAGTAAAGTTGAAATGATAAATCGTATTTGGGCTGGGCCTCTTATAATAATGAAATATAAAGTTGGCAAAATAGCAAATTTAAAATTCAAAACAAGTCAATCATATTACAAAATTATTATATAATACAAAACCCTGGAAAAATTATATGATACATTGATTATTAAGGAAACATAGAGGATGAACTGGATAATGTACACAGGATCAGTCTGTGGTTTCAGATGACCACAATTAAATTATAGGGTGAATTCAATGAGCGGTTTTGTGTTTCACACAATTGATTAGCCATAGACCTTTAAGAGAACCGTCATTATTAGGTGAAATGTGAGAATTGATGACTGACATCTTAGGTCTTATCTCAGATGATAAGAATTACCTGCGTTCATTAAAATGTTGGAGCTTTATATCTAGGCCTGATCCAGGACTCTGTAAGGGTATATATAAAAAAATATATGAATATTATATTAAATATTTTTATGAATACGTCAGCTAATGATTTTTTGATTATATTGTTATGGATTTTTTCCGTTGTTACACTTTTCAGTACAGCGATGTGAACAGTATTGACATTTGATTTGTTGTTGTTAGTCTTTCGGCTGCTCCATTCGAGGGATCGGCAGAGATCCACACAAAGACTTGGCACAGGAAAGATGCCCATTCTGACACAACCCGGGCTTGGAACAGGCACTGGATTCAGTGGCTGGGGTTTGGGGCCTGGGGTGGAGTTTGGTAATCAAACTCAGGCCTTCCGCATGGTAGGCGAGAAACCTACCAATGCCTAAGTCAAAATATTTTGCATCCAAAATACTCAACAGAACACATTATAGTCATAATGATTTTTTGTTCTTTTGTTTTAGGTCCAATTACAATAATAATTATGAATATGACTGTATATTTATCCATTTACATTTTTAGACATTGGAATACAGTACATGAAGCATACACACTCCCTACTCTTTGAAATATCAATTAAATAGTAATCATCCATTTGTAAATCACTGATAAGGGTGGTCACTGATAAGGGTTTATTCCAGATTCTTGCATTATGATTTGCCCTGTCTATTTAATACAACTGATGCTTGCACTCAAATGAGAGTAAAACTATTGTACAAATTTTTCTTTATGTATGTATGCCCATGTGAGAAGGCACATCGTCTAACTCAGACTTTAGCTCAAAATCAAAGTATAATAAATATTTAAGTTATGAATATAATCAGTATATTTGATTTGTCATGATCCGGGGAGTAGCGGCAGGAAGTGAAAGGAAGGACCCAAGAGCAGAGAGAACAATAATGTGCACTTACAGCCTTTGTTGGGGAAAAGAGGAGGTCCAGATGGTTCAAAGGGCGAAAGCTTATAATCCAAGTGTGCAGTAGCTCCACAAACACAGTGATCCAGAATGGGTAATGGGTTCAAAAATACCGTAATCCAAGAGGTATAGCAGATCCACAAACACAGTAATCCAAAGAAGTGTAACAGGTACACTTACACGCGATAATCCAAAACGCTGGGCAGTTCTCGTGGTCGATAAACAATGCGGAAGTCAAAAGCCGGTATAACACACACGCAGATATGGTGTGGCACCGATAAGTATACAGAAGGTCTTCCAGAATTGCGAGCAGAACTGGGGACCCCGGTCAGATACTATGTCCACCGGCAGGCCATGAAGTCGAAAGACATGAAGTATTAAAAATTCTGCTGTTTGCTTGGCAGACGGGAGCTTGGGCAGAGGGATGAAGTGTGCCGACTTGGAGAAGCGATCGACCACTGTTAGGATACAGGTGTTTCCTTCTGACGGGGGAAGTCCAGTGATGAAATCGAGTGAGATGTGTGACCAAGGCCGGCGTGGAGTTGGAAGGGGCCTCAAAAACCCCTTGGGGGGGCGATTGGAGGTCTTATTCCTGGTGCATGTGTCGCATGATGCTACGAACCTTTTAACCTCATTCTTGATGGTTGACCACCGGAAGCATTGATTTATAACGGATAGAGTTTGGGTGGTCCCTGAGTGACATGCCAGTCTGGAGCTGTGACCCCATTCTAGCACCGAGGAGCGTGTGGCAGCAGGGACAAAAAGTCTATCCTGTGGGACATTGCTGGGGCCAGGTTCTTGCTCAAGGGCTCGTAGTACCTGGTTGTCCACCTCAAGACAAGCCGTGGCCACAAGGCAGTGACGTGGGAGAATCATTTCCGGGGATGAAGGGTTTGGGGATGGCAAAAACTGGCGGGAGAGGGCGTCTGGCTTGACATTCTTGGACCCTGGGCGGTAAGAGAGCGGAAAGTTGAATCTGGAAAAAAAAAGCGACCAACGAGCCTGACGTGAATTGAGTCTCTTGGCTGACCACAAGTATTCAAGGTTCCTATGATCTGTCTAGACCAGAAAAGGGTGTTCAGATCCCTCCAACCAATGCCGCCATTCCTCCAGGGCAAGCTTAACAGCCAGCAGTTCACGGTCTCCGATGGCGTAGTTGCGTTCAGTCGGAGAGAGGCGACGAGAGAAGAAGGAGCAAGGATGGATTTTATTGTCCTTATGGGACCTTTGGGAAAGGACAGCCCCTACGCCAGTCTCCGATGCAGGGTCAGGGAATGTGAGGATGGGGGCTGAAGTGAAGCGGCGCTTGAGATCCAAAAAGTCTTTGTCAGCCTGGGGGTTCCATTCGAAAGGGAGTTTTGCGGAGGTGAGGGAAGTGAGAGGTGCTGCTACCACGCTATAATTTCTAATGAAGCGCCGGTATAAGTTGGCGAACCCCAGGAAACGTTGGAGTCCCTGTCTTGAGAAGGTTACTGGCCATTCTATGACTGCCTCGAGTTTGGATGGGTCCATTTGAATGCGTGAAGGAGAGATTACAAACGCCAGATTATAAATCTTATAATCCAAGTCACATGATGAACCATGTCGGACACTTGCGTCTGCAGTGCCCCTTAAAACCAGCATAGATTCTCCCAACGGTAGCCAAGGCACACTTGAGGGGCACATCCAATAAGTCCCATGGAGCTCATGCCCTTGTCGACTCCGGTTTCGACCAGAATATGATCTATGGTATACAATATGATGAACAATTGTGCATTCCCATTCTTTTCCTGAATGCCACATTGTCTGCCCACGCCCTCTATGGCACGCCACTCCCTCTGATCACCTGTCGCACTGTTCCGGTTACCCTAAGGACCGCCGGAACCTCTCTTGGAAGAGATTTCCTACCTTGTCATGAATAAGGCTCAGTGCCAGTTGGTTCTCAGACATCCATGGCTTGTTCATCACAACCCACACATAGACTGGAGAAACAATGCCATTCTTGAATGGAGACCTCTCTGCCTGGCCTCTTGAAATCTGCTCTTTGCCCCACCCTTGCCTCAGGCTCCCCTGAGGAGTTTCCTGACCACTCCATGTTTCTGCATGACTACATCGACGGCAAGGCTGTGTTCAGCAAGTCTCAGACCATCTCTCTCCCCCATCATCATCCCTATGACTATGCAACAACCTTATGCTTGGCACAGCAGAAAGACTGGATCCTACGTCCTTACATTGATTAATCTGGTCATGCCGTTTGGTTTGGCCAATGCTCCGGCAGTGTTCCAAGCCCTAGTTAACGATGTTCTCAGGGACGTCATTCGCTTTTGTGTACTTAACCCTTAGGAGTCGGCGGACCCACCGGCGGGTACACTTACATATTTTTCTGGTCACCGTGAAAAGAACCTAAAATGCTTCATCATGTTTGATCATACACACAAATGTAGTACATCATTTGAATCTGTAAAGGATGTACTTTTATTTATGTATACTCACAATATCCACAAAACATTGTGCTTTTGTAAAATAAAGAAAATAAATGGGGTGCTCTTTCAGCCATCTCAGTCACCGCGAAAATCTTTTTGAAACACGTCACTAAAATTAACTGAAACTGCACAGAAAGACATGAGAAATATATCCATAGAAAGCATAAAGTGTCTACTTTTAAATAAAGCAATTTAAATGAAAAATAAATATTTTTAGTTTATGTAATCCATGTGAAACCAAGGAGAGGCACAGAATTTCTGTCGCACTTCATTATCTGCTAATGACCTGAGGCAGGACACGCCCACATGCCATTCACACAGAAAACAATCTGGGTAGTTTACATACAAGGCCACGCCCCCCGGACACATACTAAAAAAACAAACACACACAGACCTGCTTGAAAACACAGATTCATTGAGTTTTTCTGCACGTTAAAAAGATGGCACGCGCTACACAGCCGAAGCTCTTCAGAATGTTCTGGACTGTGGGAGGAGTTTAACCTTTCCTCAGAAGAAGACTGCGACTCGAACGGGATCATTTTGAAGAGAGAAAAGATCCAGCAGTGGACATTTAAGCAAGCTTTTATGACAATGACAAAGTTAAGTCTTCTATAACTCTTATTCTGATAATTTATAACTAATATTAGTAAATATTTTTCTCACTTCAGCTAGCTTTTGTCAGGTTATGTGAAATATTGTCTTTCAATGCCATTTACATAGTTTAGTGTAGCATGTAGATAACACTGCTAACATGCTGCCTTATGTAGCAAACATGTTATTTCCCGGTGGCTAAGCTAATTCAATTCAATTCAGTTTTATTTGTATAGCGCTTTTAACAATTGACATTGTCTCAAAACAGCTTTACACAATCTAAAGAATTATTTAAGTATGTATGGAATGTGAATGTGTATGAATCAAAATGGTCAGATAGTCCCTGGTGAGCAAGCCCGAGGGCGACAGTGGCAAGGAAAAACTCCCTGAGATGGTAATAGGAAGAAACCTTGAGAGGAACCAGACTCAACAGGGAACCCATCCTCATTTGGGTGAAACAGATAGCAGGAAATGATCTGCATTTATACAGTGTTATGTGGCAGGCAGTTCAGCTATAATAGTTGATGTTAATTGATGTTAAAATGGAGTCCAGTAGTTATGGGAGACTCAGCTAGACTTGTAGAAAGGAAACACAAACATGAGGGCTAACTGAGATGTAAAGCAAACAATCAGCTCACCGTCAAGACTCACACTGAGACTGTGTCTGAATCCCGAACACTATTTGGAAGACGATTCCATAATTTGGGGCCTTTGTAAGAAAAAGCTCTGCCCCCAGCTGTAGTCTTCATAATACGCGGTACTGACAAGCAGCCTGCATCCTTTGATCGAAGTAGGTGTGGCGGATCGTAAGACACTAGCAGTTTGCTCAGATACTGCGGCGCAAGACCATTTAATGCTTTATATGTCAAGAGTAGTATTTTAAAATCAATGCGTAATTTCACAGGGAGTAGTGAAGATAGGATAGGGGTCATGTGCTCATATCTTCTGGTTCTAGTGAGGACTCTCGCTGCTGCATTCTGGACTAGCTGAAGCTTGATTATGCATCTAACAGAACAACCAGACAGTAAGGCATTACAATAGTCCAGTCTGGAGGTCATGAATGCATGAACTAGCTTTTCTGCATCAGATACGGATAAGATGTTCCTAAGTTTGGCAATATTTCTAAGATGGAAAAAGGCTGTTTTTGTGATATTTGAAATGTGATTTTCAAAAGACAAGTTACTGTCTAATATTATGCCCAGGTCTTTTACTGCTGAGCTGGTAGTAACAGTACATCCTTCTAAGCGCTGGCTGAATTGTGAAAGCTGTTGTGTGCTGGTTTTTGGGCCAATAAGTAATATCTCTGTCTTATCTGAATTTAATAAAATAAAGTTATTGGTCATCCAATCTTTTATGTCCTGGACACAGTCAGTTAATCGAGACAACTTAGGTATTTCGACTGGTTTTGTTGAGATATATAATTGGGTATCATCAGCATAACAATGGAAACTAATCCCATGTCTTCTAATCATGTTACCCAAGGGAAGCATGTATATTGAGAACAACAGAGGTCCTAAAACTGACCCTTGTGGGACCCCATATTTCACTGGCATTACACCAGACGGTTCTCCATTTAGATCTACAAAATGGTATCGATCAGACAGGTTTGATCTAATCCATTTTAATGCCTGTCCCTCAATTCCTATATAATTTTGTAAGCGATCTATGAGAATAGTATGATCTACAGTGTCGAATGCAGCACTAAGATCGAGCAGGACTAGCAATGAGATGCAGCCTTGGTCTGAAGCTAAAAACAAGTCGTTTGCAATCTTAACTAGTGCAGTTTCTGTGCTATGATGGGGCCTGAAACCTGACTGAAATTCTTCAAGGATGTTGTTATCCTGCAAGAATGTGCATATTTGAGCTGATACTACTTTTTCTAGTATTTTTGATATGAACGGAAGGTTTGAAATCGGTCTGTAATTTGTTATTTCATTCGCGTCCAAATTAGATTTTTTAAGAAGCGGCTTAATAACTGCTAACTTGAAAGGTTTAGGGACGTGACCTAGATGTAATGAAGAATTAATAATGTTTAGAAGTGGCTCTCCAACCGTAAGCATCACTTCTTTGACAACTTCTGGTTGGGATTGGGTCTAACAGGCACGTTGTTGATTTAGCCGAGGTGATAAGTTTATACAGCTCTTCCTGTCCTATACCTGTAAAGCAGTGAAAATCTAAATGTGAAGCTATAGGCTGAACTGGATCGTGAGATACTATTAGAGGTTGAACCTCCATTATTTTCTTCCTGATATTATTGATTTTTTCATTAAAGAAGTCCATAAAGTCTTCACTTCTAAACTGTGATGGGATACTCTCTGCGGGCATCTTAGGTTTTGTTAGGCGAGCCACTGTACTAAATAAGAACCTGGGATTGTTTTGGTTTCTTGCTATCAGGTGGCTAAGATGCTCAGTCCTAGCAGTTTTTAGAGCTGCACGTACTGTCTTAATACGCAATCCTAAGCCCTTCTAGTTTAGTTTTTCTCCATTTTCGCTCGAGGTTACGGGTACTTTAGGGCGCGAGTATGACTGTTGTACCACGGTGCAAGTGTTTTATCTCTGACTTTTTTAATCTGATGGGAGCAACAGTGTCTAATGTACTGGTAAAAATAGTGCCCATGCTGCTAGTCACTTCATCTAGATTATCTGCATTTAGGGGTCTGATAAGAAATTGGGACAGATCGGACAGATTACTTGTGAATCTGTCTTTAGTAGTGGGATTCATATTTCTAACAGATTGATAACGTGGGGGGACACAGCTAATTTGTTCTACGGGTAGAGTATATATCAGGAGGGAGTGATCTGTGATATCATTTGAGGTATGATCTCTATATTAGAGACATCTATACCATGGGATATAATTAAATCTAGCGTATGATTAAAGCGGTGTGTTGCTCCAATTATATTTTGTTTAACCCCAAAGGAATTTAGTAAATCCATAAATGTGAGTGCTAAAGCGTCGTTAGCATCATCTACATGAATGTTAAAGTCTCCTTCTATCAACACTTTGTCAGAGTTAACCAATAGGTCTGATACCAGATGTCTAAATTCTTTAAGAAAATCGACATATGGCCCCGGGGGTCTGTACACGGTGGCCAGGGTAAAATATAGCAAGGGTTTATTACGTATTTTATTGAGTGCAACATTAATGATAAGCACTTCAAATGAATTAAACCTGGGCCTTATTTTCTGAGTAACAGTGAGTACATCATTGTAGATAGTGGCGACACCACCACCGCGACCAATTAGACGGGGCTCGTGCTTATAGAAATATCCTGACAGAGTAGACTCATTCAGACCAAAATATTAATTTGGTTTAAGCCAGGTTTCGGTGAGACAGAGTACGTCAAGGCAATAATCTGAGATAATTTCATTAACAATAAGTGCTTTAGGCGCTTTTGTGAGACAAAACATTTTATAACTAATATAGTTGATTGCCTTTAATTATTTTCCCATTTTCTCACATAACCATATGTTTCCTCAATAATAATGGAAAACATTATTTATGAGAATGTCTTTTTAATCTATAAATATAAAATGAGTTCTAGCTGACCATCATCAGTTATTTTATTTTGAAGGCCTGTATATAATTAGCCCCTGATAATTTAGCATCTTACAGTAACTGCAATTAATGAGATGCTATATTTCTTTAGGCTGGTCCTTCTGTGATCCGAATAGAAGTTTCCTTTAAAAAAACTAAAAATACAAAGTTCTGTCTTCTAGATGGGCACCAATTTGCTGATCAAAACTTTTGGGTATGTGCAGAATATGTTTCTGGCGGCGCGGTGGTGTAGTGGTTAGCACTGTCGTCTTACACCTCCAGGGTCTGGGTTCGATTCCCCGGCCAGGCTCGATTCCCGTCTCTGTGTGCATGGAGTTTGCATGTTCTCCCCGTGCTTGGTGGGTTTCCTCCGGGTACTCCGGTTTCCTCCCACAGTCCAAAGATATGCAGGTTAGGCTAATTGGCGTTCCTAAATTGCCCGTAGTGTGTGATTGGGTGTGTGAGTGTGTATGTGTGTGTGCCCTGCGATGGATTGGCACCCTGTCCAGGGTGTACCCCGCCTAGTGCCCGAAGTCTCCTGGGATAGGCTCCAGGTCCCCCGCGACCCTGAACACAGGATTAAGCGGTATAGAAGATGAATGAATAGAAGAAGAATATGTTTCTCTCATTCCCACATCAGCCTGATTTTTGCCAAAAAATACATTACTTTTTTGTGGGTAAAGTGACCATGTACTGTATGACTTCATGCTGTTGATTGTCTTTATGAATATTTTTGAGAATATTGTTGATTAAATATGCTGATTGCATGTTATGTTATTTCTATTTATTGTTTTAAATAGCTGGGTGTGATTAATCTAAAATTACTTGTCTCCTGTACCTTACAGCACAATGAAATGATTATTTCTTCACATAGCAGTTTGTCATGATTGTCGGGTATCACCATTTTTTGACCACGCAATCCATTTTTTTTTTCGTTATGTGTAATTAAGAACTAATGGAGAAACAGATAGTGTTTATATGATAAAGATATGATGTCACATTTGAAGCATTCCCATTGGTAGAGTGGTGTCAGCATTTTAAAACCAGAGCATATTTAAGTCAAGTTGGTCATATGCAGCTTGATTATGGGCTCAAATAATAAAGAAATGTGTACAGTTAGATCTACTGATGTTGATTATTTTTTTCCCCTAGTTGGTGATATTTTACCATACTCTAATTGTTAATCTGGAAAATTTATTATTATTATTATTATTATTATAACACAATCAAATGGAGTGGACAGAGAACCTCATTATAAATGCAAGCCATGCTGATGTGGATAAGGATCTTCTCTGCTTCCCACATGAGCCAGACTCTTGCTCTCGAACAGCTCGTTTCTATGTCATTAGAGTCACCATGTACATTTTAATGCTTCCTACAGTACTTATGACTGTCTTGGGGAATCTTCTGGTCATCCTCACTATTTGGAATTTCAAACAGCTGCATTCTCCAACCAACTTTATCATCCTCTCACTGGCTACCGTGGACTGTCTGCTAGGGTCTATGATCATGCCTTTCAGTATGGTGCGATGGGTTGAAGGCTGTTGGTTCTTGGGGGATATTTTTTGCAGAATCCATTCCAGTTTAGACATGACACTAAGCATTGTATCCATCCTGCACCTGTGTTTGGTTTCTATTGACCGGTACATGGCCATTACTGACCCTCTGGTTTATAAAATGAAGGTGACAAATGAAAATGTGGCTGTGGGAATTGCAGTCATTTGGCTATTCTCGTTCTCATTTAGTTTTAGTGTCGTGTTGTCTAATATAAATCTTAAAGGCTTGGATGACCTTTTAATGATGAATTCTTGTGTTGGAAACTGTAATTTAATTTTTAACAGACAGTGGGGAGTCACTGTTGCTCTTGTGGCATTTTTCATCCCAGGAACGATCATGAGCTGTCTTTACATTAAAATATTTCATGTTGCACAAAGACAAGCTAAAGTAATGGCTGACAGGGTTACTTTAGGAAAGTCTGAGACAAAAAACCATTCCACAGAGCAAAGAGAGAGAAAAGCAGCCAAAACTCTGGGCATTGTCATGGGAATTTTTCTTCTTTGTTGGTTGCCATTCTTCATCACTACTATAGCAGATCCATTCCTGGACTTCTCGACACCTGTAGATGTTTTTGATGCTCTGGTGTGGTTTGGCTACCTTAATTCTACTTGTAATCCCTTGGTCTATGGCTTTTTTTATCCTCATTTTCAAAAGGCATTTAAGATTATTATATCTAAATATCTCTTTCACCGCAGTAGGTCAGTCAACCTAACACTCTGATTTAAACCTTTCTGCAAAAAAAAAAAAAAAAACATGTGGTTTCTTTTGAATTACAGTAGACAAAGTACTCTTAGCCATTCATCATTGTACTTATATTTAGTTGTTATCCAATAAAGTATTTTTTTTCAGATCTTTTACTACAAATTACATTTGTAAGGCCTAATACAAAAGTATTTTCTTCTGCCACAAATTCACACATAAATAGACAAAGACCCAGTATGTACGTAGATAACGCTCTAACTCAAACTTGGCCTTGCTGGCCAAATCACAAACTACAATCAGAAAAGTAATCAAGAGCTTAAATGTTATACACCCAAGACATTTATTTTGTTATGCACCTGACCCAAACACATTTTTACTATTTTATATTATTTAACAAAGAACAGAGCCACCCTCAGGTGATGTCAAGACCAGATCAAATTAATTATGTGTGGTTCTTGAGCAACGCCTTTTAAACCTCCACTGCACACATCTATCCTGTCCAGTTGTAAAAGATGATGATTGTAGTTTACCTGTTCATTAAGTGTGATAGCTCATGACCTCATTAATGTATTAAAGTTTGTCAAACATCTCACTCATCTCATTAGTACCCTTTAAAGCTTAGAGCCGTTTTTTTTTGTTTGTTTGTATAGGGTTTTATAGAGTGATGTACTCTTTTTTCCAGAATAAAATAAACAATATAATGAACTGAATTTTTGTACATTTTAACCAACTACCCATACAGTACATGACTGAACAACAAAAATAAAAAAATGGGTCACAAAGGTAAAGAAATAGCACAGATCACATTTTTATTGTTGCTTTTGGTAGTTTCTATGAGATTTTAAGAGTCTTACATTTTAAGACATCTTTCCCATATTCTGGTAGTGGTGAAAATTACCATTTATAAAAGTAATGATAACTTTTGTTCTACCTGATATATCTGAAAACCCAAATACACAGTTTGAAGTCTGAAGCATGCCTGTTAACACACATTGGGAAGGCTTCCATATAAGTACAGTTTTGCTTTTAGTTTAAAAAAAGGGTAATTCTTACCACTACCAGAATATGTGAATGAAGTTGCAAAACTCATATTTTTATCAACCGGACACAACCATAGAAACACATGTGATTGTGTTTATTTATGCTATTTCTTTGGCTTGGTGACCCACTTTCTAATTTTCCACTCAGTCATGTTTGGGGAAGTTGGTTAAAATTAATTAAATTCCAGTTCATTATATTGTTTATTTTGTGATGGAAAAAAAAGTATATTTCACTCTATACTGCACAATCTTGAGCCCTATATATGTTTAATAAAAGAAAAAAGAAAAATAAATCAAATAATGGCAAAAATGTTCTGAGCTTGAGTGCCAGAATAGTCAGGTCCCCCTAGGTCTGAGCCTAATAAGGACACTCAAAGATACTTACTTCCTCCTCATTGCAGCTTCATTCTCTACTAAACAGGATAACTGTAACTTGTAAACTAACAGATCCACTAATATTGCCCTGATTCAGTTACACTGTTTAAGGTGATTTTTTTTCAGTCAGTTTGCAAAAACAAGCATGATTTTATTCTCATGTTTATGAAAACTGAAAGTAGGTTTGCTGTTGTTAAGGTATACTAACTCCTGGAGGGAGATAAATATGAATAAATTCATGAACAGACTTCTTCATTATTAAGAGCATCATGCATATGAGAGGCTGGACTGCATATTGTCGCTCATCTTATAATAAAGGATTATGGAAGGTTTAAATTCAACTTTACTAGACAAAGCACATCTTATTGAGTACTGCTATCCCAACTCAAATGCCTCTTGTGAAAAAAGTTACCATGATGTTGCAGCAAAAACTGTGTTATATTTATTACTGTTGTTTGCAATGACCATTACAGTTTTGGGAAATTCTGTGATCATCATGTCTATAGCTCATTTCAAACAACTTCACACACCTACAGTACAAACACGTTGGTGAATTTTTTTATTTATTTTGCTTAATGAACTGTGGGCTGCTTTCAGCACTGTGAGCCACCGCAAGTGACCACCCGACGTTCTGCGAGGACTGCAACAACGGACGAAGATGGAAATGTAATCACAGCACCAAAACTTATGGTGACTCATGATGAACCGTACTTACGGCAATTGCGTGAAACCACATAGGTGAGATAGAGGTATTAGTAGTTAACAGATTATGGGCCAAACTTCGCTGAGTGTTGATGGTAGAATAATTATAAAGATCTTGATTAAAACAACATGCATGAGGAATCACAAAGGAGTTTTCATTTTCTGCAATGGAAAAGTACTCGAACTAGTTACTTTTATAAAAAAATAATGCTGTAATGTAACTGATTACTTTTTAAAGACAGTAAGTTTGTAATGTAATTAGTTTCTTTCAAAAGTAACGTCCCCCAACACTGCTTACATATTAAACTGATGTGTCCATATTTATATCAATCATGATGGCAGGGTTTCTGAAACATTTAATCTACTGTAATGTTCTACATTTAAAACTGTTGCATTTTTTTTCTTATAGTGCCACTATGATATTTTTATTTCTATGTTAGAATTATGTAAAGTCATGATTCATGAAACAAACAATGATGCAAATACAGCATGCATGTAATTCATATGCCAGTTGTGCTTGCTAAAACATTTTTTGTGGTTCTTTTTGTGTTGGACATACTTGTGATGCTAAAGGATAGGGGGGCTCATTTCTGGAACAGAAAGGCTACTTGGACATAGACCTGATCATTCCTGGTTGGGTTGTTTGGGTAAAGATGTCTGATGATAAAAGAACTGAATATCGTTGGTGGTGTGTTTAAATTGCAACCACAGCAGTGAGGTGCAGCTCTGACAAAAGCATTCCTAGGATAAATCTATGATAAATTCCCCACCTGCTGCAACACACGCCTGCATGGCAGGCCTGAAATCACCCCACAAGGAACCCGGAGTCCAAGCATCATGAGCCAACTCACGAGCAGTCAAAGTGAACATTGAGAGTAAATCTATAGACAACAAGATGAGTCAGTGTCAGCACTTTGATGACTATGTAGATAGGGACCTTAAACAACCTGCAGAAGTGATTTAGTGGCACAAGAGGAGGGCCCAGGAAAACCACCTTGATTGCTCTGAAAAATTACAGTAGAATCTCGGATTGTGAGTAACGCGGTTTGCGAGATGAGCAAAGATATTTAATAAATTTTGACTTGAAAACCGAGCAAGTCTTGGTTTATGAGTACTGAGTTTCATGTATCATGCATGCGCTTCTTGTTTTAACGCCAAGCGTCATGTGATCACAACTGAGCCAACGTTTTTTCCTCTCTCTTGCGCTGCAGAATTGTGCTTAAATCGACTCCCCTGCTGGGTTTTAGTGCTGGTCTCTTACTGGTATAATCAACATCCGTGCACGCGTGTACTGTTTACTATAACACTGTGACCACGTGTGTGTGTGTGTAAAACATATTTTATTTTGTGTTTGTAAGTGCGTGTGTACGACGTGCGTGTACTGTTTGTTATAAAATTCAATTCAATTAAATTCAGTTTTATTTGTATAGCGCTTTAAACAATTGACATTGTCTCACAACAGCTTTACACAATCAAAAGAATTATTTAAGTTTGTATGGAATGTGAATGTGTATGAATCAAAAATGTTCAGATAGTCCCTGGTGAGTCCCAGGGACTCATAAAACATGTGTGCGTGTGTGTGTGTGTGTGTGTGTGTGTGTGTGTGTGTGTGTGTGTGTGTGTGTGTGTGTGTGAGAGAAGGAGAGAGGGGGTGGTTCACACACACACACACACACACACACACTCTGCTTTTCACAAAAACACTCCTCTGTCATGATTCTTTTCAAAGGTAAAGTGCAGGTTCATTTGTTTTTGTTTTACGTTACAGGAGTGATTCTGTTAGTATGCGGTCACACGAGTGTCATTACTGATGTTCCTTACTATTTTTTCAGACAAAACAGTCTTTCCGTTAATGTTTGTTTATGTGAATGTCTTATGTGTGTGCGTGCACGTAATTTGACACTGCGCTGGTGCACACACTCTCTCTCTTGGGACTGGAGGGGCTTGACACACACACACACACACACACACACACACACACACACACACAGTGCCTGCGCGCATAAACGGAAACACTTATCTGTCAGGATTTATTTGTACTTTTTTTAAAGGTAAAATGCAGGTTAATTTGTTTTATTTTTACTTAATATTTTGTGTTAATTATTTTTATGTATTTATTGTTTTGGGCTGTGGAACGGATAATTTGGGTTTCCATTATTTCTTATGAGAAAATTAAATTTGGTTTACGAGTGTTTTGGAATACGAGCCCGCTTCCGGAATGAATTATGCTCGTAATCCAAGCTTCCACTGTATCTTGATCAATATCTCCACAACACTTGTAGCAACAGAATAAGCATGTGGAGATGCATGGTCTATAATAGGAGCCCAGTGCTCAGAGTAGTGGACACTGAAAAGTTGCCACCCAGTGATCAGAAAAGTGCAGGAAGACAAACGAGGTGTAGCTTTCAATGTCACCCTAACTTCTCTGCTCTGCTGTCCTGGATGTCATTATGCCAACTGATTCCATTAGGCCATGACTCCACTGCCCAACTCTACTGATGATGGCAGCTAGCCTGCATGTTTCACCAAGGACACCAGTTCTCCCTCTTGCTTTGCAGTGTACATTGCTCCCCCATCTGGCCTACTGAATATGCCAAGCTATGCTATTTCTAAATAACTGCTAAAAAATATCAAAAAATGCATATTGACTTTGTGCAGTTTTCCACATATAAATTATATCAACCATATGAATAGCTCTTGTTTTTTCTTCCACATTTACCTAATGTGCGAAAAGCAACAAATGCTTATTTCCCTATTGATCAAAAGGGTAAGTAACTTTGCTACTATTGGACTACTGTCTCCCAGGTGGTCTCATTTCTTGACAAGGAAGCAAATATAACTACAGACATTTCTTAAAGGAACATATTTTGTAGCTGAAATTACAGACAAGTGGATAAATATATTTTATTCTGACATCATTAGCTTGAAAGATGGTGGAATCACAGAATCTATCCTTACTGGAAGTAAAAGATTTAACGGACTACTGTTATCCTGAATCTAATGTTTCATGTGTAAAAATTTCTTATAATGTGGCAACTAAAACTGTCTTATATTTAATACTGGTGTTTGCAATGGTCATTACAGTTGTTGGGAATGCTGTGGTCATTATCTCCATAGCTCATTTCAAACAACTTCACACACCTACAAACATTTTGGTGATGTCTCTGGCTCTGGTAGATCTACTTTTGGGACTCACAGTTATGCCTTTCAGCATAGTCAGGACTTTGGATGGCTGTTGGTACTTTGGAGAAGAATTCTGCTTTTGGCATTCTACTTTTGATTTTCTCTTCACTGGTGCATCAATCTTTCACCTGATATCTATTGCTACAGATCGATATCAAGCTGTGTGCTATCCCCTTCAGTACTCTGAAAGAATAACTTTACCTGTTTCAGGTTTTATGGCAGCTCTGAGTTGGATTTTGGCTACAATGTATGCTTTCAGTACTGTTGGTACAAAAGCAAATGAAGCAAACTTAGAAGATTATATTGGATCAATAGATTGTTTTGGAAGTTGTTTATTTTTGGTTAATGTAGCGTGTGCTTCTATAAGTACATTTCTTTTTTTCATTTTGCCGGTCTGTATTATGATTGGCTTGTATGCTCAAATATTCTGGGTTTCAGAAAAGCATGCAAAGAACATGGAGATCATGAAAATATCAATGCAAAGAAAGGTGAAACATGAAAAAAAGGCAGCAAAAACTCTTGGCATTGTTGTGGGTGCATTTAATTTATGCTGGATGCCATATTTCATCATATCCGTAGTTGACCCTCTTTCAAACTTTTCCATTCCTTCAATCATTTATGAACTGTTTAACTGGTTGGGTTATATTAATTCTGCCTTCAACCCCATCATATATGGCCTTTTCTATCCATGGTTCAGAAAAACACTTTATCTCATTGTGACACTAAGGATATTTGCTTCTAATTCCTCTGACATTAAAGTATATGCAGCTTAAAATAAATTTTAAATACATTTTAATGCTAAAAAGTGTTTATTGCTTGAAAAGATATGGACAATGAGGATTACAGACTATATTTTAATTATTGTGCAGTTAGTATCTGGGACAGGATTTGGGAAGTCTTGGAACTTATAAGCTTGCTACTGATTCAAGCTTATCCAATGATGTTTTCAATGGGAACATGCACTGATCAGTTGTAACATTAAAATCACCTGCCTGTCACCCCAACAGCTCTGACAAAGGCACAGACTTCACAAGAGCTCCTACATGCTATGGTATCTAGCCCGAAGCTGTTAGCAGACCTTAAAAATTAAAGTGGGTCCTAAATGGATCAAAGATGTTTCACCAGCACTCATGACATTCTTTGACCGAAAGGCTTTCCCGGCTGGAAATGGGGGCTTTAGCGGTGATGATACCAGCCTTTCTAGTGGCTGGTTCATACATGATGACACTTGGGCGGATTGAAAGTGCTGTAGTGGCTCTTGTATGCCTTTTCTCTGCTCTTTCCAATGGACCTCTGAAATGGCAGCATTCGCCTGTCATCCTTACAGTAAATGGCTCTTTCAAGCTTAATCAGGTGAATCAGTGGAGTTCCGTCTGCATGCCTTCGTGCTGTGGGTTCAAACCGGTGAATCAGCAGTGTTTTGAGCACCCACCTATGTGAAATTTTTGAGATGAGCTCATACTGGTGACAGGGTGGCACTCGGTCCTCTCGCCTTTATTCAATAAGCTCAAAGGGTGAAATGGCAGCAGTCAGGTGAAATGAGCTCAAACAGGGCGATAAATGAGAGGGCAGGTATGATGACAGCATAGCGTGCTCAAGCTGGTGCAACTACAGCATAGTGTTCTCACCTTTGAAATCTCTTGGGTGTGGGGTATTGCCCGGCTCACATGCCACTCGTGTGCAGATTGGTCCATTTCACTGGGAAGCAGTTCCTGCTGGCTTTTTAATGCGGCTTTACACTTCATTCCCTCTAGCGGCCAGTCAGCCTCGTCCAGCCTTCCATTGGCGCATGTTGCTCTTGCCTTTGCTGTTTGCTGCACAACATTAGGCTCTAAACCTTAAACTCTGAATTGTATTCTCTCACTGTTATGACTCTGGACACTGGATGAAGCTGCCCTTGGCAGGAGCTTGAGATCCATTCATTAATTCCTCGCCAGCCGTGCCAAATCTACTGGCCCTGCCCCTTCACAGATCTCTGTGGCGAGCCTTTGAAATGAACGAGGAGCAAAAAAAAAAATGGTGCAAGTCCGTCACAAGTTCATGGCATGACAATATGTTTATATAAAGTTACACTCAAAATTATTCAACCCCCCCAAAAAAATTGTCAAGTTCTTCCACACCAAAGTCTTTAAGTATCTGGTGCAGGGTTGTTTTTTAGGAGTTGAGCTCAGCCCCTTACTTCCAGTGAAGGGGACAATTTCATGCTCCCAACCTTGTTGGAACAGTTTGGGGATGGGCCCTTCATGTACCAACATGATAGTACACCAGTGCACAAAGCAAGGTCCATAGGACAAGCTAGGCTTTCTTGTCCAACATCAGGATCTGACTTCACAAATGTTCTTTTGGAAGAATGGTCAAAAATTCCCATAAACACAGTGCTAAACTTGGCAATATAGTGTGTGTATATAAAAAAATTAATATATATTGGACAAACCTGTTATTTATTGGATTCAGGTTGTTTCAATCAGGTGCCATATCCCCAGTGAAAAGTAATCCTAATGCTTCAGCATACCAAGACATCTTGGACAAGGCTATGCTTCCAACTTCGTGGCAGCAAAGTTTGTGTTTCTGGCTTTGTGCACCGTAAACAAGCAAGCAAACTTAATCAAATAAAGCTATATTAATTAAAATTATTTAAGTTTAAGGAAAAAAATAAACCACTATAATTTTGATTTTAAAAACTAGTCTATAAATTAACTTAGTCTGCAGTAAAAAGGTCTGACAAAGGATTGGACAAATGAAACAGTGGGAAAGATTTTAAAAAATCGTTTACAAAACTCCTTCAAAATGAAATCCAATATTTTTATTTATTTATTTACCTTTATTTAACCAGGCAAGACAGATTAAGAACAGGTTTCTTATTTACAACTGTGGCCTGGCACAATATGGAGTATAGCAAAAGATGTTGTTTGCTCTTGGGAAACTGCAAGCTTATGCAACTTATATATGAAAATGATAATAATTAATGAATGAATTAAAAAAGCAGACCAAGGGAGATGTAAGGATAAAAAAAAAACAATATGACTAAAAAGTAGATAATACACAATAAACAAATAGGTGAAATCAGGAGTCATTGTTGGTGAGTCAGCTGAAATATATATATATATTAAAAAAAAACATATAGGAAATCCAAAGAAAATAAACAGCACTAACAGGTCAGAACAAATCAAAATTAAAAAAAAGAAAAACCATCTTACTAAAGTTGAGCAATGTGTTCAGGACATAAGAAATTGGATGCTAATTAACTTCCTTCTGCTTAATCCGGATAAGACAGAAGTTCTAGTCATAGGACCGCATACAGCTAGAAGTAAAATCTTAGATCACACCGTAACTTTAGATGGCCTTTCTGTTCCGTCAAGTGCAACAGTAAAAGACCTCGGCGTGATTATAGATTCCAGCCTTTCATTTGAAGCTCATGTAGATATCACCACCAGGATAGCATTCTTTCACCTTAGAAATATCGCCAAAATAAGAAATATATTGTCGCTAAATGATGCAGAAAAACTAGTTCATGCTTTTATCACTTCTAGGTTGGACTATTGTAATGCCTTACTGTCTGGTTGTTCAGTTAGGTGCATAAACAATCTTCAGCTAGTCCAAAATGCAGCAGCGAGAGTCCTCACTAGAACCAGAAGATATGAGCACATCACCCCTATCCTATCTTCACTGCATTGGCTCCCTGTGAAATTTCGCATTGATTTTAAAATACTACTCTTGACATATAAGGCATTAAATGGTCTCGCGCCGCAGTATCTGAGCGAACTGCTAGTGTCTTATGATCCGCCACGCCTACTTCGGTCAAAGGATGCAGGCTGCTTATCAGTACCGCGTATTATGAAAACTACAGCTGGGGGCGGAGCTTTTTCTTACAAAGCCCCAAAATTATGGAATAGTCTTCCAAATAGTGTTCGGGACTCAGACACAGTATCAGTGTTTAAGTCTAGGCTCAAAACCTATTTATTTAACCAAGCATTTTATAAATAGATTTGCCATAAGGTAAAGGAGCAGATCTGGGGGACTCATGGACGTAGAGTATTATGGTGAACTGGTATGTTTAGATGCTGTCTTCCTCAGTCTCATTTGATCACTCAGGTTTGTTGACGGTGAGGTGATTGTTTGCTTTACATCTCAGGGAGCCCTCATGTTTGTGTTTCCTTCTGGCTCTCCATTTTAGTTATGCTGTCATAGTTCGTCCTGCCGGAGTCCCTGCTTGCACTCTACAGTAAATATACATTCACATTAGACATTGTGACTGTGACCATACCTAATTGCAATCTCTCCTCCTCTTCTCTTCCTCCCCCTCTTTCTCTTTCCTCTCTCCCCCTGTCTCCCCCTTTCACTCTTTCTCTCTCTCTCTCTGTCGAGCTACACATGTGGTTCCTGAGCTGCCAGTGATCCAGACTCCCTCTGCCCTCCGGACCTGTCTGATCCATCCTGGTGCCCGGTTTCTGGTTGGAGGTCTCATCGCATGGATGCCCCGTGTGTCTCTTTAGGATGCGCCTGGTGTCTGGGGATGATTCTATCTACTTAGAAGATGGTTCTGGCCTCGACTGGTGTGGTCAGCTGTTTCTCTGAGGACTTGACAATTCGATAGTTCAGGACTGGAACTTTCTACAAGTCTATCTGAGTCTCGAATAACTACTGGACTCCATTTTACATCAACTATTATAACATCAATTAACATCAACTATTATAGCTGAACCTAACACTGTATAAATGCAGATCATTTCCTGCTATCTGTTTCACCCAAATGAGGATGGGTTCCCTGTTGAGTCTGGTTCCTCTCAAGGTTTCTTCCTATTACCGTCTCAGGGAGTTTTTCCTTGCCACTGTCGCCCTCGGGCTTGCTCACCAGGGAATATCTGAACATTTTGATTCATACACATTCACATTCCATACAAACTTAAATAATTCTTTTGATTGTGTAAAGCTGTTTTGAGACAATGTCAATTGTTAAAAGCGATATACAAATAAAACTAAATTGAATTGAATTGAAAATTAAAGTGGCTGAAAGAGAAGCTATCAACTTGGGCATGTGGATGAAAGTGCAATATTGCTAGAGCAATACTGCTCATGGGTAATCTTGACTTATGTTCATAGTTCAAGTCTACCTTTTTTAAAAGAGCAATGATTAAGTAAAACATTCTTCTATGTATTACAAGGAATTATATTCCTGCAACATGCTTTTTCGTGCATAGCAACAAAATGTGTTCACTTCCCTGTTGATCAAAAGGGGAAGTAACATTTTTGCTGTTGGACTACTGTCTCTCAGGTGGCCTCATCTCTTGACAGGGAAACCAATATAACTTCTGACATGTCTTAAAAGAAGAAATCATTTTGCACATGAAACTACCTTGAAGGATGATGGAAGCTCAAAATTCATCTTTGTTGGAAGGAAAAGATTTAACAGAGTACTGTTATCCTGAATCAAATGTTTCATGTGTAAAAATTTATCATGATGTGGCAACTAAAACGGTCTTTTATTCAATAGTGGTGTTTGCAATAGTCATTACAATTGTTGGGAATGCTGTGGTCATTATCTCCATAGCTCATTTCAAACAACTTCACACACCTACAAACATTTTGGTGATGTCTCTGGCTCTGGTAGATCTACTTTTGGGACTGACAGTCATGCCTTTCAGCATGGTTAGGACTTTGGATGGCTGCTGGTACTTTGGAAAAGAATTCTGCTATTGGCATTCTATTTTTGACTTTGTCTTCACTTGTGCATCAATCTTTCACCTGATATCTATTGCTACAGATCGATATCAAGCTGTGTGCTATCCCCTTCAGTACCCTACAAGAATAACATTACCTGTTTCAGGTTTTATGGCAGCTCTGAGTTGGATTTTGGCTACAGTGTATGCTTTCAGTACTGTTGGTATAAAATCAACTGAAGCAAACTTAGAAGATTATATTGCATCCATAGATTGTTTTGGAAGTTGTCTGTTTTTGATTAATGCAGTATGCGCTTCTATAAGTACATGCCTTTTTTTTATTTTGCCGGTCTGTATTATGATTGGTTTGTATGCACAAATATTTTTGGTTTCAGAAAAGCATGCAAAGAAAATGGAGGGGACAAAAAAAAACAGACCTGATATGACCTCAAACAAAATTTTACAAATGGTGAAACATGAGAAAAAAGCAGCAAAAACTCTTGGCATTGTTGTGGGTACATTTAATTTATGCTGGATGCCGTATTTTATTATATCTTTAGTCGACCCTCTTTCAAACTTTTCCACGCCAACAATCATATATGATGTGTTTTTCTGGTTGGGTTACACTAATTCAACATTCAACCCCATCATATATGGCCTTTTCTATCCATGGTTCAGAAAAACACTTTATCTAATTGTTACACTAAAGATATTTGCTCCTAACTCCTCAGACATAAACGTTTATGCAGCTTAAAAATGTGTTCATGGTGTAAAATAGATATGAACAAATAAGGGCATTGATCACATTTATTTTTATTCTAATATACAGTGCCATGAAAAAGCATTTGCTGATATTTTCTGTATACTGTATTTAGCACACTTAAATGATTCAGGTCATCAAACTAATTGTAATATTACACAAATATAACCCAGTAAATACAAAATGCAGTTTTTAAATGACGATTTAAATTATTAATGGAATAACTGCCTAAGCTTGCCTGGCCTCAACCTAAATTGCATCCACACCTAGTAACTGGTTGTAACTGGCAACAACTGTAATTAAGTGTTTGGAATTTTGTCCTACACTTCTATGCCGAATTGTTTGAATTCAGCCAAAATGAATGGTTATCAAGCAAGAATGGCCTGTTTAAGAATCTTAATTAGACTTATGTCTGAAATTATTTTTGAGCCATTCAGAGGTGGATTAGCTTTCAGAATTTTTTTGGTAGAGCACATTTCATAGATCCATTAATTATGGCAAGTTGTCCACATCCTGAAGCTGTAAAGCAGTCCCAGACCATCACACTACCATCACCATGTTTGACTGTAGGTATGATGTTCTTTTTTTTTTTAATGCTGTTTCAATTTTCTGCCAGATGTAATGGGATTCACACCTTACAAAAAGTTCAGCTTCTGTCTCATCAGTCCACAGAATATTGCTCCAAAATTCTTGGGCATAATCAAGATGTTTTTTGGCAAATGTGAGATGAGCCTTTGTGTTCTTTTTGTCAGCAATGGCTTTCACCATGTAACTCTCCCATGTCTGCCATTTTTTGCCAAGTCTCTTCCTTATTCGTGACTCATGCACACTGACCTTAAGTGTGGCAAGTGAGTGCCACTGTAACAAGATAATCAACATGATTCGCTTTGCCTGTCTGTTGTGTTCATGCCAGGGTTTACAGTAGATATGGCATTATTCCAGAAAAAGTAGGCTTGTGATGCTTGTACAATTTAAATTATGATTGTCTGTTACCCATAGAAAAGGGTGACTGGGTGGATATAATGTTTGACATGTAATGATATTCTCCTAAATAATATTCTACAAAGGAGTGAAATGTGTATGTTTCTTATCCATAAAATTTAAATGAAAGCTTACCTCATTCCTTTTGATGCATATAATTCATTTTGTGTAGTGGTAAAAATTCAAAAGTCTAAACTGAATACAACATTTAACTCTAACCCTTTAATGATGCCGGCCTCCCCTCTGCAAACACGCTGTACTGTTCAGAACAGTTTTCACCCAGAAAACTTCAGGATTCACCCAGAATTCTTCAGAAAAACACTTTCTCTCATTGTGACACTAAAAATATTTGCTCCTAACTCCTCTGACATAAAAGTGTATGCATCTTGAAATTAATTTTAACACTTAAATAACTATATTTAAACTATTGTTTAACCAACAAGGATTATATAGTGGCACCTATATGAGCATACAGTAATTCGTTTTGGAAGCAGGCTCGTATTTCAAAACACTCATAAACTAAATAGAATTTTCCCATAAGAAACAATGGAAACTCAAATTATTCATTCTACAGCCCAAAAAATAAATAAATAAAAATAATTAACACAAAATACTAAGTAAAAATAAAACAAATTAACCTACACTTTACCTTTAAAAAAAGGAAAAATAAATCCAGACAGATAACTGTTTCTGTTTGTGTGCGTAGGCACTCTGTGTGTGTGTGTGCGTGCGTGCGAAGCTAAAGTAAGAAGCCCTTCCTCTCTCCCCTTCTCATCTTACACAAGTACCCTCCTTAACACTAACAGAATCACTGCTTTAAAGTAAAAATAAAACAAATTAACCTGCATTTTACCTTTTGAAAAGAATCGCAACAGAGCAGTGTTTCTGTATGGAGCAGAGAGTAAGAGTGTGTGTTTGTCTGTGTGTGTCTGTGAAGGCAAATGTAGGTGTGGTCTGTTTGTGGGTGTGTGTGGGTGTGTGGGGGACTGGCACGGTGTCCAAAGATGCGCGCACACACAGACACAAAGAGCAACTGATAGAAAGAGAAAATAGATCTTTAACCTCTCTAATGAGACTTGCTTTTGCTTTACATGCGCGCTGTACACACACGCATACAGACACAAAATAAAATATTTTTTACGCACACACATGGTCACAGTGGGTACTGTTATTGTAAACATTACACGCATGCACGTATGTTAATAGAGACGCGCACTAAGACTCAGCAGGGGAGACCATTACCCACAATTCCGCAGCGCATTATAAAGAAAAACTGTTGGCTCAGTAGTGATCATGTGACGCTTGGCATCAAAACAAGAATGCATAATACATGATACTTGGTACACGTAAAACCAAGACTAGTTTGTTTTCCAAGTCAAAATTTATTAAAAATCTTCGCTCCTCTTGCAGAACACTTGCAAACCACATTATCACAATCCGAGGTTTCACAGTAGTCTTATGGAGCGATATCCCGAACAATTTTCAAAAGCAATTGCAAATTGCATTTGCAATTGCGTTTCCCATATGTGGACGAACAAGCTGTGCCATAATTCAAATGCAATTGCAAACTTTGCATTACCATTTGCTTTTTCGCCTTCGTGAATGCACACTGACTGCCAAATTTCAAATGAAAAAGCCCATTTGCATTTGTATTTCCCATGTCTTACAAGTCACGACCCTGTCATATTTAAACAGCAAAATCAATTACCACGTTTGCTTTTTCACTTTCTCTGCGTCGTGCGTCAAGCCGGCCAAAATTCAAACGCAATCGATAATCCATTTGCAATTGCATTTCCAACACGTTACACGGAAACCTGTCAAACAGCATCAGGGGCGGGTCTATACTGTGGGGGCGGGGTTGTATTGGGGAGTGACCAAGAGTCGCAGTCGCCGACCAAGAGGGGGAAATTTGAGCAACGGAGGTGAATTGCGGTAAAGTTGGTGTCATGAGCTAAAATGCCGCCCTGCCACTGATTGCACCCCCACAAAATCTCTATCAAATATATTAGGACATTACAATCAAAAATTCATATTATTATTATCAAATAGTAATAATATATTTGATAATATAATATAATATATTATAATTAACCCTAGGCATGTGGCAAATTAATACACGAAAATTAAGACACGTAATACAAATTCTCATATAATGTTTATTTTGTGGCACATTTATTTAGCAGGGGTTTGTCCTGTAATAGAAAAATGTTTACACTAAACAAATATTGTTTATGATGAAAAATTTCACGGAGTGATTTTTATTATAAATAAGAAATATTAAAATATACATGTATATGAAAAAATATATAATTAATATATTTTTCCCTATATTACATGTATTTTTTATATTGTTTATTTCATAATCAAATTCGTTAGGTGCAATTTTTTTGTAAATCATAAACCTATTAATTTATCTACTAATATAATATTTGATTGAGGTTGGGGGGGGGCAATCCGTGGCAGGGAGGCATTTTAGCGCATAACCTTACAAAAAAAACAATAGCTTTCTCGTTATGTGAATTACACATGTAAAACCAGTTGTACTATAATCCACTCTATCACTGCTAATAACTACAACTTTTTTCTCATTAAGTTTGATTTTATTTTTCTTTTCTTTTTTTTTGCAAAAAAATTATAAATATTTTTTTTTACTGAATTAATATCAAACTGAATATTGCAAAGGGAAGGGTTGTAGTTATGAGCAAGTGTATTATAGTACAGTTCGTTTTACTTTTGAAATTTCTATAGCAAGAAAGTTATTGAATTTTGTTGATTTAATTGTAATTTTTTGCAACTTATAATAGGCTGTACCAAAGTGCATTCATTTTCATACATATCTTTACAATTATTATTATTTTAATAATAAAAAAAAACACCCCAACTCTCATTTAACAAATTATCTGTTTTATTGCCACAAGAATTGTCTGTGTAATCATTTATTTTAAAATGTACATTCAAATAATTATTAATCAATTAAACAAACAAATAAATAAACAAATAATCCATACTGTAGCCTAACAGTTACAGTATGGATTATTTGTTTATTTATTTGTTTGATGTCCTGTGAGGTATTTCTCTGTAATCTTGTGTATTCTTCAGTATATAAACGGTTGGGTCTTGGGCATGCACTTTTTAGATGGTCCCTTAGTGACTCCATCGCTATAAAGTGCCGGTAAGCAGTGTTCTGAAAGATTTAGCTCCAGCAGGCTGTAACAGGAGAAGATCTAAAAATATTTTTATTTGTAAAAGCTTCTCTGTCCACTCCAGAGTAAGAACCGTATGCGATTTGTCATTTATTTAATGATAAACAAATGAGATAATCTCGGCTCACATCCATTGCTCAAATATCCCCCTCTTGGTCGGCGACTGCGAGTGACGTCACTCACCATACAATCCCGCCCCACAGTATAGACACGCCCCTGACGCAGGTTGACAGGTTTCCATGTAACGTGTTGGAAATGCAATTGCAAATGGATTAGCGATTGCTTTGAATTTTTGTCGGCTTGACGTGCGACGCAGAGAAAGTGGAAAAGCAAACGTGGTAATTGATTTTGCTGTTTAAATATGACAGGTTCATGACTTGTAAGACATAGGGAATACAAATGCAAATGGACTTTGCTTTTTCATTTGAAATTGGGCAGTCAGTGTGCGTTCATGAAGGCAAAAAAGCAAACGGTAATGCAAAGCTTGCAATTGCATTTGAATTATGGCACAGTTTGTGCGTCCACATATGGGAAATGCAATTTGCAATTCCTTTTGAATATTGACCGTGATATCGCTCCATAGTAGTTTGCATTTTAATATGTTATGCAGTTAATATTCGGGACAGGACTGGGCAAGGTTTGGAGCTTACAAGGCTATTACTTTTCAGCACACTGTCCAATGATGTCTTCAAAGGGGACATGCACATATAAGTTATAACATTAAAACCTCCTGACTAACATGGTGAAGGTCTGCCTTGTGTCTCTCAAAAAGCTCTGATCAAAGCATGGAATCTAGCGTGCTGCAGCATCTGGACATGTTTGGCCAGCACTCAATCAATTTGTAATCTGGAGAATTCCTGAACAATTTTTGCCATTGCAATTTTGAGTCCATTGTACTTTGTCAGCAACAATTCTTCTTATTTAATTTTATTTTATACTTTTTGGGTTTTTTTCCAATTTTTCTCCCCAATATTAGTCATAGCCAATTCCTCCCCATCACTAGGGGGCTCCCACATTAAGGCTACCACTACCATTCAGTTGGGAGGGCGAAGACTATCACGTGTTTCCTCCGAACCGTTTGACGTCAGCCGACCGCATCTTTTCGAACTGCTTGCTAACGCACCATTAGGGGCGGAATAACACACTCGGAGGAAAGCGCTAGCCGCTCCTTCCACATTTGTGAGTTCACAGATGCTGTAGAGCCGTAATTAATGTGGTAGCGCAAGTACCTCTCATCCCTCCCCCCTGAGAGAGCTCAGCCAATCAGCTCTCTCTGTGCCGCCGGCTGTGAGAGGAAAACAGCATCACCCGAGGTTCGAACCAGCGATCTCCGGATGATAGGGCGAGTGCTTTTACCACTGCGCCACTTGGAGGCTAGCAACAATTCTTATTTATAATTATTGGAGGATGCGTCGACCATTTTTACATGAAAAATGGGATTACAAAGGTGTTTTATGCGTTACAGTAAATGGTAAGGTACATGTTATGGATACGGCACAATGAGAAACATAAAATATGATTTGAATTATATGATTTAATTACATCATTTATTATTATTATTTTTTTATATTTCTTGTCCATAGAAGTCTAATGGTTTCTGCCAAAGTTCTTCTTTAGTTCTTCAATACACCACGAGGTGCTACTTGGACACATCATCAGTGATGAACCCGAGGTCTTAGGATGTTTCGGGTCTTTGATCATCAAACACCCTCGCTCGGGTGACTCAGCTGGGGGTGATCAGCCCCCGACTTGTGTCCAAGTGGCCCACTACTCCACGGATCCCCCCTCCGGATCCATAACCATCTTGAGGCCTTCTCAGCAGCCTCTATGATGGTTTTGATGGCTCGTCTGCACAGCTGCCCTTTTACTCCAAGGAGTTTAAGCATGCGGGATAATGATTGTCCCGCAAAGCCCCGGCACCCAACCTCAACTGGCTCGCAGCGAGCTTTCCAGCCTTTGTTACGACATTCCACCACTATCTCAGCGTATTTGGCCCTCTTACACTCATGGGCCTCCTCCAATCTGTCTTCCCAGGGGACAGTAAGCTCAACCAGGACCACTTGCTTTGATGCGTCTGATGTTAACACCATGTCTGGGTGCAATGAAGTGGTCAAGATGTATTCTGGGAACTTGAGCTGTCTCCCCAGGTGGGCTTGGAGTTTCCAATCTTGAGCAGTATTGAGAAGCCCTCCAGGTGGACTTGGCCATTGTTGTACCTTCTCCCCAGCTCTGACGAAGGTGATGGACTGCTTGGAGGTATGGTGGTGTTTGCAGTTGGTAATTCCCATGCTGACTATGTCTGCCAGAGCCCTAAGTACCTGGTCGTGACGCCAGCGGTACCGCCCTTCCCCCAAGGCCTTCGGACAGCAGCTGAGGATGTGCTCCAATGTGCCCCTCTTTTTGCATAACTGACATGCAGCAGTGTCTGATAAGCCCCACCGCAGTAAATTGGTTGGACTTGGAAGAACATCGTAAACTGATTGTATCAGGAACTTGATATGCTGGGGTTCGCATCTCCAGAGCTCCGACCAGGTGTTTTTATGCTGTTCGGCGTGCTCCCACCTTGTCCAGGCGCCTTGCTGGTACATGGCCACCATCTTGATCCTGCGAACTTCTTCCACCTCTGCTCTTACCTCATCTTGCATCATTTGGCGTTTCTCCCTTCCTCTCGCCTTATCGTAGCGGGGTTTGGGAAAACTGCCTAGTCCTGCTCGGCCCACTGCAGTGTTGCCAACCAAGACGTTATGCTGCAGCCGTGCCTCAGCTCTGCTGACGGCTTCCTGTGCCTTCCACTTTCTTCCAGTTTTCACCAGGATTCCTGCGGAAGCAACCTTTATGTCAGAGGAGTCTCGGTACATCATCACCTCCCTGGCGCGTGTGACCTTAAACTCTTCTGACAGGCAGCTGATGGGAAGCTGCAGAATGGTGGAATGGCCATACAGGGCAATGCTGCTAAGGGATCAAGGGAGCCCAAGCCACCTCCGGAGGAACTTGCTGATGGTACGTTCCAGCATCTCCACAATAGACATGGGCACCTCGTAGACAAGTAGGGGCCAAAGAATCCTTGGCAGAACTCCATGTTGATAGATCCAGGTTTTAAATTTCCCTGGTAGCCCCGACTTGTCTATTGCTGCAAGCCATATTGTCAGATCAGCCCTGATTTGCTGTAGTGCTTCTGTGTCTCTTAGGGAGCTATCGAAAACCTTGCCCAGGCTCTTGACAGGTTTTTCCGTCACCGATGGAATTGGTGTGCCTCCTATGGTAAAGCGGAATCGATCGACCACTCTGCCTTTCTTCAGGACCAGAGACCTGGATTTGACAGGCTTGAAGCTCATCCTCGCCCAAGAGACGAGTCGTTCAAGAGACTAGCCCCTGGAGTAGCCATCTGCACCCTGGAACAGAGGTTGTAGTCACTGTGAGGTCGTCCATGAAGGCTCTTATAGGGGGTTGACGAGTGCCAGATTTTGATAAGGGTCCTCTGCACTCCACCTCTGCTGATTTCACAATCATGTTCATAGCCAAGGAGAAGAGTGGCACTGAGATGGTGCAGCCTGTTATAATACCCTTCTCCAGGCGTTGCCAAGCAGATGTTAACGATCCCGATGTTACCCTCAGTTGGAAGTTGTCATAATAATCCAAAATGAGGTTGGTGATGTTCTCTGGCACATGATGTCTTGTCAGTGCGGTTTCGACCAGCTTGTGAGGAATGGATCCATAGGCATTTGTGAGGTCCAGCCAGAGTGTTGCCAAATCTCCTCTGTTTTCCCTTGCCTCCCTGATCAGCTGGGATACCACTCCAGTGTGTTCCAGGCATCCCGGGATGCCTGGGACTCCCCCCTTCTTCACTGAAGTGTCAATGTAACCGTTTTTCAGGAGGAATTCCATTAGCCGTTGGGACAGTATCTTAAAAAAGATCTTCCCTTCGACGGATAACAACGAGATGATGCGGAACTGATCGATGTTACTGGCCTCCCCTTCCTTGGGAATCCAGACTCCTTCGGCTGACCTCCATTGGGCAGCGACCCTTCCCCTTCGCCAGATCACCTTGATGATCCTCCAGAGTCGTACAAGGAGCTTGGGGCACTGCTTGTAGACTCTGTATGAGACTCCGCTGGGTCCTGGAGAGGAGCTTGATCTGGAGGCCATTACTGCTTCCTTGACCTCTTTCAGGTTGGGCTCTGAGGTGTTAAACTTGACCGAGGGCTCTGGTGGCTTAACCAGTGCCACACAACGGCCCAGTTCTTGTTCTCTTAAAGGGTCACCAAAGGTGATATTGAGGTGGTGATTGATCTCCTCTACAGTACACGACAAGTTGCCACTCTTCTTCTGTCCCAAAAGTCACTTGGTGAATGCCTTGCGCTTCTTGGCCCTCTCTTTTCCTTTCTTTCTGTGCCACTCAGCTCGTCTGAGTGTGACAAGCTTTGTTCTCACGATCCTGAGTTCAGACAAGCCACTTCTCTCCTCCTCCTTTGCTACTCTAAACTTGCGCTTAAGGGTTTTCAGCTCCTGCCTAAGCTGACTGATCTTGTTCTCCCGCCGGTTATGTCTTGCTGATTTGCTACCCGATGACCGTTCTTCCACCCCAAACCGCTCTGCACCGATGGTCATTATGAGGGTGCACATATCAAGGAGTTTGTGATCTGCGTCGCCCTTTGATGTTGTCTCCATGATCTTATCTATGTCCTTGTCCAGCTGGGGCCACTCCTTGCTATTGGCAGCAGGCCACTTTACCCAACGGTGTTCTGGTTTTCCGCTCTGAAGGGGGACAGGTGCAGCTTGGAGGTTCCGGGCACTGTGGGGTGACTCCAGGCCTGGCTCTTCCTCCGTCTTACCAGGGTCATTGACAAGCACTTTGTTACTAGTGCATGCCACTGCTCCTGTGCGTTGCCTTACTTGTCCTCCCTTCAGGCAGGCCATCTTGGTCTGGTGAATTTTCAGACCTGTTGGGTTTTTGCAAACCTTGCCGCAAAAGCAGACTGTGCTCTTTGTCGAATGTCCATTAGCTAAGTTCGTTAACAGTAATTCTGTCCGTTTGGGATTCTCATTCTCCCCCCCTCTCGGGAATCCCTGGGGGTATACTTCGGAAGGGATCGTCATAGCTTATTTGGGTGCTCCTTCACAGGAGCTGCAGTTTGGGGTGCTGGCCCTCGCTGCCCCGGTTGCCGTCTTTCCGAGCAGTCAACTGTCTCTCCAGTCGTCACCATCCTATTCATGGTCGTCATCCAGTTTTTCCCGGCTGTCACTGGCGAAGCCAGATACAATAGTTCTTCAATACACCACGAGGTGCTACTTGGACACATCATCAGTGATGAACCCGAGGTCTTAGGATGTTTCGGGTCTTTGATCATCAAACACCCTCGCTCAGGTGACCCAGCCGGGGGTGATCAGCCCTTGATTCACCGGCCAGGCTCGATTCCCGTCTCTGTGTGCATGGAGTTTGCATGTTCTCCCCGTGCTTGGTGGGTTTCCTCCGGGTACTCCGGTTTCCTCCCACAGTCCAAAGATATGCAGGTTAGGCTAATTGGCTTTCCTTAATTACCCGTAGTGTGTGATTGGGTGTGTGAGTATGTGTGTGTGCCCTGTGATGGATTGGCACGCTGTCCAGGGTGTACCCCGCCTAGTGCCCGAAGTCTCCTGGGATAGGCTCCAGGTCCCCCGCGACCCTGAACACAGGATTAAGTGGTATAGAAGATGAATGAATGAATGAATGAATAATTATCACATATTAAAAAAGCAGAGCAAGGTAGATGCAATGATAGAAAACTATTCAATTAAATTTTATTTGTATATCGCAAATAAATTGACATTGTTGCAAAGCCGTTTTACACAATCAAAAGAATTATTTAAGTTTGTATGAAATGTGAATGTGTATGAATCAAAGAGATAAGACTGTCCCTGATGAGCAAGCTGAGGATGATGGCAACAGTGGCAAGGAAAAACTTCCTGATAGGAAGAAACCTTGAGAGGAACCAGACTCATACTACATCATACTGTTAGATTGGAAGTTCAGTATAACAGGAAATGTGTTTAAGTTAAAATGGAGTCCAGTTCATTATTGGAAGCTCAGGTAGACTGTAGTAAACTCTAGTCCTGAACTATCAAGCGACTGAAGTCACAAGTCTTCAGAGAACAGCTGTTTGTTTTGTGGAAAAGTGGAACTGTCTCCAGTCACCACATGCATCCCAGGCAGACCACGTGGGCATTGGACGGGATCTCCAAACAGAAGCAGGACACCAGGATGAGTCAGACAGCTCCAGAGTAGTTTGTTTGTGTTATAGTTTAAATGAAGACTTCATTTCCCAGTTTGCACCTCGGTCAGGTGATGTAGAAGCTCACCTGAACCGAGGGAAGTTAATGAGTTTATTATGTTTTACGTTTGGTATAAATAGCCTGACTGAACAGCAGTCAGGCGTCTAGCTTCAGTTACATTTAAGCCTTAGTTTGTGTTTGGACGTTTGTTTTCCTTTTGATGTTAAATAAAGGACTTTGTGAAACCGTCAGCTCGCCTCCGCAGTCATGCCATGCACACACTCCAGACACAGACACGTTAGAAGAAGGAATCGTGACAGAAAGCTAGACCCTCCAAGTGGCATGGCGGAGGATTTCCCCCTGGATTATTTTTGGGGGGGCGCGGAGACCATCTCGCCCGAGCTGGCGAACTGGCTGGAGGACAGCGAGGAAGAGGGGTTTGGTAGCTGGGAGTACTGCTGGCTGGAAAACGGCGAAGTAGATCTGTTCCAGAGCTGGAGGTACAACCAGCTGGCCAAACAGGAGCAGGAGCACGGCCGGGAGAGCAGCGAAGAGAGAGAGAGAGAGAGAGACACACCACAGAGCTGGGAGGGCTGTGGGCTCGCCGTTAGGCGGACGCCATTCAGAGGCGACGCGGCATGGGGTCACGTGATTCCCCGCACCGGCCGGAAGAGAAGGGCGAGGAAGCCCAAGTACGGCGGTGACGCGGGGGAGAGCGAACCCCAGGCGGAGCAGCAGCACAAAGAGCTCATGTGGTGGATTCCGGAGCTGGAGCAGGTGAGAGTAATGCAGGAGCAGGTGAAGGAGCTCCAGCAGCTGATCCTCCACTTGCGGGATAACCGCGAAGCGGGCTCGGAGCTTTCTCCTCGCTCGCCAACGCTCAGCAGCGAGCAAGCGTGTCAGCAGCCGCTGACTGACGCACCCGTTCGGCCGCCGCCTGTCGGCTTCGTGGACAGCGAGCTAGCATGTCAGCAGCCGCTGACCGATGCACTCATTCTGCCGCCGCCTGCCGGCTTCGTGGACAGCGAGCTAGCATGTCAGCAGCCGCTGACCGACGCACTCATTCTGCCGCCGCCTTCCGGCTTTGAGGACAGCGAGTTAGCGTGTCAGCAGCCGCTGTGCGATGCACCCGTTCTTCCGCCGCCTCCCGGCCTTGAGGATGGAGAGCTAGAGTGTCAGCAGCCGCTGACCGGCGCACTCATTCTGCCGCCGCCTGCCGGCTTCGAGGATGGAGAGCTAGAGTGTCAGCTGCCGCTGACTGACGCACTCATTCTGCCGCCGCCTTCCGGCTTTGAGGACAGCGAGTTATCGTGTCAGCAGCCGCTGTGCGATGCACCCGTTCTTCCGCCGCCTCCCGGCTTTGAGGATGGAGAGCTAGAGTGTCAGCAGCGGCTGACCGGCGCACTCGTTCTGCCGCCGCCTGCCGGCTTCGAGGATGGAGAGCTAGAGTGTCAGCTGCCGCTGACCGACACACTCGTTCTACCGCCGCCTCCCGCCTTTGAGGATGACGTTGAGCCGGCGAGCGCGCTGCACGCTCCCACGCCGAGCACGTCTCCAGCTCTGCAACGGCCGAGCCCGTCTCCAGCTCTGCGACGGCCGAGCACGTCTCCAGCTCTGCGACGGCCGAGCACGTCTCCAGCTCTGCGACGGCCGAGCACGTCTCCAGCTCTGCAACGGCCGAGCACGTCTCCAGCTCTGCAACGGCCGAGCACGTCTCCAGCCCAGCAGCCGCAGAGCACGTCTCCAGCCCCGTCACCCAGCCTCCTGGTCGGGAGGCCGAAGGTAGTACTGTGGGGTGGGTGCCCGGGGCCTCCGGTGAGGGGGAGTACTGTGACGGTTAACCCCTAGAGGGCGCCTAACGCCCGTTGTTGGTTTTTGGTTTGTTTTGTAGTTTGTTTGTTATAATTTAAATGAAGACTTAATTTCCCAGTTTGCACCTCGGTCAGGTGACGTAGAAGCTCACCTGAACCGAGGGAAGTTAATGAGTTTATTATGTTTTACATTTGGTATAAATAGCTGAATGACTGAACAGCAGTCAGGCGTCTAGCTTCAGTTAGATTTAAGCCTTAGTTTGTGTTTGGACGTTTGTTTTCCTTTAGATGTTAAATAAAGGACTTTGTGAAACCGTCAGCTCGCCGGTTTTAGGCAAACAGTTCCTTTAACTTTTATTCAACTATTGCTTTATGCTTTAATCTTGAGTTGTTTGTAGTTATTTTGTAACAGCTGATTTTTTTATAAGTTTTTCTGTAGTTGAAAGAGTTACCAGTGAGTTATGAGTTATGTTACCAGTGGCAGCGCTGAAGTGTTGTCAGGTGTCAGCGTTAATAAACAGTTTACTTACAACAGCTTTGAATTTGAGTGATTATTTTTCAAAATCTTTGTTTTAGTGCATTTACATCAGCATAATAGTAAAGTACAGTTACAGTTAAAATAGTTATTTACAGGAATTTCATAGTAAAAATGTTACAGCTACGTCTTGGCTTTTGTTGAATTCACAGGATTTTATTGGCAACTTTTGTTGCCAGGTAAGTACTGTAATTTAGTGGGATTACAATAAAAACCCTGTAATGCCTTTTTACAAGTTTAATTTCATAATCCTGTAAAAAAAACAAAAAAATACTCTATTCTGCAAACATCAATTTATTGTAAATTGCTAAGCAGTATTATACTGTAAACCATTTTACAGCAATTAACGGCTATTTTACAGGATTTTATTGGAAACTTTTTTGCCAGTAAATTACTGTAAATTCTACACTATGTTCTTTACAGTGTGGGTTAGGTGCTCATACGAGCAGGTGAGTGGATGAAGCTCATAGAAGCATGTATGTGTGAGCTGCTCATAGGAGCATGGGTATGTGTGTGTGTAGATCGCTCATAGAAGCGGGTGTGAGTGCAGCTCATAGTAGCGTCGGTATGTATGTGTGTGTAGATCGCTCATAGAAGCGGGTGTGAGTGCAACTCGTTGTAGCGTGGGTATGTGTGTGCCACTCGCTCATACGAGCGTGGGTATGTGTGCTGCGCGCTCATAGGAGCGTGGGTATGTGTGTGCCGCGCATTGGTGCGTGGGTATGTGAGTGCCGCTCATAGGAGCGTAAGTATGTGAGTATCGCTCATAGGAGCGCAAAGCTCAAAGGAGCAGGTAGTGTGCTCCGGGGAGTGTGAGTGAAGGTCGCACATAGGACCGTGTGTAAGTGTGCCGCTTGTAGAGACATCCCAGGTTGCATTCCAACCTCAGGAGCTTTGGTCATATGCTTAAGCGATGTATTAATGTTTGTCTGTTTTGAGTTTGTGTTATCTGGTTAAGAGATGTTTCACACCCTTTATCACACCACATAGCTACGGCGATCCATCTAATATACTGATTGTTTGTATGCCCTGGGTTTTAGAGCCTTTATGTATGTTTGGGGCATTAGAGCCCATATGTATGTTTGGGGCATTAGAGCCCGTATGTATGGTTGGGGAATTAGAGCCCGTATGCATGTGTGAGGTATTAGAGGCCGCATGTACGTTCGAGGTATGAGAACCTGTACGTATGTCTAGAGAGCCGGTGTCCAAAACTATGCGTATATTAAAAGTGAACGGTTTCCGGCGTACATGTATGTTTGTTTCCGGAATACCGGAGTGTGTTTGCCTAAAATCCCTGTGTGCTTTGTTTACAGAATCCCGGTGTGTGTGATGTTTCTAGAACCCCTGTATATTATGCTTCCAGAGCCAGTGTTTTGTTTGTTGATTTTCCGTGTGATTAATTTGTTAATAAAAGACTCTTTATTTTGCAAGAACCCTCTGCGTTTATGTCTGCCATTTGTAAAGCCCACAGTACACCACCAGCCATAACACCTGCAAACATGACAAACTACAGGAAAAGATATAAATAACTGACTTAAAACCATTTATCATCTGTTGCAAACACTAGTGTTCTAATAATTTTAGCCACTGCTGTATAAGTATCTACATCTGTGTGTGTGGTTACTACTGTAAATGCTGAATAAAGTCAGTTTAATGGAAGTATTAATTCTACTGTGAATTAATTATATAATGATTAACGAAGTCTAAATGCGATCCCCACATTTTCACATCCATGATTGCCTCTTACTCTGCAACAAAAACATCACACATTGTGTTGGGTTGCATTTACACACAATTAACTCTAAATTATACATACAGTACTATATACATAACATTTTTAAATCATAATTTAGATGAACAAATAGTTCATTAGAACAAAAACATTTTGCAATTTAATACTAATACCTCTGTGGAAACCCGCGTGTATTCACAGCCTCTCTGAAAAATGCCAAATGGGTGTCGGAGCGGTTGTTTGAAACCTTTAGGTACATAATCTGTGTGTGTGTATATATATATATATATATATAAAACAAAAAATATACATTAGTAGAAAGATTGTTTCAGTAACAATAGATGAAAATACTTTAATATACCACTTAATAATTTAAGTGCAAGCAGCCATTACCAGGGTTCAAGCAAGGTATTTATTGCTTCTATGCTGTTAATGTGTAGTCCAAGACGTTTAGAAATGAAAGTGTTAAACCAACCCCAAGTTCCAGAAGGGCAAAGGACCTGCAGAGTCCATAATTGAAAACACCTGATCCAAATAATCAAGTCATTAAGGCTTATTTGAAAACTACATGGTATGTATGTTGGAGCAGGGCTGGAACAAAACACTACTGGGCTGCGGCCCTCCAGGAGCTGAGTTTAACACCCCTGGGTTAAACTGTAATTTATATAGGGCAGAAGAAGAAAACACCTTCAGTGCATGGCACACAATTAACTCTAAATTATACATACTATATACATCTATTCCACCAAAGATAACCAAGTTGTTTTATAATAAAGTTATTATTTATAACTTATTTAGAAAATTTTATGTATGCAAAATTAATATGTTAGGGACGGTTTGCAGACATACCTGATGAGTTTATGGTTGGTGTCTACACCATGTACTTGGGGTGAGGAACACAGTATGTTCTGCGAGAAATACATCGCAGGTTGGTCATCCTGGAGAGAACACCGACACTGTCTACACAATGCATGGATGCACACACCCTATCAAACTGTACCCGGTGCCCCTGTGCCAGTAGAGACCCTCGAACCATACGATATCCTGCATCTGGCATAGATCTCTTAATCACTATGATGAGAATCATCAAGCTCTTCATCTATACATAGCTCTCACAGATAAACTGTTTTCAGTCATCCTCCTGAACAGCGTAGCACGAGACACACCCAGTAGCTCTGCAATAGACTTGACTGGCAGCCTGAGTTCTATTAGATGGGTAAGACTGGTTTCTGAAATGGAAATTCTTGGGTATCCATGTCCTGTTTCCAACATCACTGTGACGGATAGCTCCTCCATATCTCTCTGACGCAGTATGAGGTTGCTTAGACTGTCGTGACATCTTCTGGAATATATATAATTTCATCCAAGGCACTAATAACCACCAGCTCCTGTCTGCAAATGAAGTGAAGGTAATCAATGTTCAGTGGCTGTCTCTCTCCAAGACATGAACCAAACGATCATGAAGTCGTTGCAGAATGTACTGCTGGAGAGATTCCTAAATTATTAAAAAGAAAATGTATTTCAATGTACAGACAATAAGTAATACCATTTAAAATAAATATTTTGAATCATGCTGCATATCTTGTTCAAATCATTGTTTCAACACAGTTGCTACATAAAGTACAATATGCTATATGTATTTATTGCTGTAACTGTAAGTTCAAATGGACCATACACCAGTTTAGAAAGTCATAATAAATTATCAATTCACCACTCAAACTATAAAGACAATAGTCAGTCACATGCTATTTTTACTATGCTGAGTGTTTTGCATTGTTTCATTTAAAAATGAAAAACTGTGACAAATACGTAATGAAGGTGACGTGTTCATAAATATGATAAAGTGTTGTTGTTGATGTTGTTTTTTTTTGATGAAGTTAATTAATGAAACATTATGAAATAAAGTAATAACGTACACGTGCATCCTGGTCTTGGTTCGCCTCGCTGGTTTGAGTCGGTAAAACTTGATTTCCGTTGTAATTAACTCAGACTGCGCAAAATGTGTGCAGAGGTGAGCTACTCGAGCGCTCCTGGAGGGCTGTGATTGGCTGACTAGTAAGGTCGCATCTGATTGGCTAAAGAGCACGAATGACGCTCCAACGTGCCAGCAAAGTCTCAAAAACACACACAAATCCAGCGATATTCAAACACTTAAGTCGATTTTCACATGCACAGCCCATGATGCACTCGTGAATTTAAAACATAAAAAAAAATTTGCACAGTTGTACATTTGTGAATTGTATATTATGAATATGTATTTTTTCATGCACGTGAATTGGGTTACGCACGTGAACATCGTGTTTTTTGTGTGAATTATTTATGAGACCGATCTGCCTCCATAGTGGACAGCTTCAGATATCTGAATAGGACCTGCCTGACAAAATAGACAGAATTACTGTCCTATGGGTAACAGCACACATAGGTGTAAAAGGAAAGGAAGAAGCAGATAATCTCGCCTGTAGATGTGGTCATATTATTTCACCAGTTTTGACGCGTAGCTCTGGTTTAAAGTATCACTCACACAACAGAAGTCCAATCTCTTTGTCTCTTGTAGTTTATTTTGTCAGCATCAAAGAATCAACACTTCATACAGTCATCTTGAGTAAATCCACTGTGATTACAGACACCAGTTGCTGCATCTTGCAAATCTCTGACTTTTACAACAACCTGTTTGCTGTATCTCACAAATTACAGTCTTAGATTACGTACATAACAACACTCTTGTTGTATATACAGTACCTACTTACGGGAGCTAATAGTTACAACAACCTAGTTGCTGTATCTTATATTTTTACCTTACCGGGAGGTCACGCTCAAAAGCTTGTGTTTCCGTAGCCTTCCGCATCTAAACTGAACTCTCTTTCATATGACAGTCATACAAATGCATGTAATAGTGGAATGAAATCACAGACCAACTTACGATTGTCAAAATGGATGCATAACTTAGAAATTTAAAGCTTATGGCTTATGTAACAAACTTAATGCTTAATGCTTTACTAATGAATAGAACAAGGTAGAATAAATGAAATAACAACAAATAAAATAAAATAAACACAACAACAAATTCATAACAAGTACGATATGGCTCTTACATCGCCAAACAAGCACTCAAAATCAAAAATGCTCAAATAAAAAATCCCAATAAGCAGAGCAGAAGTTAAGAAAATAATTAAATAACACGCAAACAAAATATGGCAAGAAAGATGGGATGAGGAAGAAATGGGTAGACAGATGCATAGAATTCAAAAACAAATCAAATGAGGGAAAGTATGGGGCAGAAACAGAAGAGAGGAAATCATCATAACTAGGCTACGAATAGTACACACAGGACTAAACCAAAGTCTTATGATAATAGGCAAACAACCAACTGGAGAATGCAAATTCGGTGGACAAATAGAGACAGTAACACATACAGTGAGGTCAATAAGTATTTGATCACCCTGTGATTTTGCAAGTTCTCTTGCTAAGAAATCATGGAGGGGCCTACAATTTTCAGCATACAGAGACAGAATCTAAAAAGAAAAATCCAGAAATCACATTGTATGATTTTAACAATTTATTTGTGAATTACTGTGTCAAATAAGTATTTGATCACTTCAGTCAAAAAATTTATATTTTGTACAGAAGCCTTTAACAATTGCAGATGTCAAACTGTTCCTGTAGTTCTTCATCAGGTTTGCACACAATGCAGGAGGGATTTTGGCCCACTCCTCCATACAGATCTTCTCTAGATCTGTCAGGGTTCGGAGTTTCAGCTCCCTCCAAAGATTTCCTATAGAATTTAGGTCTGGAGACTGGCTAGGCCACTCTAGAACCTTGATATGCTTCTTACGGAGCCACTCCTTGGTTTTCCTGGCTGTTTGCTTTGAGTCAAAGACCCAGCCATGACCCATCTTTAATGCTCTGACTGAGGGAAGGAGGTTCTTGCCCAATATGTCACAATACATTCATCCTTTCCTTAATACAGTGCAGTCGTCCTGTCCCCTGTGCAGAAAAACACCCCAGAGCATGATGCTTCCAGCTCCATGCTTCACTGTAGGTATGGTATTATTGGGAAGATACTCATCATTCTTCTTTCTCCAAACATGGCGAATGGAGTTAAGACCAAAAAGTTCTACTTTGGTCTCATCTGACACAACAGGACTTTATCCCTTTATGGGCCAGGGGTAGCTCAGTGGTTAAGGCATTGGACTACGGTTCGGAAGATCCCAGGTTCAAAACCCACAACCACCAAGTTGCCACTGTTGGGCCCTTGAGCAAGGCCCTTAACCCTCAGATGCTCAGATGTGTAATGAGATAAAAATGTAAGTCGCTCTGGATAAGAGCGTCTGCCAAATGCCTAAATGTAAATGTATATGTATCCCATGACTCCTCCTCATTGACCACCTCCTCCCATGTAGTTCTGGGCTAATTCATCACAATTCTTATCATTGATACCCCACGAGGAGAGATCTTCCATGGGGCCCCCAGTCCGAGGGACATTGACAAGCATTAGCCTCTTCCATTTTAGGACAATTGCTCCAACAGTTGTTCTTTTTTCACCAAGCTGCTTGGCAATTGCCCCGTAGCCCTTTCCAGATTTGTGAACCTCTACAGTTCCTTTTCAAAAGCTATACTCGATGCTGGGTGAAAGAGCTATGGAAACATCTTTCCGTGATGGTGGTTGTGAAGCATGTGTGTATCCAACACTCCAAATTTTAGCTTATATAACCTCAGTCAGGTGACATCATCTGATGAGACGTACCTGCAGGTTATAAATAGGAGTGAACCGGAAACATTCCTCAGATATTTTCAAATTCAAATTCAAATTTTATTTGTCACATACACAGTCATACAGTATGAAATGCAGTGAAATGCTTTTTTTGCGACCACAGGGTCACGACGGCAGCCATTTCCCAGGCGCCATCATAGAAATCAAGGAATCAGATACATTAGGATAACGAGGGTAAAAAAATCCCCTCCCAGACTGTCCTTCGGAGAGGGCAGTGTGGGATCAGGGGTACAAAAAAATACCTCAGCAGCAAGCACAGAAAAACATGCAATCACAATTGCAACAATAAGGGTACAGGGATAGGAAATGTCCAATGTAGGCAAACAGCTCCAGTTAAAGAGTGGAGCCCTGCAGCTAAAGAGCGCTGGTCCCGATTCCGCCTGCCCACACCGAGGGGAATAAGCACATGAAGGCGTTGGAAATGCGGAAGGTAGAGTGTCTATCTGTAGCTGTTCTGTGAGTGTGTAAGTGCGTGCGTGTCAGTTTGTAAGCCTGTAACATCCTGTAATAGTCTGCGCCAGGTGACCTTGAAGGGGGAGGGGGGTAGATTCCAGAGCGTCTCGTTATCTTGGTCTTCGGGGAGTTGTTATGTCTCCAGCCACTGCCTTGAAATGCAGTAGCTGGAAAGAGAAGGGCAGAAAAAAAAATGTATATATATTTTCCAAATTTTGATCAATACCTGCCAATTTCACAGATATTTAATGTCCATCACTGGTCTCCAGGTCCGTCCAAATCACGTTGTGTAGCTGCCAGTCTTCCCAAGATGGTATCCAATTTGCGGTCCATAACCACAGTCTGATTTCTGACAGCTCTCGTCACCATTATTTCCCAGCCAGCCAGTCTCTTGGGGTTGAGACTGACTGCTTTTAAGATTTTTCGATATCCAAGTAATCCACCTAATCCAATCAGCAGAATCCCAGTTATCAGAGTTCCGAATAGGTAAATATGTTCAACGTCCTCCAGAGACAGTGCGGCCAGGCACACAATGCGCCACTTCTCCCAACCGTCCATCGTGCATCCAGCAGCAAACGTCCCAGCAGGACAAGTAGGTTCCCCAGAACCCACATTTCTCGTCGAGAAGATCGTGTCAATTGCATTCAGAGACCACTTGATCAAATCCATTTCCTTTTTATTTCAAGAGCAAGACGAGGAGAGTCTCTGAATAGTATTTCACAAGACAGACAAGAGAAGCAAGCGGGGAGAGATAAGGGAGGGAGAGCAGATGCGACCGCCTTCGTCAAGAGCCAAAAGAGAAGGAGGATTTTTGTCTTCAGAACGCATTGTGTCGCATGTGTGTTTACAAGCAAGCTAAAAGAAGAGAAAAAAAAAGTGCTTAACTGACCGATAAAATGGCTGAGTTTCAAGCAAGATGGGTCCCTCCTTATGATAGATTTTTTTTGGATCTCCACACTTTTAGTTTTGAATGTTTGGGCGAAGAGCGCGCTCTCCTTGGGCTTCAAGGAGACTGTGAGCATTGTGACCTTCTCCCCATGAAAGTCCTTTGTGCGCGCCTTGCTTTCTTCAAAGAAAAACCATGAGACGCATCGCATTCCTGTGGCTCACGAGCCGATCTGGCCTTTATCTCGCCCTCTCACCGGATTGGGAAGTTTGTCTCTCCACTTCGCAAGCCCTGCTCAGTGGTTCTTGTGAATGTGCAGGAGAGACTTCCTCTCTTGCTTCTGCGGAAATGGAAGTAGCTATATCAGAATGCTCCTCTAAGGAGGACAGAGAGTATGAGGAGCTGCTTGAAGTAATAACAATTGCAGTCGAGCGGCTGCATACTGATTGGCCACAGGAGCAAGCCTTCCCCAAGTACTTTAAATTAGACAACATTTCTGTCGGGTGACCAGCAGATGGAGCCACAACGTTGCTCTCTCCCCTTTTTTGGCGACCTCCACAATGAGCTAACTTGTTCTTGGAGCAAGCCATATTCATCCCGTATTTTTGTACCATCGACTTCGTTTTATGCGAATATCATTGATGCGAAAGCGTGGGGTTATAAGACGATGCCCCAGATCAAAGAGATGCTTGCGGGCCATCTCTCTCCTGGGACATCATCCTACCTGAAAAAACACTTCCCTCCAAGCCATGTAGACTCTCATCTACCCTGGTAGAGAAAGCTTTTCAGGCACCCGGTGAGGCTGGCGCTTCACTGCACACAATGGCAGTCTTGCAGGCGTACCAGGCTGATCTGCTAAAAGACTTGAGCATGGGCGGCACTGTGGATGACAGAGCGTTCACAGAATTACGCCGGGCTACAGACTTGTCTCTTCGCACAACCAAGCAGATGGCCCGTGCTACCGGCCATTCTATGGCTTCCCTGGTATCCACGGAGAGGCACCTGTGGCTAAAACTGACAGGCATCAAGAATAAGATTCATACATTCCTCCTTGATCCCCCTATCTCGCCTTCCGGCCTGTTCGGCGATGGAGTTAACAGCATCGCCGATAGCTTTCGGGAAGCGAGACGACCAGAGCAACCACTCCCTGGCTAGATCAGAATTGATTGAATAGATTGAAGGTGAGCAGTCAACATATCTAATGAGAACTTGTGCTGGTGTAACAGAAATGAGTGAAATTAAAGCAGTTGGCTTCCAAATTGAGCCAGTGAATGGTGGAGAAGTCTTGGATCTTCCCCCACTTATTGAATGTGATGAAATAATGAACATCAGATCTGAGATCCCTTTGCCAGAAGTTGCCCTTTCACACGTTCATTTAAAAGCTGTGGCACCACACATCCCAGAGATAGATTCTTGTGCTCAGATTTTAATCTTGCTGGGTCGAGACATAATCAGAGTGCACAAAGTCAGACAACAAATCAACGGACCACACAATGCACCATTCGCTCAGCGATTAAATCTTGGATGGGTTATTGTAGGTGAAGGTTGCATCAATAAAACTCACAAACCAACTGTGAATGTCTTGAAGACAAATGTCCTTCATAACGGCCATCCATCTTTTCTTGCTCCTTGCCAAAATCAGGTAAGAGTAAAAGAGAAATCAAGTCACCGTGGGGAGTCTTATCCTGGTACGTCTTTTCCTCATGTCTCCAGGGACACAGTGAGTACTAAATCAGCAGAAGACACATTTGTATATGATGTGTTTGCAAAAACCAAACATGACAATAAATGTGCCACATCTTTTGAGGATGAGGTCTTTCTTAAACTGATGAATAAAGAGTTCATGCAAGATGAAAACAAGAGCTGGGTTGGCCCCTTACCTTTCAGGGAACCTATACTACCTCTTCCTAACAATCGAGAACAAGCCTTTAAACGCCTTGTTCCTTTGCGGCACACACTAAACAAAATACCAGAAATGAAGGAGCAATTTGCAGCTTTCATGCAGAAGCTATTTGAGAACAAACATGCTGAGGAAGCACTCCCAGTTCAGGAAAATGAAGAATGCTGGTATTTACCAATTTTTGGAGTGTACCACCCACAAAAACCAGGCCAGATGCGTGTTGTGTTTGATTCAAGTGCTCAACATTGTGGAATTTCTCTCAACAGTGTCCTACTGTCAGGTCCTGATATGAATAACTCACTGCTTGGAGTGTTGATAAGGTTCAGGAAGGAACTTTTTGCAATAACTGCTGACATTGAGCAAATGTTCTATGGCTTTTTGGTTAGAAGACCATAGAGAATATCTGAGTTCCCTTTCAAGGCTTCACTCGATGCTGCGTGAAAATGCTATGGGAACCATTTTGTCGCGTTGCCGGTCGTTGAAGCATGCTGTGAAAACACGCCAAAGTTTTTGGCTATATATAACCTCTACCAGGTGACGTCATCTGATTAGATGTAGGTGGAGGTTATAAAAACAGGTGAGTCGGCAACAACCTCAGATCATTTGTCTTCAGAGCCTTGAGGTGAAGCGTGCTTGTGTTAAACCAGCAAAATAAGAAGGTGTTTAACTCACCAATTTGACGAGTTTAAACCATATATCCCTCTGTGTGTGATAATCCATATTGGAGTGCGATCTCTACACTGCTTCGACTAGTGCTGCGCGCACCGCGCATTCCGTGAGAAGCTGCGAGCCGCCGCGCATTCCTGGCTTAAAACTCGTGCATCTGACAGAGCTGTGGCAGACGAAGGTGAGAAAACTCCTTTCTTCCGCGTTGTCATCACGAGGATTCCTCTCTTGCTTACCGGAGATGAAAATAGCCTTAAGCACTTAAAATTTTTTTTAAAAAAAACAAGCAGTAGACGGCAGCTTCTGTCAGGTGGCCGGGGGATGGAGCCTCAACGACGCTACCCCCCCACCCCCTTAGCTCTCTCCATATGAGTTAACCCTTTCATGGAGTAAGCTGTATTCATGCTGTGTTTTTCCTGCCATCGACTTATTTATTTATTTATTTAAATATAGTTGATGTGGAAACGCGGGATTATATGATGACGCCCAGATAGCAGAGACGCTTCACAGGCTATCTCTCTCCTGGGACATCATCCTCCCTGGTAAGCTTATACTTCCTTTCTAGCTGTGTAGACTTTTATCTTCCCTGGAGGGAAAAGCTTTTCAGGCAGTGGGTCAGCTTGTTGCTCCACTGCACACCATGGCGGTTTTGCAGGCCTACCAGGCTGACCTGGTGAGAGACTTGAGTACTGGCGGGGCTCTTCAAGATAAGGTTAGCAATGTCGTTGACTCAGCCGCCACTAGGTTCTGGGGCGAAGTTATACGAACAAGCTTTGGGAAATTCCCTCCCCGCCGTGCTCAAGAGTCGGGATTGTCGGCCACCCAGTCTCGACCGGGTCTGACTCTTGTGAGGCGTAAACACAAGGAGTGTGGTTTTTTTTTTTGGACCCGGGCACCTCCTCGTAAAAAATTGGGGTGCGCCGCGTTTCACTATCTGCCCCAGGAGGTCAGACTGATTTAAAATATATATATATGTAAAATAAAATAAATGGGGGTGCCCCCCCCCCAATAGGGAGAGGCACCCAGAATTCCTTTCAAACGAATAAATGTTCTCCCTGGCACCGCCAGGAGGTCTGTGATTTTGCTCCGCCACCACTAGTGTTCGGGCAACACCAGTCTCCAATAGTCTGTTAGTTCTTCGGTTTTTCCTGCCAGGCTTCAGGATGCAGAACATCTAAAACCCCCCCGCCCCCCGTTTAACCAAGCCGCCGAAACTTTTGCCCTTTTATGAGAAACTGGCAGCGTGAAAGCTACTGCCAAGTATATCTCCTTGGGTACTAAGCACTGGAGAGAGGAACTACACGATTCAGTTCTCACTTCACCTTCTGTGTTTTCAATGGCGTCGTCTCCACTTCCATGAAACCAGAAAGTGCGCATCTGCTGACAAGCTGCCGGGGAAGGGGGCCATGGAACATGTTCCCCCACAAGACAGTGAGTCAGGCTACTACAGTCGGTATTCTTGGTTCCAAAGAGGAACGGCGGCTGCGTCCAATTTTTCTGATTCTGCGGGCTCTCCCGCTACCTGAAAATCAATGAATACATTTCAAATGTTGACTGTAAAGGTGATTGCTCTCAACCCTACCAAGCGATTGTTTCTGACAATCGATTTAAGGAGGCTTACTTTCATACAGAAACATTGCCACAACACAGGAAGATCCTGAGGTTCGCTTTCGGGGGCGAAGCTTACCAGTATCAGGTCCTTCCATTGGTCTAGCACATACAAAATGCAAGGATTTAGCACTGGTTCTTAAGGGAGTCCCAGGGCATCCGGTGGCTAGTGCTTCGACATCAGCATGTCGTCCTAGCTCATCTCTGTTCTCAGGACTGGGACCCAACGCCACAAAAGCGTGCTCTTTCCTGTACAGAGGACAACACATTAGGTGCCATATGGGATTCGGTCGTAAGCGGGCACAGCTATCTCCCGCTTGTATCGAACCCATTCTCAACACCCTCAAGGCAAACAAGCTAGACCAGAAAGTGTGCATCACTTTCAGACATCCTAGCTCTCATGGCAGCTGTATCCACGGTGACACCTTTGGGCCTTCTGCACATGAGAGCATTTCAAGTTGTGGCTAAGAACCAGGGGATATCACTAGGGCCAATCCCCAATATGGGTTACGTGCCAGGTGCTTCGTACCCTTTCTACGTGGTTCAGACCCCTGTCTCTACTCTGGGTCCCACTCTAAGTTCATCTTGTCTTCGCTGAGGCTAATTCAATTCAATTCAATTCAATTTTATTTATATAGCGCTTTTAACAATGGTCATTGTCTCAAAGCAGCTTCACAAAAATTAAAGAAATTTAACAAAAAAAAAAATAAATAAATAAAAATAAAAAAATTATATATATATAGAATAATTATATATAAAATAATAAATAAATAAATAAATAAAATTATAATAGAAAATAAATAAATAAAAACAAATAATAATAATAATTATAGAAAAGAAAATAATTGGAAGTGTGGATGCGTGAGAAAAATGTGCAGATAATAATGAGACGAATGAATGAAATTTCTCTGATGAGCAAGCCAAGGGTGACGGCGACGGTGGCAAGGAAAAACTCCCTGAGATGGCATTAGGAAGAAACCTTGAGAGGAACCAGACTCAACAGGGAACCCATCCTCATTTGGGCGATAACAGATAGAAATGATATAACATCTTGTGTGTTGTGCAGGTGAAAATTCAATATGACAGAAATTATTTAAATTTGTCATGAAGACCAGTTCAGCATAGGGACGAGTCAGTAGGTGCAGAGGGCAGATGAGGTCTGGATCACTGGAAGCACAGGAGCAGCATGTGTAGCTCCAACCATCATAAAGCTGAATCCAGTTGGAGCTGGTCCTTCTCTGGATGCCTCAGGAACCTCGCAGGGTCGGCCTTTGTCTACTGAAGCTGGCAATATCTCCCGATGCCTCGGGATGGGTAGAGAAATACAGAACAGATGGGGAGAATTAGCGTAGTTGCCATTCGGTATAGGTGTACTGGAGTATGAGTACTGGGATGAGTTATGTGTATGCCAGATTAAAAAGATGCGTCTTGAGTCTACTTTTGAACTGAGAAACCGTGTCTGCTCCCCGAACACTGTCTGGAAGGCTATTCCAAAGCTTTGGAGCTAAATATGAAAAAGCCCTACCCCCTTTTGTAGATTTAGAAATTCTGGGAACTACCATAAGTCCGGAGTTTTGTGATCTTAAGGCGCGTGGTGGATTGTAGCGTATCAGAAGACTGGTTAGGTATGTGGGAGCTAAACCATTTAAGGCCTTGTATGTAAGTAATACTATTTTGTAATTTATTCTAAACTGAACAGGTAGCCAGTGCAGGGATGATAATATTGGGGATATATGATCATATTTTCTGGATCTAGTGAGAACCCTGGCAGCTGCATTTTGGATTAACTGAAGCTTGTTTATTGAGGATGCAGGACAACCACCTAGTAATGCATTACAATAGTCCAGTCTGGAGGTCATGAATGCATGAACTAGTTTTTCTGCATCAGATACGGATAAGATGTTCCTAAGTTTAGCAATATTTCGAAGATGGAAAAAGGCTGTTTTTGTGATATTTGAAATGTGATTTTCAAAAGACAAGTTACTGTCTAATATTACTCCCAGATCTTTTACTGCTGAGCTGGTAATAACAGTACATCCTTCTAAGCGCAAGCTGAATTGTGAAAGCTGTTGTGTGCTGGTTTTTGGGCCAATAAGTAATATCTCTGTCTTATCTGAATTTAATAAAAGAAAGTTATTGGTCATCCAATCTTTTATGTCCTGGACACACTCAGTTAATCTAGACAACTTAGGTATTTCGTCTGGTTTAGTTGAGATATATAATTGGGTATCATCAGCATAACAATGGAAACTAATCCCATGTCTTCTAATGATGTTACCCAAGGGAAGCATGTATATTGAGAACAACAGAGGTCCTAAAACTGACCCTTGTGGGACCCCATATTTCACTGGCATTATACCAGACGGTTCTCCATTTAGATCTACAAAATGGTAGCGATCAGACAGGTAAGATCTAAACCATTTTAGTGCCTGTCCCTGAATACCTATATAATTTTGTAAGCGATCTATGAGAATATTATGATCTATAGTGTCGAATGCAGCACTAAGATCGAGCAGGACTAGCAATGAGATGCAGCCTTGGTCTGAAGCTAAAAACAAGTCATTTGTAATCTTAACTAGTGCAGTTTCTGTGCTATGATGGGGCCTGAAACCTGACTGAAATTCTTCAAGGATGTTGTTATCCTGCAAGAATGTGCAAATTTGAGCTGATACTACTTTTTCTAGTATTTTTGATATGAACGGGAGGTTTGAGATCGGTCTGTAATTTTTTATTTCATTCGCGTCCAAATTAGATTTTTTAAGAAGCGGCTTAATAACTGCTAACTTGAAAGGTTTAGGGACGTGACCTAGATGTAATGAAGAATTAATAATGTTTAGGAGTGGCTCTCCAACCGTAAGCATCACTTCTTTTAAAAATCTGGTTGGGATTGGGTCTAACAGGCACGTTGTTGATTTAGCCGAGGTGATAAGTTTATACAGCTCTTCCTGTCCTATACCTGTAAAGCAGTGAAAATCTAAATGTGAAGCTATAGGCTGAACTGGATCGTGAGATACTATTAGAGGTTGAACCTCCATTATTTTCTTCCTGATATTATTGATTTTTTCATTAAAGAAGTCCATAAAGTCTTCACTTCTAAACTGTGATGGGATACTCTCTGCGGGCATCTTAGGTTTTGTTAGGCGAGCCACTGTACTAAATAAGAACCTGGGATTGTTTTGGTTTCTTGCTATCAGTTGGCTAAGATGCTCGGTCCTAGCAGTTTTTAGAGCCTGTCTATAGCTGCACATACTGTCTTTATACGCAATTCGAAAAACTTCTAATTTAGTTTTCCTCCATTTTCGCTCGAGGTTACGGGTTGCTCTCTTTAGGGCGCGAGTATGACTGTTGTACCACGGTGCCAATGTTTTATCTCTGACTTTTTTTAATCTGATCGGAGCAACAGTGTCTAATGTACTGGTAAGAATAGTGCCCATGCTGCTAGTCACTTCATCTAGATCATCTGCATTTAGGGGTCTAATAAGAAATTGGGACAGATCCGGCAGATTACTTGTGAATCTGTCTTTAGTGGTGGGATTCATATTTCTAACAGATTGATAGCGTGGGGAGACACAGCTAATCTGTTCTACGGGTAGAGTATATGTCAGGAGGTGATGATCTGTGATATCATCACTTTGAGGTATGATCTCTATATTAGAGACATCTATACCATGGGATATAATTAAATCTAGCGTATGATTAAAGCGGTGAGTTGCTCCAATTATATTTTGCTTAACCCCAAAGGAATTTAGTAAATCCATAAATGTGAGTGCTAAAGCGTCGTTAGCATCATCTACATGAATGTTAAAGTCTCCTACTATCAATACTTTGTCAGAGTTAACCAATAGGTCTGATAGCAGATGTCCAAATTCTTTAAGAAAATCGCCATATGGCCCTGGGGGTCTGTACACGGTGGCCAAGGTAAAATATAGCAAGGGTTTATTACGTATTTCATTTAGTGCAACATTAATGATAAGCACTTCAAATGAATTAAACCTGGGCCTTATTTTCTGGGTAACAGTGAGTACATCATTGTAGATAGTGGCGACACCACCACCGCGACCAATTAGACGGGGCTCGTGCTTATAGAAATATCCTGACGGAGTAGACTCATTCAGACCAAAATATTCATTTGGTTTAAGCCAGGTTTCAGTGAGACAGAGTGCGTCAAGGCAATAATCTGAGATAATTTCATTAACAATAAGTGCTTTAGGCGCAAGGGATCTAATGTTGAGTAGTCCAAACTTTAGAGGTGGATTTTGACTACTTATTTTGCCTTTTTCTGGTTTTATGGTTATCAGATTGTTTCGGGCAAATTTAACAAATTTATTCTTTCTTCTCAGTATTCGGGGAACAGACACAGTTTCTATAGGACAAGCTATGTGTGTTCGTCTATCACTACGGTGAGTTGTGATGTGTCTAATATGTTTGGAATCTACAGTATGACTTACCGCCAGTCAGATGGTTCGTAGTGTTCTGGAGATGTTGTCAGAGAGGACCGCTGCTCCAGCTCTGCTAGGGTGTAGGCCATCGGTGTGATAGAGCCTAGGACGCTCCCAGAAAACATTCCAGTTATCAACAAAGCGTAATTTCTGTTGTTGACACCAAGATTGTAACCATTCATTAAAGGCAAATAATCTACTGAACTTCTCGATTCCTCGCTGAAATGTGGGAAGCGGTCCAGATACGATGATCCTTGTCGTGGGTGATGTGCTACGGACCTTCTCGACCAGGCTCCTGAAGTCCTTCTTTAGGATCTCCGTCTGCCTCAGCCTGGTGTCGTTCGTGCCGGCATGAAGAACCACAGCTCCAATGTTCCTCCTCAGGGCAGCAGGCACCTGTGCAGCAACATCAAGAACACGTGCACCAGGTGAACAGCGTGTGTGCACCTTACCTTTAGCCGTGGTAGCACGCACGTGACGAACGATGGAGTCTCCGATGACCAGGACGTCGTGTGCCATCTCGCGGAGAGGAGCGAAGCGGTTTTGGGTCGAGATGTCGAAGACGGGTGGTGGTGGTGGAGAGGTCCTCGCCCGGGGCTTGGCGTGCTTCTTCTGACGCTGCTGTATCCAGGGTGATGTCCCGGCGCCGGGGTGTAGGAACACTGGGCGGGATGCGTCCTTGGTGTGTTGGACCTGGGCAGAGAAACACGCGGGGTTGAGGTTGTAGGAGAATTCTCACGCCGAGAATTTACCTGGGACAGGTGAGTGTCGGTCCGCGTCGATTCCAGCGTGGCTTTCCGCTGCTGTAACCGGGCCAGCTTCACCTGTAGCTCACGGATCAGCTTCTCCACGGCCTCCACCTCCAAATCCACCGAGTGCAGCTGCAATGTCCCCTCACCTGCACTCAGAGGCAGAATCACAACCGACATGGTGTCTAAACACGGAAAATAATCGGTGTGAGGAAGCGAAAACAATCTTTACAAACAAACAAACAAACGTGATAGCCGGGCTAGCGATGCTAATGCTAATTAGCGATGCTAATGCCGGCTAAAAGCGGTGTGCTGCAAAACAATTAAAACTTAACGATATAACACGCGTTTCGAGTAAATATATTATAAGATACTTATCCGTTTTATGTACACTCTTCGTAAGGGGACGAAAAAGTTTAAAAGTTGGTCAGTATGGTGGAGCTCGGAAAAAAGCAGCTTCTCAGTGTCCTCGTACGGAGGAAGTCTGACAGATGCTTCCCTCACAGGCTGGGGTGCGGTCTCTGATGACCGTCCAGCCCAAGGGGGCTGGAGAGGCTATCTTCTCGCATGGCACATCAATTGCCTCGAGATGATGGCTCTATTTCTGGCCCTAAAGCACTTCCTCCAGCAGTTGAGAGGCTGCCATGTCCTAGTGCGGTGGACAACACTATGGCAGTCTCATATATTATCACCAGGACGGACTGTGCTCACGCCGCTAACAGCTAGCGCACCAGGTCCCTGTCCCTCAGGGCGATTTACATTCCAGCATGGATGTGGGAGAAGTAGTACTGTCCAGTCTATCTCTGACACACGGGGAATGGTAACCCCACTCCTAAGTAGTCAGGGAGAGATTTTCATGTAGCAAGGCGGGCCCCTTGCCTTCCAAAATATGCTTCGCCTTTTACTGCTCTTCAGATTTACGTCCACCGCATCAGCTAGTGGCGTAGGTCAGAGCAGCTTCTACATGTTTTGGATGAGAGATGCTATTGCCCTCTCCTACGAGGCATGTGGGCTCACTTCGCCTCTAGGAATCAGGGCCCTTTCAACCTTGGGGATTGCCTCATCTATTGCATTAGCAAGAGGTACTCCCCTGCAGCAAGTATCTGCTAAACAGGTAAACCCAGTCCACTGCGGAATTGTTTCAGTGCTGGAGTTTCCGTCCTCAGGTCTGTGCCCTAGTACTCTCAGGACGTATGTGACTGCATCCTCTCTCAACTATCTTCCGAAAGCTCTATAAACCCAACAGGCACCCTATTGCTTTTGAAGCCTTCTGTCCTCCGCGCTTACAGCTTCGGAGCAGGAGAGACTTCACTTGCGGTGTCCAGCTTGTGCTCTTCAGATCTACGTCCACCGCATTAGCTAGTGGCGTAGGTCAGAGAAGTTTCTCCATGTTCTGGATGAGACATGTTATTGCCCTCTCCTATGAGACGCGTGGGCTCACTTCGCCTCTAGGAATCAGGGCTCTTTCAGCCAAGGGGATTGCCTCATCTATTGTACTGGCAAGAGGTATTCCCCTGCAGCAAGTCTCTGCTAAGCAGGTAAACCCAGTCCACTGCCGAATTGTTTCAGTGCTGGAGTTTCCGTCCTCGGGTCTGTGCCCTAGTACTCTCAGGACGTACGTAACTGCATCCTCTCTCAACTATCTTCCGAAAGCTCTATAAACCCAACAGGCACTCTATTGCTTTTGAAGCCTTCTGTCCTCCGCGCTTACAGCTTCAGAGCAGGAGAGACTTCACTTGCTGTGTCCAGCTTGTGCTCTTTAAATCTACGTCCACCGCATCAGCTAGTGGTGTAGGTCAGAGCAGCTTCTACATGCTTTGGATGAGAGATGCTATTGACCTCTCCTATGAGGCGCGTGGGCTCACTTCGCCTCTAGGAATCAGGGCTCATTCAACCAGGGGATCGTCTCAGCTATTGGATTAGCAAGAGGTATTCCCCTGCAACAAGTGTGTGCCAAGCAGGTAGACCCAGTCCACTGCCGAAATGTTTCAGTGCTGGAGCTTCTGCAGGAAAGGCTTGTCCTTGGGCTTGTGCCCTAGTACCCTCAGGATGTTCTTAGCTGCATTGTTGAAGCCTTCTGTCCTCCGCCTTTTACAGCTTCGGAGCAGGAGAAACTTACTTCGCTTACTTCGCTTACTGTCCTGTATGTGCTCTTCAGATTCACGTCCACCGCATCAGCTAGTGGCGTAAGTCAGAGCGCCACTATACTGGGTGAGAGATGCATATTGCCCTCACCTATGAGGCGCGTGGGTTCACTTCGCCTCTGGGAAGCAGGGTTCACCCAACCAGGGTGATCGTCCCAGTCTCACCAGCAGGAGGTATCCCCTGCAGTAATTGTGTGGCGCGAAGGGTTGGTCCTCCCCGCACACATTTCTTACATTAATAATCTGTATGTTCATGCTACTCCGGGCTCACTGCCCCCGAGTTAGCTGCCTAGGCTAGTTCTGAGACCTTCTTGGCTTTGTGCGCACACGCTACACAACCTTGGGGTCCAGACACCTGTAGTGCGGCGGCGTTGGTATTCTCGTTCCCATAGCATTTTCACGCAGCATCAAGTGAAGCCTTGAAAGGGAACGTCTCGGGTTACATTGCTGTAACCCTGTTCCCTGAAAGGCGGGAACGAGATGCTGAGTCCGAATGCCGCACTACCACGTGACCGGACGGCTGTTCAGACAAATTAATCTGAGGTTGTTGCCGGCTCACCTGTTTTTATAACCTCCACCTACATCTAATCAGATGACGTCACCTGGTAGAGGTTATATATAGACAAAAACTTTAGCATGTTTTCACAGCATGCTTGAACGTCCGGCAATGCGACAAAATGGTTCCCATAGCATTTTCACGCAGCATCTCGTTCCCGCCTTTCAGGGAACAGGGTTACAGCAATGTAACCCGAGACGATTTCTCTGGCATAAGGATCATGACTTTACCAAAGAAGTGAAAGATTATCGCGTGCGGGTGCATGTTTTTGGGAATAGTCCTTCCCCGGCAGTGGCTACATATGGGCTACAACGAGCTGCCCAAGAAGGAGAACAAGAGTATGTGTCTGACACACGTCATTTTGTTGAGAGACATTTTTATGTTGATGATGGACTTATATCACTACCTAGTGAATCTGAGGCAGTGGATCTGCTCAAACGCACTCAGGCATCAAACCTGAAATTTCATAAAATTGCCTCAAACAGCATAAATGTGATGCAAGGCTTCCCGTTTGAAGACCGGGCGACAGGCCTGAAAGATTTAGGCCTTGAAAATGGAGCCCTGCCCATGCAAAGAAGCCTTGGATTGTGTTGGGTTATAAGTTCTGACTCTTTTACCTTTAAAGTTCCAGTCAGTGATAAACCGTTCACACGTCGTGGGGTGCTTTCCACCTTCAATAGTCTTTTGCAGCACCAGTCACAATCCAAGGGCGAGCACTACTAAGAGAACTGTCTGCTGATGTTTCCGATTGGGACACTCCATTACTTCAAAACAAAAAAGAAAGATGGGAGACATGGAAGAATTCCCTTCAAGATCTGACCAATCTCCGGGTTCCACGTTCATACATATCACTGTCACTCTCTAAAGCCAAGTACACAGAGTTGTGCCACTCCTTTGATGCTTCCAACTGGACAATAGGTGCTGTAGCATACATATGACGTATTGGTGACAACTCGTGCCAAGTTGGATTTGTGCTGGGAAAATCCAAGCTAGCCCCTCAACCTGAACTCACAATGCCTCGTCTTGAATTATGTGCGGCTGTGCTTGCAGTAGAAATTGCGGACCTGATTCTTAATGAATTGGACTTCAAGCCAAATGCAGTTAAATTTTATTGTGACAGCAAAGTTGTCCTTAGTTATATATGCAGTGAGTCCAAACGATTCTATGTGTATGTGCGCAACGAAGTGCATCAGATTCGACAGACAACTTTGACAACACAAAAGTGGCACTATGTGCCTACACACCAGAACCCAGCGGATCTGGCAACAATGTCAGTTTCTGCATCACAAATCAGCACATTCATGTGGTACAGAGGGCCAGAGTTTCTTTATCACATTGTTCATCCTGAGAGCCACAAGCTTTTTGAATTGGTCAACCCAAAGCAGGATGTGAAAGTTAGGCCACACTTAAGTTAGTACACTTGCCACTCACACCAAAGAAAGACATCTAGCCTCAAAGCGGCTCCAGCGTTTCTCATCATGGAGTTCCCTGCTGGGTGCAGTTGCATTTTTGATCCATCAGGCTCGCTCTTAAAAGGCTGGGTGTACAGAGTCAGCAAATCCAGGAAAAAGATGGCATCGGTGCAACAAACCTCGCTCTCCTGAAGAATGTGAAGCAGCCAAAAGGGTCATAATGGCATCTTTACAGAAGGATGCATTTTTAGAGGAGTATAGTGCCTTACAGGAGGGTGGAGAGATCTCTACAACAAGCTTACTTCTCAACCTAGACCCGTTCATGCATGAAGGCCTCATTAGAGTTGGTGGTCGTCTTAAGCATGCTTCTCTTCAGAATGAGGTAAAAAATTTAATCATCCTTCCAAAACACAGTCATATCACCAAATTATTAATGAATCAATACTAATAATAATTTGTATTTTATATATCATACTGATGTTAATTTAATTTGTGGTTAATTATATAAAGATCACCATTTTGTGTTATATTTAGTTATTTAGTGGCTAAAGCTAGCATGTTAATTTTTACTGTGCGTCTTTATGGCACATGGCTATTTTAAGTAATATAAAACTGTTAAAAGATTTATAATTTGTATTTTATGTGGTCTGTAAATGTGGACATTTATTTGTATTTGTACAGTTTCACTCCTGTTTACTGGTTAAAATTCGAGGAATTAAAAGGAGCAGATGCTGCTCAGTTCTGGACTAAAACGGAGTTTAACTTTCTCCACGTCAACACTTGAGAAGTAATATACATAGGAAGGACAGTATAATGGTGGTGGTAGTGTGATGGTCTGGGGCTGTTTTGCTTCTTCAAGATGTGGAAGACTTGCTGTGACAAATGGAACCATGAATTCTGCTATGTAGCAAAATATCCTGAAGGAGAATATCCGGTAGTCTGTTTGTGACCTAAAGCTGAAGCGAACTTCGGTTCTGCAGCAGGACAATTATCCAAAGCACACCAGCAAGTTTGCTTCTGCATGGCTGAAGAAAAACAAAATGAAGACTTTGGAGTGACTCAAAATCCTGTCCTGAATCAATGTGAGATGCTGTGGAATGACCTTGAAAAGACCTTGAAAAATCCTCTAATATGGCTTGTTTTACAACAATTCTGCAAAGATGAGTTGGCCAAAATTCCTTCACACTGCTCTGGGGTGCCAACCAGTTATTAGGATTAGGGGGAAAACACTTTTTCACACCACTGTATCAGTAATTCCTTGAACTATGCTCATAGTGAAGTCTATAACTTACTTTTTTCAAATAGTAATGATTAATTAAAATATTCTCTTATGTATTACAATGAATTATATTCCTGCAATATGATTATTTGTGCATAGCAACAAAATGTGTTCACTTCCCTGTTGATCAAAAGGGGAAGTAACATTTTTGTTGTTGGACTACTGTCTCTCAGGTGGCCTCATCTCTTAACAGGGAAGACAATATAACTTCTGACATTTCTTAAAGAAGTAATGAGACTACAAATACACGAGGATATTTTTGACTGTACATTGAAGGATGGTAGATTCTCAAAATTTATATTTGATGGAAGTGAAAAATTTAACAGTGTACTGTTTTCCTGAATCAAATGTTTCATGTGTAAAAATTTCTCATAATGTGGCAACTAAAACGGTCTTTTATTCAATAGTGGTGTTTGCAATAGTCATTACAATTGTTGGGAATGCTGTGGTCATTATCTCCATAGCTCATTTCAAACAACTTCACACACCTACAAACATTTTGGTGATGTCTCTGGCTCTGGTAGATCTACTTTTGGGACTGACAGTTATGCCTTTCAGCATGGTTAGGAGTGTGGATGGCTGCTGGTACTTTGGAGAAGAATTCTGCTATTGGCATTCAATTTTTGACTTTCTCTTCACTGGTGCATCAATCTTTCACCTGGTATCTATTGCTACAGATCGATATCAAGCTGTGTGCTATCCCCTTCAGTACCCTACAAGAATAACTTTACCTGTTTCAGATTTTATGGCTGCTCTGAGTTGGATTTTGGCTACAGTGTATGCTTTCAGTACTGTTGGTATACAATCAAATGAACATTGTTTTGGAAGTTGTCGGTTATTGATTAATGCAGTAATCGCTTCTATAGGTACATTTCTTTTTTTTTTTTTGCCGGTCTGTATTATGATTGTTTTGTATGTACAAATATTTTTGGTTTCAGAAAAGCATGCAAAGAAAATCGAAGGGACAAAAAAAAAAAACAGATCTGATGTGACCTCAAACAAAATTTTACAAATAGTAAAAAATGAGAAAAAAGCAGCAAAAACTCTTGCCATTGTTGTGGGTACATTTAATTTATGCTGGATGCCATATACCATTATATCTGTAGTTGACCCTCTTTCAAACTTTACCATTCCAGCAATCATATATGATCTATTTGTCTGGTTGGGTTACATTAATTCAACATTCAACCCCATAATATATGGCCTTTTCTATCCATGGTTCAGAAAAACACTTCATCTAATTGTTACACTAAAGATATTTGCTCCTAACTCCTCAGACATAAAAGTTTATGCAGCTTAAAAATGTGTTCATGGTGCAAAATAGATATGAACACATAAGGACATTGATCAATTTCATTTTAATTCTAATATACAGTTCCATGTAAATGCATTTCCTGATATTTTCTGCATATTTAGGACACTTAAATGATTCAGATCATCATTCTAATTGTAATATTACACAAATATAAGCCAGTAAATGCAAAATGTAGTTTTTGATGATTTAAATTATTAATGGAATAACTGGCCATGCTTGCCTAGCTTTAACCTAAATTCCATCTACACCTAATAACTGGTTGTGCCATCCTTGGCAGCAACAACTGCAATCAAATGTTTGGACTTTTGTCCCACTCTTCTATGCTGAATTGTTTGAATTCAGCTAAATTAAATGGTTATCAAGCAGCAATGGCCTTTTTGGTAGAGTGCATTTCATAGTTCCATTAATTATGGCAAGTGGTCCATATCCTGAAGCTGTAAAGCAGTCCCAGCCCATCACACGACCATCCCCATATTTGACTGTAGGTATGATGTCCTTTTTTTGAAATGCTCTGTTAGTTTTATTCCAGATGTAACAGGATTCACACCTTCCAAAAAGTTAAAGTTTTGTCTCATCAGTCTACAGAATATTGGTCCAAAACTCTTGGCCATAATCAAGATGTTTTTTGGCACATGTGAGATGAGCCTTTGTGTTCTTTTTGTCAGCAATGACTTTCACCATGTTTTTGCCAAGTCTCTTTCTTATTCGTGACTCATGAACACTGACCTTAACTGTGGAATGTGAGTGCGACTGTAACAAGATAATCAACGTGATTCGCTTCACTTGTCTGTGGTGTATGTGCCAGTGTTTCACAGTAGATAAGGCATTATTCCAGAAAAAGGCTTATGATGCTTATACAAGTTACATTATGATTCTGTTACCCATAGAAAAGGCTGACTGGGTGGATATAAAGTTTGATATGTAATGATGTTCTCTTAAATAATATTTTAAAAAGGTGTGAATTGTGTGTGTTTATTATTCCTAAAAATGGTTTGTGCCAAAGCATCATGTACTTTATGTCTTTATGTGTGATTAATGACAATTTTGCTAATTATCTGAATGATAGCACACAGGCTAATATAATCTTGTACATGTCTAATTAGTCTGTAGTATTCAATAACAAATTTTTTTTTATAAATTTAAGTGTGAAATCAACACACTTTTTTGTTAGAAACACCTTATCAGATATTTGTGAGAAATCAAATTTGAATTGTGAAAATTGTCTTATGAGCATTTTAGATGCTTGTAAATGAAAGCTTACCTCATCCTTTTGATGGATACTTCATAGCCCTGTGTGAAAAAGTCCCCCCGCCCCTGCCTGACAAAATGAAGTAGACATGATTACTGTCCTATGAGTAACAGCGCACATAGGTGTAAAAGGAAGGGAAGAAGCAGATAAACTCGCCAAACAAGGACTCAAAAGTAAAAATGTCCCAAAAAAATCCCAATAAGCAGAGCAGAAGTTAAGAAAAGAATTAAAGAACACACAAACAAATTATGGCAAGAAAGATGGGATGTGGAAGAAATAGGTAGACAGATGCATAGAATTCAAAAACAAATCAAAAGAGGGAAAGTATGGGGCATAAACAGAAAAGAAGAAATCATCATAACTAGGCTACGAATAGGACACACTGGACTAAACCAAAGTCCTAAGATAATAGGAAAACACCCAATTGGAGAATGCAAATTCGGTATAAATAGAGACAGTAACACATACAGTGAGGTCAATAAGTATTTGATCACCTTGTGATTTTGCAAGTTCTCTTGCTAAGAAATCATGGAGGGGTCTACAATATTCAGCATACAGTAGGTGCATTTCCACAGTGAGAGACAGAATCTAAAAAGAAAAATCCAGAAATCACATTGAATGATTTTAACAATTTATTTGTGAATTACTGTGTCAAATAAGTATTTGATCACTTGAGTGAAAAAAAAAATATTTGGTATAGAAGGCTTTGTTAACAATTGCAGAGGTCAAACTGTTCCTGTAATTCTTCACCAGGTTTGCACACACTGCAGGAGGGATTTTGGCCCACTCCTGAGCAACACAGAGCCTCAGCTCCCTCGAAAGATTTTCTATTGGATTTAGGTCTGGAGACTGGCTCGGCCACTCCAGAACCTTGATGTGCTTCTTACAGAGCCACTCCTTGGTTTTCTCCTTTAATGCACTGCCTGAGGAAAGGAGGTTTTTACCGAATATGTAGACCCCACCATGATTTCTTGCAAGATCACAGGGTGATCAAATACTTATTGACGTCACTGTATATTAACAAATTTTAAAAGATACGACAAAGAAAGACAGCAACTCAGAGAAAACATGCATGAGGAAGGAGTAGAAACGACAATAGAACACATCCTAGGGAAGATGAACTGTAAAAATATATGAATGTCTGTTTAATTACCTAAATGGCATAGTCGATAGAATCTAAGAGAAGGAACTATAATCCAATTAAAAATGTTTATGTCAATCTGATGATCCACACACCAGTCCAGCAGGTCGCAGTAATGCGCCTATAAGTTGGCTGCCGGCTGCCAAAAACAACAAAGAAGAAGAAATGAAGTAGCCCAAAAGATCCTCAAAACCTAGACATTATGCCGAGATCCAAAGAATTTAAAAAACAAATGAGAAAAAAAAATTGTGATGTATCAGTCTGGAAAAGATTATAAAGCCATTTCTAAAGTTTTGGAGAGCCATTACCTACAAATGGCAAAACATGGAAGAGTGGAGAACCTTCCCGGAAGTGGAAGGCCGACCATAATTTCCCCAAGAGCACGTGACAACTCATCCAAGAGGCCACAAAAAACCCCAAGACTATTGGGAAAATACTCTCAGGCCTGATGAGAAATGTGTGTGTGCCATTTTGTGTGCAACACCGCATTTCAGAAAAAGAACCAGTACCATTAGTAAAATATGGTGGTAGTAGTGTGATGGTCTGGGGCTGTTTTGCTTCTTCAAGACCTGGAAGACTTGCAGTGACAAATGGAACCATGAATTCTGCTATGTAGCAAAATATCCTGAAGGTGAATATCCGGTAGTCTGTTTGTGACCTCAAGCTGAAGCGAACTGGGTTCTGCAGGAGGACAATTAAACAAAACAAACCAGGAAGTCCACTTCTGCATGGCTGAAGAAAAACAAAATGAAGACTGTGGAGTGACCTAGTCAAAATCGTGACCTGAATCCACGTGAGATACTGTGGAATGACCTTTAAAAGACGTTGAAAAACCCTCTAATGTGGCTTGTTTTACAACAATTCTGCAAATATGAGTGGGCCAAAATTCCTTCACACTCAAAATCAAAAATGCTTGATTGCAGTGGTTGCTGCTAAGGGTGGCCCAACCAGTTATTAGGATCGGGGGCAAGCACTTTCACATCACTGTACCAGTAATTCCATGAATTATGTTCATAGTTAAGTCTTCTTCTTCTTCTTTGTCTTTTGGTTGTTCCCTTTCAGGGGTCGCCACAGCAAATCATCTGCCTCCATCTAACCCTATCCTCTGCATCCTCTTCACTCACACCAACTAACGTCATGTCCTCTCTCACTGTATCCATAAATCTCCTGTTTGGTCTTCCTCTAGACCTCCTGCCTGGCAGCTCCAACCTTCTACCAATATATTCACCATTTCTCCCCTGAACATGTCCAAACCACCTTAATCTGGCCTCTCTGACTTTATCTCCAAAACATATCACATGGGTTGTCCTTCTGATGAACTCATTCTTGATCTTATCCATCCTTGTCACTCCCAAGGAGAATCTCAACATCTTCAGCTCTGCTACGTCCAACTCTGCCTCCTGTCTTTTCTTCAGTGCCACTGTCTCGAAGCCGTAGAGAATCACTGGTCTCACCACTGTCCTGTAAACCTTTCCTTTCATTCTCACTGATACTCTTTTATCGCACAACACACCTGAAACTTTTCTCCACCCATTCCAACGTGCCTGTACCCGCCTCTTCACCTCCTTTCCACACTCTCCACTGCGCTGGACCGTTGACCCTAAGTACTTAAAATCCTGCAACTTCTTTACCTCTGCCACCTGTATCCTCACCGTTCCTCTTGGGTTCCTCTCATTCACACACATGTATTACATCTTGCTGCGGCTAACCTTTATTCCCATACCTTCCCGGAGCATAACTCCACCTCTCCAAATTTTCTTCCACCTGTTCCCTGGTCTCGCTACAAAGCACAATGTCATCTGCAAACATCATAGTCCATGGAGACTCCTGTCTAACTTCATCTGTCATCCTGTCCATCACCAGAGCAAACAAAAAGGGGTCCTTGATGCAGACCCACCTCCACCTTGAACTCTTTTGTCGCACCTACAGCACATATCACCACTGTCTTACAACTCTCATACATGTCCTGCACCACTCTAACATACTTCTCTACCACTCCAGACTTCCTCATACAACACCACAGCTCTTCTCTCGGCACCCTGTCGTATGCCTTCTCTAAGACACAAATGCAACTCTTTATTACCTTCTCTGTACTTCTCCACCAGCATCCTCAATGCAAATACTGCATCTGATGTACTCTTTCTAGGCATGAAACCATATTGCTGCTCACAAATGCTCACCTCTGCCCTTAACCTAGCTTCCACTACTCTTTCCCACAGCTTCATTGTATGGCTCATTAGCTTTATACCTCTGTAATTGCCACAGCTCTGCACATCTCCCTTGTTCTTAAAAATCGGCACCAATACACTTCTCCTCCATTCCTCTGGAATCCTTTCACTCTCCAAGATCTTGTTAAACAAACTAGTCGGAAACTCTACTGCCACCTCTCCTAAGCACTTCCATACTTCCACAGGTTTGTCATCAGGACCAACAGCCTTTCCACTCTTCATCCTCTTCAACGCCCTTCTCACCTCACTTTTACTAATATTTGCTACTTCCTGCTCCACAACAGTCACCTCTTCTACTCTTTGTTTTCTTTTATTTTCCTCATTCATCAACTCCTCAAAGTACTCCTTCCATCTTCCCTTCACCCTCCTGGCATCTGTCAGTACATTTCCATCTCTATCTTTAATCACTCTAACCTGCTGCACATCCTTCCCATCTCTATCTCTCTGCCTCGCCAACCTGTACAGATTCACCTCACCCTCCTTACTGTCCAGCCTAGCATACAAGTCATCATATGCTCTTTGCTTGGCCTTTGCCACCTCTACCTTCACCTTACGCTGCATCTCCCTGTACACCTGTCTACTCTCTTCAGTCCTCTCAGAGTCCCACTTCTTCTTAGCTAGCCTCTTTCCCTGTATACACTCCTGGACTTCCTCGTTCCACCCCCAAGTCTCCTTGTCCACTTTTGCCCTACCTGATGATACACCACGTACCCTGCGACCTGTCTCCCTGATCACATTGGCTGTAGTTGTCCAGTCAACTGAAAGCACCTCCTGACCACCCATAGCCTGTCTCAACTCCTCCCTAAAGACTACACAACATTCTTGCTTTCTCAGCTTCCACCACTTTGTCCTCTGCTCTGCTTTTGTCCTCTTCGCCTTCCTCACCACCAGGGTTATTTTACACACAACCATCCTGTGTTGTCTGGCTACACTCTCCCCTACCAACACTTTGCAGTCACTAATCTCTTTCAGATTACAACGTCGACACAAGATGTAGTCTACGTGAGTGCTTCTGCCTACACTCTTATATGTCACCCTATGTTCCTGCCTCTTCTGGAAGAAAGTATTTACTACTGTATAACCATCCTCTTTGCAAAGTCCACCACCATCTGTCCTTCTACATTCCTGTTCTGGAGACCAAACCTGCCCATCACATTTTCATCACCTTCCCCAACATGTCCATTGAAATCTGCACTAATCACCACTCTCTCACCTCTAACTCACTCCAGAATGTCTCCTTCTCTTCTAACTCACATCCTACCTGTGGGACATAACCACTAACAACATTGAACATCACCCCTTCAATATCCAGCTTTAGACTCATCAACCTGTCTGATACTCTTTTCACCTCTAGAAAATTCCTCACAAACTCCTCTTTCAGGATAATTCCTACTCCATTTCTTCTCCTATCCACACCATGGTAAAACAATTTGAACCCTCATCCTAAGCTTCTGGCGTTGCTATCGTCTCCTGGACATACAGTATATCCACCTTCCTTCTCTGTATCATATCAATCAACTCTCTTCCCTTCCCTGTCATTGTCCCAACATTCAAAGTCCCTACTTTCCTTCCCAAACTCTTGCCTTTCCTTTTCTCTCTCTGCCTACAAACAGGCTTTCCTCCTCTCATTTTTTGACCAACAATAGACCAATTTCCACCGGCACATTGTAGGTCAACAGCACACAACAGCGGTCATTGTTATCCCGGGCCGCGATCGATCCGGTATGGAAATTATATTTCTGATTCGCATCATTGATTTGGCAAATGTTTTTATGTTGGATGCCCTTCCAATGACACAACCCTCTGCATTTATGCAGACTTGGGACTGGCACAAGAAGACACTGGATTGCGCCCCCCATGGTTGCATTGTTCATAGTTAAGTCTATAATTTTTTTTTTGTTTGTTTAATAGTAATGATTAATTTAAATATTCTTTTATGTATTATAAGGAATTATATTCTGGCAATATGCTTATTTGTGCATAGCAACAAAATGTGTTCACTTCCCTGTTGATCAAAAGGGGAAGTAACATTTTTGCTGTTGGACTACTGTCTCTCAGGTGGCCTCATCTCTTAACCGGGAAGCAAATATAAATTCTGACATTTCTTGAAGACGTAATCATTTTGCACAAGAGACTACAAATAAAAGAGGGTATTTTTAACAGTACATTGAAGGATGGTAGAAGCTCAAAATTTATCTTTCTTGGAAGTAAAAGATTTAACAGAGTACTGTTATCCTCAATCAAATGTTTCATGTATAAAAAATTATCATAATGTGGCAACTAAAACTGTTTTATATTCAATAGTGTTGTTTGCAATAGTCATTACCATTGTTGGGAATGCTGTGGTCATTATCTCCATAGCTCATTTCAAACAACTTCACACACCTACAAACATTTTGGTGATGTCCCTGGGTCTGGTTGATCTACTTTTGGGATTGACAGTCATGCCTTTCAGCATGGTTAGGAGTGTGGATGGCTGCTGGTACTTTGGAGAAGAATTCTGCTATTGGCATTCTATTTTTGACTTTCTCTTCACTGGTGCATCAATATTTCACCTGATATCTATTGCTACAGATCGACATCAAGCTGTGTGCTATCCCCTTCAGTACCCTACAAGAATAACTTTACCTGTTTCAGGTTTTATGGCAGCTCTGAGTTGGATTTTGGCTACAGTGTATGCTTTCAGTACTGTTGGTACAAAAGTAAGGGAAGCAAACATAGAAGATTATGTTGCATCCATAGATTGTTTTGGAAGTTGTCTGTTATTGATTAATGCAGTAATTGCTTCTATAAGTACATTGCTTTTTTTCATTTTGCCGGTCTGTATTATGATTGGTTTGTATGTGCAAATATTTTTGGTTTCAGAAAAGCATGCAAAGAAAATGGAGGGGACAAAAAAAAACAGAACTGATGTGACCTCAAACAAAATTTTACAAAAGGTGAAACATGAGAAAAAAGCTGCAAAAACTCTTGGCATTGTTGTGGGTACATTTAATTTATGCTGGATGCCGTATTTCATCATATCTGTAGTTGAGCCTCTTTCAAACTTTACCATGCCAGCAATCATATATGATGTGTTTTTCTGGTTGGGTTACATTAATTCAGCATGCAACCCCATCATATATGGCCTTTTCTATCCATGGTTCAGAAAAACACTTTATCTAATTGTTACACTAAAGATATTTGCTCCTAACTCCTCAGACATAAAAGTTTATGCAGCTTAAAAATGTGTTCATGGTGCAAAATAGATATGAACAAATAAGGTCATTGATCACACTTATTTTAATTCTAATATACAGTGCCATGAAAAAGCATTTGCTGATATTTTCTGCATATTTAGCACATTTAAATGATTCAGATCATTAAACAAATTGTAATATTACAAAAGTATAACCTAGTAAATACAAAATGCAGTTTTTAAATGATAATTGAAATTATTAATGGAATAACTGCCCAAGCTTGCCTGGCCTTAACCTAAATTGCACCAATGTCATTCACCATGTTACACTCGCATGTCTGCCATTTTTTCCAAGTCTCTTTCTTATTCGTGACTCATGAACACTCACCTTAACTGTGGCAAGTGAGTGCCACTGTAACAAGATAACCAATGTGATTCGCTTCACTGGTCTGTGGTGTACGAGCCAGTGTTTCACAGTAGATAAGGCCTTATTCCAGAAAAAGGCTTGTGATGCTTATACAAGTTAAATTATGATTATGTTACCCATAGAAAAGGCTGACTGGGTGGATATAATGTTTGATATGTAATGATGTTCTCTTAAATAATATTTTAAAAAGGTGTGAAATGTGTGTGTTTATTATCCATAAAAATGGTTTGTGCCAAAGCATCATGTACTTGATGTCTTTATGTGTGATAAACGAAAATATTGCTGATTATCTGAATGACAGCACACAGACTAATATAATCTTGTACATGTCTAATTAGTCTGTAGTTTTCAATAAAAAATAAAAAATAAGTGTGAAATCAACAGACTTTTTTGTTAGAAACACCTTAGATTAATCAGATACCTGTCAGAAATCAAATAAAAAATTTTGAAAATTGTCTTTGGAGCATTTTATATACTTGTAAATGAAAGCTCATCCTTTTGATGGATACTACGTAGCCCTGTGTGAAAAAGTCCCCCCCATCTGTTCTTCTTCTTCTCCTTGGCTGACACCTACTTAAATAGGTGCATCACCGCCACCTTCTGAGTGTGGAACAGAGTTTCACATTCTATTTATCAAACCCGTTTCTTTAATAAATCAAAGAAGATTTTACTATTTACTTCACTCGCCCATTGTATTAAAACCTTAAAATCCACATCATGATTTATATTCTTTCTTATTTCTTTCATCATTGTTTCTCTTTCTTGCTCTTACTTCCTACAAACAAGAAATACATTAGTTATTGTTTCTTCAACATTGCAGTGATGACATAGTCCATTTGGGTGTTTCTCTATTATTTTAAGTGTGCTATTTAAATTTGAGCGGCCTAATACTATTTTGTTGAAAATAGCCTCTTCTTTCCTTGATTTACCTATCTTCCCTTTATTTCATTATTCCACTTTACTTGCCATTCTTCAACCACTTTACTTCATATTAAAACCTTAATCTCTGATTTGCTTAATGGCATTTGTATCTCTATTGTTTCTTTCTGTAAAGCTTGTTTTGATAAATTTGTCCACTTCTTCATTTCCCCTTATTCCTCCGTGTGCTGGAACCCACATGAAACTGATTGACCGTGCCTTTTTGAACAATTCTTGAATATATATGTTAAAAAGAATATCTTGATGAATAGATTTAAAGGATCTCAAGCTCTTTCAAACTGAAGCGGAGTCTGAACAAATTAAAACCTTGCCAAGGTTTTTTCCCTCTGCCCACTGTAATGACAAAAGCATTCCTATCATTTCTACAGTATAAACTGCCAAATGATTTTATGTTCTCTTTACTTCACTGATCCACTGATTGCCAGTAACTTGGGCTAAAAAAGCAATCCCAGTTGTTTGACTTTCAGGATCTTTTGATCCGTCTGTATATACTTGTATATGTCGAGGGTATCGGATACTGGTATACTCTGAGAATGCAGATATCAAGTCAACTTCTCTTTTTGTTCTTTTAACCTCCAACAGATGCAGATCTACTTGAGGTGTTATATATACCCATGGTTCACATTCCTGAATAACAACTGTAGAACTCATTTTAATATTATTTACCAGCACCTCTTCTGCATAATTTTTACTACACCACCCAAAACTTGTTCTACGTCTTACATTTTGTTCCCAACAATTCTTTAAACCAATTTTCGTAGGGTGTTCATCTTTATGTCCCTGGAGGTTAGCCCAGTAATTTACCATTAATTGTTTTCTTCTAATTTCTAGTGGCATCTCTCCTGCCAGGACTTAGCTGATATGTGTGTAGTCTTAACTGCTCCATAACACTGTCTCAATGCTTGGGCTTGGATTTTTTTCTAACAGGTTTTTTGAGGCAGAACCATACACTGTAAAAAAATTCTTGCTACTCCAACTAAAAAATTTCTAGTGACCTGTTGCATCTAAAATTTTTAGTTGGCTCAATTTAAGTTGTATAAACTATTTTGTTTTTGCTGTGCTGATTACCTCTAAATGTACACACAAATTGAAATAAAACATTCTGTCAACTAAATGTTCTATGCTGAATAAACATGCCTAGTTAGGCCAACAAGCAGTCTCAAATTGAAATATAATGTTGTGTCAATTAAATGTTCCAAGTTGACTGAAAGGTACATTTTGAATTGGAAATTATGCTTGCATAATTATAAAATTAACATCTTAAAGTTTACTTGAGTAGGTTATTCACTGTAGCCACATTTCAAATAACATGACACATTCCTCTAAATTTGAATATTTTTTTAATGTAAACTTTAAACACCTGTTAAAGACTATCAACATTGATTAAGTGCAATCCAGCTACTCTTTCAACAAATAAACAAATGCTGCATTGTTATAACAAAATATGCAAATAACATTCCAAAATGCAAGAATGAAACTGTGCCCTTAACATTCATGTTACAAAGCTTACTAATATCACACTCAGTCAAAACAGTATACTGGATAAATAGACTTCTGCTTTGTAGAACAAAACATACTGATATTTCTCAGTAAAACGTGCAGTGGCTTATTTGAAAATAATAAAATATTTGCTTTAACTCAGAAATGGTTTAAGATTAAAAAAAAATAAGTAAATGTTGTGAAATAATTTTGCCAAGCTCCAAGATTGTTTGCAGATGCAGTAAGCACTGTTTCCCAGATATTCTCCCTAATACCTGAAATACAAAAAGAAAAATATATGAATAACTAATTAAGTAACCGTTTGTAGTTCAAAACCATTAAAAATCCTAGACAAAAAATGTCCGTTTAGCCATTATAACCGTTTTCAGACACTATAAGGTTAATGAATGATGAAGGAGTGAGAACATTAAGCTCCCTCAGTGCCGCACTAACGCGCCGACTTTTTCAAATAGCCTTTGAAATTATCAGTCATTAAGATGATTAAAATGCATGTAACGTAATTAAACTTTAGCGGTTTCATAGATTAACATTAATGTCAATGTACATACCATCTGAAAAAAAAAATGCGTTAGGAGCTGAAACGAGTGCATTGTCAGATAACTACTTTAACACTCCAAATTATATAAATAAACACTCGAAAATATAATGTTCTAAAGCTTGCTGCTGGATAATATATATGTTATAAAGCTAAAATTGCTGATTACTTTGCAGGACAGTTAGTTTCCATGAAGTACTCACCATTTCGGGAGGAAATAGCGGGAAGTTCGAAAATTCTGGAAGAACGCTTTTGCGCATGCGCAGAGGTCCGTCTTGTTCGTCCAACATAAAATTGTTTGTGTGCAGTTAAATGTTTCATGAACACAGTTATACTCATTGCCTTGATGAAACTTTCGTAGTTGAGTAATGAAATTTATACAATCATTGAGAAAACATATTTTTCTTTTTTGACACCAGCATTATATTAGCCCAACATATATTTCTTTTTTCCAACAACTATTTTCAGGATTTATTTTTTACAGTGTATACCACACATCCATAATCAAAAACAGACCCAATCATTGCTACATAAATAGTTTTTAATGAAGAAAAACTTGCTTCCCATTCCACTCCACTCACACATCTCATGATATTGAAAACCTTCTGTCATTTCTCAACTATTTTATTAATATGTTCAAACCATATAGGTTTTACATCGAAATAAATACCTAAGAACTTAAATACCTTTACCCTTTCCAATGATTTCTCATATATCTTCAAACTCATTTCTGGAACGTCCAGATTTCCACTAAATATGACAACCTTTCTGTAATGATCCTTTCCATTATTTTACAAATATTTGACATAAGAGCTATTGGTCTATAGGTAGAGGGATCTGAAGGATCTTTGCCTGGATTTCTTATAGGTATTATTATCGCTTCTTTCCAAGCTTTTGGAAGCTTTCCTTCCTCCCATACTTTATTATATAATTCAAAAATTTTCCCCAGAGCCCTATCCTTTAGATGTCTCAACATTATATATACAATCTGGTCTTTCCCTGGAGATTATAGTTTTTTGTTTGCTTTACAAATAGCTCTCCTCAATTCATCTCTGTTGAACAGGAAGTTAATTGGCTGGTCTTCCATTGACCCACTCCGTACCATCTCATCCATATTTTGTCTCTTTGTTATTTCTCTTCTCCTTTTTCCTTCCTCACTTAAGTTCCTGCTCCATGAATTTGTGCTAGTGTTTTTCCTAGCATTTCTGCCTTATCCTTGTCCATTACCGCTATTTTTCCTTCCGATTCTAATACTGGACATTCCCAATCTTTCTTATTACCTTTCATTCTCTTGATCATATTCCACACCTCACCTACTGGAGTTGTTCTTCCAATTCTACTACAAAAAACCCTCCAACTTTCTCGTTTGGCTTGCTTTAAAGTTCTTCTCACAAGTGCTTGAGCTTTCTTGTATAAAATTTAATTATTATAGTTATGTGTTCCAGCTCCCTCTCTTCTGTTAATTCCTCAACTACTTGTCCATTATCATTTATGTATCTCCCTCCCCATAGTGTATTATGAGCGTTTAAGTCACCAAACCATATTACTCTATGATTTTCTTGCCCATGTACTTCCTTTAATTTCTCTAATATCAACTTTTTACACGGGTTGTAATAATTTATAATAACTACCTCCTGACCTCTACCCCATATCCCCACAGCAATATATTCTTGATCCCTTTTCCTATTACTCTATGTGGAATTTCTTATTTAATGAACGTTGCACACCCACCACCATTTCCTTGTTCCCTATCATGCCTTATCATACTGTATCCTAATAAAAAAAAATCTAAGCATTTTTTCAACCAAGTTTCTTGTATACATATTACATATTTTATAATTAAATCTTCAATAAAATGCTTGAACTCCTGACCATTTGCTATCAGAGATCTTGCATTCCACTGAATTATTGTTATCATCTATACATTATCCACATGTCTCTTGGCTTGATCTTATCTGAAGTTAATCTCTAACTTCTTCACAAGTCAAATCTGTCATTCCCCGATGACATATTGCTGCTATAACAACTAACTGTGTCTTTTGTGTTTTTGATTCAATCCCAGCTGTAATATTTATTACTCCAGCAATAAGTGTCACTATTTTTTCTTTTCAACCAACAAATGTTCTTTAGGAGCTTCATTGTTTCCTTCAGCTAAAACCCCTGACTGATCTCTCTGATATTTAGTTTGCCCTTTAACCTGTTTTGCGGCCTCTGCATATGTTAGCTTCTTCTCCACCCTCCTTTTCTGAATCTCCATTTCCATTTTCTGTACTTCACATCCTCTGAATGCTGCACTATGTGCCCCTCCACAATTGCAACACTTTGGTTGTACTCCATCTTCACACTTTCCATATACAGTACATGCTTTCCTCCACAATGAGCACATCTACACTGTTCCCTACATCTTGTAGCAACATGCCTAAACCTTTTGACAATTAAAACATCTCACTGGTTTTGGTATATATTCTCTTACAATGTGACTCATTACCCCAACCATTACTTTTTTTGAAATTCTATTACTACTGTTTCAGTTTCTTTTCTGGTTCCATCTGTAAGTGATTTTAGCCTTAGTGCATTTATTATCTTCCCTCCTTTAAGTTACCTTTGAACTCTTCCATACTTATATTAAGAGAAACACCAAAAATTATTCCTTTTCGACCAACACTTTTAGGATTTGCTACAACTCTGTTTGTGCTGACAACTTTAATTCCTCATATATCCTTCAGTTTGAGTGCTTTGTTTGCTTGCTCTTCCTTATTACATCCAACAAGCAAATTTCCATCAGAGAGGACTTTAGCGAAAACAATATTTCCAATATCCCGATTTGTGGCCTTAGTTCATTTTGCTTACCCCAAACTGATCACCAAATCTTACGATGCATTTTATACTATCTCTACTCTTTTCAGCAGACTCCTCTACATCGCTCCTTTTCTTTCATTTTTCTCCCCGATTTTCCCCCCTTCTTACTTCATTACAGCAATTTCCTGATGATCTTTCACTCTCCATGTCACTTGCTACATCCATACTCCCGACTCATGCCTCACTGTTCCATTCATGGAGCAGTTGTGTCTTGCCGCCGTTCCTTTCCGGTTTCTCGCTATGGTTTCCGCCATTTCGTGTTCCACCTCAGCCTCCATGCGTGTCTCCTTCTCCGTTTCCTCTTCCCTCCCATCTGTTAAAACATAACTCTGGTTTATCACACCTGAGTTCAATTTCTCTAGCCACAGCCAGGCCTGATTACTGCCACACCTGTTCAAAATCAAGATAACATTTAAATAAGACCTGCCTGACAAAATGAAGTATACAGGATTACTGTCCTATGGGTAACAGCACACGTAGGTGTAAAAGGAAAGGAAGAAGCAGATAAACTCGCCAAGCAAGCACTCAAAAGCAAAAATGTCCAAATAAAAATCCAAATAAGCAGAGCAGAAGTTAAGAAAATAATTAAAGAGCACGCAAACAAAATATGGCAAGAAAGATGGAATGAGGAAGAAACAGGTAGACAGATGCATAAAATTAACAAAAGATCAAAAGAGGAAAAGTATGGGGCAGAAACAGAAGAGAGGAAATCATCATAACTAGGCTACAAATAGGACACACAGGACTAAACCAAAGTCTTAAGATAATAGGCAAACCCCCAACTAGAGAATGCGAATTTTGTGGACAAATAGAGACAGTAACACATACAGTGAGGTCAATAAATATTTGATCACCCTGTGATTTTGCAAGTTCCCTTACTTAGAAATCATGGAGGTGTCTACAATTTTCAGCATACAGTAGGTGCATTTCCACAGTGAGAGACAGAATCTAAAAAGAAAAGTCACTTGAGTCAAAAAAAAAAAAATTCGTACAGAAGCCTTTGTTAACAATTGCATAGGTCACACGGTTCCTGTAGTTCTTCACCCGGTTTCCACACATTTTGCTTCACCAGATTTTGGCACACTCCTCCATACAGATCTTCTCTAGATCTGTCAGGGTTCAGGGGTGTCGCTGAGCAACACAGAGTTTCAGCTTCCTCCAAAGATTTTCTATTGGATTTAGCTCTGGAGACTGGCTAAGCCAATCTAGAACCTTATGCTTCTTACGGAGCCACTCCGTGGTTTTCCTGGCTGTGTGCTTTGGGTCAGTGTCATGTTGGAAGACCCAGCCACGACCCATCTTTAATGCTCTGACTGAGGGAAGGAGGGTTTTTGCCCAATATGGCAATAAATGGCCCCGTTCATCCTCTTCTTAATACAGTGCAGTCGTCCTGTCCCCTGTGCAGAAAAACACCCCCAGAGCATGATGCTTCCAGCCCCATGCTTCACTGTAGGTATGGTATTATTGGGATGATACTCATCATTCTTCTTTCTCCAAACATGGCGAATGGAGTTAAGACCAAAAAGAGCTACTTTGGTCTCATCTGACCACAGGACTTTATCCCATGGCTCCTCTGGATCATCCAGGTGATCCCTGGCAAACTTCAGATGGGCCTGGACATGGGTTGACTTAAGCAGGGGAACCTTCTGTGTGATGCAAGATTTTAAAGCATGACGTCTTAGTGTATTACTGATAGTAGCTTTGGAAACGATGGTCCCAGCTCTCTTCACGGCATTGACCAGCTCCTCCCGTATAGTTCTGGGCTGGTTCTTTACCATTATTAGCATCACAGATGCTGCATCACAAGGCGAGATATTCCATGGGGCCCCCAGTCTGAGGAACATTGACAAGCATTAGCCTCTTCCATTTTCTGACAATTGCTTCAACAGTTGGTCTTTTTTCATCAAGCTGCTTGGCAATTGCCCCGTAGCCCTTTCCAGCTTTACTCACACAGCAGAGGCAGATCTCCCAGAAACCTCATCTACCCTCCAGTAATGTCTCATTGCCCTGCACTGGTGGTAGGTGGGCTCTGGAACTGCCAATCTGCTGTAAAGAAAGCAGATTTGATCTCTGCCCTAGCTACCCATTACTCTTTTGACTTTCTGGCACTAACTGAGACTTGGATATCTCCTCAGAACTCCGCTACACTGGCTGCCCTATCCTCTGCTTATGTATTCTCTCACTCTCCACGAGAAACTGGCAGAGGTGGTGGTACAGGTCTCCTGTTGTCCAAGAGATGGTCCTTCTCGCCTATCCCCCTTTCTCACGTCAGTTTTTCATCATTTGAATTTCATGCAGTTAAGGTAACCTCTCCAATTAACACTTCTTAGTTATTTACCGTCCTCCTGGCTCTCTAGGAAACTTTCTAGATGAAATGGACATGCTTCTTAGTCTTTTTACTTCTGCTAACACTCCTCTCACTGTTCTAGAAGATTTAAACCTTCGATCTGACAAACTCCAATCCTCTTTCCTTCTCCCTTTCCTTATCACTTTTCTCTTTAACTCTAAACAGCTGCCCTCCCACACACAAGGCAGGGAATTCTCTTGACCTCGTTTTTTGCCCCCCTTCCCCAGTCACAGATATCACTACTATTCCTCTTCATAAATCTGATCATTACCTGGTAACCTTCACCATAACCCTTCCTATTCTATGTAAACCTAACCACCAAAATTTCTCTTTTTCCCGCAGAAACCTTCACTCTGTCTCCGCTTCCTCTTCCTCTGTGTCTTAATGCAACTTATCATCCCTCCCAGACCCAGACTCCTTCTCCTCTCTACCACTACAGACTGCAACTGAAACTTTTCTCTCTTCTCTCTCCTCATCCATAGATCTCTTTTGCCCGGTATCATCTAAACCATGGAAGACATCTTGTCCTGCTCCTTGGCTATCTGATGTACTACGCAACAACAGGAGAGAATTAAGAACTGCAGAGAGAAAATGGAAGAAATCGCAACTTGATGCAGATCTACTCTCTTACCATACTCTTCTCTCCAAATTCTCATGTGATGTGCCTTCTGCCAAAACTACTGTACCTCCTTCAGAGAAAAGATGGAAGCCTCTGCACATGATCCTGGCAAACTCCACAAAATCATCTCCTCAGTACTCAACCCATTGACTCCTCCTGCCCCTTCCTCTCTGAGTGCTGACGATTTTGCCACATTCTACGATGAGAAAATTGCAGCAATCCGCTCGTCCTTCGCTCCTAACCAAACTCCTATGGAAGAATCCCAGGACCTTCCCTTCTCTCCCTTAGCAGAATTCTCCAACCTGTCATCTGATGAGATTCAGCAGATCATCTCGTCATCTAACCCCACCACCTTGCTCCAGGCCATCTCACGAAACCTCCTTCCCTTCACCACAATCACCATAAACCATTCCATATCATCTGGTCATGTTCCTGCTGCTTTTAAGAAGGCAAGAGTTATTCCCAACCTCAAGAAACCCTGCCTGGACCCAGCAGAAGTTAACTATACCCAGTATCACTTCTCTCTTTTATTTCCAAAATGCTTGAAAGGACTGTTTATAACCAAATTATCTCTCACAGAACAACCTTAATGATCCCAACCAATCTGGATTCAAAGTGGCACATTCCACAAAGACTGCCCTTCTGTCAGTCACTGAGAAGCTCCATGCTGCTAGATCAGCTAAACTGTCATCTGTCCTAATCCTCCTGGACCTGTCAGCTGCATTTGACATGGTGAACAACAAGATTCTATTATCTATGCATACAAGCCTTGGAATTTGTGGAACAGCGTGGCAATGGTTTGCTTCTTACCTAGAAGATAGGTCATATGAGGTAACATGGAGGGGATCTACATCTGGCCCACGTAAACTCTTTACTGGTGTCCCGCAGGGCTCAGTACTGTGTCCTCTTCTGTTCTCCCTCTGTTCACCTGGTCTCTTGGTAAGGTCATATCATCGCATGGATTTTCATACCATTGTTATGCGGATGACACCCAACTTACTCTCTCCTTTCCTCCCTCTGACAATCAGGTTTCCACCCGGGTCTCAGCATGTCTGGCAGACATCTCATCCTGGATGGCTGCTGATCAGCTGAAGCTCAATCTGAGTAAAATCGATTGAGCTGTTGTTCATCCCTTGTGATTCATCTCCAGGTTGTGATATCCCTGGACAACAACCAAATCATTCCTTTAGCCACCGCCCACAATCTTGGGGTAACCGTGGACATCTGTCATTTTCCCCACACATCGCTAACCTTGTAGATTTCTTCTTTACAATATCAGAAGAATTCGCCCATTTCTTTCTTCACAGGCTACTCAGGTGCTTGTTCAGTCCCTTGTTATTTCAAGACTGGACTACTGCAACTCATTCCTGGCAGGCCTGCCTCTGTCCACGATTCGTCCTCTGCAACTGATCCAGAATGCAGAAGCAAGTCTGGTTTTTAACCTTTGCAAGTTCTCCCAAACCACCCCACTCCTCCGCTCTCTGCACTGGCTTCCTGTAGCTGCCGGCATCAAATTCAAAATGCTGATCCTTGCCTACAAAGCTAAAAATGGCCTAGCACCCACTTACCTCTCTGTTCTAACCACACCACGCACTGCACCACGTTCCCTCCGATACTCCAGCACTGCTCACCTCATCCCACCATCTCTCAGGGATTGGGGGCAGCATTCATCGAGGCTCTTTTCTCTTCTGGCACCTAGGTGGTGGAATGAACTTTCTCTAGATGTCCATACTGTACAGCAGAGACTTTGACTACCCCCCACCAAAAAATAAATAAATAAAAACATCTTCCCAGTTGTGTTAGACTAATGGCATGTAGTTATTAACCTAGTTAACCCAGTGTAAGTATGTATCCAGTGATGTAAACTTTAAAGCACTTTTTGTAAGTCGTACTGGACAAGAGCGTGGTTTTGCCCATGTTGCTACTTAGACTTTGGCTGATTGTGGGGTGCACAAGTGTCTTTATGACAGCTACCGACCTCAAACAGGTGCTACTAATTTAGGACAATCAGCAGAGTGTAGCTGGAATATTTAAAAGCAAAATAACAGATCTTTGACGGTCAGGAATCTGGCTGAATAGCAAGTGATCAAATACTTATCTGACACAGCAATTCACAAATAAATTGTTAAATAAAAATTGTGATTTCCGGTTTTTCTTTTTAGATTCTGTCTCTCACTGTGGAAATGCACCTATGCTGAAAATTGTAGATCCCTCCATGATTTCTTGCAAAATCACAGGGTGATCAAATACTTATTGACCTCACTGTATATTACCAAATTGTAAAAGATACGACAAAGAAAGACAAGAACTCAGTGACAACATGCAAGAGGAAGGAGTAGAGACAACGATAGAAAACATACTAGGCAACATGAACTGGAAAATAACTAAAAGTCATATCAATTACCTAAACGAAACTGGCCTAGTCGATAGAATCTAATAGAAGGAACTATAATCCTTTTTTTATGTCAATGTGATGATCCACACTCCAGTCCAGCAGGTGGCAGTAATGCATCTATAAGTTGCCTGCCGGACACCAAAAGGAACAGGGAAAAGAAGAAGAAATGAAGTAGACAAAAAGATCCTCAAAAGCTAGACATTATGCTGATATCCAAACAATTTTGAAATGAGAAAAGAAATTGTGGTCCATCAGTCTAGAAATGTTTATAAAGCCATTTCTAAAGTCTTGGAGAGCCATTATCTAAATTGACAAAACATGGAACAGTGAAGACCCGAAGACTTTTGGGAAAATACTCTCAGGACTGACGAGAAATGTGTGTGTGCCATTTTGCGTGTAACACTGCATTTCAGGAAAAGAACCAGTACCAATAGTAAAATATGTTGGTGGCAGAGGTGGAAAGTAACGAATTACATTTACTCGCGTTACTGTAATTGAGTAGCTTTTTTGTGTATTTCTACTTTTTAAAGTAGTTTTAAAAATCTGTAATTTTACTTTTACTTAAGTACATTTTGTTTGAAGTATTGTAATTCGCTACATTTTAAATCATATTCGCTACTGAGTAAAAAATAAATGAATGAAAATGCTAAAACAATAAAAAATATTATGCTTTGTATAAATGCTCCGTTGCGCCGCCTGTGTGTATCATGTCCTGGTCGCGCGCCGCTCCAGACTCCACTCCAGGTTTTCTGACATCGGCATCTTCATGACCTTACACACGGTCGCTTCCACCTTGAGAGTGACGTCATTGACTAGCGCGACTGGAGAGAGACGCGGGAAAGATGAAAGAGGTTGTGATTTTGGCGTTTTGATATTTGGTTGTGTATTCTGGTTTGACTTTTTGCCTCCAATTGACTTTGATTATTGCTTTGTCACTTTCGTTTGGTTGGTCTTTGTATATATTTGTAGATAATTTCACTGTATGTCTGTGCACTCACTAGTAGCAGGGGCGTGGCTGCCATTTATTTTTGGAAGAGGGAGTTTATTTGGGAATTTATTTGCTCAGGATGTTATGTGGCAATAAAATGAAGATAGCTGACTACCTTATTGTACGGAATGATGGGGGGCGGGCGGTGATAACCTTATATATACATAATATATATAAGGTTATCAAAGCCAGATATTTTATATAGTTTAGCTTAGGTTTATATTTTATATAGTTTATATAGGTTTAGGGAGTCCGGGAAGGTTTTTTTTTTTTTTTTTTGCAGGTAATCTAGCTACTAAATATAAATACCATTTTGTTTATTATTTTGACCTGGGTCCATCCTGAATCTGATCCTCCTCCTCTTGTGTGTGTGTGTATACAAACCATCTTTTCATCAGTTAATGATTGGATCTAGTTCTTTCTGCCATATACCACCATTTCCATACAGTTTAAAATAGAATCCTGAACCAGTCTTTTGCTGTATGGCTCTAGACTGGGACGTAACACCATATTTAAGTGACCACTTTGATTTTCAAGTACAAGAATGACAACAGCTTTATTATGCAAAAGGCATTATGAGATTTATATCTGCTCATCTTTTTTGAACTACGCTAGAATGCCTCATCCCACCCCCGCTGTTAAAAAAAAAAAAAAGTAACTCGGTAACTTTTACTCTGAGTAAATTTTTTAATGAGCTACTTTTTACTTTTACTTGAGTAGATTTTTATAAGGGTAACTTGACTTGTACTTGAGTAAAATTTCACTGAAGTAACAGTACTTGTACTTGAGTACAAAATTTTATTACTCTTTCCACCTCTGGTTGGTGGTAGTGTGATGGTCTGTGGCTGTTTTACTTATTCAAGACCTGGAAGACTTGCTGTGACAAATGGAACCATGAATTCTGCTATGTAGGAAAATATCCTGAAGGAGAGTATCCGGTAGTCTGTTTGTGACATCAAGCTGAAGCGAACGGATTCGGCAGCAGAACAATTATCCAAAGCACACCAGCAAAACAAAGTCCACTTCTGCATGGCTGAAGAAAAAAAATGAAGACCTTGGAGTGACCTAGTCAAAATCCTGATCTGAATCCATGTGTGATGCTGTGGAATGACCTTGAAAAACCCTCTAATGTTGCTTGTTTTACAACAATTCTGCAAAGACGTGTGGGCCAAAATTCCTTCACACTGCTCTAACACTCATTGCAAGTGATCAAAAATGCTTGATTGCAGTTGTTGCTGCTAAGGGTGGCCCAACCAGTTATTAGGATTAGGGGGCAAACACTTTTCACACCACTGTACCAGTAAATCCTTGAGTTATGATCATGGTCTAGGATTTCCTTTTTTCAAATAGTAATGATTAATTAAAATATCCTCTTATGTATTACAAGGAATTATATTCCTCCAATATCATTATTTGTGCATAGCAACAAAATGTGCTCACTTCCCTGTTGATCAAAAGGGGAAGTAACATTTTTGCTGTTGGACTACTGTCTCTCAGGTGGCCTCATCTCTTAACAGGGAAGCCAATATAAATTCTGACATTTCTTAAAGACGTAATCATTTTGCACAAGAGACTACAAATAAAAGAGGATATTTTTGACAGAACATTGAAGGATGGTAGAAACTCAAAATGTATCTTTGTTGGAGGTAAAAGATTTAACAGAGTACTGTTATCCTGAATCAAATGTTTCATGTGTAAAAATGTTTCATAATGTGGCAACTAAAATGGTCTTTTATTCAATAGTGGTGCTTGCAATAGTCATTACAATTGTTGGGAATGCTGTGGTCATTATCTCCATAGCTCATTTCAAACAACTTCACACACCTACAAACATTTTCGTGATGTCTCTGGCTCTGGTAGATCTACTTTTGGGATTGACAGTCATGCCTTTCAGCATGGTTAGGAGTGTGGATGGCTGCTGGTACTTTGGAGAAGAATTCTGCTACTGGCATTCTATTTTTGACGTTCTCTTCACTGGTGCATCAATACTTCACCTGATATCTATTGCTACAGATCGATATCAAGCTGTGTGCTATCCCCTTCAGTACCCTACAAGAATAACTTTATCGGATTCAGGTTTTATGGCTGCTGTGAGTTGGATTTTGGGTACAGTGTATGCTTTCAGTACTGTTGGTATAAAATCAAATGAAGATTGTTTAGGAAGTTGTCTGTTAGTGATTAATGCAGTAATCGCTTCTATAGGTACATTTCTTTTTGTTGTTTTGCCGGTCTGTATTATGATTAGTTTGTATGTACAAATATTTTTGGTTTCAGAAAAGCATGCAAAGAAAATGGAGGGCACAAAAAAAAACAGACCTGATGTGACCTCAAACAAAATTTTACAAAAGATGAAACATGAGAAAAAAGCTGCAAAAACTCTTGGCATTGTTGTGGGTACATTTAATTTATGCTGGATGCCATATTCCATTATATCTCTAGTTAACCCTCTTTCAAACTTTACCATTCCAGCAAACATATATGATCTATTTGTCTGGTTGGGTTACACTAATTCAACATTCAACCCCATAATATATGGCCTTTTCTATCCATGGTTCAGAAAAACACTTTATCTAATTGTTACACTAAAGATATTTGCTCCTAACTCCTCAGACATAAACGTTTATGCACCTTAAAAATGTGTTCATGGTGTAAAATAGGTATGAACAAATAAGGGCATTGATCACATTTATTTTAATTCTAATATACAGTGCCATGAAAAAGCATTTGCTGATATTTTCTGTAAATTTAGCACACTTAAATGATTCAGATCATCAAACAAATTGTAATATTACACAAATATAACCCATTAAATACAAAATGCAGTTTTTAAATGATGATTTAAATTATTAATGGAATAACTGCCTTAGCTTGCCTGGCCTTAACCTAAATTGCATCCACACCTAGTAACTGGTTGTAACTGGCAACAACTGTAATCAAGTGTTTGGAATTTTTGTCCTACACTTCTATGCAGAATTGTTTGAATTCAGCCAAAATAAATGGTTATCAAGCAAGAATGGCCTGTTTAAGAATCTTAACTAGACTTATGTCTGAAATTATTTTTGAGCCATTCAGAGGTGGATTTGCTGGTGTGATTTAGATCATTGTCCTGCTGCATAACCCACTTGAGCTTGAGGTCACAAACTGATAGCCTTCAGATTATTTTTGGTAGAGCACATTTCATAGATCCATTAATTATGGCAAGTTGTCCACATCCTGAAGCTGTAAAGCAGTCCCAGACCATCACACTACCATCACCATTTTTGACTGTAGGTATGATGTTCTTTTTTTTTTAAATGCTGTGCTCATTTTCTGCCAGATGTAATGGGATTCACACCTTACAAAAAGTTCAACTTTTGTCTCATCAGTCCACAGAATATTGGCCCAAAACTCTTGGGCATAATCAAGATGTTTTTTGCCAAATGTGAGACAAGCCTTTTTGTTCTTTTTGTCAGCAATGGCTTTCGCCATGCAACTCTCCCATGTCTGCCATTTTTGCCAAGTCTTTTCCTTATTGGTGACTCGTGCACACTGACCTTAAATTTGGCAAGTGAGTGCCACTGTAACAAGATAATATATGTGTTTTGCTTCACTTGTCTGTGGTGTACGTGCCAGTGTTTCACAGTAGATAAGGCATTATTCCAGAAAATGGAGGCTTGTGATGCTTGTGCAAGTTAAATTATGGTTGTCTGTTACCCATAGAAAAGGGTGACTGGGTGGATATACTGTAATGTTTGATGTTCTCCTAAATAATATTTTAAAAAGATGTGAAATGTGTATGTTTATCCATAAAAATTGTTTGTGCCAAAGCAGCATGTACTTGAAGTCTTTATGTGTGATAAACTAAAATATTGCTGATCATCTGAATGACAGCACACAGACTAATACAATCTTGTACATGTATAATTAGTCTGTAGTTTTCAATTATAAATAAACATTTAAGTGTGAAATCAACACTTTTTTGTTTCTAACAGTTTAGATTGGTCAGATACCTTTGAGAAATAAAATTTGAATTGTGAAAAATGTCTTTGAGCATTTTAGATGTTTATAAATTAAAGCTTACATCATCATTTTGATGGATACTACATAGCCCTGTGTGAAAAAGCCCCCCCCCCTTCTCTAGATCTGTCAGATTTGGGGGGTGTCGCCAAGCAACATGGAGTTTCAGCTCCCTCCAAAGATTTTCTATTGGATTTAGGTCTGGAGACTGGCTAGGCCACTCTAGAACCTTGATAAGCGTCTTACGGAGCCACTCCTTGGTTTTCCTGTGTGTGTGCTTTGGGTCATTGTCATGTTGGAAGACCTAGCCACGACCCATCTTTAATGCTCTGACTGAGGGAAGAAGGTTGTTGCCCAATATTTAATGTAGACCCCTCCATGATTTCTTGCAAAATCACACGGTGATCAAATATTTATTGACCTCACTGTATATTAACAAGTTCTAAAAGATACGCCTAGAGTCGTATAAAGATGAACTAGAGTATTTTACCTTAATTTTACGGTTTTTGTTTGTCAGTCATTTGACCATTTTTTTACGCTTTTTTTTTTTTTTTAGTGTAGCAACAAAATGTGTTCACTTCCCTTTTGATCAAAAGGGGAAGTAACATTTTTGCTGTTGGACTACTGTCTCTCAGGTGGCCTCATCTCTTAATAGGGAAGCCAATATAACTTCTTATATTTCTTAAAGACGTAATCATTTTGCACAAGAGACTACAAATAAAAGAGGGTATTTTTGACAGTACATTGAAGGATGGTAGAAGCTCAAAATTTATCTTTCTTGGAAGTAAAATATTTAACAGAGTACTGTTATCCTGAATCAAATGTTTCATGTGTAAAAATGTTTCATAATGTGGCAACTAAAACGGTCTTTTATTCAATAGTGTTGTTTGCAATAGTCATTACAATTGTTGGGAATGCTGTGGTCATTATCTCCATTGCTCATTTCAAACAACTTCACACACCTACAAACATTTTGGTGATGTCTCTGGCTCTGGTAGATCTACTTTTGGGATTGACAGTCATGCCTTTCAGCATGGTTAGGAGTGTGGATGGCTGCTGGTACTTTGGAGAAGAATTCTGCTATTGGCATTCTATTTTTGACCTTCTCTTCACTGGTGCATCAATACTTCACCTGATATCTGTTGCTACAGATCGATATCAAGCTGTGTGCTATCCACTTCAGTACCCAACAAGAATAACATTATCGGTTTCAGGTTTTATGGCTGCTGTGAGTTGGATTTTGGGTACAGTGTATGCTTTCAGTACTGTTGGTATACAATCAAATGAAGATTGTTTAGGAAGTTGTCTGTTATTGATTAATGCAGTAATCGCTTCTATAGGTACATTTCTTTTTCTTGTTTTGCCGGTCTGTATTATGATTAGTTTGTATGTACAAATATTTTTGGTTTCAGAAAAGCATGCAAAGAAAATGGAGGGCACAAAAAAAAACAGACCTGATGTGACCTCAAACAAAATTTTACAAAAGGTGAAACATGAGAAAAAAGCTGCAAAAACTCTTGGCATTGTTGTGGGTACATTTAATTTATGCTGGATGCCATATTCCATTATATCTCTAGTTGATCCTCTTTTAAACTTTACCATTCCAGCAAACATATATGATCTATTTGTCTGGTTGTGTTACATTAATTCAACATTCAACCCCATCATATATGGCCTTTTCTATCCATGGTTCAGAAAAACACTTTATCTAATTGTTACACTAAAGATATTTGCTCCTAACTCCTCAGACATAAAAGTTTATGCAGCTTAAAAATGTGTTCATGGTGTAAAATAGGTATGAACAAATAAGGACATTGATCTTATGTTAATTCTAATATACAGTGCAATGAAAAAGCATTTGCTGATATTTTCTGTATATTTAGCACACTTAAATGATTCAGATCATCAAACAAATTGTAATATTACACAAATATAACCCAATAAATAGAAAATGCAGTTTTTAAATGACGATTTAAATTATTAATGGAATAACTGCCTAAGCTTGCCTGGCCTTAACCTAAATTGCATCCACACCTAGTAACTGGTTGTGCCACTCTTAGCAGCAACAACTGTAATCAAGTGTTTGGATTTTTGTCCAACTCTTCTATGCAGAATTGTTTGAATTCAGCCAAATTAAATGGTTATCAAGCAAGAAATGGCCTGTTTAAGAATCATAATTAGACTTGTGTCTGGACTTTGCCGATGCCAAAACATTATTTTTGAGCCATTCAGAGGTGGATTTGCTGGTGTGTTTTAGATCATTGTCCTGCTGCATAACCCACTTGAGCTTGAGGTCACAAACTGATAACCTTCAGAATTTTTTTGGTAGACCACATTTCATAGATCCATTAATTATGGCAAGTTGTCCACATCCTGAAGCTGTAAAGCAGTCCCAGACCATCACACTACCATCACCATGTTTGACTATAGGTGTGATCTTCTTTTTTTTAAATGCTGTGCTAATTTTCTGCCAGATATAACGCGATTCACACCTTACAAAAAGTTCAACTTTTGTCTCATCAGTCCACAGAATATTGGCCCAAAACTCTTGAGCATAATCAAGATTTTTTTTGCCAAATGTGAGACGAGCCTTTTTGTCAGCAATGGCTTTCGCCATGCAACTCTCCCATGTCTGCCATTTTTGCCAAGTCTCTTCCTTATTCGTGACTCGTGCACACTGACCTTAAATTTGGCAAGTGAGTGCCACTGTAACAAGATAATCTATGTGTATTGCTTCACTTGTCTGTGGTGTACGTGCCAGTGTTTCACAGTAGATAAGGCATTATTCCAGAAAATGAAGGCTTGTGATGCTTGTGCAAGTTAAATTATGATTGTCTGTTACCCATAGAAAAGGGTGACTGGGTGGATATACTGTAATGTTTGATGTTCTCCTAAATATTATTTTAAAAAGATGTGAAATGTGTATGTTTATCCATAAAAATTGTTAGTGCCAAAGCAGCATGTAGTTGATGTCTTTATGTGTGATAAACTAAAATATTGCTGATTATCTGAATGACAGCACACAGACTAATACAATCTTGTACGTGTCTAATTAGTCTGTAGTTTTCAATTATAAATAAAAAACATTTAAGTGCGAAATCAACACTTTTTTGTTTCTAACAGTTTAGATTGGTCAGATACCTGTGAGAAATAACATTTGAATTGTGAAAAATTTCTTTGAGCATTTTAGATGCTTATAAATTAAAGCTTACATCATCATTTTGATGGATACTACATAGTCCTGTGTGAAAAAGCCCCCCCCCCCTTCTCTAGATCTGTCAGATTTGGGGGGTGTCGCCAAGCAACATGGAGTTTCAGCTCCCTCCAAAGAGTTTCTATTGGATTTAGGTCTGGAGACTGGCTAGGCCACTCTAGAACCTTGATAAGCTTCTTACGGAGCCACTCCTTGGTTTTCCTGTGTGTGTGCTTTGGGTCATTGTCATGTTGGAAGACCTAGCCACGACCCATCTTTAATGCTCTGACTGAGGGAATTAGGTTTTTGCCCAATATGTACTGTACACCCCTCCATGATTTCTTGCAAAATCACACGGTGATCAAATATTTATTGACCTCACTGTATATTAACAAGTTCTAAAAGATACGACAAAGAAAGACAGGAACTCAAAGAAAACATGCAACAGGCTTGCTCACCAGGGACTATCTGACCATTTTGATTCATACACATTCACATTCTTTAAATATTTTTTTTGGTTGTGTAAAGATGCTTTGAGACAATGTCAGTTGTTAAAAGCGCTATACAAATAAAATTTTATTGAACTGAAAGATGAAGGAGTAGAGACGACAATAGAAAATATTCTAGGGAAGATTAACTTTTTTTTTTTTTTTTAAGTCTATCTGATGATCCACACTCCAGTCCATCAGGTCGCAGTAATGCACCTATAAGTTGGCTGCTGGCTGCCAAAAAAAAACAAAAACAAAGAAGAAGAAATGAAGTAGACCAATAGATCCTCAAAAGCTAGACATTATGCTTAGATCCAAAGAATTTTAAAAACAAATGAGAAAAAAATAATTGTGATCTATCAGTCTGGAAAAGATTATAAAGCCATTTCTAAAATTTTGGAGAGCCATTATCTACAATTGGTGTAAGAGCCATATCGTACTTGTTATGAATTTGTTGTTCTGTTTATTTTCGACCATAATTACCCCAAGAGCACGCGACAACTTGTAACGCTTGGATTTATAAAACCGCTTGGTTACAAGAAAACGGATTCAGGAATCTAAAAAGGGGCTTGAAAACCACACTTCCGGTATTGCGCAACCGTGGCAGGACAATATACGACGCGACACAAAACAAAGGTAATAAATTAAACCAAGTGTATTATACAGAATAAATAAACAAACAAGGTGCACCAAAACCAATATATACAAATATAATACAAATATAAATAGTGTGTGTGTGATGTATGCGGGTGTGTGAGTGTGTGTATGATAGTCCAGTGTCTGAAATACGGCAATTGGGGTGAAAATGGTGAGTTGGAGAGATGGTTCGATCTCACCAGATAACGATGTTAGGTCCGGGAGATCGAGAAACGGAATGAGCTGGGTACTGAATGAAATTACTGAAGTATAATCCACAGTCTCTCAGCTTCCAAAACCACACAGCGCGCTGTCATCATCTCTCCGTGCCGGCTTCCTCGCCGCTTCCGGCTTTATGCCAGCACACGTGATCAGATTCACATCAGGGTTCCCATGCGTCGCGATCGCGCATGTGCGTGTGAGCTTGCCCGGTGACCAAACCACTGTCCATGGGATGTAAAATGCAACTGTCAAGGGAACATCTATGGTACAGGCGAGCAGCATTAGCTCTTTCATCCTTCTCCTGTTATAAAAATGTCCCTTTGTGTAGCCGCGCTACATAGCCCCCCCCCCCCCCCCCCAAGCTTCCAGCGTCTGAGGAGAATGTCCGTACCAGCGCTTTAAATTAGCCACACTGTACATATTGGCTTTTTGTGGGTTGCCCCAAGACCATGTGTATTTAATTGGTCGTTTACCTCTTTGTATTTCTGCTGGACCCTCCCACTTGGGCGCTAGCTGCTCAGAACATCTCTTTGCTGTGGAGGAGAGAGGTCGAGTTTTGACCCAAACCAGTTCTTCCTGATGAAAGTGCGCTGCTTTCCTCCGGGTATTGTGATAACTGGCCTGTCTGGATTTCCGTTGTTCTGCTCTTAGTTTGCCCTCCTCCATGGTAAAACCTTGTCTGTGAGGTGATGAGTCTGCCGTCTTGTGTCGTTGACACCCGCTGCAGGTTTTCATATAGTGCCAGACGTCCTTCCGCACCGTCGGCCACCACGCCCCCTCTAGTAACCTCAGCAAGGTTTTCAGTTGTCCCAAGTGTCCTCCCAGTGGATTGGCGTGATAATAACGTAGAAAATATTTTATAAGCGACTGGGGGACTACTAGCTGAAATTTCTCTCCTTGCCTTACTGGTACCCGGCGATATAGCACGCCCTGATGACGTTCGAAGGTGACCCTCTGATCCTGAGTGCTCCTTGGATGGTCGTTGGAGAGCAGCTTTAAAATAGTAGGGTCCTTCTGTTGGGCTTTGATGATCTCGCACAGGTCGCTCGGTAAGTCGGAGGCCTCTTTAGTGGACGTGGTGGATAGACGTGGGGTGTCAGCTCCCTTCCGCAGCGGGGGTGCTCGGGGCATGGCATCTGGACCCGGATTTAAGCGGTCCTCGCGATCTTTCTCTCCCCTAGCGCCTCTCTCCAACTGTTTTTCCATGGTGCTCGCCGCTCCTCTTAAACATCCGTCCACTCTCATGTGGTTATTCTCCCGGGTTCGCCCCACTACAGTGGGAGCCACGTCAAACAGCCGCCTGGAGCATGACTGCTCCGTGGCAGTTCCATGAAGGGTTAATGCAGGCTTCGTGCATGGAATGTGATCCCCCGCGATGACGCAGTTAACGATGCCCCGCCCCATAAACGCCCCCATGCGCTTTCTAAAAAGATGGTTGCAATGCCGTATAATTCCGCCAGATGGAGCATTGACTGGCACAGTTAACTGCAGTGTCCAGGAAGCCCAATACCGTATCTTTAATATACAGACAGTTCTTGTATTGTCAACATAGTTTCATAAATAGATGAAAAAACAACAACAACAAACCGATTAATAAAACAGATTTGTTAAATCACTCAATACACAACCCATGATGATTATGCTATTTATTATTTAATAATGAATTAATAAAATTAGTTAGTGAAATATTTTTAAGACATCCTGAAATGATCCTTAAAGACACGGTAGCGGCTGTAATTTGTCTATACCGATCATTGTAGGTACGGAATAAAAACGCAGGCTACGTACAGTATTTTATATTACTGTGTATTTTACCTAGTTCCATTTAATATACTGATAGATAATATTTTGCTGCAAAGTAAAGCTCAAAATGTAACGTCTGCTTGGGTTTGTTTTCGTTATATTTTTGATGATGTTTTCGCTGATTTTTTCACTGATAGTCTACAAGTGGCATAAGAGGCAATTAATGCCGCATGCAACCTGGAATAAATATCTGCCCATATGGATCAGTATTTCTTTAGTCATTTAATCATGCATAATGCTCCCCCGTCAAAAGATCTGATGGGGCATTAATCACTTATCACAACTGTGAATGGATGCGGCAGCAGAGACAGATTAAATCCCCATAAACACTTGGAGACAATAGTAAAAAAAAGTTCCAGAGGGTTAGCGCCTGTTATACTAATGTATTTTTACTGATTTTTTTTTTACTGCTTATATTTCGTTGGTTTTTACTCAATTTCATGTGTTGTGTGTGCGCACGAGAGAGAGGATACTCTGACAAGACCAACTTCCGTGTGGCTCCCGTGGCGCAATCGGTTAGCGCGTGATACTTATAAAGCAGTCCAGGTGAAGCAATGCCGAGTTCGAGCCTCACCTAAAGCACCCAAAGCATTTTACTGCATATCGCGCTGTGTATGTGACAAATAAAATTTGAATTTGAAAGTAAAGGTTAAAATGTAACTTCTGCTTTGGTTTGTTTTCGTTATATTTTTGATGTTTTCGCTGAAAGTCAAATTGGCATAACAAATTGATTAATGGCGCATAATATCTGGAACAAATCTCTGTCCATACGGATCAGTATTTCTTTAATAATTTAACCAGCATAATGTCCCACATTAAAGATCTGATGGGGCATCAATCACTTATCACAGCGGTGTATAGATGCAGCAGCAGAGACAGATTTAATCCCCATAAACATTCACACTTGAAATCAAAACTAACAGAAGTAAACAGTTCTAGAGTGCTAGTGCCTGTTATCACAGGACAGGAATCACCTACAGGATACTACTGTATTTTACTGCTCATATTTTTTACCCTAGTTTCATTTGGTTTTATGCGATTTCATGTATTATTTGTGTGTGTCTGTGTGTGCACAGTGTGTGTGTGTGTGTGTGAGTGCGAGAGATAGCGTGAGAGCGCGTGCGCGAGAGAGGGCTTTCATGCTGATTTATCCAAGGTTACTAAAACCTGGCTTACTACCTATAAAAAATATTTCAATTTAACTCGTGGGTCTCAATCACAGATGACACGACAAATTATATACTCTGAAACGTTCATTTGAACATTTAAAAATATATACAAAAACATGAATACTAATGTTATCATGGTGTAAATTATTAACATTAGGTTAGGTCCTGCCCTTAATTAATTCATATTATAATTACTTTTACATAGTATAGTTACTGGACTGACATGACCAAAACTAGCTATTTGATTTAGCCTTTCTAAAATCAACCCATATATCATTTATAATCAGAAAACATAAAACATATTATGATCTGTTCAACAGCCCATCTGTATTAATTTAGTTTGTATTTTTTATTATTCATAAGACAACCTTTCAGTTTTGTAAATATTTTAGTTATAGTGTGTTAAGTCTTACTTTAGGTTAAACGTTTTTGAGAATTTTACCATCCAGCTTAGATAAATGTTATGTCATTGATTGATAAAATCTGGATTAAGGATATTTTATTATATAATTATATATATATATATTTTAGTTTCCCCCTGAGGGATTGCCACCTTATTGTGGTCTGGGGGTTTGCGTGCCTCAACGCAATTCAGCAAATACAATACTGTTACTATACAGTAAGGCCAGGTAAAAACAGTGCTCGAACATGATGTGCCCCTCCCCCCACCCCGTGTTGTCTGGTCTAGAACGGCGCTGCCTCTGACCGTCTTTTGTCTTGTAAATGAGTATTCTCACTCACCTTCCAATCCCCCCAGCGCACACACTCTGTTTGTACTGTAAACTGTACTGTAACTGTGTTTGCTAGGGCACTTGGTTATACACAGTACTTTAATGTATGGAACACTTACTTAACTTACTGGTGTGGTTTAAACATCACTTATTACCTTATTCAGCAAAATAAATTCATTATTAACGTATTGAAGTATTTTAGTTAAGGACAAAAACTGTGCTTGTGTTTAGAACTGCTGAACAGCCGAAAACACACACACACCCATCCCCCCGCCAAAAACACACACACACAGAGCAATTAACACCATGTCATACTCAGGAGTGGAAGGTGAGAAACCTCAATGGAGAATACCAAGTTTGTCGTTGCTCTTTTGGAGTTCTTAAAACCCAAAACATTTATTTATACTGAGAAAAAATTATTATGGGTCACAATCACAAACACAAATACATATAATCAAGTGTTTAACTGGTTTCATTTGTTTCTATGATCAATAATTATTATTATTTTCAGCCCAACTCTTTGACTATTTAAAACAAAGTTGTGTCCCATTTTTTGCCCATTGAAGTTGTTGGTTCAACTAAACAATTTTTAAATACCCAAACAATCCCCCAAAATTAAAACACGCAAAACATGACTTTAACAATTCAATTTATTCTTCCAAAACTAGTTAAAGTTAAAACAGTAATTTATATAAAACAGATGAATACATGTTGTCTTTTTGCTTAAAGTTCATTAAACTACCCGGATACACCAGCTGCTTATAAGTCTCTATCTATAGTCCTTTTACATTAAAATATTAATTTTTCAAATATCAAAACTATTAAACATGGAACAGTTGAAGTCTTTGTTTCCCCCAAAGTACTGTATCAGACATTTTGCAGTTCTATGTTCAGAATATACAGTAGACCTGATCAAACATCATTCTAAAGCTGTCGGACTGTGACGTCATCCCTCCTACAGCTCCCTCAACAGCTTGTTCAGGCTCCTCCAGTCCTGTAGCTCCAAAAGTCCAGCCGTCAGCCGTCTGACCCCCCAATCCTCCACAGCGGAGCTCTGCTTAAAGACAACAGGAGAATTTAGTCAAGACAAAGACAAATAAACTTCACAGAACATATAGTTCTAATAAAAATAAAATATATTAATAAACCTATTTACCACAGAGTGTGTAAAATACTGTTTTGGGGATTCTGTAATGTAAATAAACTGCCTGTGCTAATGTTAACCAGTGAACAGTGTTAGTGTTAACCAGTGAACAGTGTTAGTGTTAACCAGTGAACAGTGTTAGTGTTAACCAGTGACTGTCTGTATTATCGTCTGCATTAAAATAACCCAGACTTTACTTCTCATACAAATAAGTTAAGCGATATAACACTCGTATATGAGCATTAGTTCATCCCTGAAGCCAAACTATAACTTACTGAAGCCCCTCACACACACACACACACACCTCCCCCTCCTCCTCCTTAACTGATAAACACTTCTGTGTTGTTATTCAGCTCGTTAACTAAGCGCTCGCGCTACCGCGGAAAGTGTATAAAATATAAACCGGGTTATGAGCGTTACTAGCTCCTGTACAGCTCCCCTCAGTCTGTGTCCCTCATCAACTGCATCACATTATATTACAGTCACAGAAATAACCTGCAGATTAACTCTTAACCAGAGAATAAATAAGCGCTGAATTTATCCAGACAACACGCGGTGAGATTCTCTCAGTATTTACAGAGAACACAAACACTCTTCATCGGGTAGTGCAGCTCTTGTAATAGGGACATTAATAGTATTGTCGAAGCTTGAGCATGTTTTTGAGTTAAAGTGGAGTGACATTGTGAGTGTGTGACACTGACAGTAAGCTGTAATATTAACTCCAGACTTGGTAAACAGAACATTAAGTTCTCTAAAGTCACATCTGACCGCTGCTGGTGCTGCCAGTGATATTTAAAACAGCCAATAAAAAACTAAACTGGGAAATAAACTGTAAACTACCCCAAACACATTTTATGAAATAAAATATCACTTACCACGAATAGTCCGTTAAGCCACCATCTTCATCTCTGTAGTTTGGTAGCGTCAGTTCAGCGGGGGTGGAGGCGGGTTGTTAAAATCACGTGATTGCAACTCAGTGCAGCTGGCTTGTTTTAATGTGTTCTTGAGAACGAAGCGCCATCTAGTGGTGGCACCAGGTAAATGAATAAATTGGGCTTGAATGGGCGTGTTTACTGTGAAATCTTGACACGCCTTTCGGCCAGAAAAGGGAGGGGGGATTACGGCGTGCAAAGGCCATTCACACGCCATTCACACTTCAGCCACACTGTCGCGGCTATTTGGTGTGGCTCCCACTGTAGCTCTCCCTCGGAGATATCAGGGTTCCCCATGAGACAGCGGGCGGGGAGGTCATCGGTGAAGTCTCTCTGGCGTTGCCCTGGCTGCTGTACCGGAGACCTCAGGTTGTCTTCCTCTTCATCGAGGTCATCGTCCAGTATAAAAGCCGCCAGGAATGCCTGTTTAAAAGACTGCCAGTCCTTCACCTTGCCTTTCTCCGCCTTCCACCAACTCAGAGCAGGCCCTTGTAGAACCGTGCCGAGGGTTCCCAGCAGCTCTGGATGGGTCAGGGGTCTGATCTCCAGTTACTTCTCCGCTTGCTTGATGAAGTTCCACACCTCAGCTGTCTCTGACGCGTTGCAGAAGGCTGGAAACTCCACTCAGCTGGATGGTCGAACGTGAAGCGAAGAAGAAAGTGGGGAGGAGAGCAGAGCCGAGGTGTGTGCGGGAACACCAGTAGGAATGTCGTAGTTGGTAGTAGGGCTTGGTGGCTTTACCCTGGCCGTAGCTGTAGTGGTTGGAGTGCTGGGACGATGCTGTGCCTGAGATGCAGGGGTGCAGGCCTGTAACCTGTGGGCGTACAAGTGAGACGCAGTCTCTTCATCCGGTTCTCCCAGATGACGTCACCTCGCAGAAAACAGTCAACGATAGCTCTCTCCATTTTTTCGAGAGCCTCCTGGCAGTAGCGCTTCAGCCCTTCCAAGCCCGCGTCCACTGCGTCACGAAGACTGATTTCACGGTTGAGACTGCTGTCTAAGGATTGTCTAAAATCCTGCTCTATGGAGCTCACTTTATCAGTAAGCGCCCCCACGTTTATCTTGCATTGATACAGTTCAGTTCGTAGTGTGTGCACTACTTCAGTATCAGTACCATGAACAATATCATCCTCATTATTGTCATTATCATGGTTATCAGATATATATAATGAACTAATCAATGAAGTTAATTCGGCTGTAGGGTTACGGCACGTATCAAATGCATCATCTACATCAACCAGCATGTTATTAGCTACTACAACGTTGGCCTTAGCAGCACTACTAGCATTAGCGTTAGCGATGTTAGCGTCCATTTTGTTCAGCCACGCCACACAAAACCGGAAAATACCCCAAAATACCGATTCCCCGTACATACGGGCCACCACTATGTAACGCTTGGATTTATAAAACCGCTTGGTTACAAGAAAACGGATTCGGGAATCTAAAAAGGGGCTTGAAAACCACACTTCCGGTATTGCGCAACCGCGGCAGGACAACATACGATGCGACACAAAACAAAGGTAATAAATTAAACCAAGTGTATTATACAGAATAAATAAACAAACAAGGTGCACCAAAACCAATATATACAAATATAATACAAATATAAATAGTGTGTGTGTGATGTATGCGGGTGTGTGAGTGTGTGTATGATAGTCCAGTGTCTGAAATACGGCAATTGGGGTGAAAATGGTGAGTTGGAGAGATGGTTCGATCTCACCAGATAACGATGTTAGGTCCGGGAGATCGAGAAACGGAATGAGCTGGTTACTGAATGAAATTACTGAAGTATAATCCACAAACAGTCTCTCAGCTTCCAAAACCACACAGCGCGCTGTCACCATCTCTCCGTGCCGGCTTCCTCGCCGCTTTCGGCTTTATGCCGGCACACGTGATCAGATTCACATCCGGGTTCCCATGCGTCGCGATCGCGCATGTGCGTGTGAGCTTGCCCGGTGACCACACCACTGTCCATGGGACGTAAAATGCAACTCTCAAGGGAACATCTATGGTACAGGTGAGCAGCATTAGCTCTTTCATCCTTCTCCTGTTATAAAAATGTTCCTTTGTGTGGCTGCGCTACAAACTCATCCAAGAAGTCACAAAAGACCCAAAGACTTTTGGGAAAATACACTCAGGACTGATGAGAAAGGTGTGTGCACCATTTTGTGTGTAACACCGCATTTCAGGAAAAGAACCAGTACCAATAGTAAAATATGTTGGTGGTAGTGTGATGGTCTGTGGCTGTTTTACTTCAAGACCTGGAAGACTTGCTGTGACAAATGGAACCATGAATTCTGCTATGTAGCAAAATATCCTGAAGGAGAATATCCGGTAGTCTGTTTGTGACCTCAAGCTGAAGCGAACTGGGTCCTGCAGCAGGACAATTATCCAAAGCACACCAGCAAAGCAAAGTCCACTTTTCCATGGCTGTAGAAAAGCAAAATGAAGACTTTGGAGTGACCTAGTCAAAATCCTGACCTGAATACACCTGAGATGCTGTGGAATGACCTTTTAAATGACTTTGAAAAACCCTCTAATGTGGCTTGTTTTACAACAATTCTGCAAAGATGAGTGGGCCAAAATTCCTTCAAACTGCTGTAATACTCATTGCAAGTTATCAAAAATGCTTGATTGCAGTTGTTGCTGCTAAGGGTGGCCCAACCAGTTATTAGGATTAGGGGGCAAACACTTTTTCACACCACTGTACCTGTAATTCCTTGAATTATATTCATAGTTAAGTCTATAGCTTTCTTTTTTTCAAATAGTAATGATTAATTAAAATATTCTCTAATGTATTATAAGGAATTATATTCCTGCAACATGCTTGTTCGTGCATAGCAACAAAATGTGTTCACTTCCCTGTTGGTCAAAAGGGGAAGTAACATTTTTGTTGTTGGACTACTGTCTCTCAGGTGGCCTCATCTCTTAACAGGGAAGCCAATATAAATTCTGACATTTCTTAAAGACGTAATCATTTTGCACAAGAGACTACAAATAAAAGAGGATATTTTTGAGAGTACATTGAAGGATGGTAGAAGCTCAAAATTCATCTTTGTTGGAAGTAAAAGATTTAACAGAGTACTGTTATCCTGAATCAAATGTTTCATGTGTAAAAATTTCTCATAATGTGGCAACTAAAACTGTATTTTATTCAATAGTGGTGTTTGCAATAGTTTTTACAATTGTTGGGAATGCTGTGGTCATTATCTCCATAGCTCATTTCAAACAACTTCACACACCTACAAACATTTTGGTGATGTCTCTGGCTCTGGTAGATCTACTTTTGGGACTGACAGTCATGCCTTTCAGCATGGTTAGGAGTGTGGATGGCTGCTGGTACTTTGGAGAAGAATTCTGCTATTGGCATTCTATTTTTGACGATCTCTTCACTGGTGCATCAATCTTTCACCTGGTATCTATTGCTACAGATCGATATCAAGCTGTGTGCTATCCCCTTCAGTACCCTACAAGAATAACTTTACCTGTTTCCGGTTTTATGGCAGCTCTGAGTTGGATTTTGGCGACAGTGTATGCTTTCAGTACTGTTGGTATACAATCAAAGGAAGCAAACTTAGAAGATTATATTGCATCCATAGATTGTTTTGGAAGTTGTGTGTTTTTGCTTAATGCAGTATGCGCTTCTATAAATACATTGCTTTCTTTCATGTTGCCGGTCTGTATTATGATTGGTTTGTATGTGCAAATATTTTTGGTTTCAGAAAAGCATGCAAAGAAAATGGAGGGCACAAAAAAAACCAAACCTGATGTGACCTCAAACAAAATTTTACAAAAGGTGAAACATGAGAAAAAAGCTGCAAAAACTCTTGGTATTGTTGTAGGAGCCTTTATTTGTTGCTGGATGCCATTTTTTGTCACATCTGTACTTGATCCCTTCATTAACTTTGCTACCCCTTTAGTGCTTTCTGATGTATTTTTCTGGTTGGGTTACATTAATTCAACATTCAACCCCATCATATATGGCCTTTTCTATCCATGGTTCAGAAAAACACTTTATCTAATTGTTACACTAAAGATATTTGATCCTAACTCCTCAGACATAAACGTTTATGCAGCTTAAAAATGTGTGAAAAATAGATATAAACAAATAAGGGCATTGATCACATTTATTTTAATTCTAATATACAGTGCCATGTAAATGCATTTGCTGATATTTTCTGTATATTTAGCACACTTAAATGATTCAGATCATCAAACAAATTGTAATAATTACACAAATATAACCCAGTAAATACAAAATGCAGTTTTTAAATTATGATTTTAATTATTAATGGAATAACTGCCTAAGATTGCCTGGCCTTAACCTAAATTGCATCCACACCTAGTAACTGGTTGTGCCACTCTTAGCAGCAACAACTGCAATCAAGTGTTTGGAATTTTGTTCCACTCTTCTATGCAGAATTTTTGATTTCAGCCAAATTAAATGGTTATCAAGCAAGACAGGCCCGTTTAAGAATCTTAGACTTATGTTTGGACTTTGCCCATGCCAAGACATTTATTATTATTATTATTATTATTATTATTATTATTAATTTTATATTATTAAAAATTATTTATTTTTATTTTTAAATTCATTTCTGAGCCATTCAGAGGTGGACTTGCTGGTATGTTTTAGATCATTGTCTTTCTGCATAACCCACTTGAGCTTGTGGTCACAAACTGATAGCCTTCAGGATTTTTTTAGTAGAGCAGATTTCATAGATCCATTAATTATGTCAAGTGGTCCACATCCTGAAGCTGTAAAGCAGTCCCAGCCCACTACCATCAACATGTTTCACTGTAGGTATGATGGTTTTTTTTTTGTTTTTTTTTAAGGCTTTGCTAATTTTCTGCCAGATGTAACAGGATTCACATCTTCCAATAAGTTCCATCTTCCACAACTCATGAGTCCACAGAATATTGGTCCAAAAGTCTTGCGCATAATCAAGATGTTATTTTTTTGGCAAATGTGAGACGAGCCTTTGTGTTCTTTTTGTCAGCAATGGCTTTCACCATGCGACTCGCCAATGCCTGCCATTTTTTGCCAAGTCTCTTTCTTATCGGTGAATCATGCACACTGACCTTAACTGTGGCAAGTGAGTGTTTTACAGTAGATAAGACATTATTCCAGAATCGTGTGCAAACATTCTGCACTGTTCAGAACCGGCAGATCTGGTGGCATCTACAGCACAGAGTTCTGAACAGGCAAAGGTTCGGTCAGCCAAAATTGTGGTTTCTTGGCAACGTTGCTGCAAAGGCAATCATGCGGACGTGCCGCACCTGGTGCCGTCTCTATTTAAGGGCCCTGATACCTGCTCACATTGTGTAATCATTAGGTAGCACTGGTAAGGTATAAGGTCTAAAGTTACAAAACAAGCGTGCATTAAGTTCTGAACAAAACAAAGACAAAGAGCATCAAGGCCAAGACAAAGCTTTCTTTGGTTTCCTTTTTAGTTTCCAATTAATAATCCCACACTATCTCCAAACAGGAGGGTCTTCCTGTGTGTCTTTCAAAAGCACGCTCACTATCTCCTATGTTGTTGACCCCCCCTGCATAAGGGCTCTTATTATTACAATCTCGTGGTGCCGCTTTCTAATCCACACCACATAACAAAATTCCACATACTGTATATTGTCAGACCTTTGGTGCTTTTGGCCTTTCCCCTTACATCCTACTGCATTGTCTCCCAGGACCTTAATTTTAAAGTGATAAGAGGATAATACTAAAAAACTGGCTAGTGGAAATGTCAAAAGCACTGATGAGAGCATGTTGCAAATATCACCTTAATATGTAAATGTACCAATCTAAATGTTTAAAGCTTAGTATATTGGCCAGTAATATTATCTCCACCAGTCAATTATTTTTAGCCATCATTTGTCAGAAAGGAATTATTTTCTGTATTTTAAGTTTCTTGTTATTATTCACTCATCCGCTTTATACATCTCAAATCTGTATTTTACAACATATGATGAGTAATAAAACACATCAAGATCTTTTTTTATTATTATTTTTGACTGTGTGTTTGTTTGTGCATCATGTAAAAACTACTGAAAGAATTTCAATGGGGTTTTCACAGTGTATATTTGGCTAAGTTTAAGGTAACACATAGGCTTTGTTTCATCACAATTGGCCCAATTTAAATAGAAAATGGGAAAGAATTTGCTCATTCCAAACAGATGGCACTGTGAATCTTTTGAAAACATGGTTGAGTGTGAAATTCCATTCCACATGAAAAAAGTTATAAAATTAATAATTAACCAAGTAAAGTAAAGGTTTTCTAGCCATCCTGCTAAATGTGACCACTGCATATACATTTTACGTATTTATCAGCTAACATAAAATAATAATTTATTCTCTTTATATAAATAAATTAAAATCTAATCTCCATATTCCAGTTAGAGGCAAAACATCATGTAGTTCTCTGTGGATCAAAAGGGGAAGGGTCTTTGTTGCTATTGGAATATTATCTCCCAGGCTGTATAAAAACTAGTCGGCTAAGCAAATATAAGAATAAAAATCAGCATTTTGTCCATAAATCAATTTGTACTTCATACCCACTCACTCATTGAAGATCATTGACTTTTTACAATTCTTTTTACTTCATTTGTTTGAAGGATGCGAGAAGCTTCAAATTCATCTTTACTGGATATAGAAGACTTGATAGAGTACTGTTATCGTGAATCAAATCTCTCTTGTGTAAAGATTTCTCATAATGTACAGGTAGAGCAGTTATATATTCGTTACTGGTGTTTGCAACAATTGTTACAATTCTGGGGAATTCAGTTGTCATCATCTCTATAACTCATTTTAAACAGCTTCAGACACCTACAAACATTTTGATGTTGTCTCTGGCTCTAGTGGATCTGCTCCTGGAACTCAAACTTATGCCTTTCAGGATGGTCAGGACTGTGGATGGCTGCTGGTTCTTTCTGATATTGGCATTCTACTTTTGACTTTCTGTTCACTGGTGCATCAATCTTTCACCTGATTTCTATTGCTGCAGATCGACATCAAGCTGTGTGCTATCCACTTCACTACCCCTCATGAATAACTCTACCTGTTGCAGGGGTTATGGGAGCTGGATTCTGGCTACAGTGTATACTTTCAGTTCCATTGGTTTAAATGCCAAAATGAACATAGGAGAATATATTGTGTCTGTAAACTGTTTTGGAAATTAGTTTTGATCAGTGAAGCATGTGCTCCTACGTAGGTGTGCATGTCTGTTTTTCATTGTGCCAGTGTGTGTTATGATATTTGTCTGTATACTGACATACTTTTAGTTTCAGACAGGCATGCAAGAACAATTGAGGTAACAAAAAAGGGCAGATCTGACATTACATCATCAACAAATATCACAAAAAGTGAAACATGAGAAAAAAGCAGCAGAAACTCTTGGGATTGTTGTAGGTGCATTTAATGCATGCTGGATGCCATATTACATTACATTTCAGGCGTCTAGCTTTTGTTGTGTTAGTTCTAGTTATGGCTTTCGTGATGGTTGTTTTGTTAATGAGAAAGTTACATTAAAGTTTACTAGTGCTCTAAGAAAATAACTTTTGTTTTGTTTAACATTAATCGAAATATAAATAAAAAGAACTTTTGAACCAATATCTTGCCTCTGCAATTATGCCAGGCAGACACAAGACCCACATACATAACAGAAAGCTAGACCTTACCAGTGGCATAACGGAGGTCTCTCCCGTAGACATTTTTTGGGGGTGAGCAATTACCATCTCGTAATGGTAGCATCTAGCAGACTTGCTGGGCGACTGCGAGGAAGAAAGTGAGCGAGGGGCGCAACAGAGCTGGGAAGGCTGCAGGCCCGCCATCCGGCGGACGCTGTTTAGAGGTGATGCAGCTGGGGGAAACAGGATCCCATGGACCAACAGTGCGACAGGAACAGGAGCGACAAATGAGGGGGGAAGGAACCAGGAAACTTTACTAGTTCTGGGCAGAGACCTGCTCGTTCAGCATCAGCTCCGCAAGAGCCACGCAATAGGCTCGGAGTTTCAGGAGAGCTACACGTCAGGCTCTGATCTTCATCCACTTTCTCCGCCTCTGCTGAATGGAGAGGACGACGCGCTTCCTCCACCTCCACCTCTGCTCTACATGGAAGACTACGCGCTGCTGCTGAACGGCGAGAACGACACGCTTCCTCCACCTCCGCCTCTGGTCAAAAGCGAAGGTTGTCAGTCATGGAGCATCATGGAGAGCATCATGCTTCCTCCACCACCTGGCGTCAAGGACATCGCGCTTCTTCCTTCGCCTCCTGGCTTCGAGGACATTGTGCCAGCTCCTCAGCCAGATTCCGAGAACGTCGCGCTTTTTTCCCCACCTCCGGGCTTCGAGGACATCATGTCCACTCATGTCAGCCAAGCTCCGCGGATGTCGCTGCAGCATCGCTGCCGCCAAGCTCCATGGACGTCGCTTCAGCTCTGCAGCTGCCAAGCTCCGCGAACGTCACGTCAGCTCATATATCGCCAAGCTCCGCGGACGTAGCATCCCCCCCTCGGCTACCGCGAAGCTCCACGGATGTCACATCAGCTCCGCAACCACTAAGCTCTGTAGGTGTAGCACCAATTCCTCAGCCGCCAAGTGCCGTGAACGTCGCGTCAGGCCCTCAGTCGCAAAACTCCACGGACGTTGTGCCAGATGGGCTGAATGGTGCTGAGGTCCCAATGCCAGCCCCGTCATCCCGCGTCACTGACATTGGCCCAGGGTCGGTTCTGCCATCATTAGGCTTGGGAAATCAGGTTCGGCGGGCCGTGCGGACAAAGTTTACAGCCTCTGGAACATGTTGGGTTGGGAGTCCTGGACTTCCATTGGCGCTCAGGAGGAGCGTTTTTAAGGAGGGGGGTTACTGTAAGGGTTAGCCCCTAAAGGCAGCCAAAGCACCCAAAGACTGTTTATTGTTGTGTTTCTTTTATCCATCCATCCATTTTCTTCCGCTTATCCGAGGTCGGGTCGTGGGGACAGCAGCTTCAGCAGGGATGCCCAGACTTCCCTCTCCCCTCACTTCCAGCTCTTCCGGGGGGATCCCAAGGCGTTCCCATGCCAGCCGAGAGACATAGTCCCTCCAGTATGTCCTGGGTCTTCCCCGGGGTCTCTTTCCGGTGGGGCATGTCCGGAACACCTCACTAGGGAGGCGTCCAGGGGGCATCCTAAATAGATGCCCAAGCCACCTCATCTAGCTCCTCTCGATGCGGAGGAGCAGAGGATCTACTCTGAGCCCCTCGCAGATGACTGAGCTTCTCACCCTATCTCTAAGGCAGAGCCCAGACACCCTGTGGAGGAAACTCATTTCGGCCGCTTGCATTTGCGATCTTGTTCTTTCGGTCACTACCCACAGCTCATGACCATAGGTGAGGGTAGGAACGTAGATCGACCGGTAAATTGAGAGCTTTGCCTTTTCGACACCGGTTGTACAGGGACAGGACAGCACTTAACAGGGAATCCGATATCCCATACTCCCAGAGTACCCCCCACAGGACTTCCCGAGGGACACGGTCGAATGCCTTCTCCAAGTCCACAAAGCACATGTAGACTGGTTTGGCAAACTGCCATTCCCCCTCCAGGACCCTGCTAAGGGTGAAGAGCTGGTCCACTGTTCTTCGACCCAGACGAAAACCACACTGCTCCTCCTGAATCCGAGGTTCGAGTATCCGACAGACCCTCCTTTCCAAGACTCCTGAATAGACTTTCCCGGGGAGGCTGAGAAGTGTGATCCCAGTAACCACCGAAGCCGCATTCCGCTTGGCCTGCCGGTACCTATCAGCTGCCTCCGGAGTGCCACCAGCCAAAAAGGCCCGGTAAGAATCCTTCTTCAGCTTGATGGCATCCCTCACCGCCAGTGTCCACCAACAGGTTCTTGGGTTGCCACCGCGACAGGCACCGACCACCTTACGGCCACAGCTTCAGTTGGCCACCTCGACAATGGAGGCGCGGAACATAGTCCATTCGGACTCAATGTCCCCCACCTCCCCCAGGACGTGATTGAAGCCTTGCCGGAGGTGGGAGTTGAAGCTCGTCCTGACAGGGGACTCTGCCAGACGTTCCCAGCAGAGCCTCACAATACGTTTGGGTCTACCAGGCCTGACCGGCATCCTACCCCGCCAATGGAGCAAACTCACCACCCTCTCATTCACTGCGGTGAACCCCAATATACAGGCAATAAGTATGCCCACACCTGCTCGGCGCCTCTCACCGGTGGCAACTCCAGAGTAGAAGAGAGTCCAGCCCCTCTCAAGGAGACTGGTTCCAGAGTCCAAGCTGTGCGTCGAGGTGAGTCCAACTATATCTAGCCGGAACTTCTCAACCTCACACACTAGCTCAGGCTCCTTCCCCGCCAGAGAGGTGACATTCCACGTCCCTAGAGCCAGCTTCTGTAGCCGAGGATCAGACCGCCAAGGCCCCTGTCTTTGGTGACCGCCCAACTCACACTGCACCCGACCCTTTGGCCCCTCCTACAGGTGGTGAGCCCATGGGAAGGGGGACCCACGGTGCCTCTTCGGGCTGTGCCCGGCCGGGCCCCATGGGTGCAGGCCCGACCACCAGGCGCTCGCCATCGGGCTCCACCTCCAGGCCTGGCTCCAGAGGGAGGCCCCGGGGACCCATGTCCGGGCGAGGGAAAACGTTTACCAAAGTTTGAAATCATCATAAAAGGTCTTTTGACCCTGCCAGGGGCATGAAGCCCCCGGCAACATAGCTCCCAGGATCATTGGGACACGCAAACCCCTCCACCACAATAAGGTGGTGGTTCAAGGAGGGGTGTTTCTTTTATGTTTTAGCTTATAGAAGTAAAATTTCAAGTCCCAGACTCCACCTCGGTCAGGTGAAGGAAACACTCACCTGAATCGAGGCAGGTAATTTAGTTTATTAGAAATAGCCTGACTGAATCTCAGTCAGGTGTCTAGCTTTTGGTGTTACTTCTAGTTATGATTTTCGTGATGGTTGTTTTGTGAATGAGAAAGTTACATTAAAGTTTACAAGCGCTCTGAGAAAAGAGCTTTTGTTTTGTTTAACATTAATAGAAATATCAATAAAAAGAACTTTTGAGCCAACATCTTGCCTCTGTAATTATGCCACGCAAACGCAGACAGAAATCATGACAAATGTATTACTTAAAATACATGTAATCAATGAAGAGCAGAGACTGCATTAATTTTCATTGTGATGCAGTTATTATTTGGGTACGCAGTAATAATTGGCTTAGTTATCTTACATATTTAAGGCAAATTTTCCCATGATATGGGTAATTTTTTACTCAATGTTTACAGTGGGTATGGAAAGTATTCAGACGCCTTAAATTTGTCATTCTTTTTTTATATTGCAGCCATTGGCTTAAAGCATTTAAGCTATTTTTTTCGTCATTAATGTACACTCAGCACCCCATATTGACAGAAAAACATTTTTGCAGATTTATTAAAAAAGAAAAACTGAAATATCACATGGTCCTAAGTGTTCAGAACTTTTGCTGTGAAACTCATGTATTTAACTCGGGTGCTGTCTATTTCTTCTGATCATCATAGAGATGGTTCTACACCTTCATTTAAGTCCAGCTGTGTTTGATTATACTGATTGGACTTGATTAGGAAAGCCACACACCTATCTATATGAGACCTTACAGCTCACAATGCAAGTCAGAGCAAATGAGAATCATGAGGTCAAAGGAACTGCCTGAAGAGCTCAGAGACAGAATTGTGGCAAGGCACAGATCTGGCCAAAGTTACAAAAAAATTTCTGCTGCACTTAAGGTTCCTAAGAGGCCTCCATAATCCTTAAATGGAAGATGTTTGGGACGACCAGAACCCTTCCTAGAGCTGGCCGTCCGGCCAAACTGAGCTTTCGGGGTAGAAGAGCCTTGGTGAGAGAGGTAAAGAAGAACCCAAAGATCACTGTGGCTGAGCTCCAGAGATGCAGGTGGGAGATGGGAGAAAGTTGATGGGAGAAAGTCAACCATCACTACATCCTCCACCAGTCAGGGCTTTATGGTACAGTGGCCCAACGGAAGCCTCTCCTCTGTGCAACACACATTAAAAAACACCTGAACGACTCCAAGTTGGTGTGAAATAAGATTCTCTGGTCTGATGCAACCAGGATAGAACTTTTTGGCCTTAATTCTAAGCAGTATGTGTGGAGAAAACCAGGCAATGCTCATCACTTGTCCAGTACAGACCCACAGGGAAGCATGGTGGTGGCAGCATAATGCTGTGGGGGTGTTTTTCAGCTGCAGGGACAGGACAACTGGTTGCAATCGAGAGGAAGATGGATGTGACCAAGTACAGGGATATCCCGGACGATAACCTTCTCCAGAGTGCTCAGGTCCTCAGATTGGGCCGAAGGTTTACCTTACAACAAGGCAATGACCCTAAGAACACGGCTGAAATAACGAAGGCTAAAATGACCTCAAGCTTAAGCGAACTTGGGTTCTGCCGCAGGACAATTATCCAAAGCACACGAGCAAGTCCACTTCTGCATGGCGGAAGAAAAACAAAATGAAGACTTTCGAGTGACTTAGTCAAAATCCTGACCTGAATCCACGTGAGATGCTGTGGAATGACCTTTAAATGACCTTCAAAAACCCTCTAATGTGGTTTGTTTTACAACAAATTTTGCAAAGATGAGTGGGCCAAAATTCCTTCAAATTGCTGTAACACTCATTGCAAGTTATCAAAAATGCTTGATTTCAATATTGCTTCTAAGGGTGGCACAAGCAGTTATTAGACTTAGGTGTCAAACACTTTTTCACACCACTGTACCAGTAATTCCTTGAATTATGTTCATAGTTAAGTCTATAACTTCCTTTTTTTTTTTCAAATTGTAATAATTAATTAAAATATTCTCTTATGTATAACAAGGAATTATATTCCTGAAATGTGCTTATTTTTGCATAGCAACAAAATGTGTTCACTTCCCTGTTGACCAAAAAGGGAAGTAAGTTTTTTGTTGTTGGACTACTGTCTCTCAGGTGGCCTAATCTCTTAACAGGGAAGCCAATATAAATTCTGACATTTCTTAAAGAAGTAATCATTTTGCACAAGAGACTACGAATAAAATAGGATATTTTTTACAGTACATTGAAGGATGGTAGAAGCTCAAAATTTATCATTGTTGGAAGTAAAAGATTTAACAGAGTACTGTTATCCTGAATCAAATGTTTCATGTGTAAAACATTCTCATAATGTGGTAACAAATACTGTCTTTTATTCAATAGTGGTGTTTGCAATAGTCTTTACAATTGTTGGGAATGCTGTGGTCATTATCTCCATAGCTCATTTCAAACAACTTCACACACCTACAAACATTTTGGTGATGTCTCTGGCTCTGGTAGATCTACTTTTGGGACTGACAGTCATGCCTTTCAGCATGGTTAGGACTTTGGATGGCTGCTGGTACTTTGGAAAAGAATTCTGCTATTGGCATTCTATTATTGACTCTGTCTTCACTGGTGCATCAGTCTTTCACCTGGTATCTATTGCTATAGATCGAAATCAAGCTGTGTGCTATCCCCTTCAGTACCCTACAAGAATAACTTTATCTGTTTCAGGTTTTATGACAGCTCTGAGTTGGATTGTGGCTTCAGTGTATGCTTTCAGTACTGTTGGTATAAAATCAAATGAAGCAAACTTAGAAGATTATATTGCATCCATAGATTGTTTTGGAAGTTGTGTGTATTTGATTAATGCATTATGCGCTTCTATAAATACATTGCTTTCTTTCATTTTGCCGGTCTGTATTATGATTGGTTTGTATGTGCAAATATTTTTGGTTTCAGAAAAGCATGCAAAGAAAATGGAGGGAACAAAAAAAACCAGACCTGATGTGACCTCAAACAAAATTTTACAAAAGGTGAAACATGAGAAAAAAGCTGCAAAAACGCTTGGCATTGTTGTGGGTACATTTATTTTATGCTGGATGCCATATTTCATTATATCTCTAGTTGACCCTTTTTCAAACTTTTCCACGCCAGCAATCATATATGATGTGTTTTTCTGGTTGGGTTACATTAATTCAGCATGCAACCCCATCATATATGGCCTTTTCTATCCATGGTTCAGAAAAACACTTTATCTAATTGTTACACTAAAGATATTTGCTCCTAATTCCTCAGACATAAACGTTTATGCAGCTTAAAAATGTGTGAAAAATAGATATAAACAAATAAGGGCATTGATCACATTTATTTTAATTCTAATATACAGTGCCATGTAAATGCATTTGCTGATATTTTCTGTATATTTAGCACACTTAAACGTTTCAGATCATCAAACAAATTGTAATATTACACAAATATAACCCAGTGAATACAAAATGCATTTTTTAAATGATGATTTTAATTATTAATGGAATAACTGCCTAAGCTTGCCTGGCCTTAACCTAAATTGCACCCACACCTAATAACTGGTTGTGCCACTCTTAGCAGCAACAACTGCAATCAAGTGTTTGGAATTTTGTCCAACTCTTCTATGCAGAATTGTTTGATTTCGGCCAAATTAAATGGTTATCAAGAAAGAATGGCCTGTTTAAGAATCTTAATTAGACGTATACCTCAACTTTGCCCATGCCAAAACATTATTTTTTAAATTTATTTATTCTTTTTTTTTTTTTGACCCATTCAGAGGTGGACTTGCTGGTGTGTTTTAGATGATTGTCCTGCTGCATAACCCACTTGAGCTTGAGGTCACAAAGTGATAGCCTTTAGGATTTTTTTGGTAGAGCACATTTCATAGATCCATTAATTATGTCAAGTTGTCCACATCCTGAAGCTGTAAACCAGTCCCAGACCATCACACTATCATCATGTTTGACTGTAGGTATGATGTTTTTTTTTTTTGTTTTTTTTTTAAAGCTCTGTTAATTTTCTGCAAGATGTAACACAATTCACATCTTCCAAAAAGTTAAACTTTTGTCTCATTAGTCGACAGAATATTGGTCCCAAACTCTTGGGCATAATCAAGATGCGTTTTTTTTTTTTTGCAAACGTGAGACGAGCCTTTGTGTTTTTTTGTCAGCAATTGCTTTCACCATGCAACTCTCCCATGTGTGCCATTTTTTACCAAGTCTCTTTCTTATCGGTGAATCATGCACACTGACCTTAACTGTGGCAAGTGATTGCCACTGTAACAAGATAATCAACGTGATTGGCTTCACTGGTCTGTGGTGTACGTGCCAGTGTTTTACAGTAGATAAGACATTATTCCAGAATCGTGTGCAAAAACTCTGCACTGTTCAGAACGGGCAGATCTGGTGGCATCTACAGCACGGATTTCAAAACAGGCAAAGGTGCGGTCACCCAAAATTCTGGTTTCTTGCCGACGTTGCTACAAAGGCAATCAAGCGGATGTGCCGCACCTGGTGCCGTCTCTATTTAAGGGCCCTGATACCTGCTCACATTGTGTAATTATTAGGTATCACTGGTAAGGTATAAGGTCTAAAGTTACAAAACAAGCGTGCATTAAATTCTGAACAAAACAAAGGCAAAGAGCATCAAGTTCAAGACAAAGCTTTCTTTGATTTCCTTTTTGTTTCCAATTAATAACCCCACACTATCTCCATACAGGAGGGTCTTCCTGTGTGTGTTTCAAAAGCACGCTCACTATCTCCTATGTTGTTGACCCCCCTGCATATAAGGGCTCTTATTATTACATCACGTAGTGCAGCTTTCTAATCCGCACCACTTAATAAAATTCCACATATATTGTCAAAGGCCTTTGGTGCTTTTGGCCTTTCCCTTTACATCCTACCGCATTGTCTCCCAGGACCTTAATTTTAAAGTTATAAAAGGAAAATACTAAAAAAAAACTGGCAAGTAGAAAAGTCAAAAGCACTGATGAGTGCATGTTGCAAATATCCCATTAATATTTAAATGTAACAATCTAAATGTTTAAATCTTAGTATATTGGCCAGTAATATTATCTCCACCAGCCTAATATATTTAGTCATCCTTTGTCAGAAAGGGATTTTTTTCTGTATTTTAAGTTTCCTTTTATTATTCTTACATCTGACATTAAAATCTACAGTAATATCCATGTTCCACTGAGGCAAAACATCATGTAGTTCTTTGTGGATCAAAAGGGGAAGGGTCTTTGTTGCTATTGGAATATTATCTCCCAGGCTGTATAATAACTAGACGGCTAAGCAAATATAAGAATAAAAATCAGCATTTTGTCAATAAATCAATTTTTACTTCATACCCACTCACTCATTGAAGATCATTGACTGTTGTACAAATTTTTGACTTCATTTGTTTGAAGGATGCTAGAAGATTCCAATTCATCTTTACTGGATGTAGAAGACTTGATAGAGTACTGTTATCCTGAATCAAATCTCTCTTGTGTGAAAATGTCTCATAATGTAGAAGCTAGATCAGTTATATATTCAATACTGGTGTTTGCAACAATTGTTACAATTCTGGGAAATTCAGTTGTCATCATCTCTATAGCTCATTTTAAACAGCTTCACACACCTACAAACATTTTGGTGATGTCTCTGGCTCTAGTGGATCTGCTTCTGGGACTCACGGTCATGCCTTTCAGCATGGTCAGGACTGTTGATGGGTGTTTGTACTTTGGGGAAGAATTCTGCTATTGGCATTCTACTTTTGACTTTCTGTTCACTGGTGCATCAATCTTTCACCTGATTTCTATTGCTGCAGATCGACATCAAGCTGTGTGCTATCCACTTCACTACCCCTCACGAATAACTCTACCTGTTGCAGGGGTTATGGCAGCCCTGAGATGGATTCTGGCTACAGTGTATACTTTCAGTTCCATTGGTTTAAATTCCAAAATGAACATAGGAGAATATATTGTGAGTAAACTGTTTCGGAAATTGTGTAGTTTTGATCAATGAAGCATGTGCGTCTATATGTACATGTCTGTTTTTCATTGTGCCAGTGTGTGTTATGATTGGTCTGTACACTCAGATATTTTTAGTTTCAGACAGGCATGCAAGGACAATCGAGGTAACAAAAAAGGGCAGATCTGACATTACAGTAGGTGGACAACCAGACTGCTCATTACCGTCGTGGAAACGCGGCAGCGGCCAAAATAAACCAGGAGCATTTCAAAATAATTTGTGGAATGACCGCCAGGTGGCGCAAATTGACATTTTCCGTCGTCTCGGTTTTTAAATATATTCAGAGCTTAAGTGATAATAAAGTCAAAGCAATATGTTGTAGCGAAGTAATGCTACAATTATGATAATTTACACATCCAACAAACATGAAAAACTATAAATATAAAAAATATGAGTTAGAAAACATTGGTTTTATTTTGTTTAGACAGACTCTCTGTTTTTATTTGTTTAGTGTTATTATTAAAGAAAACAGCACAAACAAAAGCACTAGGGCTTTTAAAAAAAAATTATTTCGACAATACTTACAGTTGTTAGAGTTTAAGGCATCAAGATTTAAATATAGAAATAACTAAAACAAATAGAGCAAACTTCCAGAATAGATAATAAAAAAATAATTCAATAAAAAAGATGTATGCCGTATAATCGAGGCCTCTCATTACATTATTTGCTCGCACTTCGTCTGGCACTGAACCAAAATATATTGTCTTACATTTGTGAATAAAATATCATTGTTTTTTTCAGAGATTTATTTGTGCAAAATAATATTTATGCAATATAATTACAGGCTCTGGATTCGTTTTTCGTTTGCAGTATAAAACCAAAATACATCTTACTATTTTTGAGAGATTTGTTTAAAAAAAATCTAAAAAAATAAAAAATTCAGATATTTGTCTGTACAAAATAATATTTATGCAATATAATCATAGGCTCTTGATTGGTTATTCGTTTGCAATATAAACCAAAATACATTAACCATATAATATAAACCAAAATATTTAATTTGTTGTATTAAATATTTATGCCGTCTCATCAAGGATCCAGAGATTTCGTTGTACTAAATAATATTTTTGCTGATGTTTATGCAGTATAATCAAGCTCTCTTATTTCGTTATTTGTTCGCATTTGGCTTGCACTTGCTGCATTGCACACTACTGAGCGTCCAAGCGTGGCAACGCATGCTTGGTTTAAGTTGGACATTGACGCACATATTGTAAATGAATGTGCATCGTAGGGCATTATGTTCCTGCCCCAATTCTCACAGCTGCTGTATGTATTGAAATAATAACAATAGTGTTTTTCTTTACTGAATAGGCAGAGCCTCTGAATACAGTGCGCCATTTTAACGGGGGTGGGGATAAGAAAACAGCAGGGAAACTGACTGGCCATTTTAATAATTCATTGATACGTTGATGTCTTTGGTTTCGGCTGTGAGTGGATGCGCTGTAGTAATCCACGTTTTATACAAATTACATAAGCTGATTTTCCCCCCATTAATTTATATAAAAGCAGCCATTTTGCTTTCTGTATCTGTATTTCAGTCATGATATACTAACATATTTTTGCCGTGTAGTGCACGCACAACATCTCACACAGCCTCCACACAGCTGACCAAATCGTCATTAGCGTGCCCCTCCCCCAAACAGCGCAGCGAGGAGCAGGTTTTACAGGTGTGCTTTGCAAAGTCAGACACATACAAATGCAAATAATACACCTCCCCAAGTGAATAGCTGTTCTCACCTACAGTATACACTCGGAGAAACTAAAAGCACCACTGTTCATGGTTTCAGCAAACTGGGGAGGATCTTGGATCTTGCTTCAGGCCTCTTCTTAAATTTGTGTAAATTTAAAATCTTCTGAATTCTAAAATTGACATTGTTACAGTTTGTAATCCCTGGAATGAGATTTTTCTTACCATAACAACTAGTGTTATTAATCACTCTACACTGTTTTTAATTACTTTTAATTTTAGATTTTATTTATAAATAAACAAACCAAATAAAATTATTCCATGTGCACTGTAAAAAAATTTAATGTTGAGAGAACTCAAATTTTCTAGGCAACATGATGCAATAGATTTTTGAGTTTTCTCAACTTATGATTACTGTTGTTGACTTTACAAATGTTTTCAAATTTAAACAAGTTTAAAAGTAAAGTTGAACCAACTTGTAGCTTTTTGTTCAGTGTACAATATTCTTAAAACAACAACAAAGAAATGTTTGCTTTAATGATGTGAAGTTCTACTTTAAATAGATAATTTTTCTCAAGTTATTATAACAAATTATGCAATGTATGTTAGATGTTATTGCATTTAAAGAGAAACTTAGATACATTTCTCCTAAAAAAAATGACTACACAAATCAATGTCAGCTGAAACCTCGTTTATTCCTCTTGCAGAAATTGTTCTGAAACACTTTTTGCACAACATTTTGCACTGAGCATAAACCGAAGCACAACTAGCACTTACACAAAAGCATTCATACAAAAACAAACTGCAAATTGAGTGCTTTGCATGAACTGAGATCTCAATCTTTCACTTAAAAGATAGCTTAAAGCAAGTCTTACCTTTACCTGAGCATCAATGAACACATACATTTGCACCTGTTTTGAACTGCAACTCAAAGCTAACAAAGGTAAATTCAAACAAGTTGACCACGACGCAAAAGTGAACAAGCCACATTTTGCATTGTTGGTGATGTGGTCCAAGCCTTAACCATTTCAGCACAAAAGTGTGGGGGGGGGGGGGAATCAAATCAAGTACTTTGCATAGTTTCTCAAACCCAGTTCTCTATTTAACAATTGAAAAAAAGATAATTACACCACAAATATAACCCTTCACCTGAGCATCGATGAACATAGAACTGCTCATATGTGCCCGTTTTGAACTGGCAACTAAAAAGGCTGAGAAATGGGACCGAGTGCACCACAATGCAAAAGTAAAGGGTTAAACAACTCTACATTTACTGCAAAAGTTTTGTTTTCAGAGACCTGATCCGCTGTGAGCATCGAGAACCAAGCTCAAAAAGGATTATCTGAATTGCTTCAAAGGTATATTGCATCGCTTTTGGATATTCAATGTTCATGGCATACAAAAGTCCAAAGAGATATGCAAAGGCAGTTGCAAGGTCAGGGAGGTCGTGAAGTATGATGGCCCCTTCCAGTACAACAGCTACTCTCGAACACTCGCACAGCTGATGTGGTGGAATCATCATCATCTTCGTAGACCGTCAAAATGCCAACAGGCACATCTCTGACGACTGCATCCACTGGGTCTGTCTCCTAACAAAAACCAGAGACATGATTAAATACAAAGGAAGACAATTCATTACACTGATATTCTACTTTCATCATTAGTGCTACTGACTTTCCCATTCAACTTAAGTGTTACTGGCAAAAATTATAGATGAGACCAGAAAGTGTGAGTGTCTGAATGTCAATGAAATTGTCTTTGTGGTGGACAACATTTATGCAGGAAGAAGCAGACAACACATGGATTTAGAAATGGTGCATGATTTCGTGAGGTACAGGCAACATGCATTGTGATAATCCAAAGGAGACAGATGCTATAACATGCTTGCCATTACACCTTAGCATACCAGTTACAAGAAGTAGTAAACTCACCCAAACCTATCTGGACTGATGAACTGTAATGAGAGAGAGCGCTTTTCAGCATTTTGAATGAACATCCTTGTAACATCTGGGGATATGTTCCACAAAGTGTATTACCCACAAAATGATAAGCCTAAGTTGCTATGAAATCATACCCTCAATGGTAAAAGCACAGCTACAATTTGCAAGTCTATTAAACACAAACACTACCACTTACCAAACACTTCAGGAAGAACTCAGCTGTGTCCTCGCGGATGAAGATGGGCAGGCCTCTCAGAGCTGCTGTCTTTCGTTTAGACACAATGTCCCTTGTCTACAGATTATGCACACACACACACACACACACACACACACACACACAGACACACAAAATTCATATCATGTGATATTGAAGATATTGATATTTCACATTTTATTCATACAAATTAAGACTTCTGTAGTTATTAAATTAAAAGCTAATTTGCTTAGATTTTCTGCAATGGATCATAAAGTATGAGCTTATCTTCATCCAAGTGATCAGTATAGGCAAACAAAATGTTCAAAGTCTAATAGCACAAGAAGAAATATTATAATTCATGTCTAGAGAAAATATCCATAAAAAAAAAATTGTGGCAAAAGCAAGTGAACTTTCTCCCCCCCCCCCCCCCCCAAAAAAAAAATGTGCGTTGCATATTTGACAAAATGGTTTGTGGGCTGCTGAAACAGAATGAATTGTGTGAAAACACAAAGTATGGCACAAAAAGGGAATAATTGAAGGACCTGCTTTATTTTGGGAAGTTGGTGGAGCATCATTATTTATAGCTGCTTTGATATCTCGGGTACTAGACAACATCACTGTGTAAATGAATTAACCCCCAAATTTAACAACATTTCAAAAGTATAAGGACCTTAAACAATGCAGTTTCTATAGAAAGTCGAAAGAATGGGCAAATAGCTTCTCAACTTTGAGCAGGACTGATTTAGTTATAAGGAAAGGCTAGTGGTTGTGCAAAATACCAGTTGGTCACGGTTTGGAAATTGAAGTGTACTCGTACAAAAAAATTACTTGGCTAAACTTCAGGCACTTTACTCACCTCTTCATCAAGCTGATCCAGAAGGTCTTCCATCACTGCACCAAACACTGCCTTCCTTGCCCGGTAGAGTCTTAATAGGCGAAGCACATATTTGTCAAGGGATGCATGGAAAGTTACCAGCAGATCCTTGCTTGTGACTCGATAAAATTCTTCAGAAATCTTAAAACAACGAACATCATAACTTTAAAACCTTTGAGTCAGGGTTTGCCAATAAATAATGAGAATGTACAAAGTCAAGTGAAATGTATTATGTTCTAGCCAAGCATTAAAAACAAAACCACCAAGAACAAATAAAACATACACAGAATAGGCTATAGGAACTGTGCAGCACAGAGTAGGACCACTACATTTAGGGTACCCTCACCATTTTCATTCTGACTTCCCACAACCTATTATACAAAAACCTTGTATCTGATACAGAATTTATTTATTTATTTTTTTCCTCCAGATTTTCTCCCCAATCTTAGTCGTGTCCAATTCCTCCCAGTCACTATGGGGCTCCCACATTAAGGCTACTACTACCATTCAGCCAGGAGGGCCGAAGACCACCACGTGTTTCCTCCGAACCGCGTGACGCCAGCCGACAGCATCTTTTTCGAACAGCTTGCTCATGCATCGTTAGGGGCGGAGTAACACACTCGGAGGAAAGCGCTAGGGTGTGTGTAAAATTCCTTGACTTTCAGATTTTCCAAGAATCTGGGAACTAGAATGAGCATTTAAATACAAGTAAAACCATGTGAAAAGCCTTACCTCCTCAAGAGAAAACAGCGCAGGCCATCTCTCCTGGATCGCTGACACCATAGGCTGCAGATCAACAATTTCCTTACGACGTAGGGAGAAGGTCAGCTCCATCTTCTGCCTTATCGCTGCCATGTTCCTTTTTCTTTTTTTAAACTGTTCTACCAGAGCAAGCCGCTCCTGTTCGAGTGTGTCATCATCATGGTGGTTTGGGTAGTCTGGGACATGGTTGACCTCTCCTCGTTTGGCCTTTTTGAGAGTGAATGGGCCATCTTCGCCATCTCCTCGTCGCCTTTTCCTGTTCACATCTACCTCATTGCAGCCTGCTTCAGGTTTTGCCCTGAAGTTTCCTAGCTTGTACCTGAGACTTGTTAGCCATGCATCACAGCCCGTTATGCTGTCTTTGTCCCTCAGGCATGGATACTTGAGAACTAGAGCAGATGCAACTGATGCTACTTCATCTTTCTCAGGATAGCCTCCTCTGATTTCAAAAATCGCCTGTGCAAGCTTATCCAAAATTTCAGTTTTTACATCTCTTGTCACATCAAGGGTCTTTTTTGTCTTTCCATAGATCTCATTTCCCTTACGTAATTTTAGCTCAACATCATAGGAGAGCTTTGGGATGGGGAATGGAGAGGGCCATTTAATGTCCTGTCTTAATGTACTCTTGACAGAATTGCTAGAACTGCCCTGAGTCTGGAGAGAACTGCCCTGAGTCTGGAGAGAACTGCCAGGCCTAAAATCTTCAGTATCAAAACTGGCTGTGTCCAAGGAGGATACAGATCCATTGATGGAATGGTCAGATAGGTTTTGAGGGGTTGAAGAGAGGGGAGAGTCCCACATAATATGTAGGACTGCACGTCCCTCTGGCAATTCAGACACTGTGGTTAACTGGCATAAAGAATTTCCGAAATCAGGATCTTCAAATTGGAGGGTGAAATTGCTCTTAAGCTGGAGTCTGTCTTTAAGTGTCTCAATAAGCTGGTCCACAGATTCTGGTTGTTCTGCCAGTTGGAGTCGTCTGGCTTCTTTGGGGGACAGGACTACACGAAGTAACAAAGTCTGGAAACAGGGGGCAAAAAGAAAGATTCAGCATTACTACAGCATAATGTTACTGATAATTAAAGACCAATTATAGTGAAAACTGCTGGCAACACACCATTTTCAGTTGCTTTAAATGAGGAGGAATGTCCTTGCAGTCACCATCAATTTCCCACCGACTTTATATGCTTGTGGAGGATGGTAATCCGTCAGCGCATCTGAAACCAGGGCTACAATTTCAGAATGTTGGTGTTCAACAAGTTCATAAGATCTGAAATGTTCGATGTACCACGACGCGAGCCTTTTACAAATGAACATCACTTCCTCTGTGTTGACAAGAATGAATACAATCTTATGGAATTCTGGTAATCCACTGCACTGCCCAGAAGATAAAATCATGCCTTCTGCATTTTTTGTACCATGTAGGTGAATCATTTTAGACAGAGACACATTGGTAAGATGTGGGTACTTCTCCTCAATATAGCACCTGAGTGATGCATCCAATTCTGAAACTTTGACCACTTTCACTTTTTCCACATAAAGCTTTGACTTGAAAAGGTTTGGGCTATCTAAATGGTACGCCAACATCTGCTGGTGTTTCGAGGAAAGGGTAAGCAGCACATTTTTCCAATTTTTGGTGTCATGGATCACCTTTTTAAAAAAGCTGTGCTTAGCCTCAAACCTCATCGTCCAAAAATCCACCAAAGTCCCATAACAGCGAATTAAATGTGGATAATGGTCTATAAAGTGATGTTTTGGCCTAAGTCGGAACTCTGGGAAGGTACTAGTGAGCAACTTGCGGTGATCCCAAAGTTTAGAGGACAAATAGCACAATGCTTCCTCTGTAAGCTTGTGTGAAACAACAATTTCAACAATTTCTTTCAAGTCCATTAAAATCTCCCAAGCAGGCTCATGCTCTGGTATCCTGGACCCAATAATAAAAGGAAGCAAGCGCAAGAGTGTCCAATTTTCATGACCGTTACCTCCAACACTTCCTTTATCAAAGCTTGCTTTTGAAATTTTGTTTGGTTTGTTTACTTTGTCCGTATATCTGTAGGGAAACAACTTTATGCAGTCATTTAGTAAATCCAACGTAATTAGACCTTTTGCTATCAGATTTTTCAAACACAAGGACAATTCCACAGGAACGACCCCCTCAAAAAAATCATGCAAAATATCTGGAGGATATCCATTTACTGGATGAAAGAACAGAAGATGCTTCCCCAGCACACACTCCCTTTTTACACCATTAATGATTTGAAGGTTCTCGTTCTGTCCAAGCTCCTTTAATAAGGTGTTATGTCCATCAATATCTCTCAATTGGAAATCATCTACATTAGCTGTGGCAATTTGGTCCTTACTCAGTAAACAAAATCGACAGAACTTCTCAACAGTAAAGCTTTCACAAAACCCTGCAAGACCATGTGCTCCAAGGTTATCAGCACACACACAAAATATAGTACACTTAACAAACCGCTCTAATTCTTCAACATATATTCCCTCTCGTTCTAGATGCATTATATCTTTAATCAGTGGCTCAAGAAATTTTTCATAGCCATATTGCTTAACATCAACACTTTTACCGAGGAGCGCCAGTTGAATTGAATGGAGACTGGATCGGAACTTGGCTGGTAAATTTAAAACAACCCAATAAACAGCAGTTATCTTATGAAGTATTCTTGAGGTGCCTAGAGGATTACACACTTCGAAATCGTCTGTATACAATGCCAAACTGATGCACTGGTCCTGCTGCCCAAGTAACTTATGGTCCTTGTAATACTTCCCGTCTTGAAAAGATTTATAGAATCCAGGTACAGAGTCTTGATCAAATTCTATTTGGCCCAAAAAATCTGGCCGCCTAAATAAAATCTCAAGTACTTTATTGACTGATACATAAACAAATGTGTTTTTATCAGCCGAGTTATAAAGATATTCTGTGGGTTCTATTACAGAAAAATGTTCACTGAAATACAAGTTCCTCCGGTGGTCTGTTGAAAGAGAACCTTTCTTTGCTGTTGTACACAGGAGTGGATTACTCACTATAGTACTGGAAATTTCTTGCAAAACCAAATCATTTACTTCAATTTTGTGTCTTGATAGGATCTCTTTAACACTTTTCACAGTTTCAATACTAGAAAAAGACAGAAGGTTATGCAAATCCTCTACAAGAGTCTGAATTGCACTTCTAGAAATATGCAACACTGTTTGCATAGATAGAAAGAGAGAAGCCAATTTGTGCTCAAGTGTCTCGCTATCCACATTTTCCTCAATCTCTTCAACCTCACCTGCTCTTACACAATCCTGTAATCCGGTTTCAAAATCAACTTGTTCATCATCACTTGCCTCATCTAAAGTGTTTCTTCCTACAGCTCGAAAATCTTTAAGTGTGCAATTTTTATGATTTCGACTTCTATGAGAACTTAAGGTTGGGCGAATGTTTGTTTTAAAGGTACATCGGCCAATGGGACATCGCACAGTTTCTCGATTCTTTAAATGCTGTCCAAGATGCTTCCAGAAAGTATTTACAGTGCAAATCTCTTTAAAATCACATAATTCACATTGAAATGTAGAATTTGGTGGATTTTCAGTGTCTCTGTGTGATCTTGACAGGTGTGATCGTAATGCACCAGGAGTTTTAAACACACATATACAGTCTGTGTGAATGCACGGCCAGTGAGAACCTGTTCCATGTCGAATGCGACAATGCTTCAGCAGCAACTCTTGAGAGGAGCTCACAAATTTGCAGAATTTGCACTGCATGCAATCCACTCCTGAAACACAGAAACAAAAAAAACATTATTATCTTTTAAATAATCCACATGTAGCCTACTTTGCTGCAAACTCTGTAAATTGTAATAACTATTGTAAAATTACTTGTTCGCTATATGTAGCCTATAAGTGACAACATTAAATCAATATAAGCCGATAAGAACGAGTCGTCTCGGAGAGTGATTCGTTAATTTTCAATCATGTGCAAATCACAGCAAAACCTCGGTAGGTTATGTACAGAAAACAGAATTGAGCGATTCTGTCTTGACTCTTCTACTCCGAGTCGTTCGTTCTTTTGTCACGTGACTCCCATAGATGCTATGCAGTACAATAGATTCAAAAGAGCAAATGACTCAGACTGGAAGATATGGTGGTGAGCTGCTCATTCTGTTTATTATAATATGTCCTTAGCTGCAATGTAATATTTTCATTACTGGAACTATAACCAAAATTTGTGTATGTAGACGTATTGGGGGTCTTTTTATTGAAAGTCCAACATTTTATTTTATTTCTGATCAAAAGAACGAAATGACTCAAAAAAAGATTCATTCATTTTGATGAACGAGATTCAAAGAACCGAGTCACTAAATGATTCAAACTTCCCATCACTAGAGGAGGAACAACTATATCGAATCATTTTAGTGACTCGGTTCTTTGAATCTAGTTCATCAAATGATGCTTTGCGTATGCGCGCCCAATAGAAAATGAACGAATCACTCTCCGAGACGACTCTGAGTCAAGTTAAAGATTCGCTCAAAAAGAAACAAATCGTTCATGAATGACCCATCACTAGTTTGTTGGGCAAACTTCATCACACGGCTCATTTTACCTTGTTCGGTTATAACTCACTACGAAGTTCACAATATATGACCCATAAATTAATTAAAATAAATAATAAAAACTAATTACTCGGTTAAACAAGCGTTAAAGAAAACTTCACACAGCTCTTGTCAGTGTCTCACTGTAGTGAGTGCAGTGTCTCGCAAGTCACGTTCGCTACGCTAGCTAACGACAACTAACAACGCTGTGCATGCCATGTTGCCAGCATGCTGTGGCAACATTGCATGCACAGCGTTGTTAGTTGTCGTTAGCTAGCGTAGCGAACGTGACTTGCAATGGTAACAGCAGCTAACATCGTCAGCTATGGTAAAATCAGTTTGTACAAAATGACTAAAACTTACTAAATCCATAGTACATCACAGACTATTTTTAATACGTCCCATCTAGTAAAATAAATAAAAGAAACACTACATACCAAACAACCAAGCAGTGAAGTCCTTAAAATCGCGCGTTCTTCGTCTTCATTTAAGCCCCTGCTCAGTGGTCCGGAAACCCCACAGAGCGCTGCAACGCGCATGTCTGTGACTTTGCCGTAATACCTACTCAGAAATCTTTGATGTAGTGGTTTAAAAATTCTTATGTAGTCAATATGGAGAGAAATTCGTTAGGTATACTTGGTTTTTTTCATTGTAAGTGAAAGATCTTGTTTCTGAGTAAAATGAATTAAAAAAGATATGTTACATCAACAATTGCCGGTTATATTTTTTACAGTGTGTATTTACCCTTTGTAAAATAGCATTAAAAATGATGGGTCGTGTATCGAGTGATTAAAAACAATACAAGGCACGTTATGATGAGGAAACTTTCTATCTCTTCCATTCCAGTGATTAAAAAATGGTAAAAATATCAATTTTGGAATCCACAGACGTTCAAACAGCAAAAGAACATGAGAATAATAATCAAAAGAATAATATTATTCTTTTTGCTGTTTATGTCCACCATTTAATAATGATTTAATTATCAATAATTAAAGCTGCTCACATCGCGCGCTTTCACTTTAAAAATGCAGTGTTTAAAGCAAGTATATGTCGCCTCTCTTTATGATTGATAAATATTCTGACTGAAACAAATCTGCTGGTGTCGGCTCATATCGGGAGCATTTTTGATGAAAGAGGAGAGTAGAAGGGGAAAACTGAAAGTGTGTACAAACAACAGCACAATGCATGTGTGTATGCATGGCTGAAACGTGGTTGTGAATAAACCTTTTAATGAATTTAAAACGTTTACGTGATCCCGCAGCACTTGTGCGCTCTTTAACTTTGCCGAGTTTTTTGATCTAAAGTCAGATGAACGTGCGCGCCGATATGAGAGATTAGATATCTCTTTCAGCAAACACATATTAATGGTGTTAAATAAGCGTTGTCTATGCGGCGCTGGGAGAAACGCACGCCGATGTGAGTCCCTAGCAAGGAGCATTTACTTACATCTAAACTGAGTCATTTACATAAATCACTGATCACATTTAAACAATTTATTCATACAGATGTACATGTTTTATAGGTTTGTTACTGAAGAACTGTGGCAGCGGGCACACCTAAAATAAATGCAGGATTATTTTTTTAATAGTTTTATATAAATAAAAATGCTTTCATAAATGTGGGCTACTGTTATCTACTTCAAATATTTGTTAAAACAGCCAGGAAACTCACTCTGACCATTTTAATAATTCATTGATAAATTAGTGATTCCTTTGGTTTCGGGTGTGCTGCTGAAGGTGATCATGTCATCTCGTCGTCTCCGCAGCAGTGAGCGCGCCTATACAGTGGGTGCACAGGCAGTATGCGACTTCTACCGTCGCAGCGTATGGCGTCAGCATTTGGGTTTGTGCGTTTGCTGGCTTTTACCGCTGAGTGGCGCTATATAACTATGGACTGACGCCTCAGGCATCAGTTCGTTCTCTCCAGGCTTAATGAGGCGCAGGTCGTCCACAGCTGCACGTCGTTGCAGATAAAATAAAGTGAAACATTGTAAATAAACGAATTCATAATCACAGTAGTAACATTACAGTACAAATTTATAATTAAAATTAAATTCAGTTTTTTAGGATCGAATTTAAGCAACGTAAACATTGTAAACTGTTTAATTACAGTAGAAAGGCTACACGTGTAGGGTCTTGTGTCATCTTATATTTTGTGTTCTTTAAATTTGTAGCTTTTATAAGACTCTACTTTTATTTAGGTGCACACACAATGACGAAAAAACTTCATGATTTTATTAAATAAATAAAGTAAACGGGGTTCTGTATTGATTTTGGTGAACTTGAGCGCGTCAGAAAATGAACCCAAACTCCGTGTATACTCGCCGCACAGACGTGAAAAATATATACTTATAGAAAGAGAAATATCTGCTTTAATATAAACTAATGAAAAAAATATATTAGATTATGTAATTCGTATGAGAAGTGAATTACTGTATAGGCGCGCTCACTGACGACGAGATGACATGATCAGCACAGCCGTAACCAAAGGAATCACTACCTTATCAATGAATTATTAAAATGGTCAGAGTGAGTTTCCAGCCTGTTTAACAAATATTTGAAGTAGATAACAGTAGCCCACATTTATAAAAGCATTTTTTATTTATATAAAACTATATAAAAAAATAATCCTGCGTTTATTTTTAGGTGTGCCCGCTGCCATAGTTCTTCAGTAACAAACCTATAAAACATGTACATCTGTATGAATAAATTGTTTAAATGTGATCAGTAAATGCTCCTTGCTACTGTAGTGACTGACATCGGCGTGCTGAAAGATCTAATCTCTCATATCGGCGCGCGCGTTCATCTGACTTATTATTTCAATTCATACTGTACAGCTGTTAGAATTGGGGCAGGGATATTATGCCAATATTAAATATTATATACGATATTAAATTTCAAGTGAGTTGGGAGTTTGCAAGGCAGAGAAGGATGCTCTTCGGAGTGAGTTGCGAGTTTGATGAGACGGCATAAATATTTAATACAGCAAATTAAATATTTTGGTTTATATTTTGGTTTATATTATATGGTTAATGTATTTTGGTTTATATTGCAAACGAATAACGAATCAAGAGCCTGTGATTATATTGCATAAATATTATTTTGTACAGACAAATATCTGAATTTTTATTTATTTATTTTTTAGATTTTTTTTTAAACAAATCTCTCAAAAATAGTAAGATGTATTTTGGTTTTATACTGCAAACGAAAAACGAATCCAGGGTCTTGTGTCATCTTATATTTTGTGTTCTTTAAATTTGTAGTAGATTTATTAAATGAAATAAATTACACTAAACGGGGTTCTGTATTGTTTTCGGTGAACTTGAGCGCGTCAGAAAATGAACCCAAACTCCGTGTATACTCGCCTCACAGACGTGAAATATAAGTACTGAAGTACTGTAGATAACAGCCCACATTTATAAAAGCATTTTTTATTTATATAAAACTATAAAAAAAATAATAATCCTGCGTTTATTTTTAGGTGTGCCCGCTGCCACAGTTCTTCAGTAACAAACCTATAAAACATGTACATCTGTATGAATAAATTGTTTAAATGTGATCAGTGATTTATGTAAATGACTCAGTTTAGATGTAAGTAAATGCTCCTTGCTATAGGGACTGACATCGGCGTGCTGAAAGATCTAATCTCTCATATCGGCGCGCGCGTTCATCTGACTTTAGATCAAAGTTAAAGGCGCACACGCGGGATCATGCAAACGTTTCCCCTCCTCTTTCATAAAAAATGAACAATCCGACACGAGCAGATTTGTTTCAGTCAGAATATTTATCAATCATAAAGAGAGGCGACATATACTTGCTGATTAAACACTGCATTTTTAAAGTGAAAGCGCGCGATGTGAGCAGCTTTAATTATTGATAATTAAATCATTATTAAATGGTGGACATAAAAAGCAAAAAGAATAATAATATTATTTTGATTATTATTATCATGTTCTTTTGCTGTTTGAGCGTCTGTGGATTCCAAAATTGACATTTTTACCGTTTTTTAATCACTGAAATGGAAGAGATACTGTACTGTAGAAAGGTTCCTTATCATAACGTGCCTTGTATTGTTTTTTAATCACTCGATACACGACCCATCATTTTTAATGCTATTTTACAAAGGGTAAATACACATGGAATAATTTTATTTGGTTTGTTTATTTATAAATAAAATTAAAAGTAATTAAAAACAGTGTAGAGTGATTAATAACACTACATGTTATGGTAAGAAAAATCTCATTCTTGCTCATTCTAGTTTCTCCGAGTGTATACTGTAGGTGAGAACAGCTATTCAGTATCATTTGCATTTGTATGTGTCTGACTTTGCAAAGCACACCTGTAAAACCTGTTTAAATGTAAATGCTCCTCGCTGCGCTGTTTGGGGGAGGGGCACGCTAATGACGATTTGGTCAGCTGTGTGAACGCTCGCCCTTTAGATGTTGCGCGCGCGCTACACGGGAAAAAATATGTTAGTATATCATGACTGAAATCATGACTGAAATATATGTTAGTATATCATGACTGAAAAAAGGTTATGTAATTTGTATAAAACGTGGATTACTACAGCGCATCCACTCACAGCCGAAACCAAAGACATCAACGGCTCTGCCTATTCAGAGGCTCTGCCTATTCAGTAAAGAAAAACACTACTGTTATTATTTCAATTCATAATGTAAAGCGGTTAGAATTGAGGCAGGGATATTATGCCAATATTAAATATTATATACGATATTAAATTTCAAGTGAGTTGGGAGTTTGCCAGGCAGAGAAGGATGCTCTTCGGAGTGAGTTGCGAGTTTGATGAGACGGCATAAATATTTAATACAGCAAATTAAATATTTTGGTTTATATTTTGGTTTATATTATATGGTTAATGTATTTTGGTTTATATTGCAAACGAATAACGAATCAAGAGCCTGTGATTATATTGCATAAATATTATTTTGTACAGACAAATATCTGAATTTTTATTTATTTATTTTTTAGATTTTTTTTTTAAAACAAATCTCTCAAAAATAGTAAGATGTATTTTGGTTTTATACTGCAAACGAAAAACGAATCCAGAGCCTGTAATTATATTGCATAACTATTATTTTGCACAAATACTGTAAATCTCTGAATAAAACAATGATATTTTATTCACAAATGTAAGATTGATGTCTTGATGTCTTAAACTCTAAGTATTGTCGAAATAATTTTTTTTAAAGCCCTAGTGCTGTTGTTTGCGCTGTTTTCTTTAATAATAATAACACGGGTCCTGAATTAGCGGACATCGGTGGCTCAGGAATCGATTTTTCCCTCCTTTTGCATGACAGCGTTAAGAAAGACGGCACTTTCTATACAAATTAAACATTGCACTAAATTATTTTAATAGCGTTTATTTCGACATGGGTTAACTTAACAATAACATGCCATAACAGACAAATATATAAATTAATATAAAATTAATATTAATTAATTAATTAATATCGCTAATATTTTCATGTAACATGTGGCAGTGAAACGAACGGGGTTTACAATCATAGTTGATGGACAAACAGCTGATAACACTCTTCACCAGCTTCAGAAACAATGTGAAGTGTCAGTTGTTGGGGTTGTATAGCACACTTATGGAATGAATACGATGAGATGACAGAGTGGAGGTTTAATACCTCTATCTCACACGCGGGGCCGTAAGTGCGGTTCATTATGATTCAGCGCGAGTTTTGATGCTGTTATTACGTTTCCATCTTACCACGCAAAAAAATAAACATGTTTAACATGTGGAAGCTCGCGGACCTTGCAGATTGTCGGGCGGCCACTCGAGGCGGATCACGATGCCTAATACCCCTCTCTCACCTGTGTGGCCGGACTCATCTCCGTGAGCTGCCGCGATTGCCCACGACGTTCCTTTAACGTTCCGCGAAAAACTAAACGTGGAATTTTTCACGCGGAAAGATGGAAACGTAATCACAGCGCAAAAACTCGGGGTGAATCATGATCAAGCCTGCGGCCACAGCGCGAGACCGTGCAGGTGAGATAGGGGTATAATACACCGCATCTCACAGTGAGCCAAACCGCATAAGTGAATACTGTAGGGGTATTAAACATTACAATCACCCAGAAACATGAATGGATGCGGGGTTTGAAACTCCCATGGTTATTTTCTCATTTAACTAAATCAAATTTCATAAAAATAAAACGTGTCAAAAGAAAAACCCATAAAGTCATGGATAATGGCTAATGATCAATGAAACATATTTTAAACAAAAAGCAGAGAGAAGCTGGACATCGGGACGGGGAGTGTACAGTAAGTACGACGCGTTGGTCTGGCACGCGCAGGTCTGAGCAGCTCAAGAAGCTCCATAATCTGTTGCCTTGGAAGGCAAAACTTTTATTTAAATATATTTATTAATAACGACCACAGGGAAAATATGAAAAGGGCTGAAGTTTTGTCTAAAGGAAAAATGTACATGACCCACACGGCTCCACGGACCGCGCCGTCTTCAGTTTAACACAACACCACGCTGTATCGCTGCCTAATTGTTCGCCACCTGTTTAATATTAATAGTGATTGGCAATTTTAATGCATTAGTCACATTATGAAATAGGCTAATTACAAGTCTCTCTATTAGTTCTGATATCAAATAAAATAAAATTCTTAAACAGGTCTAATGTAATGAGAGGCCCCGATTATACTGCATACATCTTTTTTATTGATTTATTTTTTTATTATCTATTCTGGAAGTTTGCTCTATTTGTTTTAGTTATTTCTATATTTAAATCTTGATGTCTTAAACTCTAACAACTGTAAGTATTGTCGAAATAATTTTTTTTAAAGCCCTAGTGCTGTTGTTTGCGCTGTTTTCTTTAATAATAACACTAAACAGATGAAAACAGAGAGTCTGTCTAAACAAAATAAAACCAATGTTTTCTAACTCATGTTTTTTTTAATATACAGTAAACATACAGTAAAACATCATTCATCATTAAAACATCACACAACTGAATCACAGAAAAAAATCAGCAAAAATATTATTTAGTACAAGGCAATCTTTGGATCCTTGATGAGACGGCATAAATATTTAATACAGCAAATTAAATATTTTGGTTTATATTTTGGTTTATATTATATGGTTAATGTATTTTGGTTTATATTGCAAACGAATAACGAATCAAGAGCCTGTGATTATATTGCATAAATATTATTTTGTACAGACAAATATCTGAAAAAAAACAGTTTTTTTTACGACGAATCTCTCAAAAATAGTAAGATGTATTTTGGTTTTATACTGCAAACGAAAAACGAATCCAGAGCCTGTAATTATATTGCATAACTATTATTTTGCACAAATACTGTAAATCTCTGAATAAAACAATGATATTTTATTCACAAATGTAAGACAATATTTGCTCGCACTTCGTCTGGCACTGAACCAAAATATAATGCAATGAGAGGCCCCGATTATACTGCATACATCTTTTTTATTGATTTATTTTTTTATTATCTATTCTGGAAGTTTGCTCCATCTGTTTTAGTTATTTCTATATTTAAATCTTGATGTCTTAAACTCTAACAACTGTAAGTATTGTCGAAATAATTTTTTTGAAAGCCCTAGTGCTGTTGTTTGCGCTGTTTTCTTTAATAATAACACTAAACAGATAAAAACAGAGAGTCTGTCTAAACAAAATAAAACCAATGTTTTCTAACTCATATTTTTTATATTTATAGTTTTACATGTTTGTTGGATGTGTAAATTATCATAATTGTAGTATTACTTCGCTACAACATATTGTTTTGACTTTATTATGACTTAAGCTCTGAATATATTTAAAAACCGATACGACGGAAAATGTCAATTTGCGCCACCTGGCGGTCATTTCACGAATTATTTTGAAATGCTCCTGGTTTATTTTGGCCGCTGCCGCGTTTCCACGGCGGTGAGTGCGACGGTAATGAGCAGTCTGGTTGTCACACCACTGTAATTCACTTCTCATACGAATTACATAATCTAATAATTTTTTTTCATTAGTTTATATTAAAGCAGATATTTCTCTTTCTATAAGTATATATTTTTCACGTCTGTGAGGCGAATATACACGGAGTTTGGGTTCATTTTCTGACGCGCTCAAGTTCACCAAAATCAATACAGAACCCCATTTACTTTATTTATTTAACAAAATCATAAAGTTTTTTCGTCATTGTGAGTGCACCTAAATAAAAGTAGAGTCTTATAAAAGCTACAAATTTAAAGAACACAAAATATAAGATGACACAAGACCCTACACGTGTAGCCTTTCTAATTACACATAATAAAAAGGTTCAGTGTGTTAAGGTTTACGTTGCTTAAATTCGATCCTAAAAAAACTGAATTTAATTTTAATTATAAATTTGTACTGTAATGTTACTACTGTGATTATGAATTCGTTTATTTACAATGTTTCACTTTATTTTATCTGCAACGACGTGCAGCTGTGGACGACCTGCGCCTCATTAAGCCTGGAGAGAACGAACTGATGCCTGAGGCGTCAGTCTATAGTTATATAGCGCCACTCAGCGGTAAAAGCCAGCAAACGCACAAACCCGAATGCTATAGCCGTAGGCCGTGACGGTAGATATCGCATACTGCTTGTGCACCCACTGTACATCATCATCAAAGATATCACAAAAAGTGAAGCATGAGAAAAAAATCTGCAAAAAATCTTGGGATTGTTGTAGGTGCATTTAATGCATGCTCCATACCATATTATGTTGTGGGATATGGCCTACCTAGAGGAGATTGGAAATCTGGAGAAATGGATCCAGAGAAACAATCTCCTCCTAAATGTCAGCAAGACAAAGAAGTTGATAGTGGACTTTAGTACAAAGCATGAGAGGAACTACCAGACCTCAGTCATCAACAGGAGCCCAGTGGATAGACTGGACAGCTTCAGATACCTCTGTGTTTACATTACGCAAGGTCTGTCATGGTCCTATCACATCATGACCGTGGTGAAAAAGGCCAGGCAGAGTCTCTACCACCTTCAAAACTTCATACTGCCCTCCAGGGTGCTCAGGAATTCCTACTTCTGCACCATAGAGAGCATCCTGACAGGAAACATCACGACTGGTTTGGAAACAGCACCATGCAGAACAGATGTGCTCTACAGAGGGTGGTGCAATAATTGAGCGCATCATCCGCACCGAGCTCCCTGACCTGCACTCAGTCTACAGCAAGCGGTGCTGGACCAAGGCCAGAACCTCAGCCACCGCAGCAATGGACTGTTCTCTCCGTTGCAGTCTGGAAAGCGATTCCGCTCCCTGAAGGCCAACTGAGCAGGAGTTTCTTCCCGCAGGCAATAAGGTCTATCAACCAAAACACAACACAGGACAAATACCATTTTTTAAAAAAACATCCACAACTATGACACTTTCTTCGCTCTCGTCCTGGACATTAATGGACACATTCATGCACTCTTACACTACATTTGCACACAAGTCACTTTAATAAGATGCTTTTCATGCATATAGCACACCCCCCAGTCATTTTTCATATTTTTTCTCTATTTAGACTACATTTCTATATTTTCTATATTTAGTACATACTATTTTTATTTTAATCCTAGTTAATTTGAATTTATGTTGTATTTATATTTATTCATATTCATCTCTTATCTATACTGTAAGCTTTTATTTTTAAGGTCATGGGCGGTCGTACAGTGGTCACCTAATCGGAGCTTTGTTTTTACCGTCGCCGCGCTCGGCGACAGCATTTGGGTTTGTGCATTTGCTGGCTTTTACCACTGAGTGGCACTATATAACTACAGACTGACACCTCATGCCTTAGTTCATTCTCTGCCGCATTAATGAGACACGTTCCATTAAATAATACACGTAGTAGCCGATAACATCAAGTGAAACACTGTAGTTGACCGAATTCATAATCACAGTACTAAAATTACAGTACAAATGTAGAATTAAAATTAAATCAAATCTTATTAGGATCAAATTTAAGCACAGTAAATATTAACACAGTGAGCCTTTAGATTTTATCATGTGTAATTAGAAAAGAAGTGTGTAGGGTTTTATTGAAATATAAATTTCTAAACCAATAAGATCAAATCTTATCAAAACAGGCTTACTTCGTCACTTATCTAGAGCTTGCTTTCAAAGTCGAGTGGCTTATTAACGTGGCTGGGGTGTGTTGTCTGATTGGTGTAGTGGTTAGAGCGCTCGGTCAGAGATTTACAAAGTGCCGGTTCGAATCCTGGGAGATGTTGTTTAAAAAATTGTTTTATTTTAATTATAGCAAAATTAAAATACAACAAAATAAAATGTTTTATTTTGCTTTTGCTTCAGCATACTATAGAAAAAACAGCAAACTCGCACGCAACCAGCTTGTATTCTTTAAATTTAGGGGAGTGACGACTCGGTCTGCTGTTGCTGCGTGTGTGTGTGTGTGTGTGTGTGTGTGTCATTATACTGATGAAAAGTGGTGGATTATTCAGTGAAACGAGGCTCAGCCCGAGATCATATTAACGCTGATTAACGCCAGCCGGCACGAATACGCGGCTCCATCCCTTTCCCACCTATTCAGGGAGCCTACGGAGTGAGCGAGTAACGATAGTCAAATTGATGGGTGTGTGCCCAACTCACGTTACTCGTGAGCCGCCTATTCATGCCGGCGGGTGATAATTAACGTTAATATGATCTCGGGCTTGCTCACGATGCTCAACATCTATAAAAATAGCAAAGTATTGTGTATAGAGTGATAAAAAAAAAATATCTAACGCATGTTATGATAAGGAAAATCTGTAAAGAACAGCAAGTAGTAAGACGTAAGTAAGAAGAGTCATGTGAATGGGGAGGGGTGCTATTTACAGTTATTTGTAGTTTATCTGAATGTAGAGGTGAGAAGGCATGGGGAGGCATGAAGTATCTGCATTTGAATGGTGTCTGTCTGTGTAAGGCACACAGAGTAACACTAAAACAACAACTTAAAATTAATAGGAATAGGAGGCCCTGATGCTGCATAAATATTATTTAGTACAACAAAAATTCTCCGCGCTCTGGAAAACTTTATTAGACTACATAGGAAAATAAAAAGGAGGATAACGATACCGGCTTTATATTAAATTAACAAATATTGTAAATAAACAACAATAACCCATGTTTAGAAAATATTTCTTCTTTAGACAATAGAAAATAATCCTGCACCTGTTATTAGTGTTTGTCAAATTTAACTCTTGTCAAAATAATAAAAATGTTTCTTACAAGCCCTTGTGTTGTTTGTGCTGTTGTTCTTTAATAATACACATAATCAGATACAAACAGTCTTTCTAAACGAAAATTAACCAATGTTTTTTTATTTTGCTCAGCATACTATAGAAAAAACAGCAAACAAACAAACAAAAAAAACATTGGTATAGGTTTAATATTCAGTGCACACCGTTTGTACATCTGTTATTTTACAATTATATAATAACACTCAGAAATACCTTTTATTTGGGGTTAAGTGACTGATGTGCCTAACATCTTTCAGCTGAGCCTCGTTTCACTCAATAATCCACCACTTTTCATCAGTATAATGACACACACACACACACACAGCAGCAGCAGACCGAGTAGTCACTCCCCTAAATTTAAAGAATATAAACTGGTTGCGTGCGAGTTTGCTGTTTTTCCTATAGTATGCTGAAGCAAAATCAAAATAAAACATTTTATTTTGTTTCATTTTAATTTTGCTATAATTAAAATAATTTTTGTTTTAAATAGCATCACCCAGGATTCAAACCGGCGCTTTGTGTATCTCTGACCGAGCACTCTAACCGCTACACCAATGGGGCACTTAGAGACAACACACCCCAGTTAATAAGCCACTCGACTTCTTTGAAAGCAAGCTCTAGATAAGTGATGAAATAAGCCTGTTATAATAATTGCACGTGTATTCTATATGTTTTCAACTTGGTGTTATTTGATCTTATTGGTTTAGAAATTTATATTTCAATAAATAGTAAACTTGGCCGATTTCGTTCTAATTTTTTGACAAGTGGGGCTTGAAAATTCTCCCACTCCCTTAAGTGGGGAATAACAGAAAATGTTTGAGAACCACTGCTGCGTCCTGTGTGTGCTTTACAATGCCAGACAACATTCAAATGCAAATTATTCACCTTCCCCCTATACATTCAGGACCTCTCACCACTTCCCCTATCTGAGGCTCTTATGCCTCAGACTTTCAGTCAGGGGCGGACTGGGACCAAAAAGTGGCCCTGGACTTTCTGTCCCACAGCAGCCCACATCATAATACACTGGCTCATTAATGTAGAGATATATTTTAACACCAGTTACTAGTATAAAAAAATAACACAATACGGAAATCAATGCTATTTAAACATATTATTTGAAGTATCACTGAAGATATATTGGGTCATATTAGTAAAACAAAGAAACAAAGGAAAGAACATCAAGACAAACTACATATAAATCTATAAAGACAATATTTTAAAAAGAATGGCAATAAAACTGAACAGGTAAGCTGAAATAAAATCAGTAGCAGCATTACTTTTGAATTAATATTGTCTACCATAATAATTACTAGCAGGAGGTAATGCTGCTACTAATTTTATTCAAGCTTACCTGTTCAGTTTGATTGTGATTCTTTTCACTTGGCTCTGGTAGATCAGGGGAGACGTGTTGGTCATCATCAGCAGGCACTGGTTCATCATCACTGACCTGCTGCACTTACAGTTTACACTGATGAGTGGTAGATCTTACACTGCATCACGATGATACCCCCTGCCAAATGTTCATGATATTTAATTTGTCTTTTCCTCATAAAGTGTTTAGGTCAAATTCCACCCATACAAGTGTGACAAATATGCAAAGAAAAAAATCAGGAAGGGGAAAATACTTTTCCACGGCACTGCACATATAGTCAGATTGTTCCACTAGGATGAAACTGTGCCAGGTGGAGTTAAAGCACTTTGAAAATCACACTAACTTTACACTGATCTGAATAACTTTGAATAATGAACTTATTGTTCTTTCCTTTTCTTTTCTTTTTTTACAAATAAGACCAATATATGTTCAGTGATACTTTTTATTTACATTTTTGTTTGTTATATTTCTATACTAGTATGTGGTTTTAAACAAATAATCTCCACTTTAATGAGCCAGTGTATTCTTCTTCCTCCTTTTAAATGGCAGAATCTGTTCATTTGAAGCATTTCACAGCATCTACCTCTAAAGCTTTTTCTTATTTTCGTGTACTTTTCAGTTCCTCCTTTTCATTCATTGAAATTATTAATTTGCTCAAACAACTTCGCTGCATCGAGAAAGGATCAATATCTCTCCCTCCGTAAATTAAAAGTAAAGGTGTCTAGTTAATACAGAGGGATCAAAACAGGCGCTTGCGCAGTAACAAACACAGTTAGCTTCTCTGCTTTGTTTTTAATGTTGCTCGCAGCAGCGTAAGAGCCCGTTAATTCATTTACTGATGAGATGGACAAACTGCTCGATGTCCGTTCTTTATTTAGCTGCATTGTCAGGTTATAGTACAAACTTTCGGGTAGATCCTGCTATTAAATCAAACTAAAAACGAGTGAAAAGAATACAAAACTCAGACTCTATATCCCAGCTTACATCTCGCATTCAACTTCACACACACCAGACCTCATTACCCACAATGCATCTCCCACACTGGACTACACTGCCGTAAACAGCTGTCGTAACTCAGCCGCGCACTCCTCCATATGATTTGGAAAGAGATGCAATATTATGGTTTCCGTCATTTTTTATATATTTGTGTACTGACTGGGCCGGACTACACTGGCCAGCGGCCCACCGGGAAAACTCTCGGTACTCCAGATAGCCAGTCTGCCCCTGCTTTCAGTGATTTCAATTTGTGTAATTTTTATCTTCCGGATTCTAGATTCTAAAGTTGACATGGTTACCTTTTTTAATCCTTAGAATGGAAGAAATTGAGATTTTCCTTATGATAGCATAAATTGCATTGTTTATAATCTGTAAAATGTTACCAATATTCCTTGGTATTTTTATTTTAAAAAATCTGTTATTTTACAACTATATAAGAACACTCAAATACCTTTTATTTGGGGTTAAGTGACTGATGTGCCTAACATCTTTCAGCTGAGCCTCGTTTCACTGAATAATCCACCATTTTTCATCAGTATAATGACACACACACACACACACACACACACAGCAGCAGCAGACCGAGTCGTCACTTAGACCCAGAAGGTCACAAGGAGTTCAGTCCTGTGAAACATGCAAACATATCTCTTATTACCTCACACTCGCTTTTCCCAAACAATCACAACGGTGGACGGACAGGTGGCTGGGGTTTTGGCTGGTTTAAATAGGAACACACAAAAGGGATACACAGGTGAATCTACTTATTGATAATAGTGAATGACATACACACACAGACACACTAGAGGGAGACAAAACGGCGGCTCAGTAGTCCGGAGAACCGGATCTTCTTCCCTGAGGCCGAGGTGGCCCAGATGTTACAATAAAATTTTTTTTTAATTTGTTGAAAGAAAGATGGTGTGCAAATATGCATAAAAAGTGTCTTATTAAGGTGCCTTATTAAAGTGTCTTATTAAAGTCCCCTGCTGGGTCTTAAGCCCGATTCGGACAGGACTAGTTTTACAGGGGGTCATTAGAGAAATTTCTGTTTCACAGACGTACTTTGTGATTTTAATCCCGTCTGAATCTGCCATGTCTGTCTTTCTCTCACACGACCTCTGTAAAAATTCCAGAGCAAATGACCTACTTTTGATGACTTACTTCAGCAAACTCTGCGGTCCCCTAAGAAATCACAACGGAATGTCTGTGATTGCCGAATTTTTTTTTTCAAAAGCGCGTTTTCTTTTGTGTTTTGGTCAACGTGAGCTACCATACTATCACTAGCGCGCCGGTATTCAAGTTTGCGCACCAATAATGGATGTAGATGTGGACATATGGTCTTGTGCAATGCCCACATGTAAAACACAGAGACTCCTATCTCCGTAATAAACACGGAGATGTTGGCCCAGTCTGAATGCGTACATGAAATGACAGACGTTGTCTGAAAAAAAATCTAACTCAAATGTCGTTTGGAAAACTAGTCCAGTCCGAATAGGGCTTTAGTGCACGTCTCTTACTGGTATACACTACCGTTCAAAAGTTTTAGATCACTTTCTAACTCCATGATCGTTCCTGATTTTTCTTTCTTACTACATTGTAAAGGAATGCTGAAACCGTCCAAAAAATGCATTAAACTCCTTTGAACAGTTGATATTGAGATGTGTCTGCTACTTATGCTCTGTAAAGACTTCATAACGCCTCTAATCTGAGGTGCTGTTAATGCTGATAACTCTAAATGAACGTCTCGTCTGCAGCAGAGGTAGGTTTTGGTCTCACCCTCCTGGGATGGCCTTCATGAGAGCCAGTTTCATTAAGGTGCTTGACGGATTTTGCAAATGCACTTGACAATACTGTTCTTGCAAGAACTATTACAGAAAGGTTGACCTGTGTGTCTTAAAGTGATCTAAAACTTAACAGTAACAGTAGAGTAACGTGCGCATGTACTGTTAACTATAACATTGACCATGTGTGTTCACAAAAAACATATTTTATTTTGCGTTTGTATGGGTGTGTGTACAGCAGGTGTGTGTCATGATTCTATTTTTTTTTACTTTACAGCAGTAATTCCGTTAGCGTGCATTCTTTTTGGAAAAGTTTTATTAGCGATGTTCCTCGCAAATTTTTGCGATAAAACAGTCCTTCTGTTAATGTGTGTGTGTGTGTGTGTGTTATGACCTCAAGGGGTCAGCCGCAACAGAACAAGGGAACTGAATAAGCTTACACCATAGAGATTAGTTAAATTGTTTTTTTCTTTTTCTTTTTCTTCAAAGGATTTTTCTTCAGGGGAAGACAAGGCCAAAACAATAAATAAAACTGACTTGGTTTTAAACCTAAGTAACCTGAAATTAAATTAAAGAAAACAAAATGCAAACTAGCTTACCTGTCTCCCTAAACAATAAGCAGAGTGAAAATATATACAAAAAGAAATGGCGTCTAACCCCCTACTTCCCGTATGAAAAGAGTTAAGTTATTTACAATCTATTCACAAAATGCCAATGCTAACATGCAGCCAAATCAGATAAAACATGCAGCCAGTTCAGATAAAAAGGAGAGTCAGTCCGTACTTCCGGGGTGAACGCTGGCGCTCTTAGCTGCCGCTACTTTCTGGAGTGATTTGTTTGTTTGTTTCTCTTGTGTTTGTCTGATGCATCTCCATAATTCTACCGTGTGTTGCTGCACATGTGTAGTAGTCTAAACTACAGCAGTGTTTTAACCTGACCGGTCTGCTAACCGGGGTTACTGTCGGCTCCTGTATTATGTATTATACCTGCCACTGGCTCCAAGTGCCTATTTCCAGCTATTAAACTATTCTGTGAACTTCGCCAGCTGTCGCAGCTTTTTCCAGCTGTTCTGGCTCACTAGTGATCCCCGGTCATGGACTCTGGCGCTCAGCCGCTGCCTTAACTATTCTGTCCGTGACTACATGTCGGCTGTTCTCGCTATTGGTGGTTACCTGGTTCGGACTATCATTTGACCTCATTTATTAGCTGCTCTCTGAGCTGAGTGCCACACCATCTTTCTGTGACCTACTGCCCTGGGCCTCTAATCAGTGGGAAATATGAGGCTTGTTGACTTGCAGGTCCTGGCTATATCTGCTTGGATCATCCACTCACTCATTTGTAATCCAGTAGCTTCAATACTACGATATACGGCATCAGAACTTCTTCAACTTCGGTCTTGTCATTCTCAACCACCATCAGCACTGCTCTCATATAAGCATATCATTAACATACCTCGCCATAAATATGTCCACCGGGGCTCTCATCAGAATTACAACTTCGACGATACAAGAGCAATACGCTCATTCTGGACTTCAAAACCTCGTCCACCAAGAAAAACTATACGTTATGTTGACCACAACGTGTTGGCGCACCCCATCAGGTCTCCTGATACAAGTACTGTTTCTAGTGCTATTCTCTTTTTTGCCTTGTGGAACCTGCGATCATTCACAACTAAAGGTCCTGTGCTTCATCATTTACTATGTGAACATAAGTTTGATTTCCTGTGTTTAACTGAGACTTGGCAGCATAAGGATGACTTTACACAGTTTAATCAGTCTAACCCAACAGGATATACTTATGTTTGCAAACCTCATACTACTGGTCGCGCTGGAGGCCTAGCAGTGATATACCGCGAGAAATGGTAAGTGTCGCATGTTTCTGCACCTGAGTTTACCTCTTTTGAGTCCATGGTTTCTACAAATCAATGGTCCAGTTCCGACCATTCTTGTTGATGTTTATCATCCTCTTAAGGTTAATAGCAAATTTTTTAATTATTTTTCAGTGTTTTTAACCTATATTAGTTCTCTGTCTCCTAATGTGATTCTGGTTGGCGATTTTAACATACATGTTGACAATGAATCTAGTGCATGCACTAAGGATTTTTTGTCTTGTCTTGACAGTTTTGGCATACAGCAATACACTGATTTTCCAACTCATCTGAAAGGCCACTCATTGGACCTTGTTTGTTGTTCTGGTATTACTCCCGGTGGTCTCACCACGTCCGACCTAACACTTTCCGACCATTTTCTGGTTTTCTTTAAAGCTTGCTTAATTCTAGCAAAGCCCAATAACCGACGTACCATCACATTTCGGAATACTAAGAACATTGACACAATGGCATTTGGCATTTAATTTTACAATGGCATAGTAACTCCGGATGGTTTGGTTTCTCATTACAATGAAGCGCTACATTCATCATTTGATATGCATGCGCCTATAAAATCCAGAACTGTTTCATTTGTAAATTCTGCTCCCTGCTTTACATCTCATCTGCTCAAGGTCGCCATCTAGAACGGCGTATTAAAACGCATTAAAACCGGACTTGTTCACAAAGAAATGTATTCTGACCATATGAAACAATACAAAACCGCTATTAATACAGCTAAATCCGAGTACTATTCAAATCTGATCACATCTAATGAAGGTAATACAAGAACTCTCTTTACTGTTGTTAAAGACATTTCAAACCTCCTGATTCTCTACCTGTACAGTTACATATAGCTGAACTATGTAACACATAAGCTTTCTTGTGTAGGTAGCTGGTGTTGAGGGACCAGCTGAGGTCCTTCTCTAGGTGGACACCCAGGAATTTAGTGCTTTCGATGATTTCCACAGAGGACCCATTGATGCTCAGCGGAGAATGCCTCGTGTCCTCCTAAAGTCAACAACCATCTCCTTTGTCTTGTCAACATTCAGAGACAGGTTGGTGTTTTTATACCAGTCCGTTAGCCTCTGCACTTCCTCTCTGTACGCTGACTCATCGTTCTTGCTAATGAGACCCACCACATTCATGTCATCAGCGAACTTAATGATGTGATGCGAACTGTGTGTGGCTACACAGTCGTGAGTCAGCAGTTTGAACAGCAGGGGACCGAGTACACAGCCTTGTGCTCAGTGTGGTGGTGCTGGAGGTGCAGTTCCTGATACGTACTGACTGAGGCCTTCTGGCCAGAAAGTCCAGCATCCAGTTGCAGAGGCCCAACAGGCTCAGCTTCCCGGCTCAGCTTCAACAGGCTCAACAGGCTCAGTTTCCCGCTCAGTTGTTGGGGGATGATAGTGTTGAATGCTGAGCTGAAATCTATGTAAAGCATTCGAACGTATGTGTCCTTCTTGTCCAAGTGTGTGAGGGCAAGATGGAGTGTAGTGGAGATGGCGTCGTCCGTTGAGCGGTTAGGACGGTACGGAAATTGCAGTGGGTCCAGTGAGGGGGGCAGCAGGGTCTTGATGTGTCTCATCATGAGCCGCTCGAAGCACTTCATGATGGTCGGTGTAAGTGCAACGGGACGGTAGTCATTGAGACAGGGCCCAGTAGACTTCTTGGGCACGGGGACAATGGTGGTGGCCTTGAAGCACGTGGGAACCACGGTGCTGCTCTGAGAGATTTTGAAGATGTCAGTGAGAACATCTGCCAGCTGTTCAGCACATTCTCTGAGCACTCTGCCTGGGATGTTGTCTGGTCCAGCAGCTTTACGTGGGTTGACTCTGCGTAGAGTTTTCCTCATCTCAGCTGTAGTGAGACACAGCACCTCATCGTTCGGAGGAGAGGTGGTCTTCCTCGCCGCCACGTCGTTCTGCCTGTCGAACCAGGCGTAGAAGTTGTTCAGCGCATCTGGGAGGGAGCCGTCACCATCACAGGCAGGTGATGTCGTCCTGTAGTTTGTGATGGCTTGTAAGCCCTGCCACATGCGCCATGTGTCGCCGCTGTCTGTGAAGTGGTTGTGGATTTACTGGGCGTGTGCGCACGTCGCCTCTCTCGAGAAAGTTTGGTCCTTGTTCTTCTAAGGGCCACCTTTTCTCCCGCTTTGAAGGCAGAGTCTCGGGTCCTCAGAAGGGCACGCACTTCAGCAGTAATCCACGGCTTCTGGTTGGGTCGTGAGATGATTTTCTTGGAGTCAGTGATGTCATCGGTGCACTTGTTGATGTAGGTGGTCACTGATGACGTGTACTCCTCCAAGTGAGTGAAGTTGCCGTAAGTTGCAGCCTCCCTAAACATGTTCCAGTCAGTGCTCTCGAAACAGTCCTGAAGAGCAGAGATGGCTCCTGCTGGCCTGGTTTTCACCTCGTCAGAACCGGTTTTGAATCCCTGACAAGTGGTCTGTATGCTGGAATTAGCATAACAGAGATGTGGTCCGAGTAGCCGAGGTGGGGGCGGGGCTCTGCCCGATATGTGCCGGGGATGTTTGTGTAAACAAGATCCAGCATGTTTTCCCCTCTCTTTGCAAAGTCCACATACTGATGGAATCTAGGAAGCACTGACTTGAGATTTGCATGGTTGAAATCTCCAGCATCAATAAACAGTCCATCCGGGTGTGTATTTTGCAGTTCACTGATCTTTGCATACAGTTCCCATAGCGCTTCCTTAGCATTAGCGCTAGGTGGAATGAACACTCCGATAATGAAAACCGTGGTGAATTCTCGTGGTAAATAAAAGGTCTGCATCTAACAGTCACAAACTCCACCAGCGATGAGCAATAACTAGAAACTAGCACAGAGTTCTTGCACCATTTTGCGTTGATGTAAACACACAAGCTGCCACCGCAAGTCTTACCGCACAGAGCTGCATTTCTGTCGATGCGAAACGAGGCTAGCCCGTCTAGCTGAATAGCGGCGTCCGGTACTCAGCGTGTCGCTGAGCCATGTCTACGAGAAAACAAAGACACAGCAGTCTCTAACCTCACGCTGTGTAGCCTGCTGGAGTCAAATGTAGTCCAGTTTATTGTCCAGGAAGCAGACATTGGATAAGATGATGGACGGGAGAGCCAGGCGGCTAGGGTTTGTTTTTAGCCTAGCACAGACTCCCGCCCGCTTTCCATGCTTCCGCTTCATCGCGCACCACTTTTGATGTCCCCTCCTCCGGCATCAGGCAACGCCGAGACTTCGAGGCCTGGTTCATGTAGCAAGCCGAGGTCACATAGCTTTTCCCGAAGCTCATCTTGGATGTCGATAACCGGGTTATTAAGGTTGAAAAGTGTCAGCTGTTGTATGTACGGACACCAGTTGCGACGATATCCATACACAGGGTAATATAAACACGCTACACACAAAACTTAAACAACGTAGCACCATTTTGAGTCTGGAGCGGCCGCTACGCGCTACTGCCGCCCCGCCATCTTGGATTCAACCAAGAATATTCATATCTCTCTCACCACACTCAATTTGTTCAGCTAGGCCAAATCAAATCTATATCTTTACCCATCACTGCAGGAGTCCCTCAGGGGTCACTCTTGGGGCCCTTACTCTTTATCATCTACTTATTGCCCTTGGGGAAATTTTTTTCGGAAATACGGTGTCCAATTTCATTGTTATGCTGACGACACCCAGCTCTATATTTCCTATAAACCTACTCCTGACCTTCCTCCATCTTCTCTTTCAAATTGTTTACCTGAAATTAAATCTTGGTTCTCAAATAATTTTCTTAAACTCAACAGTAGTAAAACCGAAATACTCCTCATGGTTACTAAAAATAGTCTATCGAAGGCCAGTAGTTTTTCCTTATGTGTTGATGGTTCTACAATCTCTCCTTCAACACAAGTTAAAAGCTTGGTTGTTATCCTTGATAGCACCCTATCCTTTGAAGCACACATTAATACACTCACTAGGACAGCGTACTACCACATCCGACAACTGGTGAAAGAATATGACCACATCTACACCAATAGTTAAATATGGTGGTGGTCTGAGGCTGTTTTGGTGCTTCAAGACCAGGGGTTCAATCTTAGCACATCGCTAACTCAGATAGCTGGATTTGACTGTTGTGGATTTGTCCTGATCTTGGATTGTTTCATTCTCCGATGCGCTTCTCGCATTTGCTGTCATAGCAACATGTCCGTAAGCTTAAGCCTGCTCGGAAGCAGGTTTATTTCATGTAAACAGGATTTAGGCTGCACCCCTTGGCTGGTAATGATAGGTTGAAATGGGAAGGACACATCCGATTGGTTAAAGAGCACGACTGACGCGGACTGACTCACGTGGGAAAAGAAAAGTTTAATCACTATCAAATATTATATTAGAACATAAATTCATAGGTTTATCATTATCAAATATGATATTACTATTCCCCTCCTTGAACCACCACCTTATCGTGGTGGAGGATGCCGGTCAGACCCGGTAGACCCAAACGTATTGTGACGGTCTGCTGGGAACTTCTGGCAGAGTCCCCTGTCAGGACGAGCTTCAACTCCCACCTCTGGCAAAGCTTCAACCACGTCCTGGGGGAGGTGGGGGACATTTAGTCCGAATGGACTATGTTCCGCGCCTCCATTGTCGAGGCGGCCGACCGGAGCTGTGGCCGTAAGGTGGTCGGTGCCTGTTGTGGTAGCAACCCAAGAACCCGTTGGTGGACACCGGCGGTGAGGGATGCCATCAAGCTGAAGAAGGAGTCTTACCGGGCCTTTCTGGCTGGTGGCACTCCGGAGGCAGCTGATAGGTACCGGCAGGCCAAGCGGAATGCGGCTTCGGTGGTTGCTGAGGCAAAAACCCGGGTGTGGGAGGAGTTTAGGGAGGCCATGGAGAATGACTTCCAGAAAGCTTCGAAGGGATTCTGGTCCACCATCCGGCGTCTCAGGAGGGGAAAGCAGTGCACGGTCAACACAGTGCATAGTGGGGATGGTGCGCTGCTGACCTCGACTCGGGACATTGTGGGTCGGTCGGGGGAGTACTTCGAAGACCTCCTTAATTACACCAACATGCCTTCTGATGAGGAAGCAGAGCCTGGGGACATAGAGGTGGACTCTTCCATCTCTGGGGCCGAGGTCGCCGAGGTGATCAAAAAGCCCCATGGTGGCGGGGCCCCGGGGGTGGATGAGATCCGCCCGGAGTTCCTCAAGGCTCTGGATGTTGTAGGGCTGTCATGGTTGACACGTCCCTGCAACATTGCAGGAACATCGGGGACAGTGCCTCTGGAATGGCAAACCGGGGTGGAGGTCCCCCTCTTCAATTATGAGCTTCCTGTTTTCTTATCGTTGCCGCGAAAGTTTCGCGTTTGTATCAGCATTTAAATTACATCGCTTTATACAATAACAATATTAATAGCAACTAGCTTTTACATCTCCATACTATTCGGCTTTGCCTTTTTTCTGCAATTTTTGGAGAACACGCGAGTTTCCTCGTCTAAGAACAACAAACGGAATTCATCTCCAAACAACTAAAACTCCGACACAGAGGTACGTTATCATGTCTACCATTCAGCTCGTTCAGTGTGTAGAGTGCAGGATGTTTAGACATTCTTCCTCCGTCATTAGCGATAATTTTATTTGTGATAGGTGTGTATTAGTGAGCACTCTGACGGAGAAGATATCAGCGTTAGAGGAGCTCATCCAGACTTTAGAGAGGGTTAGAGAATGTGAGAGCAGCGTTATTCCTGTAGTGGACAGTCTGGGTGCCGCAGGCAGAGATAAACAGCCCCCGACTCCGGCATTAGAGCCCTCACAGCGGGGCGAGTGGGTGACGACTCGGCGGCATACTCGTTCAGCCAAAGCTAACGCTAAGGCTAGCCCACCGGAGCACACCTCCTCTGCGCCTCACGTGTCCAACAGGTTCGCTCTCCTCAGTGATGCACCCGCTGAGAAACCTGAAAGAGCTCTGGTTATAGGAGACTCTATACTGAGGCATGTGACATTAGCTAGACCTTTAGGGGCACCAGCAGCAGTGGTTAGGTGTATCCCGGGAGCCAGAGCACCGGACATAGCAGGTAATCTCAGGGCTCTAGGACAGCACAGGTTCTCTAAGATAGTGGTACATGCTGGAGCTAATGATATACGCCTTCGTCAGTCAGAGGTTAGTAAGAATAACTTTACAGAGGTGTTTAAATTAGCGAAGGCGATGTCCGATGAAGTAATATGCTCTGGTCCCATCCCAATGAGACGTGGTGACATAGCTTACAGCAGGTTATGGTCGCTGAACCGCTGGATGTCCAGGTGGTGCTCCGAAAACAATGTGGGCTACATAGATAATTGGAAGACCTTTGAGAGCAAAGCTGGCCTGTTAGGGCGGGACGGTGTCCATCCCACTCGGGAAGGTGCTGCTCTCATTTCCTGTAGTATAGCTCATAGTCTCAGTAGAGGTCTAGTTAATCGGTGACAATCCAGAGCCCAGGCCAGGGAGCAGACAGACAGGCTAAACCAACCGTCTGCTAGCTGCATATAGTCGTCACTCAGGGTTCACCATATTGAGACTGTGTCTGTTCCCTGAGCTAAGCAAAAATGTAGAAAGACTCAGAAAGTCTGTTTCAATAATCTAATTAACATAAAGTCCACAAACTCCGATCATACTGAATGCGCAGCCGGCACCTCTGATCTGAAGCTAGGACTGTTAAATATTAGATCTCTCACATCAAAAGCGGTTATTGTTAATGAAATTATCACAGATCAGGAGTTTGATATACTCTGTTTAACTGAAACATGGGTTAAACAGGATGAGTATGTAGCTCTAAATGAAGCTAGTCCTCCTGGATACAGCTACATACACCAGCCTCGGTTAACTGTTAGAGGAGGAGGCGTCGCAGTTATTCATAATGATAATCTGTCTATCGTACAAAAACACGGACACAAATTTAACTCATTTGAAATTCTTTATAGTAACATAAGTGTACTTGAGTATATTAAGTCAGCTCAGTCGATTCCACTGATTATAATTTACAGACCTCAAGGGCCGTATTCTGAATTTCTTAGTGAATTTGCGGATTTCATCTCAGACCTGGTCATTTCTGTAGACAAAGCGTTAATTGTCAGAGATTTTAACATTCATTTTGAGAATACAGAAGACCCTCTGAGAACAGCATTTATGTCCATACTGGACTCCGTAGGCGTAAATCAGTGTGTACTAGGACCCACTCATGAAGCAGGTCACACTTTAGACTTAATAATATTTTTTCGGATTAAGTATAAGAAATGTATTCACAATTCCACTGTCTGAAATTATCTCAGATCACTATCTTGTCTCCATTCAAGTGTGTCACAGTGATAATGTACGCACAGCACCGCGCTACCGTATTAAACGTACTTTCACATCAACTACCGCAAAGAGTTTTACCAGTAATCTCCCAGAGTTACCAACTTCGATTAGGTCACCGTTTGACCCCACAGAACTCGATCAGGCGACTGAATATTTAGAGTCGACATTTCGTTGTACCTTAGATAATGTAGCTCCAGCTAAAAGAAAAATTATTAGAGATAAGAAACTCGCTCCCTGGTATAACGATCACACGCGCACTTTAAAACAGACCGGTCGGAAATTAGAGCGTAGATGGCGTCAAACTAAATTGTTAGTATTTCAAATAGCATGGAAAGAGAGCATCCTGAACTATAGGAAACCTCTTAGTGTAGCTAGATCAACGTATCTCTCCACTCTTATAGAAGAAAATAAAAATAATCCTAGATTTTTATTTAATACCATAGCCAAATTAACCAGAAATAAGACCACTACAGAAATCTCCACAACAACATCATGCAATAGTGAGGACTTCATGAACTTTTTTAATAATAAAATTGTAAATATCAGGCATTAAATTGAGGCTTTGAAACCGAACAATGTAATTGATACAGATGTTAACCTAGCCATGTCAGATTCAAACCTAGAATACTTTACTCCCCTTGAAGAGAATGAACTAATTTCACTCATCTCTTCTGCAAATTCATCACCCTGTATATTAGATCCTATACCGACACATTTTCTTAAACAGATAGTACCAGTAATAACAGAACCGCTGTTGAGAATAATTAATTCCTCACTCAGCATAGGTTATGTTCCAAAATCTTTTAAATTAGCAGTTATCAAACCAATAATTAAGAAACCTGACCTCGACCCCTGTCAGCTGTCCAATTACAGGCCAATATCAAACCTCCCCTTTATCTCTAAGATTCTGGAAAAATAGTAGCAGAGCAGCTATGCTCATATCTACATAGAAATGGCATACATGGACTGTATCAGTCAGGATTTAGGCCTCATCACAGCACAGAAACAGCACTCGTTAAAGTAGTAAATGACCTCCTATTGGCCTCTGATCAGGGTTGTGTAACTATGCTTGTATTAATCGACCTCAGCGCAGCTTTTGACACTATTGATCATGCTATTCTTCTTCACAGATTAGAAAATGTAGTAGGAATTAAGGGTACAGCCCTCTCCTGGCTCAGATCCTATTTGACCGATCGTTATCAGTATGTAGACTTAAATGGTGATTATTCTGCATGTTCTCTAGTGGAGTTTGGCGTTCCGCAGGGTTCAGTTTTAGGCCCACTGCTTTTTTCCCTTTACATGCTTCCTCTGGGCAACATAATCCGTAAGCATGGTATTAGTTTTCATTGTTATGCTGACGACACACAGTTATACGTCTCAACAAAACCTGATGAGAAAAACCATCTTACTAAAGTTGAGCAATGTGTGCAGGACATAAGAAATTGGATGCTAATTAACTTCTTTCTGTTAAATAGGGATAAGACAGAAGTTCTAGTCATAGGACCGTATACAGCTAGAAGTAAAATCTTAGATCACACCGTAACTTTCATTTGAAGCTCATGTAGATAATATCACCAGGATAGCATTCTTTCACCTCAGAAATATTGCCAAGATAAGAAATATATTGTCGCTAAACGATGCAGAAAAACTAGTTCATGCGTTTATCACATCTAGGTTGGATTATTGTAATGCCTTACTGTCTGGTTGTTCAGTTAGGTGCATGAACAAGCTTCAGCTAATCCAGAATGCAGCAGCGAGAGTCTTCACCAGAACCAGAAGATATGAGCACATCACCCTTATCCTATCTTCACTACATTGGCTCACTGTGAAATTTCGCATTGATTTTAAAATACTACTCTTGACATATAAAGCATTAAATGGTCTCGCGCCGCAGTATCTGAGCGAACTGCTAGTGTCTTACGATCCGCCACGCCTACTTTGGTCAAAGGATGCAGGCTGCTTGTCAGTACCGCGTATTATGAAAACTACAGCTGGGGGCAGAGCTTTTTCTTACACAGCCCCAAAATTATGGAATAGTCTTCCAAATAGTATTCGGGACTCAGTGTTTAAGTTTAGGCTCAAAACCTATTTATTTAGCCAAGCATTTTTATACATAGATTTGCCATAAGGTAAAGGAGCAGATCTGGGGGACTCATGGACGTAGAGTATTATGGTGAACTGGTATGTTTAGATGCTGTCTTCCTCACTCTCATTTGATCACTCAGGTTTGTTGACGGTGAGGTGATTGTTTGCTTTACATCTCAGGGAGCCCTCATGTTTGTGTTTCCTTCTGGCTCGCCCTTTTAGTTATGCTGTCATAGTTAGTCCTGCCGGAGTCCCTGCTTGCACTCTACAGTAAATATACATTCACATTATAAATTGTGACTGTGACCATACCTAATTGCAATCTCTCCTCCTCTTCTCTTCCTCCCCCTCTTTCTCTTTCCTCTGTCCCCGTCTCCCCCTTTCACTCTTTCTCTCTCTCTCTCTCTGTCGAGCTACACATGTCGTTCCTGAGCTGCCAGTGACCCAGACTCCCTCTGCCCTCCGGACCTGTCTGATCCATCCTGGTGCCCCGTTTCTGGTTGGAGGTCTACTTAACCAGGTCTACTTAGAAGATGGTTCTGGCCTCGACTGGTGTTGTCAGCTGTTTCTCTGAGGACTTGACAATTCGATAGTTCAGGACTGGAACTTTCTAAAAGTCTATCTGAGTCTCCAATAACTACTGGACTCCATTTTACATGAACTACTATAACATCAATTAACATCAACTATTATAGCTGAACCTAACACTTAACACTGTATAAATGCAGATAATTTCCTGCTATCTGTTTCACCCAGATGATGATGGGTTCCTTGTTGAGTCTGGTTCCTCTCAAGGTTTCTTCCTATTATCATCTCAGGGAGTTTTTCCTTGCCACTGTCGCCCTCGGGCTTGCTCACCAGGGACTATCTGAACATTTTGATTCATACATATTCACATTCCATACAAACTTAAATAATTCTTTTGATTGTGTAAAGCTGTTTTGAAACAATGTCAATTGTTAAAAGCGCTATACAAATAAAACTGAATTGAATTGAAACTGAATTCGACAGTGTCCCTCGGGGAGTCCTGTGGGGGGGTACTCCGGGAGTATGGGATATCGGATTCCCTGTTAAGGGCTGTACGGTCCCTGTACAACCAGTGTCGGAGCTTGGTCCGCATTACCGGTAGTAAGTGGGACATGTTGCCTGTGAGAGTAGGACTCCGACAGGCCTGCCCTATGTCACCGATCCTGTTCATAATTTTTCTGGACAGGATTTCTAGGCGCAGCCACGGCGTTGAGGGGGTACATTTTGGTGGCCTCAGCATTGGGTCACTGCTTTTTGCAGATGATGTTGTTCTGTTGGCCTCATCATCCTGCGACCTACAGCTCTCACTGGATCGGTTCGCAGCCGAGTGTGAAGCGGCTGGGATGAGAATCAGCACCTCCAAATCTGAGGCCATGGTCCTCAGCCGGAAAAGGGTGGAGTGACCTCTCAGGGTTGGGAGTGAGATCCTGCCCCAAGTGGAGGAGTTTAAGTATCTCGGGGTCTTCTTCACGAGTGAGGGTAAAATGGAACGGGAGATCGACAGGCAGATCGGGGCAGCGTCTGCAGTGATGTGGGCTCTGTATTGGTCCGTCGTGGTGAAGAAGGAGCTGAGCCAAAAGGCAAAGCTGTCAATTTACCGGTCGATCTACGTTCCTACCCTCACCTATGGTCATGAACTGTGGGTAGTGACCGAAAGAACAAGATCGCGAATACAAGTGGCCGAAATGAGTTTCCTCCGCAGGGTTTCTGGGCTCTCCCTTAGAGATAGGGTGAGAAGCTCAGTCATCCGGGAGGGGCTCAGATTAGAGCCGGTGCTCCTCCGCATCGAGAGGAGCCAGATGAGGTGGCTTGGGCATCTATTTAGGATGCCCCCTGGACGCCTCCCTTGTGAGGTGTTCCGGACATGCCCCACCGGAAAGAGACCCTGGGGAAGACCCAGGACACGCTGGAGGGACTATGTCTCTCGGCTGGCCTGGGAACGCCTTGGGATCCCCCCGGAAGAGCTGGAAAAAGTGGCCAGGGAGAGGGATGTCTGGGCATCCCTGCTGAAGCTGCTGCCCCCGCGACCTGACCTCGGATAAGCAGAAGAAAATGGATGAATGGATGGATATTACTATTATAATGAAGACTAGGCACGAGACAGCCGTCAAGACCGTTAATACAAATTCTTGTATAATGTTTATTTTGTAACATATTTATTTTTCAGGGGTTTGTCATGAATATGAAAATAAATATTTATATATAATAAAATTAATTATGGAGCCTCCAAGTGGTGCAGTGTTAAAGTGCTCGCCCTATCATCCGGATGTAACAGGCTGATTACGGGCTGCCGGCCGTTGGGGTCGCTGTGGGAGCTAATTAAGCAACTACTATAAAAGAGGAAGAGAGGCTGGGCCAGGTAACCGCAGCTATTTCATAGCCTCAAGCTAAGAGCTAACGCTAAAAGCTAGTTCTAAGAGCTAAGCTCCTTGTAAACCCGAATGCAGGACATGCTTGTCCATTACGCATGAGGGTTTTTTGTTTGTTGTTGTTCTGTGTCTGTGTGTTGCCCGGGAGCTGGAGTGTGTCAGCTGTCCCCTGGGATAGAACACGTCTGCGGCAGTGTACGCGCGGTGCCGAGGGCTTGGCTGCTCCGGCGCAATCGTTAAATGGACGTCGCTCACGGCAAGGACATCGGACCCGGAGCGGGACGTTCCCTGTTTCTATTATTTTACTTTTATGGACTTTTGATTAAGAGGAGGGACTCTATATATCACGAGCACGTACTGAGTTAGTGTGTGGTACGAGTGGCAAGCGTGAGCGAATGGTGTGATGTACAGCACTATAATAAATGTAAATTCACTTTCAATTCAATTCAATTCAATTCAATTTTATTTATATAGCGCTTTTAACAATGGTCATTGTCTCAAAGCAGCTTCACAAAAATTAAAGAAATTTAACAAAAAAAAACAAAAAATTTATAATAATAATAATAATAGAAAAGAAAATAATAGTGTAATAATAATGAGACGAATGAATGAAATTTCTCTGATGAGCAAGCCAAGGGTGGCGGCGACGGTGGCAAGGAAAAACTCCCTGAGATGGCATTAGGAAGAAACCTTGAGAGGAACCAGACTCAACAGGGAACCCATCCTCATTTGGGCGATAACAGATAGAAATGATATAACATCTTGTGTGTTGTGCAGGTGAAAATTCAATATGACAGAAATTATTTAAATTGACATGAAGACCAGTTCAGCATAGGGACGAGTCAGTAGGTGCAGAGGGCAGATGAGGTCTGGATCACTGGAAGCACAGGAGCAGCATGTGTAGCTCCAACCATCATAAAGCTGAATCCAGCTGGAGCTGGTCCTTCTCTGGATGTCTCAGGAACCTCGCAGGGTCGGCCTTTGTCTACTGAAGCTGGCAAAATCTCCCGATGCCTCGCGATGGGTAGAGAAATACAGAACAGATGGGGAGAATTAGCGTAGTTGCCATTCGGTATAGGTGTACTGGAGTATGAGATTATGGGATGAGTTATGTGTATGCCAGATGAAAAAGATGCATCTTGAGTCTACTTTTGAACTGAGAAACCGTGTCTGCTCCCCGAACACTTTCTGGAAGGCTATTCCAAAGCTTTGGAGCTAAATATGAAAAAGCCCTACCCCCTTTTGTAGATTTTGAAATTCTGGGAACTACCAGAAGTCCGGAGCTTTGTGATCTTAAGGCGCCTGGTGGATTGTAGCGTATCAGAAGACTGGTTAGGTATGTGGGAGCTAAACCATTTAAGGCCTTGTATGTAAGTAATACTATTTTGTATTTCATCATATGTTGTCTCTGGTGGTCCTTATCCTATCCCCTGATTCTGTTAACAGTGACCTATTGTTTTAATAATAGTAGCGAGTTTGTAACAGTGGCGCCCAATGTGGGGCCATCAGAGTTCATACATATTGTGTGTATTTTACATTTATGTGTTGTCATTGCTGTTTATTCATGCATGGTTATTGGTGCTGTTAGCGGTTACTGAACCAGCCTTCTCTCATACCGTTTTACGCCTTGCAATACACTCCATCATTCTGTTCGTTAATCATTCTGTTTGTTAAAGGCAAATTGGGGCAGACAATGGCAGAGTCCGCTGCACAAGCTGAGGAAGGGCCGGTAGCTCATGACTTCACTGCAGGCCCGTTCGTGACACGTCATGAGCCCATACAAGAGCTCATTAACACTCTTAGCCATCTTTATCTAGACACAGATGATGAAAAAGGTTCTGGGGTGGACGATGAAGGCCCACACGGTGACGATGGGGTAGAACAACCACTCCCCGATGAACCGCTGCCTCCTCCTCCTCCCGTCGACACCGAAGACGACCAGAGTCTCATCTCTATGGTGCTGGCAACCCGCCTTAACCAGCTGGAACGGCGCTGCAGACACTAGAAAATACACTCTCCCAGCGAATGGATAAGCTGGATGGAGGAGCTGCAACGCCATCGCCACTCGGACATTTTAGTGAGCCAGCATAAGCTAGAGAGCGTACAGGAAGAGATGTGACTAATGTGCCAAACAATAAAAGAACAATGTGAAAGTCAATTGAACGACATAGGCCGTTCCATGGTGGAGTGTATGAAGAGGTGGGACTCACAACTAAAGACCATGATGGGTGTGCAACTGGTCGCTACCTCCACTCCGTTCCCTTGACCAGAGCCAAGCTCTCATCCTCCCTTTCCCAGTAGCTGCTCGCACGCTCCTACCTTCAAGATCCCATTAGTTTCGTGGAAAGGTGTGAGGAGTACTTAGTCTTGCACCCGCTTTCTGATAGGGGTCCGCAGTTCACTTCCCAGCTGCTCAAAACCATCTCTTTGTTACACGGAGATCGCTGGTTCAAACCCTGGGTGATGCTGTTTTCCTCTCACAGCCAGAGGCCTAAAGAGAGCCCCCAATGGTGCATGAGCAAGCAGTTTGAAAAAAATGGCCGGTGACATCACGTGGGTCGGAGGAAACACGTGGGCGGTCTGTGGCCCTCCCGACTGAGTGGCGGTATGAGCTTAATGTGGGAGCCCCCTAGAGACTGGGAGGAATTGGACACGACGAAATTCGGGGAGAAAATTGGGAGGGGAAAAAATATGTATATTATTTTCATAATGAAACATTTAACTGATTTTTTTATAAAATAAACAAATGTAAAATTATACATGTATTTGAAATTTTGAAAAATATTTTTCCATATACAACGCATTTATATTCATATTGCTTTCATATTTTATTTTATTGTCTCATGTAATTTGTAAACCATTAACCTATGAATTTATGTTCTAATATAATATTTGATAGCAATTATGTAGGGGGGGGGGGAATCCATGGCAGGGGGCATTTCAGCGCATGACACTTGTTACAAAAAAAAAAAAAAAAAAAAAAGAACTCGCTCTTTTGTCATTTCGGCAGCCAATCAAAGGGTTTGTGATCAGTGTTTCTACTGTCGATGCATATCGCCTTTTAAACCAACGCACGAACGTGCAATAATTCTAGACAACTCAATCCAGCTATACTAATCATCAACAACAGGTGGCTCGAAGAACCAACTTAGCCAGATCGTAATTAGCACGATAATCTCATCTTAGGTGTATCGGTTCATCTCGGATGTGTCAAGCGACGTACGAAGAACGGACTTGCTGTGACAAATGGAACCATGAATTCAGCTGTGTACGAAAATATCCTGAAGGAGAATATCTGGTAGTCTGTTACCTCAGGCTGAAGCGAACCTGGGTTCTACAGCAGGACAATTATACAAAGCACACCAGCAAGTCCACTTCTGCATGGCTGAAGAAAAACAAAATGGAGACTTGAGTGACCTAGTGAAAATCCTGACCTGAATCCACATGAGCTGCTGTGGAATGACCTTTAAAAGACCTTGAAAAACCCTCTAATGTGGCTTGTTTTTACAACAATTCTGCAAAGATAAGAGGGCCAAAATTCCTTAACGCTGCTGTAACACTCATTGCAAATGATCAAAAATGCTTGATTACAGTTGTTGCTGCTAAGGGTGGCCCAACTAGTTATTAGGATTAGGGGGCAAACACTTTTTCACACAGGCCTATGTAGTTTGGGATATTGTTTAACCATAATAATAAAAACCTTCATTTAAAACCAGCATGCTGTGTTATCTTTGACTAATATTTATGGTTTCAGATCATCAAACAAATTTAAAGTGTGACAAACATTCTGTAAAAAAAATCTGTAAAGGGGCAAACACTTTTTCACAACACTGTACCAGTAATTCCTTGAATTATGTTCATAGTTAAGTCAATAACTTCCTATTTTCAAATAGTAATGATTAATGAAAATATTTTCTTCTGTAATACAAGGAATTATTAATTAAGCAATATGCTTATTTGTGCACAGCAAAAAAAAAAACACTTCCCTGTTGATCAAAAGTGGAAGTAACGTTTTTGTTGTTGGACTACTGTCTCTCAGGTGGCCTCATCTCTTAACAGGGAAGCCAATATAACTTCTGACATTTCTTAAAGAAGTAATGAGACTACAAATACAAGAGGGTATTTTTGACTGTGCTGTACATTGAAGGATGGTAGAAGCTCAAAATTTATCTTTGTTGGAAGTAAAAGATTTAACAGAGTACTGTTATCCTGAATCAAATGTTTCATGTGTAAAAAATTCTCATAATGTGGCAACTAAAACTGTCTTTTATTCAATACTGGTGTTTGCAATAGTCATTACAATTGTTGGGAATGCTGTGGTCATTATCTCCATAGCTCATTTCATACAACTTCACACACCTACAAACATTTTGGTGATGTCTCTGGCTCTGGTAGATCTACTTTTGGGATTGACAGTCATGCCTTTCAGCATGGTTAGGACTTTGGATGGCTGCTGGTACTTTGGAGAAGAATTCTGCTATTGGCATTCTATTTTTGACTTTGTCTTCACTTCTGCATCAATCTTTCACCTGATATCTATTGCTGCAGATCGACATCAAGCTGTGTGCTATCCCCTTCAGTACCCTACAAGAATAACACTACCTGTTTCAGGTTTTATGGCAGCTCTGAGTTGGATTTTGGCTACAGTGTATGCTTTGAGTGCTGTTGGTATAAAATCAAATGAAGCAAACTTAGATGATTATATTGCATCCATAGATTGTTTTGGAAGTTGTCTGTTTGCAATTAATGCAGTAATCGCTTCTATAGGTACATTATTTTTTTTTATTTTGCCATTCTGTATTATGATTGGTTTGTATGTACAAATATTTTTGGTTTCAGAAAAGCATGCAACGAAAATGAAGGGCACAAAAAAAAACATACCTGATGTGACCTCAACCAAAATTTTACAAATGGTGAAACATGAGAAAAAAGCAGCAAAAACTCTTGGCATTGTTGTGGGTACATTTAATTTTTGCTGGATGCCATATTCGATTATATCTTTAGTTGACCCTCTTTCAAACTTTACCATGCCAGCAATCATATATGATGTATTTTTCTGGTTGAGTTACATTAATTCAGCATGCAACCCCATCATATATGGCCTTTTCTATCCATGGTTCAGAAAAACACTTTATCTAATTGTTACACTAAAGATATTTGCTCCTAACTCCTCAGACATAAATGTTTATGCAGCTTAAAAATGTGTTCATGGTGTAAAATAGGTATGAACAAATAAGGGCATTGATCACATTTATTTAAATTCTAATATACAGTGCCATGAAAAAGCATTTGCTGATATTTTCTGCATATTTAGCACACTTAAATGATTCAGATCATCACACAAATTATAATATTACACAAATATAACTCAGTAAATAAAAAATGCAGTTTTTAAATGATGATGGTTTAAATTATTAATCAAATAACTGGCCAAGATTGCCTGGCCTTAACCTAAATTGCACCTACGGGTGGCACAACTGGTGGCACAAAAGATGCTAGTGCCCTAGCCTATGATGCGCATGGCACACTTCGCCTCTAGTGATTAGGGCCCATTTGACCAGGAAACTTGCCTCATCAATCGCTCTGGCAAGATGGGCTTCCAGTATGTCATGCGGCAGGTTGCCGTTCCGCAAGACATCTGTCAGGCTTCAAAGTTGGATGCCAGGCTCGCGGGTCCTCGAGTCAGCATCCCAGAATTATGTCTAAGTCTCCTTGGGGGTACTGTGCGCACACTACACAACCATGGGGGTCCAGACACTTTCAGTGCGGCGGAGTGGTTATTCTCGTTCGCATAGCGCTTTCGCGCAGCATCGAGTGTAGCTTTTGAAAGGGAACGTCTCGGGTTACTTTGCTGTAACCCTATTCCCTGAAAAAGCGGGAACGAGATGCTACTCTCCAATGCCGCACTGCATGCGTGACTGGACATTCTTCAGACAAAATTGACCTGAGAATGTTTCCGGTTCATGCCTATTTATAACCTCCAGTTGCACCTCATATGTTGATGTCACCTGACCGAGGTTATACATGCCAAAATGTTTGGTGTGTTTGACAGACGTGCTTCACGACCGGTCACGAGGAATCGTTACCATAGTGCATTCGCGCATGATCTCGTTCCCGCTTTTTCAGGGAACAGGGTTACAGCAAAGTAACCCGAGACGTTTTTCATTGTGCCAGTGTGTGTTATGATTTGTCTGTATACTCAGATATTTTTTGCTTCAGACAGGCATGCAAGAACAATTGAGGTAACAAAAAAGGGCAGATCTGACATTACAGTGGGAGCCACGCCAAATAGCCGCCAAACGGCGTGTGACTGCCCTATGCACTCCGTAATCCCCCCTCCCTTTTCTGCCAGAAAGGCGTGTCAAGATTTCACAGTAAACACGCCCATTCAAGCCCTATTTATTAATTTACCTGGTGCCACCACTAGATGGCGCTTCGTTCTCAAGAACACGTTAAAACAAGCCAGCTGCGCTGAGTTGCAATCACGTGATTTTAACAACCCGCCTCCACCCCTGCCGAACTGACGCTATCAAACTACAGAGACGAAGATGGCGGCTTAACGGACTATTCGTGGTAAGTGATGTTTTATTTTATAAAATGTGTTTGGGGTAGTTTACAGTTTATTTCCCAGTTTAGTTTTTTATTGGCCGTTTTAAATATCACTGGCAGCACCAGCAGCGGTCAGATGTGACTTTAGATAACTTAATGGTCTGTTTACCAAGTCTGGAGTTAACATTACAGCTTACTGTCAGTGTCACAAACTCACAATGTCACTCCACTTTAACTCAAAAAGATGCTAAAGCTTCGAAAATACTATTAATGACCCTATTACAAGAGCTGCACTACCCGATGAAGAGTGTTTGTGCTCTCTGTAAATACTGAGAGAATCTGACCGCGTGTTGTCTGGATAAATTCAGCGTTTATTTATTCTTTGGTTAAGAGTTAATCTGCAGGTTATTTCTGTGACTGGAATATAACGTGATGCAGTTCATGAGGGACACAAGAGGAGGATAGGTGTACAGGAGCTAGTAACGCTCATAACCGGGTTTATATTTTATCCACTTTGGCCGTGAGTTTCCGTGGTAGCGCAAGCGCTTAGTTAACGAGCTGGATAAAAACACTGAAGTGTTTATCAGTTAAGGAGCAGCAGGGGGGAGGTGTGTGTGGGGGAGGTATGAGGGGCTTCAGTAAGTTATAGTTTGGCTTCAGGGATGAACTAATGCTCATATATAGTGTTATATCGCTTAACTTATTTGTATGAAAAGCGCATTAAGTAAATTCTCGGTTAATTTAATTCAGACGATAATACAGACAGACCTGGTTAACACTAACACTGTTCACTGGTTAACATTAGCAGAGGCAGTTTATTTACATTCCAGAATTCCCAAAACAGTATTTTACACACTCTGTGGTAAATAGGTTTATTAATATATTTTATTTTTATTAGAACTATATATTCTGTAAAGTTTATTTCTTTATCTTCACTAAATTCTCCTGTTGTCTTTAAGCAGAGCTCCGCTGTGGAGGATTGGGGGGTCAGACGGCTGACGGCTGGACTTTTGGAGCTACAGGACTGGAGGAGCCTGAACAAGCTGTAGGAGGGATGACGTCACAGTCCGACAGCTTTAGAATGATGTTTGGTCAGGTCTACTGGATATTCTGAACATAGAACTGCAAAATGTCTGATACAGTACTTTGGGGGAAACAAAGACTTAAACTGTTCCATGTTTAATAGGTTTGATATTTGAAAAATGTATATTTTAATATAAAAGGACTATAGATAGAGACTTATAAGCAGCTGGTGTATCCGGGTAGTTTAATGAACTTTAAGCAAAAAGACAACATGTATTCACCTGTTTTATATAAATTACTGTTTTAACTTTGACTAGTTTTGGAAGAATAAATTGAATTGGTAAAGTCATGTTTGCGTGTTTTAATTTTGGGGGATTGTTTGGGTATTTAAAAAACATTTAGTTGAACCAACAACTTCAATGGGCAAATAATGGGACACAACTTTGTTTTAAATAGTCAAAGAGTTGGACTGAAAATCAAAATAATAATAATTATTGGTCATAGAAACAAATGAAAACGTGAAAACATCATATGTATATGTGTTTGTGATTATGTGACCCATAATAATTTTTTCTCAGTATAAATAAATTTTTTGGGTCTTAAGAGCAACGACAAACTTAGGAGTAGAAGGTGAGAAACCTCAATGGAGAATACTGAGTATGACATGTTGTTAATTGCTCTGTGTGTGTGTGTTTTTGGCGGGGGGATGGGTGTGCATGTTAAAGCCAACGGAGAAATGCACGAGCGCATGCGCACATACACACACACACACACACACACCTCTCCATTCATCCATCATTGATTAAAGCTATGAACACGGCTGTTCCCTAGCAAGGCTACACTCGATGCTGCGTGAAAACGCTATGGGAACCAGTTTGTCGCGTTGCCGGTCGTTGAAGCATGCTGTGAAAACACGCCAAAGTTTTTGGCTATATATAACCTCGACAGGTGACGTCATCTGATTAGATGTAGGTGGAGGTTATAAAAACAGGTGAGCCGGCAACGACCTCAGATCATTTGTCTTCAGAGCCTAGTTGTGAAGCGTGCTTGTGATAAACCAGCAAAATAAGAAGGTGTTTAACTCACCGATTTGACGAGTTTAATCCCTCCGTGTGTGATAATCCATATCGGAGTGCGATCTCTACACTGCTTCGACTAGTGCTGCGCGCGCCGCGCATTCCGTGAGAAGCTGCGAGCCGCCGCGCGTTCCTGGCTTAAAACTCGTGCATCTGACAGAGCTGCGGCAGACGGAGGTAAGAAAACTCCTTTCTTCCGCGTTGTCATCACGAGGATTTCTCTCTTTTTTACCGGAGATGAAAATAGCCTTAAGCACTAAAACAAGCAGTAGATGGCAGCTTCTGTCGGGTGGCCGGGGGGCGGAGCCTCAATGACGCTCTCTCTCCCCCCCCCACCCCCTCTCAGCTCTCTTCATATGAGTTAACCCTTTCATGGAGTAGGCTGTATTCATGCTGTGTTTTTCATGCCATCGACTTATTTGTTTATTTAAATATAGTCGATATGGAAACGCGGGATTGTATGATGACGCCCAGATAGCAGAGACGCTTCACAGGCTATCTCTCTCCTGGGACATCATCCTCCCTGGTAAGCTTATACTTCCTTTCTAGCTGTGTAGACTTTCATCTGCCCTAGAGGGAAAAGCTTTTCAGGCAGTGGGTCAGCTTGGTGCTCCACTGCACACAGGAGGTCAGACTGATTTAAAAAAAAAAAAAAAAAAAAAATATATATATATATATATATATATATATATATATATATATATATATATATACACACACATGTGTGTGTATAAAATAAAATAAATGGGGGTGGCCCCCCCAATAGGGAAAGGCACCCAGAATTCCTTTTTAACGAATATGTGTTCTCCCTGGCACCCCCAGGAGGTCGGTGTTTTGCTCCGCCACCACTGGTGTTCGGGCAACACCAGTCTCCAATAGGCTGTTGGTTCTTCGGTTTTTCCTGCCATGCTTCAGGATGCCGAACATCTAACATCCTCCCCCCGTTTAACCAAGCTGCCGAAACTTTTGCCCCTTTTATGAGAAACTGGCAGCGTGGAAGCTACTGCCAAGTATATCTCCTTGGGTACTAAGCACTGGAGAGAGGAACTACAGGATTCACTTCTCACTTCACCTTCTGTGTTTTCAATGGCGTGGCCTCCACTTCCATGAAACCAGAAAGTGCGCATCTGCTGACAGGCTGCCGGGGAAGGGGGCCATGTAACATGTTCCCCCACCAGACAGTGAGTCAGGCTACTACAGTCGGTATTCTTGGTTCCCAAGACGAACGGGGGCTGCGTCCAATATTTCAGATTCTGCGGGCTCTCCCGCTACCTGAAAATCAATGAATACAGTTCAGTTCTTGACTGTAAAGGTGATTGCTCTCAACCCTACCAAGCGATTGTTTCTGACAATCGATTTAAGGACGCTTACTTTCATACAGAAACATTGCCACAACACAGGGAGTTCCTGAGGTTCGCTTTCTGGGGCGAAGCTTACCAGTATCGGGTCCTTCCATTGGTCTAGCTCACCCGCACACATACAAAATGCACGGATTTAGCCCTGGCTCTTACGGGAGTCCCAGGGCATCCGGTGGCTAGTGCTTCGACATCAGCATGTCGTCCTAGCTCATCTCTGTTCTCAGGACTGGGACCCAACGCCACGAAAGCGTGCTCTTTCCTGTGCAGAGGACAACACATTGGGTGCTATATGGGATTCGGTCGTAAGCGGGCACAGCTGTCTCCCGCTCGTATCGAACCCATTCTCAACACCCTCAAGGAAAACAAGCTAGACCAGAAAGTGACCATCACTTTCAGACATCCTAGCTCTCATGGCAGCTGTATCCACGGTGACACCTTTGGACCTTCTGCACATGAGAGCATTCTAAGTTGTGGCTAAGAACCAGGGGATATCACTAGGGCCAATCCCCAATATGGGTTACGCGCCAGGTGCTTCGTACCCTTTCTACGTGGTTCAGACCCCGGTCTCTACTCTGGGTCCCACTCTAAGTTCATCTTGTCGTTGCTGAGGCTAACGACAGATGCTTCCCTCATAGGCTGGGGTGCGGTCTCTGATGACTGTCCAGCCCAAGGGAGCTGGAGAGGCTATCTTCTCGCATGGCACAGCAATTGCCTCGAAATGATGGCTCTATTTCTGGCCCTAAAGCACTTCCTCCAGCAGTTGAGAGGCTGCCATGTCCTAGTGCGGGGGACAACACTATGGCAGTCTCATATATTATCGCCAGGGCGGACTGTGCTTGTGCCGCTAGCAGCTAGCGCACCAGGTTCCTGTCCCTCAGAGCGGTTTACATTCCAGCATGGATGCGGGAGCAGTAGTACTGTCCAGTCTATCTCTGACACACGGGGAATGGTAACCCCACTCCGAAGTAGTCAGGGAGAGATTTTCATGTAGCAAGGTGGACCTCTTGCCTTCTAAGATATGCTTCGCCTTTTACTGCTCTTCAGATTTACGTCCACCGCATCAGCTAGTGGCGTAGGTCAGAGCAGCTTCTACATGTTTTGGATGAGAGATGCTATTGCCCTCTCCTATGAGGCGCGTGGGTTCACTTCGCCTCTGGGAATCAGGGCTCTTTCAACCCTGGGGATTGCCTCATCTATTGCATTAGCAAGAGGAATTCCCCTGCAGCAAGTATATGCTAAGCAGGTAAACCCAGTCCACTGCCGAATTGTTTCAGTGCTGGAGTTTCCCTCCTCGGGTCTGTGCCCTAGTACTCTCAGGACGTACGTGACTGCATCCTCTCTCAACTATCTTCAGAAAGCTCCATAAACCCAACAGGCACTCTATTGCTCTTGAAGCCTTCTGTCCTCCGCGCTTACAGCTTCGGAGCAGGAGAGACTTCACTTGCTGTGTCCAGCTTGTGCTCTTCAGATCTACATCCACCGCATCAGCTAGTGGCGTAGGTCAGAGCAGTTTCTACATGTTCTGGATGAGACATGCTATTGCCCTCTCCTATGAGGCGCGTGGCCTCACTTCGCCTCTAGGAATCAGGGCTCTTTCAGCCAAAGGGATTGCCTCATCTATTGCATTAGCAAGAGGTATTCCCCTGCAGCAAGTGTCTGCTAAGCAGGTAAACCCAGTCCACTGCCGAATTGTTTCAGTGCTGGAGTTTCCCTCCTCGCAACAGGCACCCTATTGCTTTTGAAGCCTTCTGTCCTCCACGCTTACAGCTTCGGAGCAGGAGAGACTTCACTTGCTGTGTCCAGCTTGTGCTCTTCAGATCAACGTCCACCGCATCAGCTAGTGGCGTAGGTCAGAGCAACTTCTTCATGCTCTGGATGAGAGATGCTATTCCCCTCTCCTATGAGGCGCGTGGGCTCACTTCGCCTCTAGGAATCAGGGCTCATTCAACCAGGGGATCGCCTCAGCTATTGGATTAGCAAGAGGTATTCCCCTGCAACAAGTGTGTGCCAAGCAGGTAGACCCAGTCCACTGCCAAAATGTTTCAGTGCTTCTGCAGTAAAAGCTTGTCCTTGGGCTTGTGCCCTAGTACCCTCAGGATTTTCTTAGCTGCATTGTTTGAAGCCTTCTGTCCTCCGCCTTTTACAGCTTCGGAGCAGGAGAAACTTCACTTACTATCCAGTATGTGCTCTTCAGATTCACGTCCACCGCATCAGCTAGTGGCGTAAGTCAGAGCGCCACTATACTGGGTGAGAGATGCATATTGCCCTCTCCTATGAGGCGCATGGGTTCACTTCGCCTCTGGGAAGCAGGGCTCACCCAACCAGGGTGATCATCCCAGTCTCACCAGCAGGAGGTATCCCCTGCAGTAATTTTGTGGCGCGAAGGGTTGGTTCCTCCCCGCACACATTTCTTACATTTATAAATCTGGATGTTCATGCTACTCCGGGCTCACTGCCCCCGAGTTAGCTGCCCAGGCATAGCTCTGAGACCTTCTTGGCTTAGTGCGCACACGCTACACAACCTTGGGGTCCAGACACCTGTAGTGCGGCGGCGTTGGTATTCTCGTTCCCATAGCGTTTTCACGCAGCATCGAGTGTAGCCTTGCTAGGGAACGTCTCGGGTTACATTTCTGTAACCCTGTTCCCTGAAAGGCGGGAACGAGATGCTGCGTCGCAATGCCGCACTACCACGTGACCGGACGGCTGTTCAGACAAATTAATCTGAGGTCGTTGCCGGCTCACCTGGTTTTATAACCTCCACCTACATCTAATCAGATGACTTCACCTGTCGAGGTTATATATAGCCAAAAACTTTGGCGTGTTTTCACAGCATGCTTCAACGACCGGCAACGCGACAAACTGGTTCCCATAGCGTTTTCACGCAGCATCTCGTTCCCGCCTTTCAGGGAACAGGGTTACAGAAATGTAACCCGAGACGTTCAGTAGTTCTAAACACAAGCACAAGGTCTGTTTTTGTCCTTAACTAAAATACTTAAATACGTTAATAATTACTTTATTTTGCTGAATACGGTAATAAGTGATATTTAAACCAAACCAGTAAGTTAAGTAAGTGTTCCATACATTAAAGTACTGTGTATAACTGTTAAGTTTAAAATGTAGAAGAAGTGTCCGAGCTAAGTTTTAAGCTAAGAGAAGAAGAGTTATTTCTTGTTGTGTCCGCTGCACCTTGATACACTTACCGGTCCGGGCCCGATCGACCGGGAGAAACAAACACACACACACGCCGGCATGATGTCTGAAGATCTCTGATGTCTGTTTATTCTCAGCAAAGAGAGCACATTTAAACACTGCTACGTCCCGAACATCAAAAGAACCAGTCATTAACATGTCTGTCATTGAGGGACCTGGAGACAGACAGGTGTGAGGAGATACATTTGCATTCTCCTGATTAAACAAAAGGGTTCTAGCAGACAGGAGCCATTTGGATGTATCCTCGTCTGAATACAGGATATACAAGGTGTTACCACAGAAGGCATGAGGAAGCACAGTGAGGGGTCTGTTCTCAAGGCACAGGAATCTTCTTATTAGATTACACTGTCTTACAATGTTATAAAACCTTACAATAACCAAGTGCCCTAGCAAACACAGTTACAGTTTACAGTACAAACAAACAAAGAGTGTGTGCGCTGGGGGGATTGGAAGGTGACTGAGTATACTCATTTACAAGACGGTCAGAGGCAGGGCCGTTCTAGCCCAGACCATATGGGGGGGGGGGGCAGTCAGAAATTTGAAGGGGGCATCATGTTCAAGCACTGTTTTTTCCCTGGGCGTATAGTAACAGTATTGTCCTTGCTGAATTGTGTTGAGGCACGCAAAACCCCTGACCACAATAAGGTGGCAATCTCTCAGGGGGGAAACTAAAAAAATTTAATTAAATAAATAAAATAAAATATCCTTAATCCAGATTTTAGCAATCAATGACATAACATTATTATGATCTGTTAAATAGCCCATCTGTTTTAATTTAGTTTGTGTGAGTGTATATATATATATATATATATATATATATATATATATATATATATATATATATATATATTATTATTATTATTATTAACATCCATCCATCCATCCATTTTCTTCCGCTTATCTGAGGTCGGGTCGCGGGGGCAGCAGCTTCAGCAGGGATGCACAGACTTCCCTCTGCCCGGCCACATCTTCCAGCTCTTCCTGGGGGATCCCAAGGCGTTCCCAGGCCAGCCGAGAGACATAGTCCCTCCAGCGTGTCATGGGTCTTCCCCGGGGTCTCTTTCCGGTGGGGCGTGTCCGGAACACCTCACAAGGGAGGCGTCCATGGGGCATCCTAAATAGATGCCCAAGCCACCTCGTCTGGCTCCTCTCGATCCGGAGGAGCAGCGGCTCTACTCTGAGCCCCTCCCGGATGACTGAGCTTCTCACCCTATCTCTAAGGGAGAGCCCAGACACCCTGCGGGGGAAACTCATTTTGGCCGCTTGTATTCGCGATCTTGTTCTTTCGGTCACTACCCACAGCTCATGACCATGAGTGAGGGTAGGAACGTAGATAGACCAGTAAATTGAGAGCTTTGCCTTTTGGCTCAGCTCCATCTTCACCACGACGGACCGATACAGAGCCCGCATCACTGCAGACGTTGACCCGATGCGCCTGTCAATCTCCCATTCCATTTTACCCTCACTCGTGAACAAGACCCCATGGCCTCAGATTTGGAGGTGCTGATTCTCATCCCAGCCACTTCACACTCGGCTGCGAACCTATCCAGTGAGAGCTGTACTTCACAGGGTGATAAGGCCAACAGAACAACGTCATCTGCAAAAAGTAGTGACCCAATCCTGAGCCCACCAAACTGTACCCCCTCAACGCCCTGGCTGCGCCTAGAAATCCTGTCTATAAAAATTATGAACAGGATCGTTGACAAAGGGCAAACCAGTCGGAGTCCTACTCTCACCGGAAACAGATCCGAGTTACTACCGGCAATGGGGACCAATCTCTGACACCGGTTGTACAGGGACCGGACAGCCCTTAACAGGGAATCCGCCACCATGGAGCTTTTTGACTACCTTCGCGACCTCGGCCCCAGAGATGAAAGTGTCCACATCTATGTTCCCAGACTCTGCTTCCTCATCGGAAGGCATGTTGGTCGAATTAAGGAGGTCTTCGAAGTACTCCCCCCACCAACCCACGACGACCCGAGTCGAGGTCAGCAGTGCACCATCCCCACTATACACTGTGTAGATGCGGTCATATTATTTCACCAGTTTTGACGCGTAGCTTTGGTTTAAAGTTTCACTCACACGACAGAAGTCCAATCTCTTTGTCTCTTGTAGTTTATTTTGTCAGCATCAAAGAATCAACACTTCATACAGTCGTCTTGAGTAAATCCACTGTGATTACAGACACCAGTTGCTGCATCTTGCAAATCTCTGACTTTCACAACAACCTGTTTCCTGTATCTTGTAAATTACAGTCTTAGATTACGAATATAACAACACTCTTGCTGTATCTATCCACTTACGGGAGCTTACGGTAACAACAACCTAATTGCTGTATTTCACATTCTTAGCTTACCGGGCTTACGGTCAAAAGCTTGTGTTTCCTTAGCCTTCCGCATCTAGACTGAACTCTCAATCATATCACAGTCACCCAAATGCATGTAATAGTAGAATGACATCACAGACCAACCTACGATTGTCAACTTATGATGCATGACTAAGAAATATAAAGCTTATGGCTTATGTAACAAACTTAATGCTTAATGCTTTACTAATGAATAGAACAAGGTAGAATAAATGAAATAACAGCAAATAAAATAAAATAAACACAACAACAAATTCATAACAAGTACGATATGGCACTTACACACTGTGTTAACCGTGCACTGCTTTCCCCTCCTGAGACGCCGGATGGTGGACCAGAATCTCTTCGAAGCCGTCTGGAAGTCATTCTACATGGCCTCCCCAAACTCCTCCCACTCCCAGGTTTTTGCCTCAGTAACCACTGAAGCTGCATTCCGCTTGGCCTGCCAGTACCTATCAGCTGCTTCCGGAGTGCCACCAGCCAAAAAGGCCCGGTAAGACTCCTTCAGCTTGATGGCATCCCTCACCGCCGGTGTCGACCAACGGGTTCTTGGGTTGCCACCGCGACAGGCACCGACCACCTTACGGCCACAGTTCCGGTCGGCCACCTCGACAATGCAGGCGCGGAACATAGTCCATTTGGACTCAATGTCCCCCACCTCCCCCAGGACATGGTTGAAGCTTTGCCGGAGGTGGGAGTTGAAGCTCGTCCTGACAAGGGACTCTGCCAGACGTTCCCAGCAGACCCTCACAATACGTTTGGGTCTACCAGGCCTGACCGGCATCCTACCCCACCAACGGAGCCAACTCACCACCAGGTGGTGATCAGTTGAAAACTCCGCCACTCTCTTCACCCGAGTGTCCAAGACATGTGGCCGCAAGTCTGACGACACAACCACAAAGTCAATCATCGAACTGCGGCCTAGGGTGTCCTGGTGCCAGGTGCACATATGTACACCCTTATGCCTGAACATGGTGTTCGTTATGGACAATCCGTGACGACCACAGAAGTCCAATAACAAAACACCGCTCTGGTTCAGATCGGTGGGCCGTTCATCCCAATCACGCCCTTCCAGGTCTCACTGTCATTGCCCACGTGAGCATTGAAGTCCCCCAACAGAACGATGGAGTCCCCAGGAGGGACGTTCTCTAGCGCCCCCTCTAGAGACCCCAAAAAGGGCGGGTACTCCAAACTGCTGTTCGGCGCGTAAGCACAAACAGCAGTAAGGATCCATCCCCCCACATGAACGCGGAGGGAGGCCACCCTCTCATCCACTGCGGTGAACCCCAATGTACAGGCCCCGAGCCGGGGGGCAATAAGTATGCCCACACCTGCTCGGCGTCCCTCACCGGTGGCAACTCCAGAGTAGAAGATAGTCCAGCCCCTCTCAATGCGACTGGTTCCAGAGTCCAAGCTGTGTGTCGAGGCGAGTCCAACTATATCTAGCCGGAACTTCTCAACCTCACACACTAGCTTAGGCTCCGTTCCCGCCAGAGAGGTGACATTCCACGTCCCTAGAGCCAGCTTCTGCAGCCGAGGATCAGACCGTCAAGGCCCCTGTCTTCGGCCACCGCCCAACTCACACTGCACCCGACCTCTTTGGCCCCTCCTACAGGTGGTGAGCCCATGGGAAGGGGGACCCACATTGCCTCTTCGGGCTGTGCCCGGCCAGGCCCCATGGGTGCAGGCCCAACCACCAGGCGCTCGCCATCGGGCCCCACCTCCAGGCCTGGCTCCAGAGGGAAGCCCCGGTGACCCACGTCTGGGCGAGGGAAAACGTTTACCAAAACGTATATATGTTAATAATTTACACCATGATAACATTAGTATTTATGTTTTTTGTATATATTTTTAAATGTTCAAATGACCGTTTCAGAGTATATAATTTGTTGTGTCATCTGTGATTGAGACCCATGAGTTAAATTGAAATAATTTTTAGTAAGCCAGGTTTTAGTACCCTTGGACAAATCACCATGTAAGCCCTCTCTCGCGCACGCGCTCTCACGCTATCTCTCGCACTCACACACACACACATTGTACACACACAGACACACACAAATAACACATGAAATCGCGTAAAACCAAATGAAACTAGGGTAAAAAATATAAGCAGTAAAAATACAGTAGTATCCTGTAGGTGATTCCTGTCCTGTGATAACAGGCGTTAACACTCTAGAACTTTTTAGTTCTGTTAGTTTTGTTTTCAAGTGTGAATGTTTATGGGGATTAAATCTGTCTCTGCTGCCGCATCTATTCACCGTTGTGATAAGTGATTCATGCCCCATCAGATCTTTGATGTGGGACATTATGCTGGTTAAATGACTAAAGAAAAACCGATCCGTATGGACAGATATTTGTTCCAGATATTATGCGGGATTAATAAATTTTTTATGCCAATTTGACTATCAGCGAAAACATCAAAAATATAACGAAAACAAACCCAAGCAGAAGTTAAATTTCAAGCTTTACTTTCAAATTTACATTTTATTTGTCACATACACAGTACGATATGCAGTAAAATGCTTTGGGTGCTTTAGTTGAGGCTCGAACTCGGCATTCCTTCACCTGGACCGCTTTATAAGTACCACGTGCTAACCAATTGCACACACACACACACACACACACATGAAATTGCGTAAAACCAAACGAAATATAAGCAGTAAAAATCTGTAAAAATACATTAGTATAACAGGTGCCAACCCTCTGGAACTTTTATTTACTATTGTTTCCAAGTGTTTATGGGGATTTAATCTGTCTCTGATGCCACATCCATTCACAGTTGTGATAAGTGATTAATGCCCCATCAGATTTTTTGATGGGGAAGCATTATGCATGATTAAATGACTAAATAACTACTGATCCATATGGGCAGATATTTGTTCCAGGTTGCATGCACCATTAATTGCCTTTCTTATGCCATTTGTTGACTATCAGTGAAAAAAAAACATCATGAAAAAGCAGACGTTACATTTTGAGCTTTACTTTGCAGCAAAATATTATCTATCAGTATATTAAATGGAACGAGGTAAAATACACCATAATATAAAATACTGTACATAGCCCGCGTTTTTATTCCGTACCTACAATGATCAGTATAGACAAATTACATGTCTTTAAGGATCATTTCAGGATGTCTTAAAAAATATTTCACTAACTAGTTTTATTAATTCATTATTAAATATTAAATAGCATAATCATCATGGGTTGTGTATTGAGTGATTTAACAAATCTGTTTTATTAATCGGTTTGTTGTTGTTTTTTACGACGTCATCTATTTATGAAACTATGTTGACACTACAAGAACTGTCTGTATATTAAATATACGGTATTGGGCTTCCTGGACACAGTTAATAATTGCATGCACTGTGCCAGTCAATGCTCCATCTGGCGGAATTATACGGCATTGCAACCATCTTTTTAGAAAGCGCATGGGGGCGTTTATGGGGCGGGGCATCGTTAACTGCGTCATCGCGGGGGATCACATTCCGTGCATGGAGCGTGCATTAACCCTTCATGGACCTGCCATGGATCCATCATGCTCCAAGCGGTTGTTTGACGTGGCTCCCACTGTTACAGTACATCATCAACAAAGATATCACAAAAAGTGAAACATGAGAAAAAAAGCAGCTAAAACTCTTGGATTGTTGTAGGTGCATTTAATGCATGCTGGATCCCATTGTGTGAGAAAGTATCAACAAGAGATGTAATGTAACACCTCTTGTTGATACTTTCTCACACAATACGACAACTGGAATTATTCCCGAACTATTTAACTGGTTGACTTATATCAATTCAACATTGAACCCTATCATATATGGCCTTTTCTATCCATGGTTTAGGAAAACACTATCTTGTTGTTACACTAAAAATATTTGCCCCTTATTCCGCTGACATAAAAGTGTGCAACTTAAAATAAATAATGTATTGCTTAAAATACATGTAATCAATGAAGAGCAGAGACTGCCTTCATTTTCATTGTGATGCAGTTATTATTTGGGTGCACAGTAATAATTGGCTTAGTTATCTTACATTTTTAAGGCAAATTTTCAGCGGATAAAGAAAGTATTCAGACCCCCTTAAATTTCTCACTCTTTTTTATATTGCAGCCATTGGCTAAAAGCATTTAAGCTCATTTTACCCCCTCATTAATGTACACACAGCACCCCATATTGACAGAAAAACATTTTTGCAGATTTATTAAAAAAGAAAAACTGAAATATCACATTGTCCTAAGTATTTAGAACTTTTGATGTGTCAGTCCCATATTTAACTCAGCTGCTGTCCATTTCTTCTGATCATCCTTGAGATGGTTCTACACGTTCATTTGAGCCCAGCTGTGTTTGATTATACTGATTGGACTTGATTAGGAAAGCCAAACACCTGTCTATATGAGACCTTACAGCTCACAATGAATGTCAGAGCAAATAAGAATCATGAGGTCAAAGGAACTGCCTGAAGAGCTCAGAGACAGAATTGTGGCAAGGCACAGATCTGGCCAAGGTTACAAAAAAAATTCTGCTGCACTTAAAATTCCTAAGAGGCCTCCATAATCCTTAAATGGAAAATGTTTGGGACGACCAGAACCCTTCATAGAGCAGCCGTCCGGCCAAACTGAGCTATCGGTATAGAAGAGCCTTGGTGAGAGAGGTAAAGAAGAACCCAAAGAACAGTGTGGCTGTGCTCCTGAGATGCAGTTGGGAGATGGGAGAAAGTTGATGGAAGAAAGTCAACTATCACTGCATCCTCCACTAGTCTGGGCTTTATGGTACAGTGGCCCGGCGGAAGGCTCTCCTCAGTGCAGGGACAGGACACCTGGTTGCAATCGAGAAGAAGATGGATGAGGCCAAGTACAGGGATATCCTGCGAACTTGGGTTCTGCAGCAGGACTATTATCCAAAGCACACCAGCAAATCCACTTCTGCATGGCTGTAGAAAAACAAAATGAAGACTTTGGAGTGACCTAGTCAAAATCCTGACCTGAATACACGTGAGATGCTGTGGAATGACCTTTAAACGACCTTGAAAAACCCTCAAATGTGGTTTATTTTACAACAAATTTTGCAAAGGTGAGTGGGCCAAAATTCCTTCACACTGCTGTAATACTCATTGCAAGCTATCAAAAATGCTTGATTGCAATATTGCTGCTAAGGGTGGCCCAACCAGTTATTAGGATTAGGGGGCAAACACTTTCACACCACTGTATGAAATTTCTCATAATGTGGTGTAAGCATATTTTAATTAAATATATTTGTGCATGCAGTAAAATTACAGAAAACTATTCATCTTATAGAAGTGAAGTAAAGTGAACAGAGTTGAGCCAAGGACAATGTGATGTCATAGTACTGTAGCAAGTACATCATGTGATGTTCAGTATACAGTATTTACCCAACGAACCTTAGACTATCAGCCATCTTAGAGATGAGATGCACATGATGTCATAGTAACCATAGACACGACACAAGATCAGCAGATATGACATAGCCCCAGATCAGACATGGGGTGATCTTAACTGTGATGTAACAGGTATTGGATACACAAGCAACATGTCAAATTAAATAATCAGAAGAGACGCACAGTGATATGAATAATAAGTTTAATAAAGAAATAGGCACAAAATAGTATGTATATCTACATAGTGAATATTATACAATACAAAGTATTAGACCCAACATAAAAAAAGTATAAAACACACAGGGCCTGGGTAAGCATCAGTAGCAAAATAAAATGCATAAGAAGTCAATTAGCAAAACCTCCTGTGAAGAAGGACAACACCAATTTAAAAATCGGTGAAAGGAAATAGAAACAGAAATGCAGCGATTTGGATTTGGCACAGGTGCGGAATGAAAATCTGTTTGGATACCAACAGACACTTTAACATCGGTCTGGGTGCCAACACTTACGTGACAAACAGGTTTTAGGACTGGTGGAGCTGGGGTAGTAGACTCTGGTCGTACATGCCTAAAAGAAAATGGATAAGGGCTATCCACACGCGGTCTCTTCAAAGGACCAGGTTTGGGGTCAACATTCTTTGAAAAAGTGAGCCCTGTCTCCTCTAGGAACTGCAGTAACGATGCAGATGGTTCGGGCTCATCCTCAGCAAAACTCACCGAGGCCCGGTCCATGTTTCAGTAGGAGTGTAGTCATTAGGACTGTGAGCCGGACTGTTCTGGCTGTCCAAGTCGTCTAAAGCGACATGGTGATCATTTACAAATTTACGAATACAATAAAATTGACAAACTTAGACAAATAATTAAAATAATATGTAGAAGATGCTTACCCATGGCCTGTCTCTTGAAAACTGTAGAGTAAAGCGGAAGCACCAATAATTTATAGCCGACGTAAGCACCACCCCAATATTTTTTAAGTTGAAAAAAAGTGAAAAGATAATGGATTTGTAAGGAAAATAAGTTATATTGGAAGGAAAAATGTATAAAAGATGGAGTCAGAAGACGAGGTATATGACGTAGAAAAATTATGTAATTTTATTGGTTGAAAAAATTGATAAGTAACCAAAAAAACAATAATTGTGCTAATGAGGGGGCCAGATGAGCGTCCCGCCCCTTGAAAACAGTATAAAAGAAGGCACCTATGTCACAGTGGATCAGTCTGTTCTTGGTGATGCTCTGATTCACATCTTAGGCATTTTCAAGACTGGCTCACTTTGTTTTATTGTTGCAGGAAAACTTTATCCTTACTTCATCTAGATCTGCACGGAGTCTGGAGTCTTTCTTTAATTTATTTTATTAAAGTTACAGTATTTGATTAATGTTTTACATTAGGGCAACTTCGGTGTGGGGAGAATAAAAAATCCACCACAATGGCAACTAAAACTGTCTTTTATTCAATACTGGTGTTTGTAATAGTCATTACAATTGTTGGGAATGCTGTGGTCATTATCTCCATATCTCATTTCAAACAACTTCACACACCTACAAACATTTTGGTGATGTCTCTGGCTCTGGTAGATCTACTTTTGGGATTGACAGTCATGCCTTTCAGCATGGTTAGGACTTTAGATGGCTGCTGGTACTTTGGAGAAGAATTCTGCTTTTGGCATTCTATTTTTGACTCTGTCTTCACTGGTGCATCAATCTTTCACCTGGTATCTATTGCTACAGATCGATATCAAGCTGTGTGCTATCCCCTTCAGTACCCTTCAAGAATAACTCTACCTGTTTCAGGTTTTATGGCAGCTCTGAGTTGGATTTTGGCTACAGTGGATGCTTTCATAGATTGTTTTGGAAGTTGTGTGTATTTGATTAATGCAGTATGCGCTTCTATAAATACATTGCTTTCTTTCATTTTGCCAGTCTGTATTATGATTGGTTTGTATGTGCAAATATTTTTGGTTTCAGAAAAGCATGCAAAGAAAATGAAGGGCACAAAAAAAAATAGACCTGATGTGACCTCAAACAAAATTTTACAAAAGGTGAAACATGAGAAGGTGGCGCGGTGGTGTAGTGGTTAGCACTGTTGCCTTGCACCTCCAGGGTCTGGGTTCGATTCCCCGGCCAGGCTCGATTCCCGTCTCTGTGTGCATGGAGTTTGCATGTTCTCCCCGTGCTTGGTGGGTTTCCTCCGGGTACTCCGGTTTCCTCCCACAGTCCAAAGATATGAAGGTTAGGCTAATTGGCGTTCCTAAAATTGCCCGTAGTGTGTGATTGGGTGTGTGAGTCTATGTATGTGTGTGCCCTGCGATGGATTGGCACCCTGTCCAGGGTGTACCCCGCCTAGTGCCCGAAGTCTCCTGGTATAGGCTTCAGGTCCCCCGCGACCCTGAACACAGGATTAAGCGGTATAGAAAATGAATGAATGAATGAATGAAACATGAGAAAAAAGCTGCAAAAATGCTTTGCATTGTTGTGGGTACATTTATTTTATGCTGGATGCCATATTTCATTATATCTATAGTTGACCTTCTTTCAAACTTTACCATGCCAATCATCATATATGATGTAATTTTCTGGTTGGGTTACATTAATTCAGCATTTAACCCCATCATTTATGGCCTTTTCTATCCATGGTTCAGAAAAACACTTTATCTAATTGTTACACTAAAGATATTTGCTCCTAACTCCTTAGACATAACCGTTTATGCAGCTTAAAAATGTGTTCATGGTGAAAAATAGATATGAACAAATAAGGAACACATTTGAACACATTTATTTTAATTCTAATATACAGTGCCACAGTAAAATAAGCAGTGTAAAAAATGCAGTGTTAAATGTTATTCATTTTAAATGAGTTAAATTAATATCAACAGTGTTAATAAATGTTCTTTTGTAGTGTAGTTGCAGGGGTGCTACGTGGGGTAATAAAATTTTTACACTTGAGGTGCATAAACCCCACCAAATTATCTTTGCCCCTCCCCTTTTAACCATCGTGAAAACTAAAACGCCGTCTCATCCACATGCCAGCTGCAAGATCTTTCTCTTTCTATGCTTAAATTAAAAATATATATTTTAAGTACTCACTAAATACTTTGTTAGGAGTGAAGATGCTTGTCAAAGTTAACGTCAGAAGTGAACAGAAGTATGTGAAAGTTTCTCACAGCGATTTGAAACTTTCCAATTTTCTGGATGAAGGTAATTGCATTTGTAATTATATAAAAAAAAGAAGTATTAAGCTGACTATGTCGGTGGCTTTTGCCACTCAATTGAATTTCATTCCTTTTGGTTTACATCCTTCATGACGTTCGGCATTAGTGTCTCAAATAGGCCCGAGGCCAGGCTTTACCATGAGTCTGGCACTGAAATAGTCGAGGACGTCTTTGAGGACATTCTGAAGCAACCGAATTTCTGTGTTTTCCAGATACTATTGCAAGATTCTTCAAATGGTAATGTATATCGTAAAAGTGTACGTAGTTGAGCATTGGCAAGTGACGTGGTTGTTTGTGCTTTGCAAATGTCTGGGGAGCATCAAAATAGCCTGCCTTAAGGCTTAATTAAACTTAATTAAAATGTATTTGCATGTTGACTGTGATTGGGAAGTCAAACATTAAGTTTATGTTGTAAATTAATTTGTGTAAAGGTTGAACTGCACTGCTTTTCCATCATTTGTTTACCAAGCACGCGCATCTAGTGTCTTTTGTGTGAGCTCTGGACCAAGGCCACTTGATAATGATAATGGCATTACTTGAATGGAGTAATTCAATTACAAAAAATGATCGAGGCAAAATCTTCTGCCTCAAGGCTTCATTTAATTAATTTTAAAAGCTTGCGTTATGTTTTTGCGCATTTTTTGTTGACAGCGCGCTTTTGACAAAGTGCGCTTCTGGGTGCAAGCCGCCAGTAAACACCAAGGAAGAAGAAGCTCTTATGTCACCCACAAAGCGGAAAGAGATGCAAACAGTTATCTGTGTATTGATTTGATGGAGCGTTCTGTTGCGGCCTACAAAATGGGAGGGAGCGATTAAAATTATAAGCGAGCCAAGAGATTGTCAGAAATTGTCAGTGCTGAGCTGTAGATTTAGAACCTTTTAAGGTGTGCAACTAAACTTTCAGAACTAAGTGTTTTTGTTTAATTATTTATTTCATTGTGTGCCTAGGTTTTTTGATCGTTAAAGTAATTTGAAATCCTTTTTTTTTTTTTTTAAACAGTGCGGTTTCGCGCGGTGGCCGGAAGCACCATGCATCATGATTCACCGAGAGTTTTGGCGCTGCGATTACATTTCCATCTTTCCATGCGAAAAATTACACGTTTAAGCCATCTTAAATACATGTTTAATTTTTTTTGCCGGACCTTGCAGAACGGAGCCTAACACAGTGTGAAACCGCATAGGTGAGATTAGTGGTATAAGCTATACCTTGTATGGTGAATAATGACTGTTAATTTTTTTATAAAATTCTGCATGCATTTTAAAAAAATAAAAGTAGATTTTTCTAAAAAGAAAACCAATTAATCTTTGTTTCTCTTATATATTTTACATTGCTGTTTAATTAAGCAAAATTACATTTTACCCGATTACTCGATTAAATTTTTGGTAGAATACTCGATTACCAAAATATTCGATAGCTACAGCCCTACACCGAATGAACGGCCAAAAATCACAATTGGACGATTTTTCGACCTGCCTCATATCTTGTCGATCCTTGGTGAAAGGCGCATGCAATCCACTTGTTAAGTGTGACTTAGTATACAACTTTTCACCACAACATCTAGGTCTAAGATCACACCCACGCATGCATTTACAGCCATGTGTAAACATGTTTTTTTTTAAAACAAAATTCATATAACATTGCAATCGCAAATTAATTTAATTTTGTAAATTAAAATAAATTAAAAGTCGGTTAGCGGTACCAGGGTTTGACAGTTGTTTGTCAAATTAACTCGACTAAGACTAATTGTAGGTTTTTTAAATTCTTGACCCATGTTCCTCCAATACCAAGTGAAGAAAGCTCAATTGAGATTTCAAGCAACGAACCTGATGACACCATTCTTCTAAGTGATGACAGCCCTACAAGAAAGAGGAAAGCTGAAGATGAAGCACGAATTATGAGTGTGTGTCTGTGCCTTGGATGTTATTCAGTAAGAATTTAGTGACATTTTTTTATTATGTTTTAAAGAAATTAACATTTTGAAGAAAGTGCCTTGTTTTCTGACATCACACTGTCATTTGTGTTAATGCATGAAACTAAAGTGCAAAAGTTAAGTCAAGTTTACCAAATTCATGTGTTCTAGATTTGATCCAGGTGCACAATCACATTGTGACTACACAATCATGTTCACAGAATGTTTTCTGACATTGTATTGTTTATTGTGCAGAGAAGGTAATAAAGAGTTGCATTGTGTCTTTGTAGATTTAGAGAAAGCGTACGACAGGGTGCCGAGAGAGGAGCTGTGGTGTTGTATGAGGAAGTCTGGAGTGGCAGAGAAGTATGTTAGAGTGGTGCAGGACATGTATGAGAGTTGTAAGACAGTGGTGAGATGTGCTGTAGGTGTGACAGAAGAGTTCAAGGTGGAGGTGGGTCTGCATCAAGGATCAGCTCTAAGCCCCTTTTTGTTTGCTCTAGTGATGGACAGGATGACAGATGAAGTTAGACAGGAGTCTCCATGGTCCATGATGTTTGCAGATGACATTGTGCTTTGTAGCGAGAGCAGGGAACAGGTGGAAGAAAATTTGGAGAGGTGGAGGTACGCTCTGGAAAGTGAGGAATGAAGGTTAGCCGCAGCAAGACGGAATACATGTGTGTGAATGAGAGGGACCCAAGAGGAACGGTGAGGCTACAGGGAGCAGAGGTAAAGAAGGTGCAGGATTTTAAGTACTTAGGGTCAACTGTCGAGAGCAACGGAGAGTGTTCAAAGGAGGTGAAGAGACGAGTACAGGCAGGTTGGAATGGGTGGAGAAAAGTGTCAGGTGTGTTGTGCGATAGAGTATCAGCGAGAATGAAAGGAAAGGTGTACAGGACAGTGGCACTGAAGAAAAGACAGGAGGCAGAGCTAGAGGTAGCAGAGCTGAAGACGTTGAGGTTCTCTTTGGGAGTGACAAGGATGGATAGGATCAAGAATCAGTTCATCAGAGGGACAACACATGTGAGATGTTTTGGAGATAAAGTCAGAGAGGCCAGATTGAGGTGGTTTGGACATGTTCAGAGGAGAGATTGTGAATATATTGGTAGAAGGATGCTGAGGTTGGAACTGCCAGGCAGGAGGTCTAGAGGAAGAAAAAGGGGAGGAGATTTATGGATGCAGTGAGAGAGGACATGAAGTTAGTTGGTGTGAGAGAAGAGGATGCAGAGGATAGGGTTAGATGGAGGCAGATGATTCGCTGTGGCAACCCCTGAAAGGGAACAGCCGAAAGACAAAGAAGTAGTATTGTTTATTGTGCGTTATAACTGCAGATGGTCAAAAACTAAACCTGCAGACTAAACCTGGTGGACATGGAATCAGAGAGTACAACAAAACCAAAGGCATGTCTGACAGCAACAGGAGAAAAATTGTCAATATGCTTACTGTAGATATGACGACTGAAAAGCACAGGTAACTTGTATTTTAAGTATTCTTTATTCCAGTGGTCATGATTTCCTAGCCCAAAGCAAAATTTATTAAAGGACAAGATTTTTAAAAGATCATAAAGGTCATTAAAAGGTTAAAATTCAGTGAAAATGCTAATTCTTTCATTAACTACTTGACCCTGTGTCATTCCACAGAGTAAGATCTTCCTCATGTTCAGAAAACAAATGAACATATGTGATAAAGTCCCCTCTCATAGGCAGGAACAACAACTGCCACTTCAAGGCCAAGAATGTTAGTAAAACGTCTTTGAAATAGTCCTTGTGACTATAGTGGTTCTTATAGAGCAAGAAAAGTAGTTTGTGTGCAAAAAACAATATTAATAGTCTGTTTTTACACACACTAAGGATTTAAAGTTTTATGAAGTTTAGGTTGAACCACTATAGCCACATGGAATATTATCACAATGGTTATACTACTGTGACGAGGAGCCAGCAGGGATAGGATCCATATGCAACTTTAATAACAATAACACTCAAACATGCAGATCAGGGTCAAGTAGGAGCAAACCGAGCAATAGAGGTTATCCAGAGGCAGGGTCAAAAGTCCAGGCAGAAGAGTCAGGGCAGACGGCTATCCAATAGAATATATCCAGTAAGCAAAGCAAGAGTCAAGAGGCAGGCGGCAGGCAGATAGGAATAAACAGACAATCAGGGTTGGCAACAGCAAATCAAAACAGGGTTAAATGTTCACAACAGCAAAAGAAGAGTTTGTGCCGTGATTATTGTGAGTGCGCTCTTTTAAGGTCTGTGGATAATGGCTGACACCTGTGTTGGTGATCAGCCCCGAGCAGGGGGTTGTGGGTAATGGAGTTTGAATGGGAACTAGTACTCCGGTGATGGATCCCTTGCATGGGTCATGCAAGACACCATAGACACCACAGAAGAACAAATGTCACATTAAAGTTTGTCCTGACACCTTTGTAAAAGTGCTCATTCACCAAAAATTCAGTTTTGTATTTTTCCACACCTGGAAGATCTTTATAAATTTTTGATTGCATCCAAGAGCTTTCTAAACCCCTATAAACAGAAACGGGTCTTGTTTATAGGGGTTTAGAAAGCTCTTGGATGCAATCAAAAATTTATAAAGATCTTCCAGGTGTGGAAAAATACAAAACTGAATTTTTGGTGAATGAGCACTTTTACAAAGGTGTCAGGACAAACTTTAATGTGACATTTGTTCTTCTGTAGCAAACACCTGTGACACTCAAATTCTCATCTTGTTGATGCAATTTTATAAAGTGTAATGTGTTAACTGCTGGGAAAATAAATTTAAAAAGTTAATAGCATTTAATTATTTACATTTCAATTCATGTTTTATTGTTTCTCTAAAATATTACAGCTCATCTCTACCCAAACAAGTAAGAGAACTATATGCTCAAGGAATAATTGTCCTGTTTCCATACCTTAGGGATCCATTTGCCAAGCTTGGATATGTAAGTCAATTAATTAAATTAGTTAAATAATTATGTGGTAGATGCATGTCTTGTTTTACTTTAAACATTTTTAAGGAACATTAGTATGACCCTCAAAGTGGACAAGGGTACTTGTCATGGAAAATTAAGAACATTCAGATCGAAGAACAGTGCACCATTAGAGACCCGTAGATGTGTCCCCCAGTCTTTTAGTGGTGGCCCATCTGCGCACAGAGAAATTTTATCAAGCACAGAAATTATCCTGACTGAAGAACAGTATAGGGAAGCTGTTTCTCTTATGAAGCATACTTCAGAGGAGGTGACAGTAAAGGACAAGATGAGGGAGACATTTCAGTATCGTCGCAAGATGATTCATGACCCAAGCAGATGGACTGATGTGCTAACTGACTTTCCACGTTATTTGGATATCAAAGGCTTGGTAAGAACATTTGAGTTATTAATGTGATTTAGATAATTTTTCTGTGAAATAAGGACAATAGAGGATATCTGTGGTGATTTAAAGTTTGATTATTTATTGTAAAGATAATACATTTGCACTTAGCTGCTGTCTTTTCACCAAAAAGACAAGCAAAATCCAACTCAATCTGTAAAACCCACCAAGGCAGAAAAAAAGCAACTAAGTTTTTAGAGAGGTGGTCAACTACATTTACACAGAAAGTCATTCAGCAGAGCAAGTGGCTTAACTCCTCCCAAGAACTTCAGGACCTGATTCACTGTGCAGAATCAGCTGTGGACACTGAATCAGATGAAGATAGAAAGCTGTTTTTTTTTAACAAGTTAATAAGATATTTATGTACCTTACTAATTATGTTTCCCCCCCCCCACCCCTAAAATAACCATATCTCTTAAGATGGGGTAGCGGTCTTGCTTCGATTCTTCTTTAACTTCACCTAATTCCACCATCAGCACAAGGTCGCAAGAGACCTGGGAAAATGTCGGCATCTCAATCTGAGAAACACATTGTGATCTTCAAAAAGGTAAATTTGGCATTTTCTGTATGACCTGTCTGCTTCAACTTCAACCCAGTTGTGTTCATTGTAAAACTAATGTAGAAATAAGCAAAAGACAATCCTTAACAATGCTCAAATTGTTTTATTTTTTGGCAGGGACTAACATACAGGAACGTCTTGATTCAATTAAGTAGAGCACCCAGTCTTACCTGCTTGCTGTCGGGACAAAGAAATGCAGCATTCATGGATACTACATCATCCTAGACAAAAAAGCCATACCATGCAAGTCAGTGAGTGGTCTTGCTGCCTTCGATGAACTGTTCAAAGCCCACTTTGTGTTTGGTGCCTCATACAATAAGGTGCTTCACAACATGTACACCTTCATACAAACAACCATTTTAATGATTGACATTGGCAAAGCTCCAAGCCAGATTCATGCGTTAGAAGTGATTGCCAGCTAAAATGATTTGTTATGTTTGCTCTTGCTGCCTGGGAACACAAATTTGCTTGTTCGACATCTAAAACTAATACATGGTCTGTTTTCTGGCAAATCACTTTGTCTAAAATGTGGACAGGCAGGATGCTGTTTAGAATTTGGAACATATTCTGGGTTCAGCAAACATTTAAATAGAGTTCATGAAGCAAGTAATGAAGTTCCATTACATGTTCAAGATAGTGCTCTTAATGAAGAAGATGCTGGGCAATCTATTAGTATTGATGTGGCTAAATCTTCAAATGTCAGTTCCCTGCCAATACCTAGTAAAAACACCATGGATATGTGTGCATCAGCAATAGCACAACTGTAAGCTGCAGGTGTAAGTCAGACTACTATTAATATGTTTGTTATATCTATGGAAGAAGTAGTTCAGGACATCCAGGACCAAGTAAAAGAGACAGCTCTTCATTGCTTATACAGAACACAGACATTAAAAGTGAAGTTGAACAGTCATTTGAGACCATTGAAAACCCTTTTACCTCACTTAATTCCATGTCCAAACTCATATTTTTCAAGGAAATGGGGAATTGTCCAGCCTGTTCAGAAAGTACTTGGTGTCAGATTTGACAATAGAAAAAACATGTCCTACTGGGTTATATGAGCAAGTTGCAGTGACTGACATATTTGCCTATGTCCCGATTCTTCAAACCTTCCAAAACCTTATAAAAACTTATGGATTTGATTCAATTTTAAAACCTATTGTCAATGACATAAAAGTTCTTGAGTCCACAGGAATAGAAGGACCCTCCAGTTTTGTGCGTGGCAGTATTGTCCAAATAACAGGAGATAATCTTGATTTGAACTGCCTTTTTGGATTTGATGAATCTTTTCAAGCTCGGAATAGCTGTAGGTTTTGCCTTACTTAAAGGGACGATTATCAAACTGTGTTCTGTGAAGATGAGTCAAATGTTATTTTTCACACTAAAGAGATGCACTTGCGACACTGTGAAGCTATACAAGCAGACCCACTACCTCATGTTTATGGTGTAAAGTGCACATGTTTGCTGAACTCTCTGCAGTACTTCAATATTTCAGACAATTTTCTGTAGATGTAATGCATGATGTTTTAGAAGGCATTGCACAGTTTGAATTAAAACTTGTTTTGCGTTATGTACAAGCTCATTTTTTGACAGCAAAAGAGTTTGATGGAAGATTGCATTCACTTAATTATGGGTTCATGGAGAGGAGAAATTGGCCTCCTGCTGTAAAACTTGATGATGAGCAATGATTTGGGAATAAACACAATACAGTGTTGGTGTCTACTCCGTAATGTGCCACTCATTTTTGTTGACACTGTGCCCCAAGATGATGAACACTGGCAGGTCCTATTACTGTTACTACAAATTGTAAACATTGTATTTTCTCCTGTTTAAACCGAGGGCCTTACTGTGTATTTGAAACACTTAATTGCTGAGCATCACAGGGTTTTCAAGTGCTTGTTTCCAGACAGAAACCTCCTGCCTATCCTCGGTGTATAGGCAATATTGGGCCCATTTTTCACATGTGGTCAATGCGCTTTGAGTCAAAACATGATTTTTTTAAGACACAGCAAAAGTATTTTAACCCTTAGGAGTCTGACTTGCTGCCGGCGGCAAAAAGTGCATTTTTTTTTCTTTCTGGTAACCGTGAAAAGAGTTTAAAATGCTCTGTCATGTTTGATCATACACATAAGTGTAGTACATTATTTGAATCTGTAAAGGGTCTAGTTTTATTCATGTATACTCACAATATCCACCAAACATTGTGCTTTTGTAAAATAATGAAAATAAACAGGGTGCGCTTTCAGCTTTCAAAATCTTTTTGAAACACGTTACTAAAATGACCTGAAACTGCACAGACTGACATGAGAAATATATCTATAGAAAGATTAAAGGGGCTACTTTTAAATGATGCAAGTCACATTGAAAATAATGTTCTCAGTTAAAGGACTCTGTATGAAACCAAGGAGAGGCACAGAATTCCTGTCGCATTATCTGCTAATGACCCGAGGCAGGACACGCCCACACGCCATTCACACGGAAATCAGTCACAGGAAAATCTACATACAAGGCCACGCCCCCCCGGGAAACGGCACACACAGACAGGCTAGAACACACAGATTCAGTGAGTTTTTCTGCACATTTGGAAGATGGCGCGCGAGACAGAATGTTCTGGACTGTGAGGAAGAGTTTACATTTTCCTCAGAAGAAGACTATATTACTCTGACACATTTTGAAGAGAGAACAGATCCAGCAGAGGAGATTCAAGCAAACTGCTATGACAATGGGTAAGTTATTAAGTCTTATATAACTCTTATTCTGATAATCCATCCATCGATCCATCCATCCATCCATTTTCTTCAGCTTATCCGAGGTCGGGTCACGGGGGCAGCAGCTTCAGCAGGGATGCCCAGACTTCCCTCTCCCTGGCCACTTCTTCCAGCTCTTCCGGGGGGATCCCAAGGCGTTCCCAGGCCAGCCGAGAGACATAGTCCCTCCAGCGTGTCCTGGGTCGTCCCCGGGGTCTCTTTCCAGTGGGGCATGTCCGGAACACCTCACAAGGGAGGCGTCCAGGGGGCATCCTAAATAGATGCCCAAGCCACCTCATCTGGCTCCTCTCGATGCGGAGGAGCAGCGGCTCTACTCTGAGCCCCTCCCGGATGACCTCCCTATCTCTACGGGAGAGCCCAGACACCCTGCAGATGAAAATCATTTCAGCCCCTTGTATTTGCGATCTTGTTCTTTCGGTCACTACCCACAGCTCATGACCATAGGTGAGGGTGGGAACGTAGATCGACCGGTGAATTGAGAACTTTGCCTTTTGGCTCAGCTCCTTCTTCACCACGACGGACTGATACAGAGCCCGCATCACTGCAGACGCTGCCCCGATCCGCCTGTCGACCTCCCATTCCACTTTACCCTCACTCGTGAAGAAGACCCCGAGATACTTAAACTCCTCCACTTGGAGCAGGATCTCACTCCCAACCCTGAGAGGGCACTCCACCCTTTTCCGGCTGAGGACCATGGCCTCAGATTTGGAGGTGCTGATTCTCATCCCAGCCGCTTCACACTCGGCTGCGAACCGATCCAGTAAGAGCTGTAGGTCGCAGGATGATGAGGCCAACAGAACAACGTCATCTGCAAAAAGCGGTGACCAAATCCTGAGCCCACCAAACTGTACCCCCTCAACGCCCTGGCTGCGCCTAGAAATCCTGTCCATAAAAATTATGAACAGGATCGGTGACAAAGGGCAGCCCTGTCGGAGCCCTACTCTCACCAGAAACAGGTCCGACTTACTACCGGCAATGTGGACCAAGCTCCGACACCGGTTGTACAGGGACCAGACAGCCCTTAATAGGGAATCCGATATCCCATACTCCCGGAGTACCCCCCACAAGACTCCCCGAGGGACACGGTCAAATGCCGTCTCCAAGTCCACAAAGCACATGTAGACTCCCATGCCCCCTCCAGGACCCTGCTAAGGGTGTAGAGCTGGTCCACTGTTCCGCGACCTGGACGAAAACCACACTGATCCTCCTGAATCCGAGGTTCGACTATCCGACGGACCCTCCTTTCCAGGACCCCTGAATAGACTTTCCCGAGGAGACTGAGGAGTGTGATCACTCTGTAGTTGGAACACACTCTCCGGTCCCCCTTCTTGAAGAGGGGGACCACCACCCTGGTTTGCCAGTCCAGAGGCACTGTCCCCGATGTCCATGCAATGTTGCAGAGACGTGTCAACCATGACAGCCCTACAACATCCAGAGCCTTGAGGAACTCAGAGCGTATCTCATCCACCCCTGGGGCCCCGCCACCACGGAGCCTTTTGATCACCTCGTCCCCAGAGATGGAAGAGTCCACCTCTATGTCCCCAGACTCTGCTCCCTCATCGGAAGGCATGTTGATGGAATTAAGGAGGTCTTCGAAGTACTCCCCCCACTGACCCACAACATCCCGAGTCGAGGTCAGCAGGTCAGCATCCCCAGGTCATTCTCCATGGCCTCCCCAAACTCCTCCCACGCCCGGGTTTTTGCCTCAGCAACCACCGAAGCTGGGAAGGTCATCATAAAAGTCAGTTTCATCATGGTGCTTGATAGGTTTTACTAATGCATGTGACAATACTGTTCTTGCAAGAAACAGTCCAACAGTCTAATCCAGAAATGCTGACCTCCATGTTTTAAAATACAGTAACTGACTGTTGTTGTTTTTGTTACGTAATTATCTAATTGCATACGTGTTTCTTCATAGTTTTGAAATCCCCAGTATTGTTGTATAATGTAGAAAATAAATCACTAAACAAAAACATTTGCAAGTTATCACAAACGTTTGAGCATGTGTGTGTATGTATGTATGTATGGATGGATGGATGGATGGATGGATGTACATACATAGAGTGGTGTGAAAAACTATTTGCCCCCCTCCTGATTTCTTATTCTTTTGCATGTTTGTGACACAAAATGTTTCTGATCATCAAACACATTTAACTATTAGTCAAAGATAACACAAGTAAACACAAAATGCAGTTTTTAAATGAGGGGTTTTATTATTTAGGGAGAAAAAAAATCCAAACCTACATGGCCCTGTGTGAAAAAGTAATTGCCCCCTGAACCTAATAACTGGTTGGGCCACCCTTAGCAGCAATAACTGCAATCAAGCGTTTGCTATAACTTGCAACGAGTCTTTTACAGCGCTCTGGAGGAATTTTGGCCCACTCATCTTTGCAGAATTGTTGTAATTCAGCTTTATTTGAGGGTTTTCTAGCATGAACCGCCTTTTTAAGGTCATGCCACAACATCTCAATAGGATTCAGGTCAGCACTTTGACTAGGCCACTCCAAAGGCTTCATTTTGTTTTTCTTCAGCCATTCAGAGGTGGATTTGCTGGTGTGTTTTGGGTCATTGTCCTGCTGCAGCACCCAAGATCGCTTCAGCTTGAGTTGACGAACAGATGGCCGGACATTCTCCTTCAGGACTTTTTGGTAGACAGTAGAATTCATGGTTCCATCTATCACAGCAAGCCTTCCAGGTCCTGAAGCAGCAAAACAACCCCAGACCGTCACACTACCACCACCATATTTTACTGTTGGTATGATGTTCTTTTTCTGAAATGCTGTGTTACTTTTACGATATATGTAATGGGACACGCACCTTCCAAAAAGTTCAACTTTTGTCTCGTCGGTCCACAAGGTATTTTCCCAAAAGTCTTGGCAATAATTGAGATGTTTTTTAGCAAAATTGAGATGAGCCTTAATGTTCTTTTTGCTTAAAAGTGGTTTGCGCCTTGGAAATCTGCCATGCAGGCCATTTTTGCCCAGTCTCTTTCTTATGGTGGAGTCGTGAACACTGACCTTAATTGAGGCAAGTGAGGCCTGCAGTGCTTTAGATGTTGTCCTGGGGTCTTTTGTGGCCTCTCGGATGAGTCGTCTCTGCGCTCATGGGGTAATTTTGGTTGGCCGGCCACTCCTGGGAAGGTTCACCACTGTTCCATGTTTTTGCCACTTGTGGATAATGGCTCTCACTGTGGTTCGCTGGAGTCCCAAAGCTTTAGAAATGGTTTTATAACCTTTACCAGACTGATAGATCTCAATTACTTTTGTTCTCATTTGTTCCTGAATTTCTTTGGATCTTGGCATGATGACTATTTTTTTTCGTCTACTTCTCTGTGTCAGGTAGCTCCTATTTAAGTGATTTCTTGATTGAATCTGGTGTGGCAGTAATCAGGCCTGGGGGTGACTACAGAATTTGATGTGATAAACCACAGTTAAGTTATTTTTTAACAAGGGGGGCAATCACTTTTTCACACAGGGCCATGTAGATTTTGAGGTTTTTTTTTCCCTTAATAACGTAAACCTTCATTTAAAAACTGCATTTTGTGTTCAATTATGTTCTCTTTGACTAATAGTTAACGGTTTTTGATGAGCAGAAACATTTAAGTGTGACAAACATGCAAAAGAATAAGAAATCAGGAAGGGGGCAAATAGTTTTTCACACCACTGTACATACATACAGTGGAAACTTGGATTGCGAGTAATTCAAATTCAAATTTTATTCACAGTCATACATAGTAAGATATAAAGTGAAATGCTTACACGACCGCCCATGACCTTAAAAATAAAAGCTTATAGATAAGAGATGAACATGAATAAATATGAATACAACATAAATTTAAATTAACTAGGATAAAAAATTAAAATATTATGTACTAAATATAGAAAATATAGAAATGTAGTCTAAATAGAGAAAAAATATGAAAAATGACTGGGGGGTATGCTATATGCATGAAAAGTATCTTATTAAAGCGACTTGTTTGCAATTGTCCAGAAATTAAAATATAAATATGTAGTGTAATGTGCATGAATGTGTCCATTAATGTCCAGGATGAGTGTGAAGAAAGTGTCATAGTTGTGGATGTTTTTTTTTTAAAATGGTATTTGTCCTGTGTTGTGTTTTGGTTTACTCCTGCTCAGTTGGCCTTCAGGGAGCGGAATCGCTTTCCAGACTGCAACAGAGAGAACAGTCCATTGCTGCGGTGGCTGAGGTTCTGGCCTTGGTCCAGCACCGCTTGCTGTAGACTGAGTGCAGGTCAGGGAGCTCGGTGCGGATGATGCGCTCAATTATCGCACCACCCTCTGTAGAGCACATCTGTCCTGCATGGTGCTGTTTCCAAACCAGTCGTGATGTTTCCTGTCAGGATGCTCTCTATGGTGCAGAAGTAGGAATTCCTGAGCACCCTGGAGGGCAGTATGAAGTTTCGAAGGTGGTAGAGACTCTGCCTGGCCTTTTTCACCACGGTCATGATGTGATAGGACCATGACAGTCCTTGCGTAATGTGAACACAGAGGTATCTGAAGCTGTCCAGTCTATCCACTGGGCTCCTGTTGATGACTGAGGTCTGGTAGTTCCTCTCCTGCTTTGTAGTAAAGTCCACTATCAGCTCCTTTGTCTTGCTGACGTTCAGGAGGAGATTGTTCCTCTCTCATCATTTCTCCAGATTTCCAATCTCCTCTAGGTAGGCCATATCACACAACATAATATGCAGAGGTGGAAAGAGTAATAAAATTTTGTACTCAAGTACAAGTACTGTTACTTCAGTGAAATTTTACTTAAGTACAAGTAAAGTTACCCTTATAAAAATCTACTCAAGTAAAAGTAAAAAGTAGATCATTAAAAAATGTACTCAAAGTAAAAGTTACCGAGTTACTTTTATATTTTAATTTTTTTAACAGCGGGGGTGGGATGAGGCATTCTAGCGTAGTTCAAAAAAGATGAGTAGATATAAATCTCAAACTAGTTGTTTTTAACTGAAGGAACACCTTTGCATAATAAAGCTGTTGTCTTTCTTGTGCTTGAAAATCAAAGTGGTCACTTAAATATGGTGTTACGTCCCAGTCTAGGGCCATAGAGCAAAAGAATGGTTCAGGGTTCTATTTTAAACTGTATGGAAATGGTGGCATATGGCAGAAAGAACTAGATCCAATCATTAACTGATGAAATAATGAGGTTTGTATATACACACACACACACACACACACACACACACACACACACACACACACACACACACCAGGAGGAAGAGGATCAGATTCAGGGTGGACCCAGGCCAAAATAATAAACAAAATGGTATTTATATTTAGTAGCTAGATTACCTGCAAAAATAAAAAAATAAAAAAACACACACAAACAAAAATACAGGTACCTTCCCGGACTCCCTAAACCAAAAACAATGAAATTATCTACAAATATATACAAAGACCAACCAAACCAAAGGGACAAAGCAATAATCAAAGTCAATTGGAGGCAACAAGTCAAAACCAGAATACACAACCAAATATCAAAACGCCAAAATCACAACCTCTTTCCTGCGTCTCTCTCCGGTTTAAATATGGTCGCGCTAGTCGATGACGTCACTCAGGGCGGAAGCGACCGTGTGGAAGGTCAGGAAGATGGCGATGTCAGAAAACCTGGAGTGGAGTCTGGAGCGGCGCGCGACCAGGACATGATATACACACGCGGCGCAACGGAGCATTTATACAAAGCATAATATTTTTATTATTTTATATTTTCATTCATTTATTTTTTTCTCAGTAGCAAATATGATTTAAAATGTAGCGAATTACAATACTTCAAACAAAACGTACTTAAGTAAAAGTAAAATTACAGATTTTTAAAACTACTTTAAAAAGTAGAAATACACAAAAAAGCTACTCAATTACAGTAACGCGAGTAAATGTAATTCGTTACTTTCCACCTCTGATAATATGGTATGGAGCATGCATTAAATGCACCTACAACAATCCTAAGAGTTTTTGCTGATTTTTTTTTCTCATGTTTCACTTTTTGAGATATCTTTGTTGTTGATGTAATGTCAGATCTGCCCTTTTTTGTTACCTCGATTGTTCTTGCATGCCTGTCTGAAACTAAAAATATCTGAGTGTACAGACCAATCATAACACACACTGGCACAATGAAAAACAGACATGTACATATAGACGCACATGCTTCATTGATCAAAACTACACGATTTCCAAAACAGTTTACAGACAATATATTCTCCTATGTTCATTTTGGAATTTAAACCAATGGAACTGAAAGTATACACTGTAGCCAGAATCCAGCTCAGAGCTGCCATAACCGGTAGAGTTATTCGTGAGGGGTAGTGAAGTGGATAGCACACAGCTTGATGTCGATCTGCAGCAATAGAATTCAGGTGAAAAATTGATGCACCAGTGAAAACAAAGTCAAAAGTAGAATGCCAATATCAGTATTCTTCCCCAAAGTACCAACACCCATCCACAGTCCTGACCATGCTGAAAGGCATAACCGTGAATCACAGAAGCAGATCCACTAGAGCCAGAGACATCACCAAAATGTTTGTTGTGTGAAGCTGTTTAAAATGAGCTATAGAGATGATGACCTCTTGCCTTGCAAGATATGCTTCGCCTTTTACTGCTCTTCAGATTTACGTCCACCGCATCAGCTAGTGGCGTAGGTCAGAGCAGCTTCTACATGTTTTGGATGAGAGATGCTATTGCCCTCTCCTATGAGGCGCGTGGGCTCACTTCGCCTCTAGGAATCAGGGCTCATTCAACCAGGGGATCGCATCAGCTATTGGATTAGCAAGAGGTATTGCCCTGCAGCAAGTGTATGCCAAGCAGGTAGACCCAGTCCACTGCTGAAATGTTTCAGTGCTGGAGCTTCTGCAGGAAAAGCTTGTCCTTAGGCTTGTGCCCTAGTACCCTCAGGATGTACTTAACTGCATTGTTTGAAGCCTTCTGTCCGCCGCCTTTTACAGCTTCGGAGTAGGAGAAACTTCACTTACTGTCCAGTATGTGCTCTTCAGATTTACGTCCACCGCATCAGCTAGTGGCGTAAGTCAGAGCGCCACTATACTGGGTGAAAGATGCATATTGCCCTCTCCTATGAGGCGCGTGGGTTCACTTTGCCTCTGGGAAGCAGGGCTCACCCAACCAGGGTGATCGTCCCAGTCTACACCAGCAGGAGGTATCCCCTGCAGCAATTGTGTGGCATGAAGGGTTGGTCCTCCCCGCACACATTCCTTACATTTATAATCTGGATGTTCATGCTACTCCGGGCTCACTGTCCCCGAGTTAGCTACCTTCTCGGCTTTGTGCGCACATGCTACACAACCTTGGGGTCCAGACACCTGTAGTGCGGCGGCGTTGGTATTCTCGTTCCCATAGCGTTGTCACGCAGCATCGAGTGTAGCCTTGAAAGGGAACATCTCGGGTTACTTTGCTGTAACCCTGTTCCCTGAAAGGCGGTAATGAGATGCTGCGTCCGAATGCCGCACTACAACGTGAATGGACGTCCGTTCAGACAAATTAATCTGAGGTTTCTTGTCGGCTCACTTGTATTTATAACCTCCACCTGCATCTAATCAGATGACGTCACATGACCGAAGTTATATATATAGCCAAATTTTGGCGTGTTTGCACACATGCTTCACAACCGGCAACTGGACAAAATAGTTCCCATAGCGTTTTCACGCAGCATCTCGTTCCCGTCTTTCAGGGTACAGGGTTACAGCAAAGTAACCCGAGATGTTTTCCTCTCATAGCCGGAGTCCTAGAGAGAGCCCCCAACGGTGCATGAGCAAGCAGTTTGAAAAAAATGGCCGGTGACGTCACGTGGGTCGGAGGAAACACGTGGGAGGTTCGGCCCTCCCGACTGAGTGGCGGTATGAGTTTAATGTGGGAGCCCCCTAGAGACTGGGAGGAATTGGACACGACAAAATTAGGGGAGAAAATTGGGGGGAAAAAAAAAAAAATATATATATATATATATATATATATATATATATATATATATATATATATATAGATATAGATATAGATATATATATAGATATCATTTTTATAATGAAAAATTTAACTGATTTTATTATAAAATAAACAAATATAAAAGTATACATGTATTTGAAATTTTTTTTATATTTTTCCATATACAACATATTTATTTTCATATTGCTTTCAACTTTAAATTTTATTGTCTCATGTAATTTGTAATTTGTAAACCATTAACCTATGAATTTATGTTCTAATATAATATTTGAAAGCAATTATGTAGCGGGGGGGGGATCCATGGCAGGGGGGCATTTCAGCGCATGACACGTGTTTGTGATCAGTGTTTCTACTGTCGATGCATATCGCCTTTTAAACCAAGGCACGAACGCGCAATAATCCTAGACAACTCAATCCAGCTATACTAATCATCAACAACAGGAGGCTCGAAGAACCAACTTAGCCAGATCATAATTAGCACAATGATCTCTTCTTAGATGTGTCGGTTCATCTCGGATGTGTCAAGCGACGTACGAAGAACGGACATCTGGAAGACTTGCTGTGGCAAATGGAACCATGAATTCTGCTGTGTAACAAAATATCCTGAAGGAGAATATCTGATAGTCTGTTTCTTCTGGCTGAAGCAAACCTGGGTTCTACAGCAGGACAATTATACAAAGCACACCAGCAAGTCCACTTCTGCATGCCAGAAGAAAAACAAAATGGAGACTTGAGTGACCTAGTCAAAATCCTGACCTGAATCCACGTGAGCTGCTGTGGAATGACCTTTAAAAGACCTTGAAAAACCCTATAATGTGGCTTGTTTTTACAACAATTCTGCAAAGATGAGAGGGCCAAAATCCCTTAACGATGCTGTAACACTCATTGCAAATTATCAAAAATGCTTGATTACAGTTGTTGCTGCTAAGGGTGGCCCAACCAGTTATTAGGATTAGGGGGCAAACACTTTTTCAGACAGGCCTATGTAATTTGGGATATTGTTTAACCATAATAATGAAAACCTTCATTTAAAACCAGCATGCTGTGTTATCTTTGACTAATATTTAAATTTGTTTGATGATCTGAAACCTTAAAGTGTTACAAACATTCCAAAAAAAAATCTGTAAAGGAGCAAACACTTTTTCCACAACACTGTACCACTAATTCCTTGAATTATGTTCATAGTTAAGTCAATAACTTCCTATTTTCAAATAGTAATGATTAATGAAAATATTGTCTTCTGTAATACAAGGAATTATATTCTGGCAATATGCTTATTCGTGCACAGCAAAAAAAACAAACACTTCCCTCTGTTGATCAAAAGGGGAAGTAACGTTTTTGTTGCTGGACTACTGTCTCTCAGGTGGCCTCATCTCTTGACATGGAAGCCAATATAAAAGGATTCATCTTCCTTGAAAAATTTAATCATTTGCACAAGAGACTACAAATAATAGAGGGTATTTTTGACTGTACAGTACATTGAAGGATGGTAGAAGCTCAAAATTTATCTTTGTTGGAAGTAAAAGATTTAACAGAGTACTGTTATCCTGAATCAAATGTTTCATGTGTAAAAATTTATCATAATGTGGCAACTAAAACTGTCTTTTATTCAATAGTGGTGTTTGTAATAGTCATTACAATTGTTGGGAATGCTGTGGTCATTATCTCCATAGCTCATTTCAAACAACTTCACACACCTACAAACATTTTGGTGATGTCTCTGGCTCTGGTAGATCTACTTTTGGGACTGACAGTCATGCCTTTCAGCATGGTTAGGACTTTGGATGGCTGCTGGTACTTTGGAGAAGAATTCTGCTTTTGGCATTCTTTTTTTGACTTTGTCTTCACTGCTGCATCAACCTTTCACCTGATATCTATTGCTGCAGATCGATATCAAGCTGTGTGCTATCCCCTTCAGTACCCTACAAGAATAACGTTACCTGTTTCAGGTTTTATGGCAGCTCTGAGTTGGATTTTGGCTACAGTGTATGCTTTGAGTACTGTTGGTATAAAATCAAATGAAGCAAACTTAGATGATTATATTGCATCCATAGATTGTTTTGGAAGTTGTCTGTTCGTGATTAACGCAGTAATCGCTTCTATAGGTACATTTTTTTTTTTTATATTGCCATTCTGTATTATGATTGGTTTGTATGTACAAATATTTTTGGTTTCAGAAAAGCATGCAATGAAAATGGAGGGCACAAAAAAAAACAGACCTGATGTGACAAACAAAATTTTACAAATGGTGAAACATGAGAAAAAAGCTGCAAAAACTCTTGGCATTGTTGTGGGTACATTTAATTTTTGCTGGATGCCATATTCGATTATATCTTTAGTTGACCCTCTTTCAAACTTTTCCACGCCAGCAATCATATATGATGTGTTTTTCTGGTTGGGTTACACTAATTCAACATTCAACCCCATCATATATGGCCTTTTCTATCCATGGTTCAGAAAAACACTTCATCTAATTGTTACACTAAAGATATTTGCTCCTAACTCCTCAGACATAAACGTTTATGCAGCTTAAAAATGTGTTCATGGTGAAAAATAGATATGAACATAAGTGCATTGGTCACATTTATTTTAATTCTAATATACAGTGCCATGAAAAGCATTTGCTGATATTTTCTGCATACTTAGCACACTTAAATGATTCAGATCATCTAACAAATTATAATATTACACAAATATGACCAAGTAAATACAAATGCAGTTTGTAAATGATGATATTTAAATTATTAATCGAATAAGTGGCCATGCTTGCCTGGCCTTAACCTAAATTGCACCTACGGGTAGCACAACTGGTTGTGCCATCCTTAGCAGCAAGTACAATCAAGTGTTTGTAATTTTGTCCCACTCTTCTATGCAGAATTGTTTGAATTCAGACAAATTAAATGGTTATCAAGCAAGACCGGCCTGTTTAAGAATCTTAATTAGACTTATGTCGGGACTTTGCCCATGCCAAACATTATTTTTTAAATTAATTTATTTGTGGACTTGCTGGTGTGTTTTAGATCATCGTCCTGCTTCATAACCCACTTCAGCTTGAGGTCAAAAACTGATAGCCTTCAGGATTTTTTTGGTAGAGCGCATTTCATAGACCCTGAAGCTGTGACGCAGTCCCAGCCCATCACACTACCATCATCATGTTTGAATGTAGGTATGATGTTTTTTTTTTTTATTATAACGTTTTTAATGCTCTGTTAATTTTCTGCCAGATGTAACAGGATTCACAACTTCCAAAAAGTTAAACTTTTGTCACATCAGTCCACAGAATATTGGTCCAAAACACCTGGGCATAATCAATATGTTTTTTTTGGCAAATGTTTTACGAGCCTTTCTGTTCTTTTTGTCAGCAATTGCTTTCACCATGCAACTCTCCCATGTCTGACATTTTTGCCAAGTCTCTTTCTTATCTGTGAATTATGAACAATGACCTTAACTGTGGCAAGTGACTGCCACTGTAACAAGATAATCAACGTGATTCGCTTCACTGGTCTGTGGTGTACAAGTGTTTTGCAGTAGATAAGACATTATTCATTATAAAAACTCTGCACTGTTCAGAATGGGCAGATCTGATTGCATCTACACCAGGACTTCTGAACAGGTAAAGGTGCGGTCACCCAAAATTGTGGTTAGTTACAAAAAAAAGCGTGCATTAAGTTCTGAACAAAACAAAGACAAAAGAGCATCAAGTTCAAAACAAAGCTTTCTTTGGTTTCCTTTTTAGTTTCCAATTAATAATCCCATGCTATCTCCATACAGGAGGGTCTTCCTGTGTGTGTTTCAAAAGCACGCTCACTATCTCCTATGTTGTTGAACCCCCCTTCATAAGGGCTCTCATTATTACATCTTGTGGTGCGACTTTCTAATCCGCACCACGTAACAAAATTCAACATATATTGTTAAGCCTTTGGTGCGTTTGGCCTTTCTCTTCTCATCCTACCCCTAGGCCTACTGCATTGTCTCCAAGTACCTTAATTTTAAAGTGATAAGAGGATAATACTAAAAAACTGGCTAGTGGAAATGTCAAATGCACTGATGAGAGCATGTTGCAAATACCCCATTAATATTAAAATGTACCCATCTAAATGTTTAAATCTTAGTTTATTGCCCAGTAATATTATCTCCACCAGTCTAATATTTTTAGCCATCATTCGTCAGAAGGGGATTTTTTTTCCTGTATTTTAAGTTTCTTTTTATTATCATACATCTGATTCATACAGCTCAAATCTATATTTGAGAATGTCAGATGAGTAAGAAAACACATCAAGATTTTTTTTGTCTGTGTGTTTGTGTATCATGTAAAAACTACTGAAAAACTACTGATCATGAACAACGATCACGAACAACGATGAGTCTGCCTACCTGGATGAGATTGGTAATCTGGAGAACTGGTGCCAGAGGAACAATCTCCTCCTTAACGTCAGTAAGACAAAGGAGCTGATAGTGGACTTTAGTACAAAGCAGGAGAGGAACTACCAGACCCCCGTCATCAACAGGAGCCCAGTGGAGAGAGTGGACAGCTTCAGATACCTCGGTGTTCACATCACGCAGGACCTGTCATGGTCCTGTCACATCAACACCGTGGTGAAAAAGGCCCGGCAGCGTCTGTACCACCTCAGACGTTTGAGAGACTTCAGACTGCCCTCCAAATGCTCAGGAATTTCTACTCCTGCACCATAGAGAGCATCCTGACGGGAAACATCATGACCTTGTTTGGAAACAGCACCATGCAGGACAGACGAGCTCTACAGAGGATGGTGCGTTCAGCTGAGCGCATCATCCGCACCGAGCTCCCTGACCTGCACTCAATCTACATCCAGTGGTGCTGGACCAAGGCCAGGAAGATCATGAAGGACCTCAGCCATCCCAACAATGGACTGTTCTCTCTGTGCAATCAGGAAAGCGCTTCCGCTCCCTGAAGGCCAACACAGAGAGAATGAGGAGGAGCTTCTTCCCGCAGGCGATAAGGTCTCTCACCCATACTGTACCACATTCACACCACAAACACAGAACTAATACAACCTGTTAACGTCAATGGACACTTTCATGCACATCTACACTTACATCGGAACTCATGTTTATATTTACATTCTGCACAAAGACACTTTAATAAGGCACCTTAAGACACTTTTCTATGCATACTTGCACACCATACTTCCTCCACCAAATTTCAATAAAAAAAAAAAAAAAAAAAGAATTTCTATTGTACAGTATATTTCTAATTTTATTTCTATTTTACGTACAGTATACTCTATTTTTATTTCTATTATACTTCTATTTTTATTTCTAATTTTCCTATCGAATTTCTTTACTCATATTTATTTCTTACTATATGATGTAATTCTCTTTTTAAGGTCACTGGCGGTCGTGTAAGCATTTCACTGCATATCGTACTGTGTATGACTGTGTATGACTGTGTATGTGACGAATAAAATTTGAATTTGAAAGCATTTCAATGGGGTTTTCACAGGGTATATTTGGCCAAGTTTAAGGTAACACATAATGTACTGTAGGCTTTGTTTCAGAACAATATGAAATATCATCTCTATAGCTCATTTTAAACAGCTTCACACACCTACAAACATTTTGGTGATGTCTCTGGCTCTAGTGGATCTAAAGCGCATTTTTCGCATGCATATCTGCCGGAAATCGCTCTCTCGCCGGATCATGAGTCTTTTACCTTCCACTTCTTGTGAAGGGGGGGAAGTACTATCACTTAAGAGCGCTCCTCTAATGATGAGCCAATTTGTTAGTTGATGTTAGAGGTGGTAACACGCACGGTCGAACGTGTACACCTCGATTCGCCGTAAAAATAAATTAATAAAATAAATCCCCCAAACGCTCAAAGTCAGACGATAGGTGCCTGTCGGGTGGCCGGAGGAGGGACCTCAATGATGGCCCCTCCCCCCACTGGCAATCTCCATGAGTTAACTCTTTCATGGAATAAGCTGTTGTAATGGAAAAATCATATTTTAATTATGTATTAATTCTGATCCTTGAAGTAAGTGTGTCACGTAGACATTAGAAGTTTGAACTTGGTTGTCGAAGCTTAGAGACACAAGGCCGAGAACAGAATACAAACAACCTGATTGTAGTTGTCCCTGAATAAATGATAAGGTATGGACATCTGGTCTGGGGCAGATAAAGAGTCATGAGTTTGAATGTGGGAACTTCATTTACGGGGCGTTGATTATGTTAACAGAGATGTTTGTGTATAAAATAGGTCAGCTGGAGAAAGAGATCACCTTTCTCTATGCTGCAACTGTTTGCTGTATGAGACTGGTCCTTCTGCAGAAGTTTAAAATAAAACCTTTGTTACTTTGCTCTTACCCAGTGTATGGATTACTTGTCTTAATAATATTTTCAGAATTTCCACCACAACTTGGCGTTGTCGGGGAGGCGTAAGCACTGACGCCTTGAAGGCTTTTCACTTCATCTCAACCGCTTAATTGGCAATCGAGCGTGAGAGGACCGGGGATTCACCATGTCACCTCAACACCGGAGTTAAAAGAACTAAAATAGTGTGGTAAGGAAATTTTTTAAGTTGTAAGTCTTTAAGTTGTAATTGAGTAAGAAGTGCGCTTTCTCACAGTGGCTGGGATAGATTTAAACTTGGATCTATCACACGAGTCTGGGATTCGTGAAGTACCCAAAAAAGTGCAAAGGCGCACAAAAGAGAGAGAGATAGGGTACTGGTTTCGCCTCGTTTACGAAAACTTGGCCCCGCAGCAGACGTGCTCAGTGTGAGGTCCTCCGGAGGTAAAGCAAGTCAGAGTGCAGGGTTGCAAGGTGCACACGTAAAAGTCAAGAGGACTTTACGGGAAAAACAGTCAAGGGGACTGTTGAGGTAAATTAAGGTAGAGTGTAAAGTGCACCGGTAAAGTCAAGAGGACTTTACGGCAGAGTGCAAGCTGCACCGGTAGCAGTCAAGGGGACTGTGAGAGCACTGTGAGTTAGTGGCACGTGTAAATTGACAAGTAAAAATCATGGGTAACAGCAAAAAAAAAAAAAAAAAAGATTGTTACTCTTGTGGCGTTCCTTGGTAAAGATAACATCTAAATTATGTTTGAGAAATGTGGAAATCCAGGGAAAACAAAAGAAAAAAAAAAAAAGAGAGAGAAACAATGAGATCTTTATCTCACTTCTCAGCCAAATCAGATCTTGTAGCAGCAGCATCACCCATGTGTTTATGTCCAGTACCAGAAGCTGAGAAGGCAGGTATAGAATAAAGATACAGTATATAGTGGGATACAGTAATTTGACATTTCTAGTTCATGAAGTTTCAGTATCTTTTATACAGAGAAGAATCACACTTATTTGCAACAGAGTGGTTAAAGTACAATACTAAATTATAAATATCAATGTGGAAAGATATATAGTTCTAACCCTGTAACTCCTTTCTTTCACTGTTAAACAACTTTGTTCCACTAGGATTGATCCACAGTAAGCGCCACTACAGAATCCGGATATAAAATGAACGTGGATGGAACAATATTTTGTGATAGAGAAATAGGTGTTAACAGGAGTTTGTCATAGTTATAGCACATGAAATTTAAATAGTGTAAATGTAATGCTCAAACTAACAAATTAGATTCTATTTCAGAAAAACAGATGCAGCAGCGAAGGCCGTGGCCAAACTTCCCCTTTCCTATAACCATAACATGTGTGTCTAATGCTCTCACCCCCACAGCTAACCTTGACGAGCTTCAGAGCTACAGTCACTCCAGGAGAGGAAACACTCTGGAGAAAAGCGGGATGTGTTTTGACAGAAGGTGTTTGGTACGACCCTAATCACAAGCCATGTCTGCCTATAAAGTTATTTTCTTTTTATGCTAAGTTGACACATGGGTAAATTTCTGACATTTCTTAAAGAAGTAATGAGACTACAAATACAAGAGGATATTTTTGACAGTACATTGAAGGATGTTAGAAGCTCAAAATTCATCTTTGTTGTAAGTAAAAGATTCAACAGTGTACTGTTATCCTGAATCAAATGTTTCATGTGTAAAAATTTCTCAATGGGGCAACTAAAACTGTCTTTTATTCAATAGTGGTGTTTGTAATAGTCATTACAATTGTTGGGAATGCTGTGGTCATTATCTCCATAGCTCATTTCAAACAACTTCACACACCTACAAACATTTTGGTGATGTCTCTGGCTCTGGTAGATCTACTTTTGGGACTGACAGTCATGCCCTTCAGCATGATTAGGACTTTGGATGGCTGCTGGTACTTTTGGAGAAGAATTCTGCTTTTGTCATTCTATTTTTGACTCTGTCTTCACTGCTGAATCAGTCTTTCACCTGGTATCTATCGCTACAGATCGATATCATGTGTGCTATCCCCTTCAGTACCCTACAAGAATTACTTTCTGTTTCATGGCAGCTAGGAGTTGGATTTTGGCTACAGTTTATACTTTCATAGATTCTTTTGGGAGTTGCGTGTATTTGATTACTGCAGTATGAGCTTCTATAAATACATCGCTCTCTTTCATTTTGCCAGTCTGTATTATGATTGGTTTTTATGTGCAAATATTTTTGGTTTCAGAAAAGCATGCAAAGAAAATGGAGGGAAAAAAAAAAAAAAAAACGACCTGATGTGACCTCAAACTAAATTTTACAAAAAGGTGAAACATGAGAAAAAAGCTGCAAAAACACTTGGCATTGTTGTGTATACATTCATTTATTTCATTATATCTCTAGTTCACCCTCTTTCAAACTTTACCACGCCAATCATATATCATGTAATTTTCTGGTTGGGTTACATTAACTCAGCATTTAACCCCATCATTTATGTCCTTTTCTGTTACGACCTCTAGGAGTTAGCCGCAACAGAAAGAGAACTAAATGAGCTTACACCAGAGAGATGTTTAATTTGTTTATTTTCAATTTTTCTTTGCACGGGATTTATCTTCAGGGGAAGACCAGGCCAAAACAAACAAAACAGAAAGAAAACAGGTTTTTTTTAAACCTAAATAACCTGAATTTGAATGAAAGAAAACAAAATACAAGTTAGCTTACCTGTCTCCCTAAACAATAAACAGAGTGAAAATATATACAAAAAGAAACGGTGTCTAACCCCCTACTTCCTGTATGAAAAGAGTTAAATTATTTACAAACTATTTACAAAAAGCTTACATGCAGCCAAATCGGAATCCATATCATAGTCAAAACACGCAAAGGTTCAGATAAACAGGAGAGTCAGTTAATACGGAGTTTAACAAACAAACACACAAACTATACAAACACACAAACTCTCTTTCTCTCTGGCACACCACTCAAAAACAAACGACAAAACATACGACAGTCAATCAGAATATCGAAACTACAAGCACACGACAGGTCAAAATCAACGAGGCTCAAAAATGGGCCCAGGCTGAGTGTTTGGGGTGGTCCTTACAGTATATCAGGATATGATGTAGAGTAGGACCAATCCGGAGCTCCAGCTGATTAACAGGCCACACCCACCTAAAACAGACAAGTCCAACACAGGAGCAGACAGAGAAATTTGACAGACAAATACAAAATACAAATCACAAAGCACATCAGAATCATAACACCATGGTTCAATTTTTTTTTTCAGAAAAATTGTTACACTAAAGATATTTGCTCCTATCTCCTCAGACATAACCATTTATGCAGCTTAAAAATGTGTTCATGGTGAAAAATAGATATGAACAAATAAGGACATTGATCACATTTGAACAAATTCTAATATACAGCGCCACAGTAAAATAAGCAGTGTAAAAAATGCAGTGTTAAATGTTATTCATTATAAAAGAGTTAAATTAATATCAACAGTGTTAATAAATGTTCTTTTGTAGTGTAGTTGCAGGGCTGCTACGTGGTGTAATTAAATTTTTAAACAGAGGTCGCCGAGGTGATCAAAAGGCTCCATGGTGGCGGGGCCCCGGGGGTGGATGAGATACGCCCGGAGTTCCTCAAGGCTCTGGATGTTGTAGGGCTGTCATGGTTGACACGTCTTTGCAACATTGCATGGACATCGGGGACAGTGCCTCTGGACTGGCAAACCGGGGTGGTGGTCCCCCTCTTAAAGAAGGGGGACTGGAGAGTGTGTTCCAACTACAAAGGGATCACACTCCTCAGCCTCCCCAGGAAAGTCTATTCAGGAGTCCTGGAAAGGAGGGTCCGTCGGATAGTCGAACCACAGATTCAGGAGGAGCAGTGTGGTTTTCGTCCAGGTGGCAGAACAGTGGACCAGCTCTACACCCTTAGCAGGGTCCTGGAGGGGGCATGGTAGTTTGCCCAACCAGTCTACATGTGCTTTGTGGACTTGGAGAAGGCATTCGACCGTGTCCCTCGGGGAGTCCTGTGGGGGGTACTCCGGGAGTATGGGATATCGGATTCCCTGTTAAGGGCTGTCCGGTCCCTGTACAACCGGTGTTGGAGCTTGGTCCGCATTGCCGTTAGTAAGTCGGACCTGTTTCTGGTGAGAGTAGGACCCCGACAGGGCTGCCCTTTGTCACAGATCCTGTTCATAATTTTTATAGACAGGATTTCTAGGCGCAGCCAGGGCGTTGAGGGGGTACAGTTTGGTGGGGTCAGGATTGGGTCACTGCTTTTTGCAGATGACGTTGTTCTGTTGGCCTCTTCATCCTGCGACCTACAGCTCTCACTGGATCGGTTCGCAGCCGAGTGTGAAGCGGCTGGGATGAGAATCAGTACCTCCAAATCTGAGGCCATGGAAAAGGGTGGAGTGCCCTCTCAGGGTTGGGAGTGAGATCCTGCCCCAAGTGGAGGAGCTTAAATATCTCAGTGTCTTGTTCACGAATGAGGGTAAAATGGAACGTGAGATCGACAGGCGCATCGGGGCAGCTTCTGCAGTGATGCGGGCTCTGTATCGGTCCGTCGTGGTGAAGAAGGAGCTGAGCCAAAAGGCAAAGCTCTCAATTTACTGGTCGATCTACGTTCCTACCCTCACCTATGGTCATGAGCTGTGGGTAGTGACCGAAAGAACAAGATTGCAAATATAAGCGGCTGAAATGAGTTTCCTCCGCAGGGTGTCTGGGCTCTCCCTTAGAGATAGGGTGAGAAGCTCGGTCATCCGGGAGGGGCTCAGAGTAGAGCCGCTGCTCCTCCGCATTGAGAGGAGCCAGATGAGGTGGCTTGGGCATCTATTTAGGATGCCCCCTGGATGCCTCCCTTATGAGGTGTTCCGGACACGCCCCACCGGAAAGAGACCTCGGATACACTGGAGGGACTATGTGTCTCGGCTAGCCTGGGAACGCCTTGGGATCCCCCCAGAAGAGTTGGCCAGGGAGAGGGAAGTCTGGGCATCCCTGCTGAAGCTGCTGCCCCCGTGACCCGACTTCGGATAAGCGGAAGAGAATGGATGGATGGATGGATCAATTACCTAAACGAAACTGGCCTAGTCAATAGAACTTAAGAGAAGGAATTATAATCCAATTTTTTTTTATGTCAAACTAATGATCCACACTCCAGTCCAGCAGGTGGCAGTAATGCACCTATAAGTTGGCTGCCGGCCACCAAAAACAACGAACAAGAAAAAGAAGAAATGAAGTAGACCAAAATATCCTCAAAAGCTAGACATTATGCCGAGATCCAAAGAATTTAAAAATCAAATCAGAAAAAAAAGAATTGTGATGTATTAGTCTGGAAAAGGATATGAAGCCATTTCTAAAGTTTTGGAGAGCCATTATCTACAAATGGCAAAACATTGAACAGAGAAAGGTGTGTGAGCCATTTTGAGCGCAACACCGCATTTCAGAAAAAGAACCAGTACCAATAGTAAAATATGGTGGTGGTAGTGTGATGGTCTGGGGCTGTTTTGCTTCTTCAAGACCTGGAAGACCTTCAAGACCTGCTGTGACAAATGGAGCCATGAATTCTGCTATGTAGCAAAATATCCTAAAGAATAATATCCGGTAGTTTGTTTGTGACCTCAAGCTGAAGCGAACATGGGTTCTGCAGCAGAACAATTATCCAAAGCACATCAGCAAGACCCCTTCTGCATGGCTGAAGAAAAACAAAATGAAGCCTTTGGAGTGACCTAGTCAAAATCCTGACCTGAATCCACTGGAGATGCTGTGGAATGACCTTTTAAACGACCTTGAAAAACCCTCTAATGTGGTTTGTTTTACAACAAATTTTGCAAAGATGAGTGGGCCAAAATTCATCACACTGCTGTAACACTCATTGCAATTTATCGGGCCAGGGGTAGCTCAGTGGCATTGGACTACGGTTTGGAAGATCCCAGGTTCAAACCCCACAACCACTAAGTTGCCACTGTTGGGCCCTTGAGCAAGGCTCTTAACCCTCAACTGCTCAGATGTATAATGAGATAAAAATGTAAGTCGCTCTGGATAAGAGCGTATGCCAAATGCCTAAATGTAAATGTATCGAAAATGCTTGATTGCAATATTGCGGCTAAGGGTGGCCCAAACTGCAAATACTTTTTCACACCACTGTACCAGTAAATCCTTGAATTTTGTTCATAGTTAAGTCTATAACTTCCTTTTTTCAAATAATAAAGATTAATTAAAATATTCTCTAATGTATTAAAAGGAATTATATTCCTGCAATATGCTTATTTGTGCATAGAAACAAAATGTGCTCACTTCCCTGTTAATCAAAAGGGGAAGTAACATTTTTATTGTTGGACTACTGTCTCTCAGGTGGCCTCATCTTTTAACAGGGAAGCCAATATAACTTCTTACATTTCTTAAAGAAGTAATCATTTTGCACAAGAGACTACGAATAAAAGAGGATAATTTTTAACAGTACATTGAAGGATGGTAGAAGCTCAAAATTTATCTTTGTTGGAAGTAAAAGGTTTAACAGTGTACTGTTATCCTGAATCAAATGTTTCATGTGTAAAAATTTCTCATAATGTGGCAACTGAAACTGTCTTTTATTCAATAGTGCTGTTTGCAATAGTCATTACAATTCTTGGGAATGCTGTGGTCATTATCTCCATAGCTCATTTCAAACAACTTCACACACCTACAAACATTTTGGTGATGTCTCTGGCTCTGGTAGATCTACTTTTGGGATTGACAGTTATGCCTTTCAGCATGGTTAGGAGTGTGGATGGCTGCTGGTACTTTGGAGAAGAATTCTGCTATTGGCATTCTATTTTTGACTCTGTCTTCACTGGTTCATCAATCTTTCACCTGGTATCTATTGCTATAGATCGAAATCAAGCTGTGTGCTATCCCCTTCAGTACCCTACAAGAATTACTTTATCTGTTTCAGGTTTTATGGCAGCTCTGAGTTGGATTTTGGCTTCAGTGTATGCTTTCAGTACTGTTGGTATACAATCAAATGAAGCAAACTTAGAAGATTATATTGCATCCATAGATTGTTTTGGAAGTTGTGTGTATGTGCTTAATGCAGTATGCGCTTCTATAAATACATTTCTTTCTTTCATTTTGCCGGTCTGTATTATGATTGGTTTGTATGTGCAAATATTTTTGGTTTCAGAAAAGCATGCAAAGAAAATGGAGGGCACAAAAAAAAACAGACCTGATGTGACCTCAAACAAAATTTTACAAAAGGTGAAACATGAGAAAAAAGCTGCAAAAACTCTTGGCATTGTTGTGGGTACATTTATTTTATGCTGGATGCCATATTTAATTATTTCTCTAGTTGACCCTCTTTCAAACTTTACCATGCCAGCAATCATATATGAAGTGTTTTTTTGGTTGGGTTACATTAATTCAACATTCAACCCCATCATATATGGCCTTTTCTATCCATGGTTCAGAAAAACACTTTATCTAATTGTTACACTAAAGATATTTGCTCCTAACTCCTCAGACATAAACATTTATGCAGCTTAAAAATGTGTTATAATAAGAAATAAGCACATTGATCACATTTTATTTTAATTCTAATATACAGTGCCTTGAAAAAGGATTTGCTGATATTTTCTGTATGTTTAGCACACTGAAATGATTCAGATCATCAAACAAATTGTAATATTACACAAATATAACCCAGGAAATACAAAATGCAGTTTTTAAATTATTGATTTTAATTATTAACGGAATAACTGCCTAAGCTTGCCTGGCCTCAACCTAAATTGCACCTACACCTAATAACTGGTTGTGCCACTCTTAGCAGCAACAACTGCAATCAAGTGTTTGGAATTTTGTTCCACTCTTCTATGCAGAATTATTTGATTTCAGCCAAATTAAATGGTTATCAAGCAAGAATGGCCTGTTTAAGAATCTTAATTAGACTTATGTCTGGACTTTCCCCATGCCAAGACATTTTTTTAATTAAATATTTTTTTTATTTTAAAGCCATTCAGAGGTGGACTTGCTGGTGTGTTTTAGATTATTGTCCTGCTGCATTACCCACTTGAGCTTGAGGTCACAAACTGATAGCCTTCAGGATATTTTTGATAGAAGACATTTCATAGATCCATTAATTATGGCAAGTGGTCCACATCCTGAAACTGAAAAGCAGTCCCAGCCCATCACACTACCATCATCATGTTTTAATGTAGGTATGAGTTTTTTTTAATGCTCTGTTAATTTTATGCCAGATGTAACAGAATTCACAACTTCCAAAAAGATAAACGATTGTCTCATCAGTCCACAGAATATTGGTCCCAAACTCTTGGGCATAATCAAGAAGTTTTTTTTTTTGGAAAATGTGAGAAGAGCCTTTGTGCTTTGTGTTCTTTGTGTAAGCAATGGCTTTCACCATGCAACTCTCTCTTTTTTATCGGTGAATCATGCACACTGACCTTAACTGTGGCAAGTGATTGCCACTGTAACAAGATAATCAACGTGATTCGCTTCACTGATCTGTGGTGTACGTGCCAGTGTTTTACAGTAGATAAGACATTATTCCAGAATCGTGTGCAAAAACTCTGCACTGTTCATAACCGGCAGATCTGGTGGCATCTACAGCACAGATTTCAAAACAGGCAAAGTGGTCAGCCAAAATTGTGGTTTCTTGGCGACATTCATGGCAATCAAGGCAATCATGTGGACGTGCCCCACCTGGTGCCGTCTCTATTTAAGGGCCCTGATACCTGCTCACATTGTGTAATTATTAGGTAGCACTGGTAAGGTATGAGGTCTAAAGTTACAAAATAAGTGTGCATTAAGTTCTGACCAAAACAAAGACAAAGAGCATCAAGTTCAAGACAAAGCTTTCTTTGGTTTCCTTTTTAGTTTACAATTAATAACCCCACGCTATCTCCATACAGGAGGGTCTTCCTGTGTGTGTTTCAAAAGCACGCTCACTATCTCCTATGTTGTTGATGGCCCTGCATAAGGGCTCTTATTATTACATCTCATGGTGCGGCTTTCTAATCTGCACCACATAACAAAATTCCACATATAATGGTAAGCCTTTGGTGCCTTTGGCCTTTACTTTACATCCTACCCATAGGCCTACTGCATTTTCTCCAAGGACCTTAATTTTAAAGTGATAAGAGGATAATACTAAAAAACTGGCTAGTGGAAATGTCAAATCCACTGATGAGTGCATGTTGCAAATATCACCTTAATATTAAAATGTACCCATCTAAATGTTCAAATCTTAGTATATTGGTCCATAATATTATCTCCACCAGTCTAATATTTTTAGCCATCATTTGTCTGAAAGGGATTTTTTTCTGTATTTTAAGTTTCTTTTCATCATCCATATATCTGATTCATACATCTCAAATCTGTATTTGAGAATGTAAGATGAGTAATAAAACACATCAAGATTTTTTTTTTATTTTTGTCTGTGTGTTTCTTTGAAATTCTTTGATTCACAATGGGGTTTTCACAGGGTATATTTGGCCAAGTTTAAGGTAACACATAGGCTGTGTTTCATCACAAGTGGCCCAATTTAAATGGAAAATGGTAAAAAAAAAACCTTTAGCTCATTCCAAACAGACGGCATTGTAAATCTTTTCAAAACATGTTTGAGTGTGCAATTAAATTCCACATGAACGAAGTCATAAAATTAATAATTAACCAAGTAAAGTGTTTCTAGCCCTCCGCGAACATGACATAACAATTAATTCTCATTATATCAATAAATTTAAATCTAATCTCCATATTCCAATGGGAGGCAAAACATCATGTAGTTTTTTGTGGATCAAAAGGGGAAGGGTCTTTGTTGCTATTGGAATATAATCTCCCAGGCTGTATAATAACTAGATGGCTAAGCAAATAAGAATAAAAATCAGCATTTCTCAATAAATCAATTTGTACTTCATACTCACTCACTCATTGAAAGTCATTGAGTGTTGTACAAATTTTTGACTTAATTTGTTTAAAGGATGCATGAAGCTTCAAATTCATCTTTACTGGATATAGAAGACTTGATAGAGTACTGTTATCCTGAATCAAATCTCTCTTGTGTGAAAATGTCTCATAATGTAGAAGCTGGAGCAGTTATATATTCAATACTGGTGTTTGCAGCACTTGTTAGAGTTCTGGGGAATTTGGTTAATAATAATAATTATAATAATACATTTTATGTAACGGCAAAGTATAAGTACAATGGTTTAAAAACAAATTATACAGAAAACTGCATTACATAAAAGCCTGTCTAAACAAACAGGTTTTTAGACGAGATTTAAAAACTGGGAGCCTTGGACTGTTGCGGACCTCGACAGGAAGTTGGTTCCATAAAAACCTGCCGCATAACCAAAAGCTCAAGACCCCATAGAAACTGTCTGTGTACCTGGACGAATGCGTGTAATTGCAGAAACAGACCTTAAATCACTCGACGAGATATGTATATCGAGAAGGTCCAAAAGATATGAAGGTGCCAAGGTGTTTAGTGCTTTCTTGGTTAAAAGATTTAACAGGGAGGCAGTGCAGATTTTGCAAAACGGGAGTGATGTGTTGAAAACTAGAAGTTTTGGATATAACCCGAGCAGGAGCATTTTGTACTAACTGTAATTTATTAAGTATTTTTGAAGGAAGCCCATAAAATAAAGCATTGCAATAATCAATTCTAGTAACACGAGCATACGCAAGAATAGCCAACCTCTTCATTGAAAGGGCGGGTCGTCTTTTTCTTTGTCTTTCCGCTGTTCCTTTCAGGGGTCACCACATCGAATCATCTGCCTCCATCTAACCCTATCCTCTGCATCCTCTTCTCTCATACCAACTAACTTCATGTCCTCTCTCACTGCATCCATAAATCTAGTTTTGGTTGTAATCTGTAATTTGGTTGTAATTAGAAAAAATATATACTTATAGAAAGAGAAATATCTGCTTTAATATAAACTAATGAAAAAAATTATTAGATTATGTAATTCGTATGAGAAGTGAATTACTGCATAGGCGCGCTCACTGACGACGAGATGACATGATCAGCACAGCCGTAACCAAAGGAATCACTAACTTATCAATGAATTATTAAAATGGTCAGAGTGAGTTTCCTGGCTGTTTTAACAAATATTTGAAGTAGATAACAGTAGCCCACATTTATAAAAGCATTTTTATTTATATAAAACTATAAATAAAAAAAATTATAATAATCCAGCATTTATTATTAGGTGTGCCCGCTGCCACAGTTCTTCAGTAACAAACCTATAAAACATGTACATCTGTATGAATAAATGTGATCAGTGATTTATGTAAATGACTCAGTTTAGATGTAAGTAAATGCTCCTGTAAATGTGTTTGCTGAAAGAGATATCTAATCTCTCATATCGGCGCGCGCATTCATCTGACTTTAGATCAAAACTCGGCAAAGTTAAACAGCGCACACATTTAACGTACATTGACTAAAAGGTTTATTCACAAGCATCAAAAATGCTCCCGATATGAGCCGACATGAGCAGATTTGTTTCAGTCAGAATATTTATCAATCATAAAGAGAGGCGACATACTTGCTGATTAAACACTGGATTTTTTTTAAAGTGAAAGCGCGCGATGTGAGCAGCTTTAATTACTGATAATTAAATCATTACTAAATGGTGGACATAAACAGCAAAAATAATAATATTACTCTTTTGATTATTATTATCATGTTCTTTTGCAGTTTGAGCGTCTATGGATTCCAAAATTTATATTTTTACCGTTTTTTAATCACTGAAATGGAAGAGATACAGTACTGTACTGTAGAAACCCATCATTTTTAATGCTATTTTACAAAGGGTAAATACACATGGAATAATTTTATTTGGTTTGTTTATTTATAAATAAAATTAAAAGTAATTAAAAACAGTGTAGAGTGATTAATAACACTACATGTTCTGGTAAGAAAAATCTCATTCCAGGGATTCTAGTTTCTCCGAGTGTATACTGTAGGTGAGAACAGCTATTCACAGGTTATTTGCATTTGTACAGTACTGTATGTGTCTGACTTCGCAAAGCACACCTGTAAAACCTGTTTAAATGTAAATGCTCCTCGCTGCGCTGTTTGGGGGAGGGGCACGCTAATGACGATTTGGTCAGCTGTGTGAACGCTCGCCCGTAGCGCGCGCACTAAACGGCAAACATATGTTAGTATATCATGACTGAAATACAGATACAGAAAGCAAAATGTCTGCTTTTATATAAATTAATGGGGGGGGAATCAGGTTATGTAATTTGTAAAAAACGTGGATTACTACAGTGCATCCACTCACAGCCGAAACCAAAGACATCAACGGCTCTGCCTATTCAGAGGCTCTGCCTATTCAGTAAAGAAAAACACTATTGTTATTATTTCAATTCATACTGTACAGCTGTGAGAATTGGGGCAGGGATATTACGCCAATATTAAATATTATATACGATATTAAATTTCAAGCCCTGGTCAACAGAAGTCTGTGAAGGAAGGAAACAGACAGAGGCAGAGATTGGTACCCTTCGGAGTGAGTTGGGAGTTTGCAAGGCAGAGAAGGATGCTCTTCGGAGTGAGTTGCAAGTTTGATGAGACGGCATAAATATTTAATACAGCAAATTAAATATTTTGGTTTATATTTTGGTTTATATTATATGGTTAATGTATTTTGGTTTATATTGCAAACGAATAACGAATCAAGAGCCTGTGATTATATTGCATAAATATTATTTTGTACAGACAAATATCTGAAATTTTGATTTTTTTTTTTTTTTAGATTTTTTTAAAACAAATCTCTCAAAAATAGTAAGATGTATTTTGGTTTTATACTGCAAACGAAAAACGAATCCAGGGTCTTGTGTCATCTAATATTTTGTGTTCTTTAAATTTGTAGTAGATTTATTAAATGAAATAAATTACACTAAACGGGGTTCTGTATTGTTTTCGGTGAACTTGAGCGCATCAGAAAATGAACCCAAACTCCGTGTATACTCGCCTCACAGACGTGAAATATAAGTACTGAAGTACTGTAGATAACAGTAGCCCACATTTATAAAAGCATTTTTTATTTATATAGAACTATAAAAAAAATAATCCTGCGTTTATTTTTAGGTGTGCCCGCTGCCACAGTTCTTCAGTAACAAACCTATAAAACATGTACATCTGTATACCAGGGGCCAGGGGTAGCTCAGTGGTTAAGGCATTGGACTACGGTTCAGAAGATCCCAGGTTCAAATCCCACAACCACCGAGTTGCCAATGTTGGGCCCTTGAGCAAGGCCCTTAACCCTCAATTGCTCAGATGTGTAATGAGATAAAAAAAAAAAAAAAAATTTAAGTCGCTCTGGATAAGAGCGTCTGCCAAATGCCTAAATGTAAATGTATGAATAAATTGTTTAAATGTGATCAGTAAATGCTCCTTGCTAGTGACTGACATCGGCGTGCTGAAAGATCTAATCTCTCATATCGGCGCGTGCGTTCATCTGACTTAACGTTTCAGCCATTCACACATGCATTGTGCTGTTGTTTGTACACACTTTCAGTTTTCCCCTTCTACTCTCCTCTTTCATAAAAAATGAACAATCCGACAAGAGCAGATTTGTTTCAGTCAGAATATTTATCAATCATAAAGAGAGGCGACATATACTTGCTGATTAAACACTGCATTTTTAAAGTGAAAGCGCGCGATGTGAGCAGCTTTAATTATTGATAATTAAATCATTATTAAATGGTGGACATAAAAAGCTTTTATAAAAGGTTTTATACTGCAAACGAAAAACGAATCCAGAGCCTGTAATTATTTTGCATAACTATTATTTTGCACAAATACTGTAAATATCTGAATAAAACAATGATATTTTATTCACAAATGTAAGACAATATATTTTGTTTCAGTGCCAGACGAAGTGCGAGCAAATAATGTAATGAGAGGCCCCGATTATACTGCATGCATCTTTTTTATTGATTTATTTTTTTATTATCTATTCTGGAAGTTTGCTCTATTTGTTTTAGTTATTTCTATATTTAAATATTGATGTCTTAAACTCTAACAACTGGAAGTATTGTCGAAATAATTTTTTTTTAAAAGCCCTAGTGCTGTTGTTTGTGCTGTTTTCTTTAATAATAACACTAAACAGATAAAAACAGAGAGTCTGTCTAAACAAAATAAAACCAATGTTTTCTAACTCATATTTTTTAAATATAAACATACAGTAAAACATCATTCAGTACAACTAAATCGCAGAAAAAAATCTGCAAAAATATTATTTAGTACAACGCAATCTTTGGATCCTTGATGAGACGGCATAAATATTTAATACAGCAAATTAAATATTTTGGTTTATATTTTGGTTTATCTTATATGGTTAATGTATTTTGGTTTATATTGCAAACGAATAACGAATCAAGAGCCTGTGATTATATTGCATAAATATTATTTTGTACAGACAAATATCTGAAAAAAAAGAGGTTTTTTTTACGACAAATCTCTCAAAAATAGTAAGATGTATTTTGGTTTTATACTGCAAACGAAAAACGAATCCAGAGCCTGTAATTATATTGCATAACTATTATTTTGCACAAATACTGTAAATCTCTGAATAAAACAATGATATTTTATTCACAAATGTAAGACAATATATTTTGGTTCAGTGCCAGATAACAACTGTAAGTATTGTCGAAATAATTTTTTTTAAAGCCCTAGTGCTGTTGTTTGTGCTGTTTTCTTTAATAATAACACTAAACAGATAAAAACAGAGAGTCTGTCTAAACAAAATAAAACCAATGTTTTCTAACTCATATTTTTTATATTTATAGTTTTTCATGTTTGTTGGATGTGTAAATTATCATAATTGTAGTATTACTTTGCTACAACATATTGTTTTGACTTTATTATGACATAAGCTCTGAATATATTTAAAAACCGATACGACGGAAAATGTCAATTTGCGCCACCTGGCGGTCATTTCACGAATTATTTTGAAATGCTCCTGGTTTATTTTGGCCACTGCCGCTTTCCACGGCGGTGAGTGCGACGGTAATGAGCAGTCTGGTTGTCACACCACTGTAATATCTCTGTCTTATCTGAATTTAATAAAATAAAGTTATTGGTCATCCAATCTTTTATGTCCTGGACACACTCAGTTAATCTAGACAACTTAGGTATTTCGTCTGGTTTAGTTGAGATATATAATTGGGTATCATCAGCATAACAATGGAAACTAATCCCATGTCTTCTAATGATGTTACCCAAGGGAAGCATGTATATTGAGAACAACAGAGGTCCTAAAACTGACCCTTGTGGGACCCCATATTTCACTGGCATTACACCAGATGGTTCTCCATTTAGATCTACAAAATGGTAGCGATCAGACAGGTAAGATCTAAACCATTTTAATGCCTGTCCCTGAATACCTATATAATTTTGTAAGCGATCTATGAGAATATTATGATCTATTGTGTCGAATGCAGCACTAAGATCGAGCAGGACTAGCAATGAGATGCAGCCTTGGTCTAAAGCTAAAAACAAGTCATTTGTAATCTTAACTAGTGCAGTTTCTGTGCTATGATGGGGCCTGAAACCTGACTGAAATTCTTCAAGGATGTTGTTATCCTGCAAGAATGTGCATATTTGAGCTATGTCCAAACCACCTCAATCTGGCCTGTCTGACTTTATCTCCAAAACATCTAACATGGATTGTCCCTCTGATGTACTCATTCTTGACCCTATCCATCCTTGTCACTCCCAAATAGAACCTCAACATCTTCAGCTCTGATACCTCTAGCTCTGCCTCCTGTCTTTTCTTCAGTGCCACTGTCTAAGCCGTAGAGCATTACTGGTCTCACCACTGTCCTGTACACCTTTCCTTTCATTCTTGCTGATACTCTTTTATCACACAACAAACCTGACACTTTTCTCCACCCATTCCAACCTACCCACCTCTTCACTTCCTTTGAAAACTCTCTGTTGCTCTGGACCATTGACCCTAATTTTCCTGCACCTCCTTTACCTCTGCTGTAGCCTCACCATTCCTCTTGGGTCCCTCTCATTCACACACACGTATTCTGTCTTGCTCCGGCTGACCTTAATTCCTCTGCTTTCCAGAGCATACCTCCACCTCTGTAATTTTTCCTCCACCTGTTCCCTGCTTTCGCTGCATAGCACAATCCTGTCCATCACCAGAGCAAACAAAAAGGGGCTTAGAGCCGATCCTTGATGCAGACCCACCTCCACCTTGAACTCTTCTGTCACACCTACAGCACATCTTACCACTGTCTTACAGCTCTCATACATGTCCTGCACCACTCTAACATACTTCTCTGCCACTCCAGACTTCCTCACACAACACCACAGCTCCTCACTTGGCACCCTGTCGTACGTTTTCTCTAAATCTACAAAGACACAATGCAACTCTTTATTACCTTCTCTGTACTTCTCCACCAGCATCCTCAAACCAAATACTGCATCTGATGTACTCTTTCTAGGCATAAAACCATATTGCTGCTCACAAATGCTCACCTCTGCCCTTAACCTAGCTTCCACTACTCTTTCCCACAGCTTCATTGCATAGCTCATTAGCTTTATACCTCTGTAATTGCCACAGCTTTGCACATCTCGCTTGTTCTTAAAAATCGGCACCAATACACTTCTCCTCCATTCCTCTGGAATCCCCTCACTCTCCAAGATCTTGTTAAACAAACTAGTCAGAAACTCTGCCACCTCTTCTAAGCACTTCCATACCTCCACAGGTATGTCATCAGGACCAACAGCCTTTCCACTCTTCATCCTCTTCAACACCCACTTTCATGATTCAGGTATCATCAGGCCATCCACCTCGCCATGGGCTGCCCCAGTCGTGCTGGTGGGTAAGAGGGACAGTGAAACTCGTTTTTGTGTGGACTTTAGAGGCCTCAACAGCAAAACACCACTGGACGGCTTCCCAATGCCCCAGGTCCATGAAATCCTGGAAGTGCTCTACGGGGCTACTGTATTCAGCTCTCTGTATCTGCACAGCTGCTACTGGCAGGTGGAAATGCCAAAGATAGCATCACCAAGACAGCCTTGGTCACAAAGAACAATCAGTATGAGTTCCTCCATCTTCCCTTTGGTCTAAAGAATGCAGGGGAAACCTTTCAAAGACTCATGACCACCGTTTTAGCTGAAGCGATTGGAACGTACTGTTTTGTCTACATAGATGACATCGTTATCTACTCAAAAGATACCATTTCTCATCTTGACCATCTCCAACGGATATTCTCACTCCTCGAACCTGCTGGTCTCACACTGAATATAAAAAAGTGCAACTTCTGTCAGTTGTCCCTCTCCTTTTTGGGACACATGATATCAGATGAGGGTATATAAACAGAAGAAGCCAAAGTAGCGGCAATTAAAACTTACCCCATTCCCTGCAACCTGAAGGAGCAAGAGCGCTTCCTAGGGCTGGTGGGCTGGTACCACCGGTTCATACCCTATTTCTCAGAGCATGCTGCTCCTTTACACACTCTGAAGAAGAAAGAAGCCAAGTGGGTGTGGACCCCCGAATGCCAGTCATCCTTTGAAGATCTGAGAACTGGTCTGCAACACACACCGGTTTTAACGGCTCCAGACTTCAACTGCCCCTTCAAGGTGCAGACAGTCACCACCAATGTTGGCCTAGGTGCGGTTCTCACCCAAGATTACGAGGATGGAGAACATGTGATCGCCTATGCCTCCCGGCTGCTGCACGGAGCTGAAACCAGGTATTTGGCATCAGAAAAGGAATGTCTGGCAATAGTGTGGGCGGTGGAGAAGTGGCGTCAGTACCTGGAGGGAAAAGTTTTTACTATCATAACGGACCATGCTGCTTTGAACTGGGCTTTAAATCATTGAAACCCCTGCTCACGCCTTACACGCCTCATGCCTTACACTTAGACTACAAGCATTTGAATTTGTAGTTCAATACAGAAAGGAGCAATGCAACATCGTACCTGATTCCCTGTCACGACGCTGGGAGCGAGAAACCATGAACGCTCCTCTGGCCGTGTACAGAGGCAATGATCTGCAGTGGGGTCTGCCCTGTGATTGGGAGGAGCTGGAGAAGGCCCAAAAGGCGGACGAGACGCTTCAGACACTGTGGAAAGAGGCAAGTTTAGATCCTGATGTGGAAAGAATACATTATTGTATAATAGACCAGTTTCTCTATCGTCAGATCCCCAAACAGGCTGGGTGTAATCTCCTTCAGCTGGTCATCCCAACATCTCTGTGTCGTCAGTATCTGCAGTACGCCCACGACAACCCTCTCAGCGGACATCTAAAGCGGATGAAGACCCTGCGGAGGCTGCTGGAGGTCGCCTACTGGCCTGAGATATGCCGGGATGTCTGGGAACATTGTAAGAACTGCACCACCTGTCAAAAGTACAAACCCCGCATAAGGAAGCTGGCAGGTCTACTACAAAGCACACCCATGGTGGAACCTGGTTTTATGTTGGGAGTGGATCTCATGGGTCCTTTTCCACGGTCATCCCGGCTCAATGAACATCTGCTGGTGGTCGTAGATTACTGCAGCAAATGGGTAGAGATGTTTCCTATGAGAACAGCGAAGGCTCACAACATAGCCAACATTTTAATCAAGGAGATTTTCACACGATGGGTCACACCAGCTTTCCTGGTTTCTGATAGGGGCCCACAGTTCACTTCCCAGCTGCTCAACACCATCTGCCGGCAGTGGGTCGTCACCCAGAAGCTCACCACCGCATATCATCCCCAAACCAACATCCCAGAACGTACTAACTAGACATTAATGGCAGCATTCATCAAAGAAAACCACAAACAGTGGGACCAATGGCTTCCAGAGTTCCGGTTTGCTATCAACATGGCCTGGCAGGAAAGCACTGATCATACCCCAGCTGAGATAGCACTGGGACGTAAACTAAAGGGACCACTGGATAGAATGCTGCATCAAAACATCTCACCTGACCATCCAGCTTATTCCACAGTGGAGCGGCAGGAAGCTCTGTTCCAGGTTGTCCGGAGCAATGTGGCCCGCGCCCAGGAAAGGCAGGCGAAGTACTACAACCTCAGACGACGGGCTGTCACATACCATGAGGGCAACATTGTCTGGGTTCGTGCTTTTCCACAGTCTCGGGCAGAGGATTCTCACATGGCCAAGCTAGCTCCAAAATGGAAGGAGCCTGCCAAAGTCATCAAAGTCCTTAACAAGGTAAACTATTAGGTGCAAATGATTAATCAGGCTGGGCCATTTACGGTCCTTGTGGCCAACATAAAACACTTTTATGGCTTACGCCCTTTTCCGAGGGTGAGGGGGTGTAACATGTGGTTCCATAGTTATGGGCTCCCAGCCAGCGGGGGCACTGCAGCCGCTAATTAGGTAATTTTAATAAAAGAGGAAGAGAGGCTAGAGCTAGGTAACAGCATCCATACCTCAGCTAAGGCTAATGCTAATGCCAAAGACTACTGCTATTGCTAAACTGCTAATTGCCAAATGTTTGTAAACCCGAATGCGGCATAAGTTTGTCCAGTGTGCATGTGAGTACATGGGTTTTACTATGTATTTATTTTATTTATGCAAAGGCCACAGATGCGTACATATTGTAGTGTATGGATTTGCGGTAGACTTATGGTGTTCCTCCAGCGAGTGTTAATGGTGTAATGTACTGCACTGCATTAAATGTAAATACACTTTGAATTTATATGGTATTCTCTGGTGGTCCTTATTCACCCCCTGATTTCTGTTAACGGCTAGCTATTATTTCAACATTAATAGTAGCGAGTTTGTTACACCAGCATAATAGCTCATTCTTGCAGTGGAAAGTGCAGTCTTGTAAGCTTTCATATGATCAGCATACAAATCTTTGTGAACAGAAAGTCCAGTCTTAGTGCACAGTCATTCCAAACGACGACCCTTGATCTTAAGATGGCGAAGTTCACAAGTAAACCAGGGGGCAGAGTTGACTAACGAGACCTTCCTGGTTTTCAATGGAGCACAAACATCAAGGATGATTTGTAAATGATCATTGTAGTGCTGAACTAAATCATCGGGAGTCGAAGGGTAGTTGATAGATGGAAGTGTAGACAAACATTCTGAGAGCACTGAAACATTAATGTTCTTAATATTGTGAAAAGTCATGGTACGCTTCAAATTGTGCTTGAATATAGATAGAACAACATTAAAAGACACCAACATGTGATCAGACAGTGATAAATCTGTAATAGTAAAATTATCGGGGATGACGCCAGAGCAGCAGACCAAGTCCAAAGTATGACCTTTTGAGTGAGTAGGCGCTTTGATAAATTGCTGCAGTCCAAAACTATCCAAACATGATGAAAACTCAGTTCAAAAGGAGCTTTATGAAACATCTACATGGATATTGAAATCACCAACCAACACCACATGAGGGTACAGAGAGCAAAGAGAAATTAAAAATTTAGAAAATTCCTGCAGAAATGCTGGATTGGCCTTTTGGAGGTCTGTAAACCACAGCAAGGATGGTAGGAACAACTCCATTAATTTGCACTTCAGCCGATTCAAATGATGTGTATTCGATTTCAGGAACGGCTGCAACTTTCCATGCAATGGAAATGCAATATTGCAATTCTCCCGCCCAGGCCAACAGTTCGTGGTTTACTAGTAAAGACATATCCAGGAGGAGTAGAATGATTTAAATGAAAAAAGTCATTGCTTTGTTGCCAGGTCTCTGTTAAACAAAGGAAATCGAACTTTCGATCCATCATCAGGTCATAAACTTAAGGCCCCTTGTTGGTGAGTGAACGTAGATTCCACAGTCTGAATGAAAGATCGTTCTTACCGGATTTGTGGAAGTCGCCTTACTGAGCCTTATTAGCAGACTAGGATCAGCAGTACGAGGACGGGGATTTGAAGACCAAAAAGACCAGTTGTCATCATCTCTATAGCTCATTTTAAACAGCTTCACACACCTACAAACATTTTGGTGATATCTCTGGCTCTAGTGGATCTGCTTCTGGGACTCACAGTCATGCCTTTCAGCATGGTCAGGACTGTGGATGGGTATTGGTAGTTTGAAGAAGAATTCTGCTATTGGCATTCTACTTTTGACTTTCTATTCACTGGCGCATCAATCTTTCACCTGATTTCTATTGCTGCAGATCGACATAAAGCTGTGTGCTATTCACTTCACTAACCCTCACGAATAACTCTACCCGTTGCTGGGCTTATGGCAGCTCTGAGCTGGATTTTGGCTACTGTGTATGCTTTCAGTTCCATTGGTTTAAATGCCAAAATGAACATAGGAGAATATATTGTGTCTGTAAACTGTTTTGGAAATTGTTTAGTTTTGATCAGTGAAGCATGTGCTTCTATAGGTACATGTCTGTTTTTCATTGTGCCAGGGTGTGTTATGATTGGTCTGTATACTCAGATATTTTTAGTTTCAACAGGCATGCAAGAACAATTGAGGTAACAAAAAAGGGTAGATCTGACATTACATCATCAACAAAGATATCACAAAAAGTGAAACATGAGAGAAAAACAGCAAAAACGCTTGGAATTGTTGTTGGAGCATTTAATGCATGCTGGATGCCATATTACATTACATCTCTTGTTGATACTTTCTCACACAAAGGCAGGAGAGGACAGAACCCAATAGCAGATACAGATTCTCTTAAAGAAATTTATTAGGGGACTAAAGGCATGAGGCCAGAGGTTTTATCTGGGATACGTGAAAGGAAGGGTTTATCCGACGCATGGTAGAAGGCAGATGAAGTCTGACGGTGCAGGGGTTAGTGATTCTGGTAATGGTGAATGGGCCAATGAATTGGGGAGACAGTTTGCGTGAGGTCGTCTTAAGGGCAATGTAGTGGGATGACAGCATCACTCTTTGACCCAAACGGTATAACGGTGCCCTCGACGATGCCAGTCGGCTTGTTGTTTGAAGACTGAAACGGTCCGGTGAATCCTAGATCTAGCCTTCAGCCATGTTCTTCGGCACCAATGAATAAAGGTTTGAGCTTAAGGAACCTCCACTTCGTGGGACGGGAACAGAGGAGGCTGATAACCGAGGCAGCACTGAAAGGGGGAGAGACCCGTGGCTGATGTGGGTAAGGAGTTGTGGGCGTACTCGATCCATGGTAACATCCGGTTCCTGGAATGGGGTTCCTTTGTGACCATGCACCGAATGGTCATTTATAGGTCCTGGTTGGTTCACTCCACCTGGCCATTTGTCTGTGGGTGATAGCCAGAAGATAAGCTGGGGGTAGCGCCAATTAACTTACAGAAGGCAGACCAGAACTGGGCGGTGAACTGGGAACCCCAATCCGACGTGATGTCTGTGGGGAGTCCATAAAGCCAGAAAACATGCATGATTAAGAGCTTGGCCGTCTCCTTTGCTGTAGGGAGTCCGGATAGTGGGATGAAGTGGGCTGCCTTAGAAAAGCGATCCACCACCGTGAGCACACAGGTGTTACCCTCCGAGTCGGTGTGTCCCATGACAAAATCAAGGGCGATGTGGGACCAGGGCCTGCGAGGAATGGAGAGAGGTCTAAGGAAGCCAGCGGGGGGTTTATTGCTGGTCTTGCTTCTGGCACAAGAGTCGCAGGCGTTTACAAAGTGGCGAGTGTCCTCTCTCATGGTGGGCCACCAAAACCGGTGTTGAACGAGAGCCAGTGTGCGTGCCGTGGCGGGGTGGCAGGCCAGTTTCGAGCTATGTCCCCATTCCAGAACGTAGGACCGTTCTGCCTCCGGAATGAAGGGTTTGCCTTCTGGTGTCTGTGAGGGACCCAGCCATTGATGAAGCGCATTCTTGACCTGCAATTCAACTTCTAGTAGCACCGCACCCATGAGGCAATGACGGGGCAAGACGGTGGCTTCAGGTGCCCGATTGTTGGCTGGAGAGAACTGGCGAGATAGAGCATCCGGCTTTGTGTTCTTAGATCCCGGACGGTAGGACAGGGAGAAATTAAACCGTGAGAAGAACAGGGACCACCTTGCTTGACAAGTGTTTAGGCATTTGGCTGTCCGGAGATATTCCAAATTCCTATGATCCGTCCAAACCAGGAATGGGATTTCACTGCCCTCTAGCCAGTGCCTCCCTTCTTCCAAAGTGAGTTTGACTGCCAGTAGCTCCCGGTCACCAATGCTGTAGTTCCTCTCGGCAGGAGAAAGTCGGTGGGATAGAAAGCAGCACGGATGCAGTTTGTTGTCCTTGCGCGACCTTTGGGACAGAGCTGCTCCAATACCTGAGTCGGTGGCATTTACTTCGACCACAAACTGAAGGCATGGGTCCGGTTGAAGTAGAACAGGAGCCGAGGTGCACCGCCTCTTCAGATCCTGAAACGAGCTGGCCACTTGCTCCGTCCAAATGTATAAGGTCTTGGCTGAAGTTGGGGAGATGAGTGGGGCAGCTACCGAACTATACTTGCGGATAAATCGCCTGTAAAATTTAGCAAACCCCAGGAAGCGCTGAAGTTCCTTGCGTGTCGCTGGGGCAGGCCAGTCAGTGACTGCCTTCAGCTTGACGGGGCGACAATGAAGCTCAGGAAAGAGACTATGCTGCTGTGGAACTCACACTTTTCGGCCTTGATGAACAGCTGGTTCTCAAGCAGCCTCTGGAGTACCTGACGGACGTGCATCTTGTGTTCCTCCAAGGAACATCTAGATATACGAAGGCACAGACGTTTATGAAATCCCTGAGGACGTCATTGACTAGGGTTTGGAACATGGCCGGGGCGTTGGCCAACCCAAACGGCATGACCAGATACTCATAATGCCCTGATGGGGTGTTAAAGGCAGTCTTCCACTCGTCCCCTTCTCTGATCCTGACCAGGTGATAGGTGCTGCGAAGGTCCAATTTTGTGAAGAATTGGCTCCCAGCAGGAGGTCGAAGGCTGTGGACATCAGGGGCAGCGGGTATCGATTTTTTATGGTGATGTCATTCAGCCCGCTGTAGCCCCTGTAGTCAATGCAAGGACGAAGGGTACCATCTTTTATGGCCACAAAGAAAAACCCCGCCCCAGCGGGTGATGAAGATGGTCTAATGATGCCAGCGGCTAATGACTCAGAAATGTAGTGGTCCATAGCCCTCCTTTCATTCTGGGAAAGTGAGAAGAGTCGACCCCGAGGTGGAGCAGTGCCAGGCAGGAGGTCAATAGTGGAGGTCATAGACGATGAGGTGGAAGGGAGATGGCCCGAGACATACTGAACACAGCCTTGAGGTCGATGTAGTCATGAGGAAACATGGAAAGGTCGGGAAACTCCTCAGAGGGACCTTAGGCTATGGTGGGACAAAGAGCAGATTTCAGGCAAGAGGCCAGGCAGAGAGGACTCCATTTGAGTATGGCATTCTTTCTCCTGTCCACGCACGGGTTGTGTCGAACAAGCCATGGACGTCCAAGCACCAACTGGCACTGAGCTCTATCCATAATGAGAAAGGAAATCTCCTCCGAGTGATTCCCCGAGGTCCTTGGGGTTACCAGGACGGTGCGTTGAGTGATCAGAAGGAGTGGCATTCCATCGAGGGCGTGGACGGACAATGGGGCATCCAGGAGAATAGTGGGAATGTGTAGTTCCTGGACCTTTGTAGCACAGATCATATTCTGGTCGGAGCCGGAGTCGACGAGGGCATGGGCTAAGTGGGGCTGATTGTCTAGGAGGAGTGTGATGGGAAGGACTGGACAACCTCTAGGCAACTGCTCTTGGGTGTGCCCCTCCAGTGTGCCTAGGTTCACTGGGGGGGCCTAGCTTTTAACGGGCATTGCCGACGCAAGTGCCCAACCTGCCCACAGTAGAGGCATGCTCCTGCCTGGATCCGGCGTTGCCTTTCCTCTGGCGAGATCCGGGTTTGTCCAACCTGCATGGGCTCAGCAGGAGCGAAGACTGGCATGGTCAGTGTGGAAGAGGTCCCAACCCTATGCCCGGGCTCACCCCACGAGATCCATCAACCCGCTCAGGTCTTCAGGAAGATGCTGAGACACCAGCTGGTCCTTGACCAGCTCAGAGAACCCATTCAGGAAGGTATTGTAAAGTGCCTGAGTGTCCCACTGAGTGGCGGCTGCCAGGGTTCGGATATCTGTTGAAGGCTTTGCTGCTGGGAATTAATAAGAGCGCCCTGTTGGGCGACAGTCTGGCGAAGCCTAGCCTCGGATCAGTTACTTGCCCTGGATTGGAGCTTGGTGCGAAGACCCGACCTGGAGAGAAAAGTATCCGCTGGGTCTGCCATGCCCGCAGTGTACTGTCACGGGGGGAAAGGCAGGAGAGGAAATAACCCAATAGCAGACACAGATTCTCTTAAAGGAATTTATTAGGGGACTAAAGGCTTAAATAAACAACGACCGGAGGAGTGTGTGTGCGTGCAAGTGTGTGAGAGAAAGAGAGTCAGTGTGCAGCAGGGGGCGGCACCTGTATATATGTGTGTGTGTGTGTGTGTGTGTGTGTGTGTGTGTGTGTGTGTGTTTGTGTTTGAGTCAGAGAGAGAGAGTCAGCGTGCAGCAGCGGGGCAGCGCGTGTGTGTATGTATGTGTGTGTAGGGGGAGGGGGGTGAGAGACAAAGTCAATGCGTGGACAGGATGCTTTGGGGAATAACTTGTGATGTAACTAGGTGACCGGGCGAAGACGTCAGAGGATCCTCCGTGAACCCGGAAGTGGAAGCCAGCAAATTATCCTAGGTTGTAGCGAGGAGCATGACCCAGCGCTATGCGGATTCCTGATGTAGGTCCGCTTTGCGATCGAGGAAAGAAGGGCAGAGAACTTCGACACACTTCCTTGAGGAGTACGAGCGTAGTGCGCGTCGTGGGAGGACCTCCGAAGAGGCGGAAGTATTCTTCCGCGGCGAGGGCACGTTACTAGTCTTGGAAGGAAGAGATTAATCAGCGTCTTTAGACAGGTAAGGGTTGATAACCAGAAGATCCAGCCGCGTGAACGAACAAATCCAAAGAGCGAGTCCGGAATCAGATTCCTAATACAGGCAGGGTCATACACGAAAATCACTCCGAGAATCAGGCAAGGTAAAATGGGGGAGGGAGACAAAAGGTAAATCCAAAGGGGAGCTGGGTCGGCAACGAGTCACGATCCAGGAAATCAATAACACACTAAGACGTAAGGCACACGAGCAAAACACTGCGGTACAGACAGGTGCGCTCAGCTTGCTTTTAAAGTATAGGGATGGTGCTTAATCAGATCCAGGTGTGCCGTGATGAACGCTGGGCAGGCAGAAAACTCTGGAGTGGAGTTAGGATAGTAAGATCTTGTAGCACAGATCTGGCCAAGGTTACAAAAAAATTTCTGCTGCACTTAAGGTTCCTAAGAGGCATCCATAATCCTTAAATGGAAGATGTTTGGGATGACCAGAACCGGTCCTAGAGCTGGCCGTCCGGCCAAACTGAGCTATCGGGGTAGAAGAGCCTTCATGAGAGAGGTAAAGAAGAACCCACAGATCACTGTGGCTGTGCTCCAGAGATGCAGTTGGGAGGTGGGAGAAAGTTGATGGGAGAAAGTCAACCATCACTGCATCCTCCACCAGTCGGGGCTTTATGGTACAGTAGCCCGGCGGAAGCCTCTCCTCAGTGCAACAAACATTAAAAAGACACCTGAAGGACTCCAAGTTGGTGAGAAATATGATTCTATGGTCTGATGCAACCAGGATAGAACTTTTTGGCCTTAATTCTAAGCAGTATGTGTGGAGAAAATCAGGCAATGCTCATCATCTGTCCAATACAGTCCCAACAGTGAAGCATGGTGGTGGCAGCATCATGCTGTGGGGGTGTTTTTCAGCTGCAGGGACAGGACGACTGGTTGCAATCGAGATGAAGATGGATGTGGCCAAGCACAGGGATATCCTGGACGAAAACCTTTTTCAGAGTGCTCAGGACCTCAGATTGGGCCGAAGGTTTACCTTCCAACAAGATAGAGACTCTAAGCAAACGGCTTAAATAACGAAGGCTAAAATGACTTGAGCGAACTTGGGTTCTGCCGCAGGACAATTATCCAAAGCATACGGGGAAGTCCACTTCTGCATGGTGGAAGAAAAACAAAATGAAGACTTTGGAGTGACTTAGTCAAAATCCTGACCTGAATCCATGTGAGATGCTGTGGAATGACCTTTAAACGACCTTGAAAAACCCTCTAATGTGGTTTGTTTTACAACAAATTTTGCAAAGATGAGTGGGCCAAAATTCCTTCACACTGCTGTAACACTCATTGCAAGTTATCAAAAATGTTTGATTTCAATATTGCTGCTAAGGGTGGCCCAACCAGTTATTAGGATTAGAGGGCACTTTTTCGCACCAATGTACCTGTAATTCCTTGAATTATATTCATAGTGAAGTCTATAACTTCCTTTTTTTCAAATAGTATTGATTAATTAAAATATTCTCTAATGTATTATAAGGAATTATATTCCTGCAATATGCTTATTTGTGAAAAGCAACAAAATGTGTTCACTTCCCTGTTGACCAAAAGGGGAAGTAACATTTTTGTTGTTGGACTACTGTCTCTCAGGTGGCCTCATCTCTTAACAGGGAAGCCAATAAAACTTCTTACATTTCTTAAAGAAGTAATAATTTTGCACAAGAGAATACAAATAAAAGATCATATTTTTGAGTGTACATTGAAGGATGGTAGGAGCTCAAAATTTATCTTTGTTGGAAGTCAAAGATTTAACAGAGTACTGTTTTCCTGAATCAAATGTTTCATGTGTAAAGATTTCTCATAATGTGGCAACTAAAACTGTCTTTTATTCAATACTGATGTTTGCAATAGTCTTTACAATTGTTGGGAATGCTGTGGTCATTATCTCCATAGCTCATTTCAAACAACTTCACACACCTACAAACATTTTGGTGATGTCTCTGGCTCTGGTAGATCTACTTTTGGGACTCACAGTTATGCCTTTCAGCATGGTTAGGACTTTGGATGGCTGTTGGTACTTTGGAGAAGAATTCTGCTATTGGGATTCAATTTTTGACTCTGTCTTCACTGGTGCATCAATCTTTCACCTGATATCTATTGCTATAGATCGAAATCAAGCTGTGTGCTATCCCCTTCAGTACCCTACAAGAATTACTTTATCTGTTTCAGGTTTTATGGCAGCTCTGAGTTGGATTTTGGCTACAGTGTATGCTTTCAGTACTGTTGGTATCCAATCAAAGGAAGCTAACTTACAAGAATATATTGCAACCATAGATTGTTTTGGAAGTTGTGTGTTTTTGCTTAATGCAGTATGCGCTTCTATAAATACTTTTCTTTCTTTCATTTTGCCGGTCTGTATTATGATTGGTTTGTATGTGCAAATATTTTTGGTTTCAGAAAAGCATGCAAAGAAAATGGAGGACACAAAAAAAAACAGACCTGATGTGACCTCAAACAAAATTTTACAAAAGGTGAAACATGAGAAAAAAGCTGCAAAAACGCTTGGCATTGTTGTGGGTACATTTATTTTATGCTGGATGCCATTTTTTGTCACATCTGTACTTGATCCCTTCATTAACTTTTCTACCCCTTTATTGCTTTCTAATGTATTTTTCTGGTTGGCTTACATTAATTCAACATTCAACCCCATCATATATGGCCTTTTCTATCCATGGTTCAGAAAAACACTTTATCTAATTGTTACACTAAAGATATTTTCTCCTAATTCCTCAGACATAAACGTTTATGCAGCTTAAAAAATGTGTTCATGGTGTAAAATAGGTATGAACAAATAAGGGCATTGATCACATTTATTTTAATTCTAATATACAGTGCCATGTAAATGCATTTCCTGATATTTTCTGTATATTTAGCACATTGAAATGATTCAGATCATCAAACTAATTGTAATATTACACACATGTAACCCAGTAAATACAAAATGCAGTTTTTAAACGACTATTTAAATGATTAATGAAATAACTGCCTAAGCTTGCCTGGCCTTAACCTAAATTGCACCCACACCTAGTAACTGGTTGTGCCACCCTTAGCAGCAACAACTGCAATCAAGTGTTTGGAATTTTGTCCAACTCTTCTATGCAGAATTGTTTGAATTCAGCCAAATTAAATGGTTATCAAGCAAGAATGGCCTGTTTAAGAATCTTAATTAGACTTATGTCTGGACTTTCCCCATGCCAAAACATTATTTTTTAAATGTATTTATTATTTTTTTTTTAGCCATTCAGAGGTGGACTTGCTGGTGTGCTTTAGATCATTGTCTTTCTGCATAATGCACTTGAGCTTGAGGTCACAAACTAAGCCTTCAGGATTTTTTTGGTAGAGCACATTTCATAGATCCATTAATTATGGCAAGCTGTACACATCCTGAAGCTGTGACGCAGTCCCAGCCCATCACACTACCATCATCATGTTTGAATGTAGGTATGATGTGTGTCTGTTTTATTTTTTAATGCTTTGTTAATTTTCTGCCAGATGTAACGGGATTCACATCTTCCAAAAAGTTAAACTTTTGTCTCATCAGTCCACAGAATATTGGTCCAAAAGTCTTGGGCATAATCAAGATGTTTTTTTGGCAAATGTGAGATGAGCCTTTGTGTTCTTTTTGACAGCAATGGCTTTCACCATGCGACTCACCAATGCCTGCCATTTTTGCCAAGTCTCTTTCTTATCGGTGAATCATGCACACTGACCTTAACTGTGGCAAATGAGTGCCACTGTAACAAGATAATCAACCGGATTCGCTTCACTAGTCTGTGGTGTACATGCCAGTGTTTTACAGTAGATAAGGCATTATTCCAGAACCATGTGCAAAAACTCTGCACTGTTCAGAACGGGCAAATCTGGTGGCATCTACAGCTCAGAGTTCAAATTTTGGGTGACCACAGCAGCAAATATGTTTTCACCCAAAATGGTGGTTTCTTGGCGACGTTGCTGCAAAGACGACCATGCAGACATGCCGCACCTGGTGCCATTTCTATTTAAGAGCCCTGATATCTTCTCACATTGTGTAAATATTAGGTAGCACTGGTATGGTATAAGGTCTAAAGTTACAAAACAAGCGTGCATTAAGTTCTGAACAAAACAAAGACAAAGAGCTTCAAGTTCAAGACAAGGCTTTCTTTGGTTTCCTTTTTAGTTTCCAATTAATAACCCCACGCTATCTCCATACAGGAGGGTCTTCCTGTGTGTGTTTCAAAAGCACGCTCACTATCTCCTATGTTGTTGACCCCCCTGCATATAAGGGCTCTTATTATTACATCTCATGCTGCGGCTCTCTAATCCGCACCACATAACAAGATTCCACATATATTGTTAAGCCTTTGGTGCCTTTGGCCTTTACTTTACATCCTACCCCTAGGCCTACTGCATTGTCTCCAAGGACCTTAATTTTAAAGTGATAAGAGGATAATACTAAAAAACCTGGCAAGTGGAAATGTCAAAAAACTGATGAGTGCATGTTGCAAATATCCCCTTAATATTGAAATGTACCCATCTAAATATTTAAATCTTAGTATATTGGCTAGTAATATCTCCTCCAGTCTAGTATTTTTATCCACCATTTGTCAGAAAGAGATTTTTTTCTGTATTTTAAGTTTCTTTTTATTATTCATACATCTGATTTATACATCTCAAATCTGTATTTGAGAATGTAAGATGAGTAATAAAACACATCAAGCTTTTTTAAAATTATTTTTGTCTGTGTGTTTGTTTGTGCATCATGTAACTACTGAAAGAATTTCAATGGGGTTTCATAGGGTATATTTGGCCAAGTTTAAGGTATCACATAGGCTTTGTTTCAATTGGCCCAATTTAAATGGAAAATGTGAAAAAAATTAGCTCATTCCAAACAGACGACATTGTAAATCATTTCAAAACACGTTTGAGTGTGCAATTAAATTCCACAAGAACGAAATCATAAAATTAATAATTAACCAAGTAAAGGGTTTCTAGCCCTCCTGCTAAATGTGACCACTGCAGATACATTTTACATATTTAGCAGCTAACATGAAATAACAATTCATTATCATTTTATAAATTAATTAAAATCTAATCTCCATATTCCAATGGGAGGCAAAACATCATGTAGTTCTCTGTGGATCAAAAGGGGAAGGGTCTTTGTTGCTATTGAATATTATCTCCCAGGCTGTATAATAACTAGACGGCTAAGCAAATATACAGTATGAATAAAAATCTGGATATTCTCAATAAATCAATTTGTACTTCATACCCACTCACTCATTGAAGATCATTGACTGTTGTAAAAATTTTTTGACTTAATGTTTTGAAGGATGCGAGAATCTTCAAATTCATCTTTACTGAATATAGACTTGATAGAGTACTGTTATCCTGAATCAAATCTCTTTTGTGTGAAGATTTCTCATAGTGTATCAGTTAGAGCAGTTATATATTCAATACTGGTGTTTGCAACAACTGTTACAATTCTGGGGAATTCGGGTTAATAATAATAATGATAATAATAATACATTTTATGCAACAGTGCCTTTAATGGCACTCAAGGACACCTTACAGTCAAAGTATAAGTACAATGGTTTTAAACAAAACAGACCGAAAACTGCATTACATAAAAGCCTGTCTAAACAAACATGTTTTAGACGAGATTTACAAACTGGGAGACTTGGACTGTTGCGGACCTCGACTGGAAGTCGGTTCCATAAAAAAGGTGCCGCATAATCAAAAGCTCAGGATCCCATAGAAAATGTCTGTGTACGTAGACGAATGAGTGTGATTGCAGAAGCAGACCTTAAATCACGCGATGGGATATATAATATATATCATATTCACAATGATAATTTGACAATTGTACAAAACACGGACACAAATTTAATTCATTTGAAATTCTTTATAGAAACATAAGTGTATTTAAGTATATTAAGTCATTCCACTAATAGTCATTTACAGACCTCCAGGGCCGTATTCTGAATTTGTTAGTGAATTTGCAGATTTCATCTCAAACCTAGTCATTTCTGTAGACAAAGTGTTAATTGCTGGAGATTTTAATATTAATTTTTCAGAATCCAGAAGACCCTCTAAGAACAGCATTTATGTCCATACTGGACTCAGTAGGCGTAAATCAGTGTGTAGTAGGACCCACTCATAAAGCAGGTCACACTTTAGATTTAATAATATTCTTCGGATTAAGTATGAGAAATTTATTCATAATTCCACTGTCTAAAGTTATCTCAGATCACTATCTTGTCTCAATTCAAGTGTGTCACAGAGATAATGTACGCACAGCGCCGCGCTACCGTATTAAACATACATTCACATCAACTACCACACAGAGTTTTATCAGTAATCTCCCAGAGTTACCACCTTCGATTAGATCACCGTCTGACCCCACAGAACTCGACCAGGCGACTGAATATTTAGAGTCGTCATTTCACACCGTAACTTTAGATGGCCTTTCTGTTCCATCAATTGCAACAGTAAAAGACCTCGGCGTGATTATAGATTCCAGCCTTTCATTTGAAGCTCATGAAGATAATATCACCAGGATAGCATTCTTTCACCTTTCACCTAGTTCATGCTTTTATCACTTCGAGGTTGGACTATTGTAATGCCTTACTGTCTGGTTGTTCAGTTAGGTGCATAAACAAGCTTCAGCTAGTCCAGAATGCAGCAGCGAGAGTCCTCACTAGAACCAGAAGATATGAGCACATCACCCCTATCCTATCTTATCCTTATCCTAAAATACTACTCTTGACATATAAAGCATTAAATGGTCTCGCGCCGCCGTATCTGAGCGAACTGAGTTTAACTGAGTCTGAGTCTTCCAATTAATGTTCAGACTCAGACACAGTCTCAGTGTTTAAGTCTAGGCTAAAAACCTATTTATTTAGCCGAGCATTTTTATAAATAGATTTGTCTTAGCAGATCTAGGGTACTCATGGACGTAGAGTATTATGGTGAACTGGTATGTTTAGATGCTGTCTTCCTCACTCTCATTTGATCACTCAGGTTTGTTGACTGTGAGGTGATTGTTTGCTTTACATCTCAGGGAGCCCTCATGTTTGTGTTTCCTTCTGGCTCTCCCTTTTAGTTATGCAGTCATAGTTAGTCCTGCCGGAGTCCCTGCTTGCACTCTACAGTAAATATGCATTCACATTATACATTATTTGACTGTGACCATACCTAACTGCCACTCTCTCCTCTTCTTCTCTTCCTCCCCCTCTTTCTCTTTCCTCTCTCCCCCTGTCTCCCCCTTTCACTCTCTCTCTCTCTCTGTCGAGCTACACATGTCATTCCTGAGCTGCCAGTGATCCAGACTCCATCTGCCCTCCGAACCTGTCTGATCCATCCTGGTGCCCCGTTTCTGGTTGGAGGTCTCGTTGCATGGATGCCCCGTGTGTCTCTTTGGGAAGCGTCTGGGGATGATTCTATCTACTTAGAAGATGGTTCTGGCCTCGACTGGTGTTGTCAGCTGTTTCTCTGAACTTTCTACAAGTCTATCTGAGTCTCCAATAACTACCTGGACTCCATTTTAATATCAACTATTATAGCTGAACTGCCTGCCACCTTAACACACTGTATAAATGCAGATCATTTCCTGCTATCTGTTCCACCCAAATGAGGATGGGTTCCCTGTTGAGTCTGGTTCCTCTCAAGGTTTCTTCCTATTACCATCTCAGGGACTTTTTCCTTGCCACTGTCGCCCTCGGCTTGCTCATCAGGGACTATCTGACCATTTTGATTCATACACATTCACATTCCATACAAACTCAAATAATTCTTTTGACTGTGTAAAGCTGTTTTGAGACAATGTCAATTGTTAAAAGCGCTATACAAATAAAATTCAATTGAATTGAATCTAACCCTATCCTCTGCATCCTCTTCTCTCACACCAACTAACTTCATGTCCTCTCTCACTGCATCCATAAATCTCCTCTTTGGTCTTCCTCTAGAGCTCCTGCCTTGCAGTTCCAACCTCAGCATCCTTCTACAGATATATTCACAATCTCTCCTCTGAACATGTCCAAACCATCTCAATCTGGCCTTTCTGACTTTATCTCCAAAAAATCTAACATGGGTTGTCCCTCTGATGAACTCAAACTAAATTGTTAGTATTTCAAATAGCATGGAAAGAGAGCGTCCTGAACTATAGGAAAGCTCTTAGTGTAGTTAGATCAACGTATCTCTCCACTCTTATAGAAGAAAATAAAAATAATCCTAGATTTTTATTTAATACCGTAGCCAAATTAACCAGAAATAAGACCAATGCAGAAATCTCCACAACAACACCATGCCATAGTGATGAACTTTTTTAATAATAAAATTGTAAATATCAGGCATAAAATTGAGGCTTTGAAACCGAACAATGTAATTGATACAGATGTTAACCTAGCCATGTCAGATCGGAACCTAGAATACTTTATTCCTCTTGTTGAGAATGAACTAAGTTCACTCATCTCTTCTGCAAATTCATCAACCTGTACAGTATATTAATTCAATTCAAATCAATTTGATTTATATAGCGCTTTTAACAATGGTCATTGTCTCAAAGCAGCTTCACAAAACTGAAAGAAATGTAACAAAAAAAAATAAAATAAAATAATAATAATAATAATAAAATAATAATAATAATAAATAAATTAATTAAAAAATAAAAAATAAAATAATAATAATAATAATAATAGAAAAGAAAATAATTGGAAGTGTGTATGTGTGAGAAAAATGTACAGATAATAATAATGAGACGAATGAATGAAATTTCTCTGATGAGCAAGCCAAGGGTGACAGCGACGGTGGCAAGGAAAAACTCCCTGAGATGGCATTAGGAAGAAACCTTGAGAGGAACCAGACTCAACAGGGAAACCCATCCTCATTTGGGTGATAACAGATAGAAATGATATAACATCTTGTGTTGTGCAGGTGAAAATTCAATATGACAGAAATTATTTAAATTGACATGACCAGTTCAGCATAGGGACGAGTCAGTAGGTGCAGAGGGCAGATGAGGTCTGGATCACTGGAAGCACAGGAGCAGCATGTGTACTGTAGCTCCAACCATCATAAAGCTGAATCCAGCTGGAGCTGGTCCTACTCTGGATGCCTCAGGAACCTCGCAGGGTCAGTCTTTGTCTACTGAAGCTGGCAAAATCTCCCGATGCCTCGGGATGGGTAGAGAAATACAGAACAGATGGGAAGAATTAGCGTAGTTGCCATTCGGTATAGGTGTACTGGAGTATGAGGTTATGGGATGAGTTATGTGTATGCCAGATTAAAAAGATGCGTCTTGAGTCTACTTTTGAACTGAGAAACCGTGTCTGCTCCCCGAACACTGTCTGGAAGGCTATTCCAAAGCTTTGGAGCTAAATATGAAAAAGCCCCGCCCCCTTTCGTAGATTTTGAAATTCTGGGAACTACCAGAAGTCCGGAGCTTTGTGATCTTAAGGCGCGTGGTGGATTGTAGCGTATCAGAAGACTGGTTAGGTGTGTGGGAGCTAAACCATTTAAGGCCTTGTATGTAAGTAATACTATTTTGTAATTTATTCTAAACTGAACAGGTAGCTAGTGCAGGGATGATAATATTGGGGCTATATGATCATATTTTCTGGATCTAGTGAGAACCCTGGCAGCTGCATTTTGGATTAACTGAAGCTTGTTTATTGAGGATGCAGGACAACCACCTAGTAATGCATTACAATAGTCCAGTCTGGAGGTCATGAATGCATGAACTAGTTTTTCTGCATCAGATACGGATAAGATGTTCCTAAGTTTAGCAATATTTCGAAGATGGAAAAAGGCCGTTTTTGTGATATTTGAAATGTGATTTTCAAAAGACAAGTTACTGTCTAATATTACGCCCAGATCTTTTACTGCTGAGCTGGTAATAACAGTACATCCTTCTAAGCGCAAGCTGAATTGTGAAAGCTGTTGTGTGCTGGTTTTTGGGCCAATAAGTAATATCTCTGTCTTATCTGAATTTAATAAAAGAAAGTTATTGGTCATCCAATCTTTTATGTCCTGGACACACTCAGTTATTCTAGACAACTTAGGTATTTCGTCTGGTTTTGTTGAGATATATAATTGGGTATCATCAGCATAACAATGGAAGCTAATCCCATGTCTTCTAATGATGTTACCCAAGGGAAGCATGTATATTGAGAACAACAGGTCCTAAAACTGACCCTTGTGGGTCCCCATATTTCACTGGCATTACACCAGACGGTTCTCCATTTAGATCTAGAAAATGGTAGCGATCAGACAGGTAAGATCTAAACCATTTTAATGCCTGTCCCTGAATACCTATATAATTTTGTAAGCGATCTATGAGAATATTATGATCTATTGTGTCGAATGCTGCACTAAGATCGAGCAGGACCAGCATTGAGATGCAGCCTTGGTCTGAAGCTAAAAACAAGTCGTTTGTAATCTTAACTAGTGCAGTTTCTGTGCTATGATGGGGCCTGAAACCTGACTGAAATTCTTCAAGGATGTTGTTATCCTGTGTTACGACCCCCGGTCTAGGGTCAAGGGACGCAACAAAGAAAATAATAAATTGATTATAAATAAATATTCTTGCAACCAAGATTTTGTGCGTGGTTTTTATTTTAACACACACGCACATACACATACAGGAAGCTCTGGGCTTCAGGATTGAGCCAGGCCAAAACAATAAACAAAACCCCCCCTCTATCTCCTCCCTCAAACTAACTAAACTACCAAAAGAAACGAATATAAATCAAAATACAGCAACTAAACTAGCTTCCTAACTACTTACAAAAAAACAGGAGAAAACAGGGGACAACAAAAATGGCACCCAACCCCTACTGCTTCCTTGCAACTATGTACAAACAAGAAAAGAACAAAATATATATACACAATATTTACAACAAAGAAAACTATATACAAAAGCGGGAGGAACACTTCCATCCACGCTAACACAAACAAACAAAAGAAAATCCAAAAACAACAAAAGGGAAGGAGAGAGGCAAGGCGCGACACACAGGCTCTCTCTCCAACCAAACAAACCAAAAACACACACACACTCAAAACAAATACAAAATAACAAACAAATACTCAGTCACACAGTCACACACCAACACTTCAACATACAATCAATCACTCAATCAATCAATCAATCAATCAATCACACAATCCAACAACCACACAATCCAACAACCACACAATCCAACAACCACAATTAACCAATCAACAACGGAGCACGGAAGTCACACACAAGGTATAAGTCGCGCACTTCCTGCTCCCACTCGGGAGCTTAAGAAGACACGCAGATCCACCGTCAGCCAATCGCGGCGCACGTCACGGCACGTTCCATCGGGGCGGGGCTTCCTGCGAAAAGGAGAGCGGGAGAGAGAGAGAAAGGGGGGGAGAGATCGCGCATGCGCGACGGCGCATACCCGCGCTACACACACACACGTACGTGCACTACTCCTCTGCACGTAACACCCCCACCCATAAAAGTCAAAATCTTTATTTTGACAAAAAGACACATCAAGAAACACATTTTACAATAGAAACCCAACTCGGTCTCAAAAAATGAGGATGCACCAACACAGATTAATACCGCTGCACAGATCGAGATAGTGATAATATATACAGTTAACGATAGGCCAACACTCCTCGCAGCCGCCACCCGCGAACGGCTCATCTGTAAAGGTACCACAGTTTCATCAGGCAAGTTTGGTTCAACATGCCATTTTACTCTGACAGGTGTAGTTTGCAGAAAAGATTCAGATAAATTGACAACATCAACCTTGCGTGCTTGTGCACGTGTAACTGCACATGATGGGAATACTGTGGGACAATTGGAAACACCATCATTAACATCAGCTACTGGTTTTTCTGTTACAATAGGACGAGGGAAAACAACACCACCCGCCAGATCATTTCCCAGGATTACCTGAACTCCTTCAACAGGGAGTTCGGTACAAATACCAACACGTACTTTCCCCTTCACTATTTCTGTCTCAAGATAAATGTCATGAAGTGGAACTGTGATACAGCCTGCTCCTATGCCACGTAAAATCACATCGGTGCCTGTGTAGGTTTTTTGAGACAGCGAAAGTGTACCAGCTAACATCAGAGTCTGTGCTGCACCTGTATCTCGCAGGATGGACACTGGTCTGCGAACGCCTTCAGGGCTGTCTGCCACTGACCCTTGTAACATGAATGGCTTATAAACTTCCACTGTTTGTTCAGGTAAGACATGATTTAGTTGCCTTTCAACAAACCCCACTGACTTTGACTTTACAGCTGTATTTTTTTTCTTCCAGGCATCACAGTCTGAAATGAGATGATCAGCACTCAAACAGTAGAAACATACTCTACCTCCCCCTGAGCGATACTGAGAAGTTCTAAACGTGCTCCCTCTTGCAGGTTTCACACTGCTTGCTGAAGGTTTCACCTGCTCTTCAACCCCACGGACAGCGAATTTATCCGTTCTCACAGTAGGACAAAATACAGTACGGTGCGTCAATTCAAATTCATCAGCCAATACCGCGGCTGCTAATAATGACATGACTTTTTGCTCATTCAAGTGCAATACAACATTTTCATTGACACAATCTTTAAAGTCCTCCAACAGAATTAACTCTTTAAGAGCTTCAAAAGTAGTAGCTTTAGTTGCAGCACACCACTTTTCAAACAGTGTTTGCTTTTCACGGGCAAACTCCACAAAGGTTTGTCTGTCTGTCTTTTTATGGGACCTAAATTTTTGTCTATAAGCCTCTGGCACTAATTCATACGCACGTAGAACAGTTTGTTTGACCGTGTCGTAATCCAGGCTTTGTTCAACAGGCAACGCAGAGCACACATCCTGCGCTTTACCAGTCAATTTACACTGTAATAAGAGAGCCCACATTGCTCTCGGCCACTGTAACGTAGCTGCCACACGTTCAAAAGCTATGAAATAGCTATCCACCTCGGTCTCTCTAAAAGGAGGTACTAAAACAATATGCTTGCTTACATCGAAATGGGGTGGGGAGGTAGTCACTGGGGCAGAAACTGGAGAAGAGGAGCCTGGCGCAGCCGTTGCAGGTAACTGTGCGAATGATGGAAATGCAGGGGAACTCTCCGGCGCGATCTCAGCCCGGTGTAGCCGGCTGAAATCTCGCCGAAAATGCTCCCTCTCCATCTCAAGCTCCAGCTCCCGCAACCGTAACCTTTGAGCTTCTGTTTCCTCACGTTTAATTTCCAGCTCCACCTCCCTCGTTTTTAGAACTAAAAGTTGTTCTGATTCCCCAATTGGTGGTGTGGTTACCTTATGCTTGGGGGGCGTGGAAGGCGACTGCGGCGCAGGTAATGGCCTACCGTCGACCTCCGTCGGCGTTGAAGCGTCCTCGCTCTTAGCACACTCTCCAGGCTCTCCAGGCAAAATCTGCTGTTCAATTAATTTAACAAGCAATATTCTTTTAATTTCTCTTTTAAGACCTCTTCGTGGCACCTCAACTTCAAAAAATTCAGCAATGCTGAACAAATCGTCCTTACGACACTGGTCAAACTGTTCCATGGTAGGAGCCAGTGTAAAGGCAATTAAGTCAAATGCCATTGTTCTATCACTACTGTCCAAGCTAAGAAGACAGCCAAACAAACAAAAAGGCAGGGTATACTCAAAAACAGACAAGCCAGCACTTTTTAGCCAGTGACTGGCAAAGGACGAGCCCCCACTTGTTACGACCCCCGGTCTAGGGTCAAGGGACGCAACAAAGAAAATAATAAATTGATTATAAATAAATATTCTTGCAACCAAGATTTTGTGCGTGGTTTTTATTTTAACACACACGCACATACACATACAGGAAGCTCTGGGCTTCAGGATTGAGCCAGGCCAAAACAATAAACAAAACCCCCCCTCTATCTCCTCCCTCAAACTAACTAAACTACCAAAAGAAACGAATATAAATCAAAATACAGCAACTAAACTAGCTTCCTAACTACTTACAAAAAAACAGGAGAAAACAGGGGACAACAAAAATGGCACCCAACCCCTACTGCTACCTTGCAACTATGTACAAACAAGAAAAGAACAAAATATATATACACAATATTTACAACACAGAAAACTATATACAAAAGCGGGAAGAACACTTCCATCCACGCTAACACAAACAAACAAAAGAAAATCCAAAAACAACAAAAGGGAAGGAGAGAGGCAAGGCGCGACACACAGGCTCTCTCTCCAACCAAACAAACCAAAAACACACACACTCAAAACAAATACAAAATAACAAACAAATACTCAGTCACACAGTCACACACCAACACTTCAACATACAATCAATCACTCAATCAATCAATCAATCAATCAATCAATCACACAATCCAACAACCACACAATCCAACAACCACACAATCCAACAACCACAATTAACCAATCAACAACGGAGCACGGAAGTCACACACAAGGTATAAGTCGCGCACTTCCTACTTCCACTCGGGAGCTTAAGAAGACACGCAGATCCACCGTCAGCCAATCGCGGCGCACGTCACGGCACGTTCCATCGGGGCGGGGCTTCCTGCGAAAAGGAGAGCGGGAGAGAGAGAGAAAGGGGGGGAGAGATCGCGCATGCGCGACGGCGCATACCCGCGCTACACACACACACGTACGTGCACTACTCCTCTGCACGTAACATCCTGCAAGAATGTGCATATTTGAGCTGATAGTATTTTTGATATGAACAGAAGGTTTGAAATCGGTCTGTAATTTGTTATTTCATTCGCGTCCAAATTAGATTTTTTAAGAAGCGGCTTAATAACTGCTAACTTGAAAGGTTTAGGGACGTGACCTAGATGTAATGAAGAATTAATAATGTTTAGAAGTGGCTCTCCAACCGTAAGCATCACTTCTTTTAAAAATCTGGTTGGGATTGGGTCTAACAGGCACGTTGTTGATTTAGCCGAGGTGATATGTTTATACAGCTCTTCCTGTCCTATACTTGTAAAGCACTGAAAATCTAAATGTGAAGCTATAGGCTGAACTCGATCGTGAGATACTATTAGAGATTGAACCTCCATTATTTTCTTCCTGATATTATTGATTTTTTCATTAAAGAAGTCCATAAAGTCTTCACTTCTAAACTGTGATGGGATACTCTCTGCGGGCATCTTAGGTTTTGTTAGGCGAGCCACTGTACTAAATAAGAACCTGGGATTATTTTGGTTTCTTGCTATCAGTTGGCTAAGATGCTCAGTCCTATCAGTTTTTAGAGCCTGTCTATAGCTGCACATACTGTCTTTATACGCAATTCGAAAAACTTCTATTTCAGTTTTCCTCTATTTTCGCTCGAGGTTACGGGTTGCTCTCTTTAGGGCGCGAGTATGACTGTTGTACCACGGTGCAAGTGTTTTATCTCTGACTTTTTTTTAATCTGATGGGAGCAACAGTGTCTAATATACTGGTAAGAATAGTGCCCATGCTGCTAGTCACTTCATCTAGATCATCTGCATTTAGGGGTCTAATAAGAAATTGGGACAGATCCGGCAGATTACTTGTGAATCTGTCTTTAGTAGTGGGATTCATATTTCTAACAGATTGATAACGTGGGGAGACACAGCTAATCTGTTCTACGGGTAGAGTATATATCAGGAGGTGATGATCTGTGATATCACTTTGAGGTATGATCTCTATATTAGAGACATCTATACCATGGGATATAATTAAATCTAGCGTAAGATTAAAGCGGTGAGTTGCTCCAATTATATTTTGTTTAACCCCAAAGGAATTTAGTAAATCCATAAATGTGAGTGCTAAAGCGTCGTTAGCATCATCTACATGAATGTTAAAGTCTCCTACTATAAACACTTTGTCAGAGTTAACCAATAGGTCTGATAGCAGATGTCCAATTTCTTTAAGAAAATCGACATGTGGCCCCGGGGGTCTGTACACGGTGGCCAGGGTAAAATATAGCAAGGGTTTATTACGTATTTCATTGAGTGCAACATTAATGATAAGCACTTCAAATGAATTAAACCTGGGCCTTATTTTCTGAGTAACAGTGAGATCCTATACCTATATTATTAGATCCTAGATATAGATATAGATCTAATATCTAATAGACATTAGATCCTATACCGACACATTTTCTTAAACAGATAACAGAACCGAACCGCTGTTGAGAATAATTAATTCCTCACTCAGCATTGGTTATGTTCCAAAATCTTTTAAATTAGCAGTTATCAAACCAATAATTAAGAAACCTGACCTCGACCCCTGTCAGCTGTCCAATTACAGGGCAATATCAAACCTCCCCTTTATCTCTAAGATTCTGGAAAAGATAGTAGCAGAGCAGCTATGCTCATATCTACATAGAAATGGCATACATGAACTGTATCAGTCAGGATTTAGGCCTCATCACAGCACAGAACCAGCACTCGTTAAAGTAGTAAATGACCTATTGGCCTCTGATCAGGGTTGTGTAACTATGCTTGTATTACTTGACCTCAGTGCAGCTTTTGACACCATTGATCATGCTATTCTTCTTCGCAGATTAGAAAATGTAGTAGGAATTAAGGGTGCCACCCTCTCCTGGCTCAGATCCTATTTGACCGATCGTTATCAGTATGTAGACTTAAATGGTAATTATTCTGCATGCTCTCTAGTGGAGTTTGGTGTTCCACAAGGTTCAGTTTTAGGCCGACTGCTTTTTTCCCTTTACATGCTTGCTCTGGGCAACATTTATTAGTTTTCATTGCTATGCTGACGACACACAGTTATATGTCTCATCAAAATCAGATGAGAAAAACCAGCTCACTATAGTTGAGCAATGTGTGCAGGAAATAAGAGATTTGATGCTAATTAACTTCCTACTGCTTAATCCTGATAAGACAGAAGTTTTAGTCATAGGACCGCATTCAGCTAGAAGTAAGCTTTTAGATCACACTGTAACTTTAGATGGCCTTTCTGTTCCATCAAGTGCAACAGTAAAATACCTCGGTGTGATTATAGATTCCAGCCTGTCATTTGAAGCTCATGTAGATAATATTCCCAGGATAGCATTCTTTCACCTCAGAAATATTGACAAGATAAGAAATATACTGTCGCTAAACGATGCAGAAAAACTAGTCCATGCTTTTATCACATCTAGTTTGAACTATTGTAATGCCTTACTGTCCGGTTGTTCAGCTAGATGCATAAACAAGCTTCAGTTAGTCCAGAATGCAGCAGCAAGAGTCCTCACTAGAATCAAAAGATACGAGCACATCACACCTATCTTGTCTGCACTTAATTGGCTTTGAAATTTCGCATTGATTTTAAAATACTACTCTTGACATATAAAGCACAAAATGGTCTCGCGCCGCAGTTTCTGAATGAACTGCTCTAGTGTCTTACGATCCGCAACGCCTACTTCGATCAAAGGATGCAGGCTGCTTGTCAGTACCGCGTATTATGAAAACTACAGCTGGGGGCAGAGATTTTTCTTATAAAGCTCCAAAATTATGGAATAGTCTTCCAATTAATGTTCAGACTCAGACACAGTTTCAGTGTTTAAGTCTAGGCTAAAAACCTATTTATTTAGCGAAGCATTTTTTATAAATAGATTTGGCTTAGGTAAAGGAGCAGATCTGGGGGATTCATGGACGTAAAGTATTACGGTGAACTGGTATGTTTAGATGCTGTCTTCCTCAATCTCATTGATCACTCATTGAGGTTTGTTGACTGTGAGGTGATTGTTTGCTTTACACTTCAGGGAGCCCTCATGTTTGTGTTTCCTTCTGGCATTGTATGACTGTGACCATACCTAACTGCCATCTCTCCTCTTCTTCTCTTTCTTCCCCTCTTTCTCTTCCCCCTCTCTCCCTCTCTCCCTCTTTCACTCTTTCTCTATCTCTGTCGAGCTACACATATCATTCCTGAGCTGCCAGTGATCCAGACTCCCTCTGCCCTCCGGACCTGTCTGACCCATCCTGGTGCCCGGCTTCTGCTTGGAGATTTCGTCACATGGATGCCCCGTGTGTCTCCTTGGGATGCGTCTGGTGTCTGGAGATGATTTTCTCTACGTAGAAGATGGTTCTGGCCTCGACTGGTGTTGGCAACTGTGGGGACTTGACAGTTCGATAGTTCAGGACTGGAACTTCCTACAAGTCTACCTGAGTCCCCAATAATTACCTGGACTCCATATTATCATCAATTAAAATCAACTATTATAGCTGAACTGCCTGACACCTAACACGCTGTATAAATTGCAGATCATTTCCAACTATCTGTTTCACCCAAATGAGGATGGGTTCCCTGTTGAGTCTGGTTCCTCTCTAGGTTTCTTCCTATTACCATCTCAGGGAGTTTTTCCTTGCCACTGTCGCCCTCGGCTTGCTCACCAGGGACTACCTGACCATTTTGATTCATACGCATTCACTTTCCATACAAACTTAAATAATTCTTTTGATTGTGTAAAGCTGCTTTGAGGCAATGACAATTGCTAAAAGCGCTATACAAATAAAATTGAATTGAATCAAGCGACACCTGGTGCCATTTCTATTTAAGGGCCCTGATATCTGCTCACATTGTGTAATTATTAGGTAGCACTGGTAAGGTATAAGGTCTAAAGTTACAAAACAAGCATGCATTAAGTTCTGAACAAAACAAAGACAAAGAGCATCAAGTTCAAGACAAAGCTTTCTTTGGTTTCCCTTTTAATTTCCAATTAATATCCCCATGCTATCTCCATACAGGATGGTCTTCTTGTGCGTCTTTCAAAAGCACGTTGTTACACTAAAAATATTTGCTCCTAATTCGTCTGACATAAAAGTTTATGCAGCTTAAAATAAATGTAGCTGTGGCTTAAAATATATTTAAACAATGAAAACAAGAATTGCAGTAATTGTGATGCATTTATTATTTTGGCACACTATAGTAATTGGCTTCAACTATCGTATGATACATTCAATGTGGATGGGCCATTGTTTCAAAACCTCCAAAAATGATAGAGGAGGTTTGAGCAGTAAAAAATATATAGACCATATCCAAATAAAACTTAAGATGTATGCATTCAAGCTCCATCTGAGTGTGCAGCTAATTATGACTACATATAATATATTTGTCTCTATCATACAAAAAAACTGTAGAACTCAAACATTTTTAAGAATTACACACACACAGACATATATATATATATATATATATATATATATATATATATATATATATATATGTGTGTCTGTGTGTGTGTGTTCACATGTGCAAGTGCATGTATCACTTCCTTATTTTGTTTACTGTTTAACAAATTTTATGTTGTCTACACTATTCAACTATTCAAAAACGTTTATGCTTTTTTTCACCATGTTTTTATCGTTGTTTTGAAATTGTTAAGTTGTAAAAGTTAAAATTGTATATTCAAAATTGTGGTTCTTTAAGTCACTTACATTTGTTTTTTTTGCTTAACACATTCATTCAAAGTGAATACCTATCAAATGCGGATAGTTAGTATGTTCTTAGGCATTTAAATTAAACGAGCAAACTTTTAAAAGCTTTTTTGTTATTATTATTATTATTATTATTATTCTTAATGGCACCATAGCAGCCAAAATATCATTTGGTTCTCTGTGGATCAAAGGGGGAAGTAACTTTGTTGCTATTGGACTAATACCTTCCAGTCTGTATCATTCTGAGTCTGGTAAGCAAATATAACCGTGCACATTACTTTAATAAATCACTTTGTGCTTGAAACTGTAGATTACAAATAACTGCGAATCTGTGACATATTCAGGTTGAAGGATGTTGGGAGCTTCAAATTCATCTTTACTGGATATAGAAGATTTCATAGAGTACTGTTATCCTGAATCCAATCTCTCTTGTGTGAAGATTTCTCATAATGTAGAGGCCAGAGCAGTTATATATTCAATACTGGTGTTTGCAACAATTGTTACAATTCTGGGGAATTCAGTTGTTATCATCTCTATAGCTCATTTTAAACAGCTTCACACACCTACAAACATTTTGGTGATGTCTCTGGCTCTAGTGGATCTGCTTCTGGGACTCACAGTCATGCCTTTCAGCATGGTCAGGACTGTGGATGGGTGTTGGTACTTTGGAGAAGAATTCTGCTATTGGCATTCTACTTTTGACTTTCTGTTCACTGGTGCATCAATCTTTCATCTGATTTCTATTGCTGCAGATCGACATCAAGCTGTGTGCTATCCACTTCACTACCCTTCACGAATAACTCTACCTGTTGCAGGGGTTATGGCAGCTCTGAGCTGGATTCTGGCTACAGTGTATGCTTTCAGTTCCATTGGTTTAAATGCCAAAATGAACATAGGAGAATATATTATGTCTGTAAACTGTTTTGGAAATTGTTTAGTTTTGATCAGTGAAGCCTGTGCTTCTATATGTACATGTCTGTTTTTCATTGTTCCAGTGTGTGTTATGATTGGTCTGTATACTCAGATATTTTTAGTTTCAGACAGGCATGCAAGAACAATCGAGGTAACAAAAAAGGGCAGATCTGACATTACATCATCAACAAAGATATCACAAAAAGTGAAACATGAGAAAAAAGCAGCAAAAACTCTCGGCATTGTTGTTGGAGCATTTAATGCATGCTGGATGCCATATTACATTACATCTCTTATTGATACTTTCTCACACAATACGGCAACTGGAATTCTTCCCGAACTATTTAACTGGTTGACTTATATCAATTCAACATTGAACCCTATCATATATGGCCTTTTCTATCCATGGTTTAGGAAAACACTATATCTTATTGTTACACTAAAAATATTTGCCCCTAATTCCTCTGACATAAAAGTGTGCAACGTACTGTAAAATAAATAATGTATTGCTTAAAATACATGTAATCAATGAAGAGCAGAGACTGCATTCATTTTCATTGTGATGCAGTTATTATTTGGGTACACTGGAATAATTGGCTTAGATAGCTTACATTTTTTTGCCAAATGTTCCTATGATATGGGTAATTTTTTTTTACGCAACGTTTACAGTGGGTACAGAAAGTATTCAGACCCCCTTAAATTTCTCACTCTTTTTTATATTGCAGCCATTGGCTAAAAGCATTTATGCTAATTATTTTCCCTCATTAATGTACACACAGCACCCTGTATTGACAGAAAATTATTTTTGCAGATTTAATTAAAAAAGAAAAACTGAAATATCACATGGTCCTAAGTATTCAGAACTTTTGCTGTGACACTCGTATATTTAACTCAGGTGCTGTCCATTTCTTCTGATCATCCCTGAGATGGTTCTACACCTTCATTTGAGTCCAGCTGTGTTTGATTATACTGATTGGACTTGATTAGGAAAGCCACACACCTGTCTATATGAGACCTTACAGCTCACAATGCATGTCAGAGCAAATGAGAATCAAGAGTTCAAAGGAACTGACTGAAGGGCTACGGGACAGAATTGTGGCAAGGCATAGATCTGGCCAAGGTTACAAAAAGAATTCTGCTGCACTTAAGCTTCCTAAGACGCCTCCATAGTCCTTAAATGGAAGATGTTTCGGATGACCAGAACCCTTCCTAGAGCTGGCCGTCCGCAACACATTAAGAAACACCTGAACACCTGAAGGACTCCTGTTGGTAAGAAATACGATGCTCTAGTCTGATGCAACCAGGATAGACCTTTTTGACCTTAATTCTATGCAGTATGTGTGGAGAAACCCAGGCAATGCTCATCACCTGTCCAGTACAGTCCCAAAAGTGAAACATGGTGGTGGCAGCATCATGCTGTGGGGGTGTTTTTCAGCTGCAGGGATAGCACGACTGTTTGCAATCAAGGGAAAGATGAATGCGGCCAAGTACAGGGATATCCTGGCCGAAAACCTTCTCCAGAGTGCTCAGGAACTCAGATTGGGTTGAAGGTTTACCTTCCAACAAGACATTGACCCTAAGCGCACAGCTAAAATAACAAAGGATTGGCTTCACAACAACTCTGTGACTGTTCTTGAATGGCCCAGCCAGAGCCCTGACTTAAACCCAATTGGGCATCTCTGGAGAAACCTAAAAATGGCTGTCTGCCAATGTTTACCATCTAACCTGACAGAACTGGGGAGGATCTGAAAGGAGGAATTGCAGAGGATCCCCAAATCCAGGTATGAAAAACTTGCATATTTCCCAAAAAGACTCATGGCTGTATTAGATCAAAAGGTGCTTCTACTAAATACTGAGCAAAGGGACTGAATACTTAGGACCATGTGATATATTTTAGTTTTTCCTTTTTAATAAATCTGCAAAAATATCAACAATTCTGAGTTTTTCTGTCAATATGGGGTGCTATGTGTACATTTAATGAGGGGAAAAATTAACTTAAATGATTTTAGCAAATGGCTGCAATATAACAAAGAGTGAAAAATTTAAGGGGGTCTGAGTACTTTCCTTACCCACTTTACATGCACAGTTAAGTCATTTAATTGGATTACTGTCTTTTTCCCATGGAACATGCATGGCAGGGGATTTTTGGAGTCCGACAAGTATGTCCTGTCCTTGTTACACTTGTTACTGATGGGTCATTTAATAGGTCTATAGTTCTAGACCTATTATGTCGCACAGTAAACACTCACCAAACAAGTCAGCTAGTGGTGCATATCATGTTAAATGGTAAAAAGAAATGGACACTTTTTACAGCTCTGAACGACTTTGTTCAACTGATATAACATGCAGGAGTAGCTGTAGTCCCAAACCCTGATTCCAGTCTGACTATCATTTTTACATGTCTTGTAAAATCAGGTTTACTGTAAGTCTTGCTAACAAATTAGTTAGACTAAAATAACAACCTGTAAATGTACTGACTGTTCGCTAGGCCTCCACAAAAAAGGTGAGGGAGACGATAGGGGTGCTCATGCAAATTCTTGTAACTTTTATCATTAGAGAATCGATTAAATACAAAAAAAAAAAAAAAATATATATATATATATATATATATATATATATATATATATGGATATGTGTGTGTGTGTGTGTGTGTGCTGGATACCAACTGGTATAGAATGAGTCACTTCAATTGTTCCTTTTGTGAAAATGGTATAAAAATCACCAAATCATTCAGTACCTTTTGTATGTCACAAGGAAAGGGATATGGATTACAATATTGAAGAAGTGAAGAAGTAATTCAATGTTTAGGAGGTAAAAATATAGGTCTACAGCCAGAAAAAAAGAAACCACATTGAACAATGCAACAAATGTCACCCTAGATGTATGGGCATATTCAAACAACTACAACTGTCTAAAAAATCTTCGAAAATGGTTCCACAAACAATTAAAAGCAAGAGCTCTAATTCAGAAGCATGGACCTCTTCTTTGAGAATGACCAATTGACTTGCCCTCCGAGTTATTCTTAGATCTTTTGGTGACACTATCACCTCCTGAGCTGTTCCCACAATATTGTGATGTCCAGTACATAAATCTGGCAGCACGGTGGCATAGAGCTTGGCACCTCCTGGGTCAAGGGTCCAATTTCCAACTTGACTCTGTATGCGTGGACTTTGCATGTTCTCCCCATGCTTGGTGGGTTTCCTCCAGCTACTGCAGAATCCTCCCATAGTCCAGAGAAATGCAGAGTGGGATAATTGCCATTTTAAAAATTGCCTGCAGTGTGTGTGTGTGTGTGTGTGTGTGTGTGTGTGTGTATTTAAGTGCCCTGTGATGGACTGGCCACCTGTCCAAGCTGTATCCTGCCATGAGCCCAGAGTACCCATGGGTAGGCTACATGCCCCCAAAATGATGTACACAATAAAAAGAATGAGTGAGAGTTGCTGAATACATTAATCTCTATTAAAAAGATACATATGCCACTAGAGGTAATGTATTAGACATGAGAAATTTACTTAGACACAACTTTTTTAGGGCAGTGGTGGCTCAGTCGGTTAAGGCTGTGGGTTACTGGGTTACTGATCGGAAGGTCGGGGGTTCGAACCCCAGCATCGGCAAGTTGCCACTGTTGAGCCCTTAACCCTATCTGCTCCAGGGGCGCTGTAAGCTGGCTGACCCTGCGCTCTGACCCCAGTTTCCTAATTGGGATATGCGAAGAAGAAATTTCGCTGTGCTGTAAAAAGTACATGTGACAATAATTGAATATTCTTCTTCTTCTTCTTTTGTGCAGGCCCGGATCGGCTAATCGGGAGAATTCCCCATGGGCTGGTCCATTTTTTTGGCCGCGAGGGCTGGTGTTCCCAGCTACCTGCACTCACAGCAGTCGCACTTTTTATTTATTTATTTTATTTTTTACCATAGTCTCACTCTTTTTATTCATTATTTTACCACATCTCCACTGTTTTTATTTATGTTCTCGCAGCCCTATGAGCAGAATGCAGCCTGCAGGTTAATGATGACGTAATTATCATTCGACTCCCCCGACAGCTCAATTAGTTGTTAAGAGATACGCGAGAGATGAAAAATGGATAATAAAAAGCGCAAAGGTGGCGCTGAAAAGGGCAGAATAAAAAAAAAGAAATCTCTAGAAACTGACACAGGCAAATGTACTAAGCTGAGTACTTCCGGTATGAGGCGTGTGGGGTGGACACGTTTTGCTCGCTCACACAAATAACTTTTCAGTTAACCTATTAAACCTCAACACTTCACGCATTAAGTTTCCAATAACCAGTATCAGGCTCTTCTATTTCAATCTTTTTTGAGAATATGTTGAAGACAAGGGCGAAAACTGCAGAAAAGGACGGGGATTCTCCTCCATTCAGTGGCGTTACCATGGCCGAGATTAGCTTGCTGCTAGACGAGCATCGAACGGCCCATGCGACCAACTTCAAGTCATCTTTTGACTCGTCGGCTACACCGGTCAGTATAAAATTCCTGATCTTGGTCAAAAAATTACTTCGCTGGAGGATAACGCGACTGAAACTGATCAGCATCTTAAAAAACTTGAAAGCGCAAGCTGTACTTTGAAAGCAGAAAACGACCTTCTTAAAACTAAACTAGCGGATCTGGAAAATCGCAACAGGTGCCAGAATATTAGAATCATTGGATTACCTGAGCAGATTGAAGGCCCGCGCCCAACCATATTTTTTTCTCAGCTTATTTTTGACATTTTCAGCAAAGACGTTCTTGCTTCACCCCCTGAACTGGAGCAACGTGCTCATCGGAGCCTCGCCCCGAAACCTGCTTCAGGAGAGAGGCCTCGACCTGTTATCCTGCGATTCCATCACTTCCAAGCTAAAGACCAGGTGATTCTCGAAGCTCGCAGACGACGCGATCTGACCTACAACGGACATAAGCTTCGCATCTACGACGACTACAGTCCTGAGGTGGTCAAACAGCGGGCCGAGTATAAAAGCTCCATCAACGAGCAGTACAAGGGCGGGTATAAACCAGCATTACTTTTTCCAGCTAGACTTCGCATCACACTGCCCAATGGAGAGAGGAAGTGGCTCCTCTCCCCTTTGGAAGCTGCTACATTTGTCAAGAACATGGGAGAGCCTTCACATTAACATTACTTTTCCTGTTCTTCCCCTGGGGATTTTTTTTTCTAAGTGTTTTCACTGCTTTTGCCTCATCTGATTCAAGACATGTTGCAATCTAAACATACTTCAAGTTAACAAGTTAAATAACTTCTATCCTTTTTACAGGAATATTTATGTTGAGGCCTTTTTTTCTCATTTTTGTTCCTTTTGAGGTTTCAGTTTCAACTTTGATGTTCACTAAGGTTTAACTTCATTTTCTATATTTATTGAAATGTGGGTAAAGAGCAATTAATGTTAAGAAGTAGTAAGTTTTGCTGACGTTTGTGTCGGTGGATTTCTTTTTGTTCCTGTTGTTGGATACTGTTTTGTCAGTGGTTTGGAAACTTGGGGTCGGGGAAGGGTTTGGGGTGGGGGGTAGATTATTTGTGTTTTTTATTTAGGTATTTTGTGTTATGTTTGTCAACTGTTGTTTGTGTGTTTCATTCGGATTTAATTATGTCTAACCCAGCCATTTATTCTTCCTTTGTGTTTTTTGTAACACCAGTCTTTAGATCTAGGGTATTTCTCAGAGAGATGGAGTCAGATGGGCATGTTTTCTGCCTGAGCAGCATTATACTATCTTTGCCCCCCATACCTATATGGCCCCAGGTGGTGCTTTGAGATGTGTTAGCTGGAATGTTAAAGGGCTCAATTCCTCAGTGAAACGTCACAAAATTATATCTCACCTGAGACACCTGAACAATAAACTTGCTATTCTACAGGAAGCCCACCTTAATGTTTCATATCATCTTAAACTTTGCACTGGATGGGTGGGTCAGCTGTATCATTATTCTTTTACAAGTAAGGCACGAGGAAATACTTGTCCACAAATCAGTTCCACTCTCTGTTTCCAAGGTTATATCTGACCCGAATGGACGGTTTATAATTGTTGTAGGTAAAATTGATGGCTCCTCTCTGACTCTAAACTGCAAACGTTTACGGCCCTAACTGGGACAACGAATGCTTTTTCAAAAACAACTTTTTTGCTCTTTCCAAGCTGAATTCCAGTCAACTTATTCTTGGGGGAGACTTTAACTGTTGCCTTGATCCTACTCTTGACCGTACTAGTAAAAATGTTGCATCAAAATCTGCCAAAGGTATTCAAATGTTCATGGAGCAGTATGTAGTTTTTGATGTCTGGCGCTATGTCAGCCCCAATGCCAGGCAGTACTCTTTTTGTCTCTCAGGTTCATCACACCTTTTCTAGAATAGATTACTTTCTCATTGATGATAAATTACTCTCCGCAGTCAGTTCATGCTTTTATAATCCCATTGTAATTTCAGACCATGCTACAGTCGTAATGGACATTTCATTCCCAGGCAAACCTTTGTCACGTTCTCCCTGGCACTTTTATCCCTTACTGAACCTGACTTTATCAAAGTTATCAATGATAGTGTTGATCTCTTCATTGACACAAATGTTAACTCTGATACATCTGCATCGACAATTTGACAAAGGCCTTTCTATGCGGGGGGATAATTTGAACTAAGCTCACAGCAGAAAAATGCACTTCTCTCACTAAAACTATAGCAGAGCTACCATCTAGGTATGCACACTCACCGGACCCAGATCTACTTAAAGACCAGGGCTGCGTTTCCCAAAAGCATCATAAACCTAAGTAGTTCGTAAAAAATGATTGTACGAATGATCTTAATATTACGGTCTGTTTCCCAAAACCATCGTAACTTACAGTAAGTAGCACTTGAAAATCTTCGTAGATCTACGAGTGCTCTGGAGTAATCATAAAGCCTTAAGTGCATCATAAGGAGACAGAATTATGAGGGCGGCCGCTGGACAACCGGCAAATTGCACCTAAAATTTACTTCTCTTCAAAGTCATTTTTCATTTTATTTGTACATATATTTTTATTCATTTCTATTTTCTACTCATTACACAATTCAATATAGAAATAAAAATGAATAAAGAAATAAAATAAAAATGACATAATAAATGTTAGAATGAAAAACAAAAGTACACTGTTGTATATGGACATTTCGAGGGTACAGTACAAATGTATTTAATAAAAAATATTTAATGTGCTTTAAAGATGACACAAATAAATGATGACTTCCTTGGCGTGCATGAAACCCAGCCATGTATTGAACATGTCTTGGTTGAGCATCATGAAGTCTCATCTCGACTACATTCTCTTCCTCTGACTACACCTCTTCATTTTCCTCCCTGATGTCCAAGGGCATTCTAGCCCTCACTGCAATGTTGTGCAACATAACTGTTACTATTATTACACCACAGCACTTTTGTGGCACAAAGAGAACTCCACTTCCTCTAAAATAATATTAATTTCTTGTTTTTGAAAAATGCCTTTTCTTTGTTTTTTTTATTTCAGCCATTTTGATAATTAAGGTTTCATATAAATATAGAAAATTATGCTGTTAAAACTGTTAGAATTTGTTTTATGCGAGATTGGAGCAAGACAGTATTTTTACAGATCGACATTTACAGTTTATTTATGTTTTTAAACTTGCTCAAGAAGAAATTACAGAACATTATGTTATTCGAGTTGAATATACATTCACACAAGTAGAAAAAATGGAAATCAAAGCTTATATATCTTTAACCCTAACCTTAGTGACACCTAAGTAGCACTTAAAGCAGGGCTGTATGTGCAATTGTGTTAAGTGCATGTTTGGGAAACGCACGTGAAACAATAACGAACGTTCGCAAAATGACTCGTAGAAAACGCTCTTAAGTTCTAAGATCAATCGTTATCGGGAAACTGGGCCCTGCTCATTAAAAGGGCGGAGTTTGATATTATGTCCTCTAAGGAGGCTGTAGAACCTGTAGAAATAGAAAGAATAAAAAAAAAACACATCACAATTTTTATGAATTTGGAGACAAGCCCAGTAAGCTGCTTGCTCATCAAATTCGTCAATCAGCTTCATCACAGAATATTACTCAAATTAAAACTGATACTGGTATTACATTAAACCCTCAAGCCATTAATAACCAATTTAGGGACTTCTACACTTCACTATATACCTCTGAGTGCCTATTTGATGAGAGTCAGCTGAACAATTTCTTTAGACCGTTGGACATTCCTATTGTTGATCCTGTAATGTCAGCTAGACTAGATGAACCATTAACAGTCGAGGAGCTTAAGGGCGCTTTAATGGCAATGCAAAATGGAAAGAGTCCCGGACCCGATGGCTTTCCAGCAGAATTTTATAAGACATTCTCGGACAATCTTTCCCCTTTATTGTTAACGATGTTTAATGAATTGTTACAGGTTGGTATCTTGCCCACCACACTGCGTCAAGCCACTATCTCTGTCTTACTTAAAAAGGATAAAGACCCCCTTCTTTGTACAGTAGTAGCTTTCGTCCTATCTCTTTGCTTTCTGCTGATGTAAAGTTATTAGCAAAGATACTGGCAAGACGATTAGAGCTTATTTTGCCGTCAATCATCTAAAAAAAAAAAAGGCATTTTTTTCAAAACGTTAGACTCCTACTAAATATTCTTTATTCGCCTGCATCTTTAGACATACCCGAATGTATTATTTCAATGGATGCAGAGAAGGCATTTGATCATGTGGAGTGGTCATATTTGTTTTTTACTCTTAAGAAATTTGGCTTCGGTGATGTATTTATTTCTTGGATAAAGCTCTTATATTCATCCCCCCTGGCCCGGGTTCGTACAAATAATAATTTCTCAGACTATTTCCTTCTGAAGTGTGGAACCAGGCAGGACTGCCTGCTTTCTCCCTTGCTGTTCGCCATCGCTATTGAGCCTTTAGCAGTTGCCCTTAGAACCAGTCAGATTCAGGATGTTTTCAGAGGAGGTACTGAGCATAAATTGTCTTTATATGCGGATGATCTTTTACTGTTTATCTCAGACCCGGATCGATCCATTCCCTCATTTCTGGACTTGCTGAAGATCTTTGGCCAATTTTCTGGTTATAAATTGAATCTGCACAAAAGTGAACTTATGCCGCTTAATGACGCAGCTTTGTCTTACAGTTTCTCCTCATTACCATTCAGGATCTCCCTGAAATTGTTCAAATATTTAGGTTTCTGGGTCACTAGAAAATATTTGGATCTGTTCAAAGCCAACTTCTCCCCACTTCAGTCCAAACTGGCTCACGACACCCAACGTTGGTCTCTTTTACAGTTTATGCGGCCGGCTAAGGATAAAGGTATCAAAATGAATGTGCTCCCTAAATTTCTATACTTTTTTTAATGCCTGCTTGTTTATATACCGAAACATTTTTTCCATTCACTCGATTCTTGCATCTCTCATTTTATATGGAATAAAAATATCCCCCGAATGCATAATAATATCCTTTAATAATATAATAAAACTAAAGATATGGGCAGTCTAGCATTACCTAACTTTTTATTTTACTACTGGGCTGCAAACATTCGTTCCATTTTGTACTGGTGGTGTTTCAGCAATAAACCTCCACCATGGCTGCAAATTGAGGCTGCCTCCTGTGCTCCCTCATCTCTTACTTCTCTGTTGTGACTTCCGTTGACACTACATGCTCCATCATATTCCACAAATACTATAGTAAAGCCAGTCTTAAGATCTGGACCCAATTTAGGTGACACTTTGGACTTCAGGCCATGCCTTTGTCGTTTTCCCTACACTTAAATCCTTTATTCCCTCCATCTCTTACAGATAAAACCTTTGGGATTTGGCAAGATTTTTATGGGATTGTTTCAGTAGAGCATCTGTACATTAATGGTGCCTTTGCTTCTTCTGACCAATTAAAAGATGCTTTCATCTACCGAACACTCACTTTTTCAGATACTTACAGATTTTACTCGAACTAATTTTTCCACATTCCTTGCTATTCCTTCTTCTAACCCACTTGATTCTGTTCTTGAGTTGGATCCTAACCTTAAAGGTGCGATCTCAAAATTATATTCTATTGCCCTCTCACTTCACTCTTCTGCTTCAGATGGTCTGCGATATCTTTGGTCCGTAAACCTTGGTATTGATATTAGTCTTTCGGTTTGGCAGCTAGCCTTGAAAAGAATACATACCTCTTCTATATGTGCGCGTCATGGTGTTCTGCAGTGCAAAGTGGTGCACAGAGTCCAATGGTCTAAAAGTAAACTGTCCCATATACAGTATACCCTAGCACTGACTCTAACTGTGATAAATGTCATTCTTTTTTTCCCCTCTTTGTACTCTCTGTTTCAATTGCCCTTATAATGGTATTCAATTCAATTCAATTCAATTTTATTTATATAGCGCTTTTAACAATGGTCATTGTCTCAAAGCAGCTTCACAAAAATGAAAGAAAATTTGCAACAAAAAATAAATAAATAAATAAAATAAAAATTTTTTGAAAAGAAAATAATTGGAAGTGTGTATGTGTGAGAAAAATGTGTAGATAATAATAATAATGAGACGAATGAATGAAATCTCTCTGATGAGCAAGCCAAGGGTGACGGCGACGGTGGCAAGGAAAAACTCCCTGAGATGGCATTAGGAAGAAACCTTGAGAGGAACCAGACTCAACAGGGAACCCATCCTCATTTGGGTGATAACAGATAGAAATGATATAACATCTTGTGTGTTGTGCAGGTGAAAATTCAATATGACAGAAATTATTTAAATTGACATGAAGACCAGTTCAGCATAGGGACGAGTCAGTAGGTGCAGAGGGCAGATGAGGTCTGGATCACTGGAAGCACAGGAGCAGCATGTGTAGCTCCAACCATCATAAAGCTGAATCCAGCTGGAGCTGGTCCTTCTCTGGATGCCTCAGGAACCTCGCAGTGTCGGCCTTTGTCTACTGAAGCTGGCAAAATCTCCCGATGCCTCAGGATGGGTAGAGAAATACAGAACAGATGGGGAGAATTAGCGTAGTTGCCATTTGGGATAGGTGTACTGGAGTATGAGATTATGGGATGAGTTATGTGTATGCCAGATTAAAAAGATGCATCTTGAGTCTACTTTTGAACTGAGAAACCGTGTCTGCTCCCCGAACACTGTCTGGAAGGCTATTCCAAAGTTTTGGAGCTAAATATGAAAATGCCCTACCCACTTTTGTAGAATTTGAAATTCTGGGAACTACCAGAAGTCCGGAGCTTTGTGATCTTAAGGCGCGTGGTGGATTGTAGCGTATCAGAAGACTGGTTAGGTATGTGGGAGCTAAACCATTTAAGGCCTTGTATGTAAGTAATACTATTTTGTAATTTATTCTAAACTGAACAGGTAGCCAGTGCAGGGATGATAATATTGGGGTTATATGATCATATTTTCTGGATCTAGTGAGGACCCTGGCGGCTGCATTTTGGATTAACTGAAGCTTGTTTATTGAGGATGCAGGACAACCACCTAGTAATGCATTACAATAGTCCAGTCTGGAGGTCATGAATGCATGAACTAGCTTTTCTGCATCAGATACGGATAAGATGTTCCTAAGTTTAGCAATATTTCGAAGATGGAAAAAGGCTGTTTTTGTGATATTTGAAATGTGATTTTCAAAAGACAAGTTACTGTCTAATATTACTCCCAGATCTTTTACTGCTGAGCTGGTAGTAACAGTACATCCTTCTAAGCGCAAGCTGAATTGTGAAAGCTGTTGTGTGCTGGTTTTTGGGACAATAAGTAATATCTCTGTCTTATCTGAATTTAATAAAAGAAAGTTATTGGTCATCCAATCTTTTATGTCCTGGACACACTCAGTTAATCTAGACAACTTAGGTATTTCGTCTGGTTTAGTTGAGATATATAATTGGGTATCATCAGTATAACAATGGAAACTAATCCCATGTCTTCTAATGATGTTACCCAAGGGAAGCATGTATATTGAGAACAACAGAGGTCCTAAAACTGACCCTTGTGGGACCCCATATTTCACTGGCATTACACCAGACGGTTCTACATTTAGATCTACAAAATGGTAGCGATCAGACAGGTAAGATCTAAACCATTTTAATGCCTGTCCCTGAATACCTATATAATTTTGTAAGCGATCTATGAGAATATTATGATCTATAGTGTCGAATGCAGCACTAAGATCGAGCAGGACTAGCAATGAGATGCAGCCTTGGTCTGAAGCTAAAAACAAGTTGTTTGTAATCTTAACTAGTGCAGTTTCTGTGCTATGATGGGTGTTGTTATCCTGCAAGAATGTGCATATTTGAGCTGATACTACTTTTTCTAGTATTTTTGATATCAGCGGAAGGTTTGAAATCGGTTTGTAATTTGTTATTTCATTCGGGTCCAAATTAGATTTTTTAAGAAGCGGCTTAAAAACTGCTAACTTGAAAGGTTTAGGGACGTGACCTAGATATAATGAAGAATTAATAATGTTTAGAAGTGGCCCTCCAACCGTAAGCATCACTTCTTTTAAAAATCTGGTTGGGATTGGGTCTAACAGGCACGTTGTTGATTTAGCCAAGGTGATAAGTTTATACAGCTCTTCCTGTCCTATATCTGTAAAGCACTGAAAATCTAAATGTGAAGCTATAGGCTGAACTGGATCGTGAGATACTATTAGAGGTTGAACCTCCGTTATTTTCTTCCTGATATTATGGATTTTTTCACTAAAGAAGTCCATAAAGTCTTCACTTCTAAACAGTGATGAGATACTCTCTGCGGGCATCTTAGGTTTTGTTAGGCGAGCCACTGTACTGTAATAAGAACCTGGGATTGTTTTGGTTTCTTGCTATCAGTTGTCTAAGATGCTCAGTCCTAGCAGTTTGTAGAGCCTGTCGAGCAGGCTCGACAGGCTTTATACTGTCTTTATACGCAATTCTAAGAACTTCTAGTTTAGTTTTTCTCCATTTTCGCTCGAGGTTACGGTTTGCTCTCTTTAGGGCACGAGTATGACTGTTGTACCACGGTGCAAGTGTTTTATCTCTGACTTTTTTTAATCTGATGGGAGCAACTGTGTCTAATGTACTGGTAAAAATAGTGCCCATGCTGCTAGTCACTTCATCTAAATCATCTGCATTTAGGGGTCTAATAAGAAATTGGGACAGATCCGGCAGATTAATTGTGAATCAGTCTTTAGTAGTGGGATTCATATTTCTAACAGATTGATAACGTGGGGAGACACAGTTAATCTGTTCTACGGGTAGAGTATATATCAGGAGGTGATGATCTGTGATATCATCACTTTGAGGTATGATCTCTATATTAGAGACATCTATACCATGGGATATAATTAAATCTAGTGTATGATTAAAGCGGTGAGTTGCTCCAATTATATTTTGTTTAACCCCAAAGGAATATAGTAAGTCCATAAATGTGAGTGCTAAAGCGTCGTTAGCTTCATCTACATGAATGTTAAAGTCTCCTACTATCAACACTTTGTCAGAGTTAACCTACTTTGTCTGATACCAGATGTCCAAATTCTTTAAGAAAATCGACATATGGCCCCGGGGGTCTGTACAGGGTGGCGAGGGTAAAATATAGCAAGGGTTTATTACGTATTTCATTGAGTGCAACATTAATGATAAGCACTTCAAATGAATTAAACCTGGGCCTTATTTTCTGAGTAACAGTGAGTACATCATTGTAGATAGTGGCGACACCACCACCGCGACCAATTAGACGGGGCTCGTGCTCATAGAAATATCCTGACGGAGTAGACTCATTCAGACCAAAATATTCATTTGGTTTAAGCCAGGTTTCGGTGAGACAGAGTGCGTCAAGGCAATAATTTTGAGATCATTTCATTAACAATAAGTGCTGTGTATATCCACTTACTGGAGCTTACGGTTACAACAACCTAGTTGTTGTATCTCACATTCTTAGCTTACCGTGAGCTCTCGTTAGCTGACGGTCAAAAGCTCGTGTTTCCGTAGCCTTCCATATCTAAACTGAACTCTCAATCATATCACAGTCACACAAATGCATGTAATAGTAGAATGACATCACAGACCAACCTACGATTGTCAACTTATGATGCATGACTAAGAAATATAAAGCTTATGGCTTATGTAACAAACTTAATGCTTAATGCTTTACTAATGAATAGAACAAGGTATAATAAATGAAATAACAGCAAATAAAATAAAATAAAAACAACAACAAATTCATAACAAGTGCGATATGGCACTTACATTCCAGCCCCTAATTGACAGGTATGGAGACTGACAATTACAATTTTGTGTTTTTTTTTTTTTTTTGATAAAGCCATGAAATCAAACATTCTTAAGCTTCTAAAACGTTTTAAATCTTTTAAGTGTGTAATATTTATCTCAGATGTTTACATTTGCATATCAAATTTCATACCATATTACCACACATTTAACAGTCCATTTCACATATGAGGCACAGCTTGTCGATGGGTCTTTCCAGAGTGTTGGTCTTAGTTTTAACTAACAAACGTCTCTGGGAACACTTTCGTGATTTATCCAATAACCCATGAATTTCTTGGAGAAGACTCATCAGTTATTAACACTATATCACCAATCGAGAGATTTTTTTTGTTTTGAAACCATTTTTGCCGCCCCTGGAGCAAGGGCAAGTATTCACGTACCCATCGCTTCCAGAGCAGGTCTGATAGATGCTGGATCTGCTTCTCCCTGCGACGTGCATAGATGTCTTCCTTTTTGAAGAATCCAGAGGGCAGGTTTGGCTGTTTTTTCATCAGCAGCAGGTGGTTTGGTGTCAGAGGTTCCATTTTGGGCGAGCAGCTGTTTCCTTTCACAGATGCCTTTTCGTTTTGGCTGTGTGCGAATTCCCTGTTTGAATTCTGCTGCTGCTTTACCCTTTTGCAGCGTGAGAAGTTCTTCCTTAAAATTTTGTCTTTGAGTGAACTTAATGATGTTGTTTTCTGCTCTTGTTAGGTCTTGAGCTTTTAGAGACTTGTGATTTTCTGTCTTTGGGTCATCTACTTGTGTTTTAACCCTTTCTGTTTTTTGTTTCAGCATGTCTCTGATGCAAAGGATCCAGGCAATGGATCTTTTTAACTTGTGCCAGTCAGAGTGATGATTAATCAGTTTACTCACTGCGTCTGTGTCTGTGCATTTTGTAATGCTCACAATATTCACTAAAGCTGAGAGCTTAACTTCATCAGCATTTTCATCGAATTTTTCTTTTATTGATGCGTCATGAATATTTTCAGGCCATTTGCACTCTGCTTCTTTGAGAAAGGAGGGACCATGGATCCAGTTAACATTTTTCATGAACTTTTCACAGGATACCCCCCTGGAGGCAGAATCAGCTGGGTTTTGTGAGGTATTAGCATACCTCCATTGCTGTGACTTGGTTGACTCTCTTATAATGGCGATTCTGTTGGCCACGAAGGTTTTAAAACGAAGTGTTTCGTTATCAATGTATCTCAAAACAGTTGTACTGTCAGTCCAGAACATAGAGTCCAGCAATTTCAATTCTAGCTGTTCTTTCAACATTTTGTCATTTTTTACAGCGACCACTGCCGCAGTCAGTTCCATTCGTGTAATGGTGGTTTGTTTCAGGTGTGCTACACGGGAATTCCCCATCATGAATGCACAATGTGTGAGTCCATCAGCGTTTACTAACCTGAGGTATGAGACAGCTCCGTATCCCATTTCACTTGCATCCGAGAAGTGATGGAGTTGTGCTGTAGCTGTAACTCCGAAGTCGGCTGGTTTTATGCACCTTGCTATGCTGAACTCGGACAGTCGGTGCAGCTCTTGCAGCCAGGTTTTCCATGCCGTTGCAAACTGCTCGGGAATGTCATCATCCCAGGCAAGTTTTTCTTTACATAACTGTTGCATTGGGATTGTAGCTGGCAGTATGGCAGGTGGGAGAAAGCCTAACGGGTCGTATGTTGAGCTAGTGATTGACAGAATTCCTCTTCTTGTCACAGGTCGTTCCTTTAAGCTAATCTTAAACTTGAACATGTCTGAGTTAATGCACCACAGCACCCCCAGAGCTCTCTCTATGGGCAGTGCATCGTTACTCAAGTCTAAGTCTCTCATGTCTTTGATCCTGTCACTCTCGGGAATGACAGTCAGTAGGGCACAGCTGTTGCTTGCCCATTTAGTGAGGTTAGACCCTCCACTTGGTCAGAGACTTGTGAGATCATTGTATAGGGCGACTGCTTGGTCATGACTCGAAACAGATTTCAGGCAGTCGTCTACATGAAAGTTTTTAAGCACTGTGTTAACTGCCACAGCAGATGCATTGCTGCGGTTTTCTTCTGCTGTCTTCCTGAGGGCGAAGTTAGCACCACTAGGCAACAATTTTACACCAAACAGATGAACTACCATTTTATTTTCAACTAAGTCTTGGTTCACATCTCCATTCGGCCACCATAGGAAGCGCAGCAGATCAGTGTCCTTCTCGGGGACTTTCACGTGATAGTACATGGCTTCTACTGTGTCCTTTTTCTTGGACTTTATTTTAACGGGCACAATGGGGAGGATGCAATTACCTCCAGCCCCAGTGAGCGCATTTGATTCGTGACTCTCTGCCGGTGGTGTATTTTTTGTGTCACTTTCAGTTTCGTTTCTACGGGCGCTCGTAACTGACTGCACCGTGTCTGGCACTGGTATGTGTAGCATGCTTGGATGTGGCTTTGAACACAATGAACATGTAATTTTTTTGGTACAGTCTTTCCACAAATGACCCTTTCTTAAACATCCGAAACAGAATCCGTTTCTTTTTAAGAATTCTACTTTGTCTTTGTGTGTCTTATCATTAAATTGGAAGCAATCGTCTAAGATATGCTCCCCTTTGCAATGTGCGCACGGTTTAGTGAAGGCGCTGACAGGTGATGTACCGGCATTCTTCATTGTAATCAAGTCTTTGTGAATTTTACCAACCTGTCTGTCCTCGGTTGCGATGCTGACCCTGGGTTCTCCTTGGCCCCTTTGTTTGGGTCCTTGAAGGGATGCGTGACAGGGTTTTCCGTCGCTGATTGCGGCGTCCAGGTCCGTAGAGTGCGCGCTGCTCAGGTGCACGTTGCTCGATTCACTGACTGCGCTCTCGTTTCCAGGCTCCGCTCGGCTGTTGCATGTTGATGTTGGAACCATGAGAGTGTGCGCTGCTCGGGCACGCGCTGCTCGGACGCGCGCTGCTCGATTCAATGAGTGCGCTCTTGCTCTTGGGCGATCGGCTGTCGTATTTGCGATCTTGACGTTGAAGCACTTTCAATTTGGCATCATGCATAGCAAGCGCTGTTTTGGTTTCCAGTCGTTCCTTTTTCGCCTTTAGTTGTGCCATTATTTGTGCTTCCTCTATTTCTAGTTGGAGACATTCCTCCAAGGTTGCAGCTTTTGCTAACAGCTCTGCTCTTTCGGCTTCTTCTTTCTTTATTCGGGCTGAGGATGATGTAGAAGTTACAGACCTTTTGGATGCTGCCGTTATCAGTGACACGCTGACGCCCGGCGAGACATCTTCACGTATTCGCGACGTCACAGAGTGGCCCTTAATGTCCTTGGTGTCCGCTATCCAGCGACCCACCTTAGCTATGAATTCTGTGCGGCCTTGAGCCTCAAGTGCGCCGCAGGCGACCTGATCGCGTTTGTGTTCGTCTTTACGAGTGTACACAAGCACATCAACGTTACTTCTCATGAAGTCCTCTCTCAGCTTCCCATATTCGGGTCTGTACTCAGTTTCAACGATGTCTAACTTACGTGCATAGTTCATAGGTGTCTTTAATGCAGTAGACATTGCATTCAGTCGAATTCGCTTGCCTTTTCTTGCATCCAGCGCCGTTAGGTGTTAAGTGCTGGGAGCGTTGTCCTCGTTGTTCGGCATGGCGAAGTTCGACGGCTATTCTCTTTTCCTTTTCCTTTCAGCGTTCACTTGTTTTCGTTCAAACAGCGGAAAAGCTTTTGACTTTATGTAGATGCGGTCATATTATTTCACCAGTTTTGACGCGTATCTTTGGTTTAAAGTTTCACTCACACGACAGAAGTCCGATCTCTTTGTCTCTTGTAGTTTATTTTGTCAGCATCAAAGAATCAACACTTCATACAGTCGTCTTGAGTAAATCCACTGTGATTACAGACACCAGTTGCTGCATCTTGCAAATCTCTGACTTTTACAACAACCTGTTTGCTGCATCTCACAAAGCACAATCTTAGCTTACGAATATAACAACACTCTTGCTGTGTATATCCACTTACTGGAGCTTACGGTTACAACAACCTAGTTGTTGTATCTCACATTCTTAGCTTACCGGGAGCTCTCGTTAGCTGACGGTCAAAAGCTTGTGTTTCCGTAGCCTTCCATATCTAAACTGAACTCTCAATCATATCACAGTCACACAAATGCATGTAATAGTAGAATGACATCACAGACCAACCTACGATTGTCAACTTATGATGCATGACTAAGAAATATAAAGCTTATGGCTTATGTAACAAACTTAATGCTTAATGCTTTACTAATGAATAGAACAAGGTAGCACGCACGTGACAAACGATGGAGTCTCCGATGACCAGCGTGTCGTGTGCCGTCTCGCGGAGAGGAGCGAAGATCTCGAACACAGGTGGCGGTGGAGGGGGAGAGGTCCTCGCCCGGGGCTTGGCGTGCTTCTTCCGCTGCTGCTGTATCCAGGGTCCGTGTTGTCCCGGCGCCGGGTGAAGGAAACCTGGGCGGGCTGCGTCCTTGGTGTGTTGGACCTGGGCAGAGAAACATGCGGGGTTGAGGTTGTAGGAGAATTCTCTCGCTGAGAATTTACCTGGGACAGGTGAGCGTCTGTCCATGACGATTCCAGCATGGCTTTCCGCTGCTGTAGCCGGGCCAACTTCACCTGTAGCTCGCGGATCAGCTTCTCCATGGCCTCCAGCTCCAAATCCACCGAGTGCAGCTCCAATGTCTCCTCACCTGCACTCAGAGGCAGAATCACAACCGACATGGTGTCTAAATACGGAAAATAATCGGTGTGAAGAAGCGTAAACAAACTTGTGATAGCCGGGCTAGCGATTCTAATGCTGGCTAAAAGTGGTGTGCTGCAAAACAATTAAAACTTAACGATATAACACGAGTTTCGAGTAAATATATTATAAGCAGAGGTGGAAAGTAACGAATTACATTTACTCACGTTACTGTAATTGAGTAGCTTTTTTGTGTATTTCTACTTTTTAAAGTAGTTTTAAAAATCTGTAATTTTACTTTTACTTAAGTACGTTTTGTTTGAAGTATTGTAATTCGCTACATTTTAAATCATATTCGCTACTGAGTAAAAAATAAATGAATAAAAATGCTAAAATAATGAAAATATTATGCTTTGTATAAATGCTCCGTTGCGCCGCGCGTGTGTGTGTATCATGTCCTGGTCGCGCGCCGCTCCAGACTCCACTCCAGGTTTTCTGACATCGGCATCACCTGACCTTCCACACGGTCGCTTCCGCCCTGAGTGACGTCATCGACTAGCGCGATCATATACAATATAAACCGGAGAGAGACGCGGGAAAGATGAAAGAGGTTGTGATTTTGGCGTTTTGATATTTGGTTGTGTATTCTGGTTTTGACTTTTTTGCCTCCAATTGACTTTGATTATTGCTTTGTCCCTTTGGTTTGGTTGGTCTTTGTATATATTTGTAGATAATTTCACTGTTTTTGGTTTAGGGAGTCAGGGAAGGTACCTGTATTTTTGTTTCTGGGATTTTTTTGTTGTTGTTTTTTTTTGCAGGTAATCTAGCTACTAAATATAAATACCATTTTGTTTGTTATTTTGGCCTGGGTCCACCCTGAATCTGATCCTCCTCCTGGTGTGTGTGTTTGTATATACAAACCTCATTATTTCATCAGTTAATGATTGGATCTAGTTCTTTCTGCCATATACCACCATTTCCATACAGTTTAAAATAGAACCCTGAACCATTCTTTTGCTGTTTGGCCCTAGACTGGGACGTAACACCATATTTAAGTGACCACTTTATTATGCAAAGGTGTTCCTTCAGTTAAAAACAACTAGTTTGAGATTTATATCTGCTCATCTTTTTTGAACTATGCTAGAATGCCTCATCCCACCCCGCTGTGTGTGTGTTTTTTTTTTTTTTATATATTTAACAAAAAAAAAAAAGCAGAGCCAGATCAATATACAATCGACACCCACAGCAAACATTTAAAAACAAACAATAATCTGTTAATATAAGAGTGACCATGGAAACACCCAAGGGCAAAACAATTCAGCAAAAGAATCACCCCCACTGTTAAAAAAATTAAAATAAAAAAGTAACTCGGTAACTTTTACTCTGAGTAAATTTTTTAATGATCTACTTTTTACTTTTATTTGAGTAGATTTTTACAAGAGTAATTTTACTTGTACTTAAGTAAAATTTCACTGAAGTTACAGTACTTGTACTTGAGTACAAAATTTTATTACTCTTTCCACCTCTGATTATAAGATAGTATAAGATACTTATTCGTTTTATGTACACTCTTCGTAAGGGGACGAAAAAGTTTAAAAATTGGTCCGTATGGCGGAGCTCGGAAAAAAGCAGCGTCTCAGCGTCCTCGTACAAGGGTTGCCAGATCAGATCAGATCATTCCAATATTCTGATAATATTCATTCCAATATTACTGCTTAAGTAATTTTCTCCATAATTTTTCATTGTAGTGTATCTTTCCAATATCTTATGTGATTGTGGTTTTTGAATGTTTCGATTGTTTATTCTTGTGGTGTGTATTTGTTATAAATAAATCATACATTAAAAAACAGCGGCAGGGGAGTATAACAACATATGAAGACGATGAAAAGTTTTTTGGGGATAAATTTTGTATTAATTTTATATAGAAAGAATCATATGCAATAATGTACAATCTTAATCCGATCCTCCAAACCCCTTCGAACCCCTAATTGTGTTTGTTACAATGGGTCCAAATGACTGTTTGCAATACTTTGAAGAGAGTCCAGAGAGAAATACATCTTCGAGTCTTAATTGTCTCACAATTGCTGCTTCTATTTCTTTACAAGATGTGGAAGCCATGGAGTCAAACCATGTCTTGACTGCACACAATTGGAATGCTTTATGATATAGCTCAAAATTAGGAAGGGAGAGACCACCCTCCATTTTAGTACGTTGCAATGTAGACAACTTTAACTTTGGTTGTTTGCCATTCCAGAGAAAAGTACGAATTAAAGAGTCCAGCCTTTTCCACCATTTTAAAAGAGGCGGCAACGGAATCATGGCACTAAGAAAATTCATCCTGGGTAATATATTCATTTTCACGGTTGAGACTCTAGACTGCAATGATGCAGGAAGTGTCCTCCATCTGTCAATATCTCTTTTAAGCTCTTGAAAGACTTTTTCATAATTTATATGTACAATTTCTTTTAGAGATGACTTTATAAAAATCGCTAAGTAAATTATCTGATTCGTGATTGGGATAGCTGTCGTTATCTGAGTGCTCTGAGCTTTTTTATTTAATGGTAGAAGAGATGATTTGGACCAATTAATCTTTCCCAAAATTTCCCAAAACAATTAAATGTTTCAAGTATATTTTGTATTGCATCAAGATCTGAGAAGTACAATAAAATGTCATCTGCATAAAGAGATATTGCATGCTGGGTACCCCTAATTGAAATAGAGCAAATCACACCCAGAAAGGAACCGGGAAGTTCTGAGGTGATCTTTTTGCAGGTAAGGATGTCAGTCGCGGTGTATGTGTTTTAAGTGTGTTTTGCATATTATAGCGGTGTATCATCTGTGGTATTTACACAGTCTAGCAAGCCTGATTTAAGTCAGCGGACACGGGCATTCACCTGGTGTTTTGGACGTGATTGTTCCTCCCAACAAACTGTCCGTCTTCCTGTAGAACTGACTGAGCTCTCAGCTTCGGAACCTGGCTTAAATGCCCTTCTGGTGAGACTTGGTGCCACATTTCACGGTATGTAATTAAGTTGCTCGTGTTTATGCAGTATGCTCTATGCACTATGGTTTTAACTGTAATTTTTTATGTAACAGACTGGGGGTGGCACGACGTGTGCTAGCTTCCCATAGTGCTGCGATGCGAAGAGCATTATCGGCGAGCGCTGCTGTTTTATTTTGCTGCTGCTGTTTTATGTTTTGTTTATGTTTGTCACAAGCCATTTGCTAACGTTGGTTGCCGTGCTGCTTTGTGGTAGCAGCGGTTGTGATTTTTTAAATTTTGGTTTAAGTTTGTTGAATTTACATTGTTTAAAGTATTTGATTTTGGGTTTTTTTCTTTTTGTGTGTGTTTCTCTTATCATTGTCTTGTGCGCTTCCAGGCAATGCCTTGAAGCTTAATTGTTGTTGTAACTATCTGTGCCGGGGTTTACAGCCTCTGGGTTGTAAATCACTGTGTGCTCGTGTGTTGGTGTGAGCGTGCACCTTCCCCCCCCCTTGTTTTTGTAAATGAATGTGAGTGAGTACTCGGTGGTTACAGTATATGTTAGATGTGTTTGTGTGTGTGAGGAGAATGCATTTAGAATAAAACCGCGAGAAAGATCTTATTGGTCTTCGGCCAATGAGATTTTCTTGTTGGTGTTCTTTTGTGAATTTATTTTATTTCCTTTCTTTCTGTGTTTGTTAAAGTTTTGTATTCCTGGGCCAGCTGTGAGGGTGGGAAACCTTTGTCCATTGGTATGTGACTGTACTTGCTTAGTACTATAATGAGATTCTCTTTGTTACAGGACCCGGGTGCTTATGGCACAGGTGGAATTCTAGTTTTTGTCTTTAAATGTGTGGAATATGAGCATGTGTGTGTGTGTGTGTGTGTGTGTGTGTGTGTGTGTCACCAGTGTGATTACAGGCTGCTGTGCTGTGTAGGCCGATTGTGCCCTTAGGCCCCGCCATTGGTCCCAGTAATTGCTCTTCCTCTTCAAGGAAGATGGCGGCGTGGCAGTGGCACGCAGCGGCCGCTCCGGAGCCAAAATGCTGCTACGTTCTTTACGTTTTGTGTGTTTATTTTTTGTGTGTTGGATATCGTCACACCTGGTGTCCGTACATACAACAGCTAGACACTTTTCAACCTAAATAACCCGGTTAACGACATCCAAGATGAGCTGCGGGAAATGCTACACGAACTCGGCTTGCTCTGCGAACCAGGCCTGGAAGCCTCGTCGTTGCCTGATGCCAGCGGCCGGAGGAGGGGACATCGGAAGTGGTGCGCGAGCAAGCGGAAGCGCAGCAAGCGGGCGGGAGTCTGTGCTAGGCTAAAAACAAACCCTAGCCGGCCGGCTCTCCTGTCCATCATCTTATCCAACGTCTGCTGCCTGGACAATAAACTGGACTACATCCGACTCCAGCAGGTTACACAGCGTGAGGTTAGAGACTGCTGTGTCTTTGTTTTCACAGAGACATGGCTCAGCGACAGAGTACCAGACGCCGCTATTCAGCTAGACGGGCTAGCCTCATTTCGCGCAGACAGAAATGCAGCTCTGTGCGGTAAGACTCGCGGTGGCGGCTTGTGTGTTTACGCGAAATCGTGGAAGAACTCTGTGCTAGTTTCTAGTTATTGTTCATCGCTGGTGGAGTTTGTGACTGTTAGATGCAGGCCTTTTTATTTACCACGGGAATTCACCACTGTTTTCATTATCGGAGTGTACATTCCACCTGGCGCTAATGCTAAGGAAGCGCTATGGGAACTGTATACAAAGATCAGTGAACTGCGAAATACACAGCCGGATGGACTGTTTATTGTTGCTGGAGATTTCAACCATGCAAATCTCAACTCAGTGCTTCCTAGATTCCATCAATATGTGGAGTTTGCAACGAGAGGGGATAACACGTTGTATCTTGTTTACACAAACATCCCCGGCACGTATCAGGCAGAGCCCCGCCCCCACCTCGGCTGCTCAGACCACATCTCTCTCATGCTAATTCCAGCATACAGACCACTCGTCAGGCGTTCAAAATCGGTTTTGAACCATGTGAAAACCTGGCCAGCAGGAGCCATCTCTGCTCTTCAGGACTGTTTCGAGAGCACTGACTGGAACATGTTTAGGGAGGCTGCAACTTACGGCGACATCACTGACTGATAGGAGTACAAGTCATCGGTGACCAGCTACATCAATAAGTGCACCGATGACATCACTGTCTCCAAGAACATCATCTCACGACCCAACCATAAACCGTGGATTACTGCGGAAGTGCGTGCACATCTGAGGACCCAAGACTCTGCCTTCAAAGCGGGAGACAAGATGGCGCTTAGGAGAGCAAGGGCCAAACTTTCTCGGGCCATCAGAGAGGCGAAGCGCGCATACACCCAGAGAATCCACAACCACTTCAAGGACAGCGGCGACACAAGGCGCATGTGGCAGGGCTTACAAGCCATCACTAACTACAGGACAACATCACCTGCCTTTGACGGTGATGACTCCCTCCCAGATGCGCTGAACAACTTCTACGCTAGCTTCGACAGGCAGAACGACGTGGCGGCGAGGAAGACCATCCCTCCTCCGAACGACCAGGTGCTGTGTCTCACTACAGCTGAGGTCAGGAAAACTCTATGCAGAGTCAACTGACGTAAAGCTGGTGGACCAGACAGCATCCCAGGCAGAGTGCTCAGAGAATGTGCTGAACAGCTGGCAGATGTTCTCACCGACATCTTCAACATCTCTCTGAGCAGCGCCATCGTTCCCACGTGCTTCAAGGCCACCACCATCGTCCCCGTGCCCAAGAAGTCTACTGTGTCCTGTCTCAATGACTTCCGTCCCGTTGCACATACACCCACCAACATGAAGTGCTTCGAGCGGCTCTTCATGAGACACATCAAGACCCTGCTGCCCCCCTCACTGGACCGACTGCAATTTGCGTACCATCCTAACCGCTCAACGGACGACGCCATCTCCACTACACTCCATCTTGCCCTCATACACTTGGACAAGAAGGACACATACGTTCGGATGCTGTACCAAGATTTCAGCTCAGCACTCAACACTATCATCCCCCAACAACTGATCGGGAAGCTGAGCCAGTTGGGCCTGAACACCTGCCTCTGCAACTGGATCCTGGACTTTCTGACCAGAAGGCCTCAGTCAGTACAGATCGGGTACTTCGCCTCCAGCACCACCACACTGAGCACTGGGGCCCCACAAGGCTGTGTGCTCAGTCCCCTGCTGTTCACACTGCTGACTCACGACTGTGTAGCAACACACAGTTCAAATCACATCATTAAGTTCGCTGATGACACGACCATGGTGGGTCTCATTAGCAAGAATGACGAGTCCGCGTACAGAGAGGAAGTGCAGAGGCTAACGGACTGGTGTAAAGACAACAACCTGTCTCTGAATGGTGACAAGACAAAGGAGATGGTTGTTGACGTTAGGAGGACAGAAGGTGACCATACTCCGCTGAGCATCGATGGCTCCTCTGTGGAGATTGTAGAAAGCACCAAATTGCTGGGCGTCCACCTGGAGAAGGACCTCAGCTGGTCCCTCACCACCAGCTCCCTACACAAGAAAGCGCAACAACGTCTCTTCTTTCTGAGAAGACTGAGGAAGGCACAGCTTCCAACACCGATCCTTACCACCTTCTATAGAGGAACTATAGAGAGCATCCTGAGCGGCTGCATCACTGTCTGGTTTGGGAATTGTGCCATATCGGACCGCAAGACCCTACAGCGGATAGTGAGAACAGCAGAGAAGATCATCGGGGTCTCTCTCCCCTCTATTGAAGACATTTACACCACACGCTGCATCCGTAAAGCCGCAAGCATTGTGGCTGATCGGCCACAGCCCTCTCACATACTCTTCACACTCCTGCCATCTGGAAAAAGGTACCGAAGCATTCGGGCACACACATCCAGACTGTGCAACAGTTTTTTTCCACAAGCCATCTGTCTCCTCAACAAAAAGGGACTGGACTGATACACACACACACTCAGCTTAACTCAACTACCTCAAAATATTGGGACTGGACTGACAAATCAACACACGCGCAGACACACTGACCCATACTACCAAACTATCATATACACCAACCTGTAAATGCTTCACTGTTTATCTCTTTTGCACAATAATCATTACTGGACTACTTTTTGCACTAATTCCTCAATTCTTGCTGCTATGATTAAGGAATGTTTACAGTTTTTTTCACTACCTCAACACCATAGTATTCTGTTATGTCGTGTTCGTTGCACTGTCACTTTGTTGTTGCTCTTGTTTGCACATGTCTTACTTAGCTAGTTAGTTTTTGTAAATTTATGTTGTAATTTATGTTATGTCTATTTGTCTTGTCTCTGCTAGCCAGCTAACTAGGCCTCTTTAGTTAGCTAGTTTAGTGTTTCTGTTAATTTATGTTGAGATTTTTGCTGCATGTAGCACCTTGGTCCTGGAGGAACGTTGTTTCGTTTCACTGTGTACTAATTGTATATGTTTGAAATGATAATTAAAGCCTTTGAACTTGAATTTGTTTTTTTGTAATTAGTTTTCTTTTTTTCCCTCTATTCTCTTGTAATAAAATTTTTTAAGAGTCTATTTGAAATAAAACATTTTTATACTTTTTTGGATATCCTAGTCTCTTGCCTTATCTTGTGAACTGACCTGTGTGCCTTTAGATGAAATCTACTTAATTGGGGTCCCTGGCGCTTAACCAGGGTGGCGTAATCGGAATTAAAAATTTTGATTCGCCACAAAAGGATAGTGGAACACGAAAAAGGTAAGACTCACAGAGATAGTGCAGATGCTTACTTTATGAAAATACAAAAGGCAAATGTAAACCTATTGACTAGCAACCAAATATCACTGAGTAGATATGACATTTGGTTCCAACAGCATGTTAACACTTGCATTGAAAACAGCACAAAGTAACATGAGACTGGTGCAAAAGGCAGAGGCGCTCTAGTTAATCTGCTGTCAAAAGAAACATTTAATAAAGTTGTGAATGTCATCGGCCAGCTGATAAAATTGACTATAGCTGAAGAAGTGAGACATACTGGCATGTTTTCTGTCCAGCTTGACACAACCCAGGATAGCAGCTCCAAAGACCAGTGTTCAATCATACTTATTATCATAATTATACATATGTAACAGATGTCATTCAAGAAAGACTGATTGCTGTGATGGACTGTGAGTCAACTAATGGCCAGAGTTTTGTAGACCTTCTGGAAAAAGTTCTGCTGAACCTTAATATTGGCATTGGCACATGTGTGGGCAACTCAACAGATGCTACAGCTAATATGCAGGGACAGTTTTTCATGTGCGACATGGTTGACCAGCATGCTACGCTTATCAATCGGCTAACAGCAGATCTCGCTACTATACGCCGCGAGGTCATGGAGCTCCAGCAGGAGAGGTGAGGTCGGCTGCCGTCACGACTGCTCCGACCACCTTTTCTTTGTTTTTGTTTTTTAAGTTAGTTTTCAGTGTTTTAAAATCGGCAAAATCACCACCATTGAGTACATTAGGTATGATAGAGACACTCTTGTTTCTATTGGTATACAATGTACTCACAATTCGACGGTTTTAACTCCGGATCCGAGCTGGCCGAGTGAGATCCTGAGGGAGAACAATGGACGCGACGCGAAGCGACGGACCCGAGGGAAACGAGCTGGCGTGAGGAACCGGCTCCGAGTCCGTGCACACCGCACACCTCTGCCTAGCATCCTGCTCGCCAACGTCCAGTCACTGGGGAACAAACTGGATGACCTCAGGGCCAGGATAAAGTTCCAGAGAGACATTCGGGACTGCAATCTCCTCTGCTTCACCGAGACATGGCTGAACCCAGCGGTGCCGGACCACACCATACAGCCGGCCGAGTTCTTCTCGGTTCACCGCATGGACAGGACGCGGAACTCGGGGAAGTCAAGGGGAGGCGGCGTGTGTTTAATGGTGAACAACAGCTGGTGCAACAGCGCGAGCGTTGTTCCTCTTACACGCTCCTGCACACCAAACCTGGAACTACTGTCCATCATGTGTCGTCCATTTTATCTTCCACGGGAGTTCACATCGGTCATAATCAGCGCCGTTTACATTCCTCCACAAGCGGACACTGAAACTGCCTTATGCGAGCTGCATGAGGCGCTCACACAGCACCAGACACAACACCGGGACGCTGCGCTCATTGTGGCGGGGGATTTTAATAGTGCCAACCTCAAACGCGCAGCGCCGAACTTTTATCAGCACATCACCTGCCCCACCAGGGGCGAAAGGACACTGGACCATTGTTATACCACGGTCAAAGACGGTTACAAGGCACAATCTCGTCCAGCGTTTGGTAAATCCGACCACGCCGCCATTTTCCTCATGCCAAAATATAAACAAAGGCTGAAACAGGAAGTTCCGGTCCTGAGGGAGGTCGCGCGCTGGACGGACCAATCGGTGGCCGCGTTACAGGACGCACTCGATGACGCAGACTGGGACATGTTTAGAAACAGCTCCGATGATGACGTCAGCGTGTTTACGGAAGCGGTTGTGGGATTTATTGAAAAGCTGGCAGACGATACGGTAGAGAAAAAGACTATCAGAACGTTTCCCAACCAGAAGCCGTGGGTGGATAAAACCATCCGCGACGCTCTGAGATCTCGCACAGCTGCCTACAACACGGGACTTGCGTCGGGGGACATGGAACCGTACAAGGCTGCGTCATATAACGTCCGGAAGGCGGTGAAAGAGGCGAAGCAGCGCTACGGGAGAAAACTAGAGTCACAGCTTCAACAGAGTGACTCTAGGAGCCTGTGGCAGGGACTGAGAACAATAACGGACTACAAAGCACCAACATCCGGTATGACGAACGCGGACGCGACTCTGGCAGACGAGCTGAACACATTTTACGCTCGCTTCGAGGCTGCAGCTAAAGACGCTAGCAATGCTAATGCTAACGGCGCTAATGCTAACTGCGCTAATGCTAGCGGCGCTAACGGCTGCAGACAGGAAGACACAGTCAGCACCGGGAACGCGCTCATCATCTCCGAGCACGACGTGAGGAGAGCCTTCAAGAGAGTGAACACCAGGAAAGCAGCAGGACCAGACGGCATCTCAGGTCGTATTCTCAGAGCCTGCGCAGACCAGCTAGCACCTGTGTTCACTGAGATATTCAACATCTCTTTATCTCAGTCGGTGATCCCCACATGCTTCAAAGAGTCCATTATTGTTCCTGTTCCAAAGAAACCACATCCTGCTTCTCTCAATGACTATCGCCCTGTAGCCCTCACCTCAGTAGTGATGAAGTGCTTTGAACGCCTTATCAGAGACTTCATCATTTCTTCACTACCCGACACACTGGACCCACTACAGTTTGCATACCGTCAGAACCGCTCCACAGACGATGCAATCTCTCATCTCCTCCACACATCACTCACTCACCTGGACACTAGGAAAGGGAATTATGTTAAAATGCTCTTCATCGACTACAGCTCTGCTTTTAACACAATAATTCCTTCCACACTCACCACCAAGCTGGAGCACCTGGGACTGAGCTCATCTATATGTCAGTGGATCTCCAATTTTCTGACTGGCAGACCACAGGCAGTAAGGATGGGCGGACATGTCTCAGCTACACTCACTCTCAGCACTGGAGCCCCCCAGGGTTGTGTTCTGAGCCCCCTGCTGTACTCTTTGTACACCCACGACTGCGTGGCCACTACCAACTCCACCTCCATCATCAAGTTTGCTGACGACACCGTCGTGGTCGGACTGATCACCAACAATGATGAGTCGGACTACCTAGAGGAGATTGGAAATCTGGAGAACTGGTGCCAGAGGAACAATCTCCTCCTGAACGTCAGTAAGACAAAGGAGCTGATAGTGGACTTTAGTACAAAGCAGGAGAGGAACTACCAGACCCCCGTCATCAACAGGAGCCCAGTGGAGAGAGTGGACAGCTTCAGATACCTCGGTGTTCACATCACGCAGGACCTATCATGGTCCTGTCACATCAACACCGTGGTGAAAAAAGCCCGGCAGCGTCTCTACCACCTCAGATGCTTGAGAGACTTTAGACTGCCCTCCAAGGTGCTCAGGAACTTCTACTCCTGCACCATAGAGAGCATCCTGACGGGAAACATCACGACCTGGTTCGGGAACAGCACCATGCAGGACAGACGAGCTCTACAGAGGGTGGTGCGATCAGCCGAACGCATCATCCGCACTGAGCTCCCTGACCTGCACTCCATCTACAGCAAGCGGTGCTGGACTAAGGCCAGGAAGATCATGAAGGACCTCAGTCACCCCAGTAATGGACTGTTCTCTTTGTTGCGGTCTGGGAAGAGATTCCGCTCCCTAAAGGCCAACACAGAGAGACTGAGGAGGAGCTTCTTCCCGCAGGCGATAAGGTCTCTCAATCACACCTCCACACAGGACTAATAACATCTTTTAAGCTCACAACACTGACTGGACAATCATGGACACATTCATACATACTTGCACTAAATACTCATACATCTGGACAATTGCACATGTCACCTTTCATGCATATTTGCACAACCACTGACACTTTAATACCATATTTCTATATTTTTGCAATATTTTATTATGCCCTTATGCACAGTTAATTTTACAAATTTTACTAGTTAAAATTATTTCTTTAGTATTTCCTTTTTATTGATTATTTATTTTACGTACAAGATTTTTTCTTATTTTCTTTTTTTTTTAAGGTCACTGGCGGTCGTATAAAAGCATTTCACTGCATATTATACTGTGTATGATTGTGTATGTGACTAATAAAATTTGAATTTGATTTGAGTCCGCAGCCCCGCACCAACCCCCCCTTCTACTGATGTTTTCCTCGCATTACCTGATAAGTGGGACGGCACGGATGGGAAATGCAATATGTTTTTAATATCGCTGGAACTGGTGTTTGAGTTCAATGCCACCAAGTACTACACCGACCGGCTACGCATTGCATTGCTCGTCTCGTTGCTATCTGGGCAGGCAGCTGAGTGGGCCATGGCAGTTCTTCATGCCGACACCGATACCGCTCACTCTTATAACGAGGTCACCCGACAGTTCAAACTCACTTTTGAGCATCCAGCGGGCGAGGTGGAGACCGACACAAAATTGTACCACCTACAACAGGGCGGATTGTCCATGAGCTGTTACACGGCTGAGTTCCGGACCCTCGCGGTACAGACATCGTGGGGAGACGCTGCTCTCCGGACATCCTACTTCGAGGGGCTGGCTTCCCGGATCAAGGATGAGCTAGCTGGGCGAGAGCTCCCAGCCACGATGGAGGGGCTGATCCAACTAACCCTCCGTATTGACCAGTGCCTCCTCTCTCGACCTAAGCCAGCACCTCGAACCCTGCTGCCTGCTCCCACCTACGCCCACACCGTTTCAAGACCACCAGCCACCTTCACCACCGCTGTTCCCGGACGTGTCGGATCGCCACCTCCTGCCGTGGTTGACACCGGAGCCGGGGAACCCATGCAACTAGGGCGCGCCTCCCTGACCGTGGCGGAAGGCGAGAGACGTTACTGCGAGGGTTTGTGTGCCTATTGTGGGTCAGCGGCACACCACCGGGCGACATGCCCATTCCACCCGGGAAATGCCCATCCCCGGTGAGCGAGAGGAGAGACTCACCGGGTACCATCCACCTCTCCGCTACAACTGACACCACCAATTCTCGCCTTATGGTCCAGGTAATCCTCCACATTGGTCACAAACGGGTCCGAAGTATGGCGTTCATCGATTCCGGTGCCGCTGGTAACTTAATTGACTCTACTTATCCCAAAGAGTTGGGGGTAAATATTGAGGCGTTATCCCAGCCTAATAAAATCACTTCCGTCGACGGCCGGCCCCTTTCATCCAGGCACCTCACCCAACAGACCCAACCCGTCATTCTCCAACACCAAGAGCGCCTCCAGTTCCACCTCACTCCCATCGCATCTCCTCCTCTCATACTGGGATACCCCTGGCTGCTCCAGCACGACCCCTTAATTTCCTGGACACAGAGTCGGATACACCAGTGGGGGCCGACCAGCACCGAACTCTGCCTACAGGCTCAGGCTGGGATGTGTTTCACGGAGTCCGAGGTCCCGACGTAGACATCCACGTCATTCCACCACCTTATCGGGACGTGGCTGAGGTCTTCTGTAAGTGACGCACCAGCCACCTGCCACCTCACCGTCCTTACGACCTGGCCATTGACCTCCAGCCCGGCTCCACCGCGCCCCCCACCCCTCGCTATCAAACGATGAGACAAAGGTGATGGAGGATTACGTCGCCAACGCCCTCCGAAACTGTACCATCAGACCGTCCTCGTCACCTGCCGCCGCGGGGTTCTTCTTTGTAAAGAAGAGAGGGGGTGAACTTTGTCCGTGTGTCGACTATCGGGCGCTAAATAAGATCACCATCCGAAACAGTCACCCCCTGCCGCTTACCAACTCTGCCCTGGTAGCACTCTCTGGTGCCACCGTGTTTACTAAGTTGGACCTCCGGAGCACCTACAACTTGGTGCGCATCAGGGAGGGTGATGAGTGGAAAATGGCCTTCATCACACCGACCGGACATTATGAGAGCCTGGTCATACCGTTTGGACTCTGCAACGCACCCTCGGCCTTCCAACATTTCATTAACGATGTCCTGAGAGACATGCTAGGCCGATGGGTGTTTGCTTATCTAGATGACATCTTGATCTACTCTCGCACCACCAAAGACCACGTGTTAAAGCGATTGCTCGCCCACCAGCTGTACTGTAAGCTGGAAAAGTGTGCTTTCCACAAGCACTCCACCACGTTTCTGGGTTTTGTTATCTCGCCCCAGGGTGTGGCCATGGACCCGCAGAAGCTGGAAGCTGTATGTCACTGGCCCCTACCCAGGACACTGAAGCAGCTCCAACGGTTTCTCGGGTTTGCGAATTTTTATCGTTGCTTTATCCGGGGCTACAGTACAGTTGCAGCACCACTCACCACACTGACCAGGCCCTCAACTCATCCATTCCAACTCAACTCAGTCGCCATCTCAGCTTTCCGGAGACTCTGCCACCTCTTCACCACCGCCCCTATTCTCCTGCACCCAGATGCCGATAAGTCATTCATTGTGGAGGTGGACGCGTCAGACGTGGGCGTCGGCGCCATCCACTCCCAACGCGGTCCAGACCAGAAGCTAGGGCAGTGGTGGCTCAGTCGGTTAAGGCTGTGGGTTACTGGGTTACTGATCGGAAGGTCGGGGGTTCGAACCCCAGCATCGCCAAGTTGCCACTGTTGAGCCCTTGAGCAAGGCCCTTAACCCTATCTGCTCCAGGGGCGCTGTAATCTGGCTGACCCTGCGCTCTGACCCCAGTTTCCTAATTGGGATATGCGAAGAAGAAATTTCGCTGTGCTGTAAAAAGTACATGTGACAATAATTGAATCTTCTTCTTCTTCTTCTTCTTCTTCTACATCCTTGTGGCTTCTTCTCCAAAAGATTCAATCCCACTCAGCAGTGATACGGAGTAGGGAACCGTGAACTGTTGGGCATAAAGTGGGCTTTGGAGGAATGGCGTCTGGACAGACCACCAAAATCTCCTCACGATCAAGAACCTGCCACAGCTCAACCCGCGACAGGCACGGTGGGCTCTAGCCAACATGAGATGGAGATACCCCGGGTGGACCCTGTGCCTGTCATTTCCCCCACACAGATCATTGCACCACTCGGTTGGGATATCGAAACGAGGGTCCACCAGGCTCTGACTGCGGAGACCGCACCGGCAGGTGTGCCGTCTGGACGGCTCTACGTCCCACCACAACTTAGACCCGAAGTCCTACAATGGGGCCATGCCTCCCTCATCGCTGGACACCCCGGGACCCAGAGGACAACTTCCTTCATAGGACGAGCGTTCTGGTGGCCATCGATGAGGAGGGACGTCATTGAGTTCGTCCAGGCGTGCCCAGTGTGTGCCAGGGCGAAGGACAGGAACCAACCTACACCTGGAGAGCTCCAACCCCTTCCCGTTCCTCGGCGGCCCTGGACACACATCGCCATAGATTTCATCACCGGCCTGCCGGTTTCCGAAGACAAAAACACCATCTTGACCATCGTTGACCGGTTCTCCAAGGCAGTACACCTGGTGGCCCTCGCCTGACTCCCATCAGCAAAGAACACCGCCGAGCTGATATTGTAACATGTAGTCCGATTGCATGGGTTCCCTAGGGACATTGTCTCGGACAGAGGCCCCCAGTTCACGGCCCAGCTTCTGGCTATTACCCCCAGACGAACGGTCAGACGGAACGGACCAACCAACAACTGGAGTGTTACCTGACATGCTTTGTGTCGGATCGTCAACAATCCTGGGCCCGCTACCTCAAATGGGCCGAGTTGTCCCATAACCTCCAAATCTCCTCGGCCACCAACCTAAGCCCATTTGAGGTGTGCTATGGTTTCCAACCTCCGATGTTCGACCACCAAGAACCAGAGGTTGACGTACCATCGGCCCAACAGTTGGTCTGCCGGTGTCGACAACTTTGGCACCAAGCCAACCTTGCCATTCGACGTGCCAATTCCAACTACGTCGCCCAACATCGCTGTCGACACCCTCCCGGACGATTGTACCACGTGGGTGACAAGGTATGGCTCACCTAAGAACCTACACCTACACACCGAATCCCAAAAACTCACCACGTTTTATCGGACCATACCACATCACACTGAGGATCAACCCTGTCACCTACCGGCTCCAGCTGCCTGCGGGGCTCTGGATCCACCCAGTCTTCCATACCTCACAATTGAAACCATTCATCACCTCCCCAATGATTCCACCCCCCCTTGCATCATTGACGGCAGTCCCGCCTACACCGTGCGGCGGATCCTCGACTCGCGGCCTCGGGGCAGGGGCACCCATATCTGGTCGACTGGGAGGGCTATGGCCCTGAGGAGCGGTCTTGGGTCCCAGCACGCTTCATCCTCGACCCGGAGCTCATCCGGGACTACTGTCACCGGGTATCCTCCACCCTGGGACCGTCCGGAGTCGGTCCTGGATGGGGGGGTACTGTCATGCGCACTCAGCTCGCAACCGGCACTTGGACCCAGAAGTAAGATGGTCGCAAAGACTGAAAGCTTAAAAGGATACAAGATGGCGCCGCACATCGCTCTGTCATTGAGTGCGCCCATGTTGTCTAGGTTTCGTTCGTCTAACCGTGAGTACTCACTTTCTTAGGTTTGCTTTCAGGCTGAGTGTGTGTTTATAGGACGCGAGTTAGATTGTGTCTTTCTCTTGCTCCGTATTTGTGAGAGTCCTTAGATCAAAGTGCGTGATTATCCTGCCCGCTCGTGTTTATCCGTGTTTGGGTTTACCATTCACGCTACAAGGGCTAACCGCTAAGCTAAGTCTTTCTGGTCTCCTCTGGTTAGTTGGTGACACAGTTTAGGGGGTTTTCTACACTCCTCTCTGAGCATTCCCCCAATCAGGTTCATATTTGGTGTTATTCAGATCTTTTGAATCTTGTACTGGCAGACACAACAGGCAGTGTTGTGGAAAGAGCATCTCTGTTTTCACTGCTTAATGATATAACATTTTTTAAGAGAATCATACAAGCGCGTGCAGAAGTGGGAAGAGAACAGTCAGGACACGCATCACAGATGACTGTGCCCAATAGGACCAACTAGGTGGTGGGCTAAGGATCAGGCACTAAGTAAAGTGTTTGGGTGCTTCAGGAATCCTCAGGGAGCCTTCATTTTTGAAGTACTTATGACTTTAGACACCATTGTAGAAGACAAAGCGCTAAAGCCAACCATGAGGGCCAAGGCAAAGGGATTCATAGAAGTCTTTTTGAAATATGAGACAGTGCTCACTGCTCAACTCTGCCTTTTTTGAGCTTACAACCCCCTACAGACAAGGGGAATGGATATCATCACAGCTCAACGTCTGGTTGAGGGGACAGAGGAGGATCTCAGCAAGTGTGCCAGGGACTCTGAAGAAGTTAAGTGTGCAGCTGATGAGTTTGTGAAGTGGGCTAATGGAAAGTTGCAAGAGGAGGAAGAGTGTGAGCTTGTAGTGCAGGCTGCCATTTCTGAGAGAAGGATCAGAAAGAAGAAAAAGATTCGAGGAGAACTTGCAGAAGATGAGCAGCTGGCTTCAGCAGATGCTGACTTCAGGGTAAAAGTACACAATGTCATTATAGACACAGTAATAGACAATATGCACAGGCGGTTTTCTGCTAATGCAAAACTTTGCTCAGAATTTGTCTGTTTAGACCCTGCTCATGTGAGGGAAAATGGACTCCAAAGCTCAGCTCTGGAAGAAATAAGCAAATGTCTGCTTAAATTTGACAAAAGAGCTACAGTTGGAACATTATGTGGTGAACTGTGCAGCCTTGCATCTCAGTGGGACAGACTAAAGATGTCCCATGTGGAGGGTTACATTCTCAGGACAGCTAGTAAAATGCCACAAATGTTGATCCTACCATGGAACAGCAGGATGTTGAACTAGAGAACAAAACTTCTTCCTCCTGTAAAAACTGTCATTTGTGTCCATCTCATTCTCTCTCAGTACAATCTTCTAACTGATGCCTACCATGTGACTGGACTCGCCTACAAGTTGCTATTAACTCTGTCCATCACACAAGTAGCCTGTGAGAGAAGTTTTCAATAGTGAAATTTGTAAGCACTTTAACCCAGAAGAACCTTGTTGCATTCATGCTCATGTGCACTGAGAAAGAAATTGTCATGTCTTTGGACAATGACACTGTGATAAACAAAGTTGCTGAGACCAGTACACTGCTCAGGCATTTATTAATGTTTTTAGGGTTGGCCAAGTTTCCCTGAAGCCGCACTTATGCAGAGGAAAAAAAGATGAAGCTATCATTAGAAAGTAATACTGTGGTTTAAAAAGTCTTGCAGATAACAGAGCAATACTTGTTTTGTTCTTTATTTGTGTTTAAGGACTGGCTATCTGTGAACAATTTTGAAAAATATCTGAATATATATTCAGATATTTCAGAAAAGAACATTGTCATGTTTTAAAGAATAGTATTGAAAATTTACCCTTTAATGTTCTCATATTTATGAAAAATATTTGAAGTTATAAAGCAGCTGTTTCCTTGAAAAAGACATTATAGTGTCATTATAAAGTGTCACAACCCGCCAAACCACACCTACACCATAGATGAGCCCGACTCCTTCCCGTACTTACCCCAGTCCGCGCTTTACCATTCGCCTCCTCAGTCACCGCTCCGAACACACCTGCCGCCTGTTTACTCTAATCATCTCCTCTATTTTATACACTCGTAAAGTGCCGCTCCTCACCAGATTATTGTGCCATTCATGCCAATATTCCCGCGTTTGTTATGTCATCTGCTCACCGTGTTACTGACCCTGTTTGATTATCGACCTCGTTCTTGCCTAGCGTTTTAGATTTATTGCATGTTTGGATTACCGGCTTTGAAGCGTTGCATACTGACCACGAGACTTCCTAACATTTTGGAAATACAGCATGCGTGGAGCTATTCCACTTCTGGGTTACAGACATTCACCTTCTGAACCATTCGGAGCTCGTCTGCTTTTCACAAAAGACTGTAAGTGCACATTATCTTTATTTCTGCTCTTGGATCCTTCTTTTCACTTCTGCTGCTCTACCCAGAGGCATGACAGTATAATCTGGCCAATTATGGATCGAGCAGAAATTGCCCGCTTGAGATCTGCACTAGAGAGCCAGGGGGCTCCTCTCGGCACGCATCAGCAAGACATTCAGCAGCTCGCTGATAACTTCAGAACCGGCTCAGATTCAGCAGAGGCAAACTTCACAGACCCCAATTCCGGTTGCTCCTGCTCCTGTTGCTACTCTTTCCTCACCCAATGAGTCATGCCTCCCCGCTCCACCCACTTATGATGGTGACCCTAATACCTGCTGCTCCTTTTTATCCCAATGTTCGCTTGTTCTTGAATTACAAGCCTCATCTTTTCCTATCGAATAGTCCAGCATTGCATACATAATAACTCTCCTTTCTGGAAAGGTGAAAGAATGAGGGATAGCAGTATGGAACGCACAAGATTCCTGCTGCGCCAAGTTCAGGACATTCACTAATGAAATGAAGAAGGTATTTGATCGCTCTTCTTCTGGACACCAGGCAGCAGGTCAGATTATAAATCTCCGCCAGGGATCTCACTCTGTTTTTGATTACACCATTGAGTTTTGCACCCTGGCAGCCTCATGCGGCTGGGATGGCCAAGCCTTGTTTGACGGCTTTCTTCATGGACTTTTGGACCCAATAAAGGACAACCTATCTGCATGGGAGCTAACTTCTAGCCTTCAGGATCTCATTGACCTTGCTGGACGCAACGATGCTCGCAAACGCCTCAGACAACAGGAGCGAGGCCTGGACACAAGGTCATCCCAACCACCAACCCCTCCTTGTCCTCCCTGCTGAACCCAATACTGGTGGACCGTACTCGAGTTTCTCCAAAGGAATGCCAGCGACAATGGGATAAAGGGGTCTGCTTCTACTGTGGCCAGGCCGGTCATCGATTACGGACCTGTCCGCTAAAAGGCAAGGCAGTTGATGATGGAAGCAAAGGGGGGCCCAAACCATGTGAGTTTCCCAGATCACCGTTCTTGTTTTCCGGTGTCCCTAATTTATGATAAGAAGCCTCACGCCACCCATGACCTTGTAAACTACGGTGATGACCAAAATCTGATCTGTTTATCTATGGTTAACCTCCTTAAAATTCCCTCTCTACCTTTGGGCCACCCATTCTCTTGATGGAAGCAACCTATCCCCAATCACTCACCAAACTGCTCCAGTCATTCTTCAGTTCTCTGGGAACCACTCTGAAACAATCTCGTTCTTTGTCAAAACCTCGCATGCCTCAATCGTCTTGGGCCTCCCCTGGCTAGCCCTACAGAATCCACATATTGACTGGGCCAGGAAAAGAGTATTGGACTGGAGCCCATCCTGCCTGTCATCTTGTCTCCATGTTGCTCATATTAAGACCCCGACCCACCCCCCGCTCTAAGGAGGAGTTCCCCAAACTATCTAATGTCCCAACCGAATACCATGACTTCAAGCTAGTTTTAAACAAGTCACGCGCTACCTCACTTCCTCTGCACCGACCATATGACTGCGCAATTGATCTTGTTCCTGGCTCAACCCCACCCAAGCGACAACTTTACTCTCTCTCCCACCCTGAGAGAGAAGCCATGGATCAGTATAACTCTGAGTCTCTCTCTGCTGGAATAATCTATCCCTCCTCCTCGCCTGCAGGTGCCGGTTTCTTGTTCATGGAGAAGAAGGACAAGTCCCTCACACCCTGCATAGATTACCTGGGACTTAATGAAATAACGATCAGGAACCGTTATCCCTTGCCTTTTATGACTTCTGCCTTCGAACTTCTGCAAGACGCCCGATTCTTCACAAAGCTGGACCTAAGAAAGGCCTATGACTTGGTCAGGATCAGGGAGGGGGACGAGTGGAAGACCGCCTTAACACACCAACTGGTCATTATGAATACCTCATGGTTCCTTTTGGATTAACCAATGCGTCGGACATCTTCCAAACATTAGTTAATGATATCTTAAGAGACTTTCTGAACGTCTTTGTTTTTGTTTATCTCGATGATATTCTCATCTTCTCCTGCTCCCTTGGAGAACACAAGCATCATGTACGTCAGGTACTCCAAAGACTTTTGGAGAATAAACTTTGTCAAGGCGGAAAAATGTGAATTTCACTGCGATGCCATATCCTTCCTTGGGTTTGTAATCTCCCCTTCAGGTATCCAGATTGACCCATCCAAACTTAAGGCAGTCATGTACTGGCCACTGCCCACCTCGAGACAGGAACTCTAACGTTTCCTGGGGTTTGCCAATGTTTACTGGTGATTCATTAGAAATTATAACATGGTGGCAGTGCCCCCACTACCCTCACCTCCACAAAACTCTCTTTTCAGTGGAACCCTCCAGCTGACAAAGCCTTTTCAGACCTTAAACACCGCTTCACCTCTGCCCCCATCCTCACGTTCCCGGAATCTGGAGTAGGGGCTGTCCTCTCTTAAAGGACACACAAGGACAATAAACTTCATTCTTGCTCCTTCTTCTCTTGTCGCGTATCTCCGACTGAACTATTGGAGACCGTGAATTACGGGCTGCTAAACTGGCCCTGGAGGAATGGTGGCATTGGCTGGAGGGAGCAGAACACCCCTTTCTGGTTTGGACAGATCACAGGAACCTTGAGTACTTGAGGTCAGCCAAAAGACTTAATTCATGTCAGGCTCGTTGGTCATTTTTTTCAAGATTTACCTTTACCTCTTCCACCAGTTTTCTGCCTCCCCGAACCCTTCATCCCCGGAAACTATCCTCCCACACCACTGTCTTGTGGCTACAGCTCCTCTTGAGGTTGAGAACAAGGTACTATGAGCCCTTGAACAAGAACCTGGCCCCAGCAATGTTCCTCAGGATAGACTCTTCGTCCCTGCAATGATCCTCAGGATAGACTCTTCGTCCCTGCCTCCACATGCTTCTTGGTGCTAGAATGGGGCACAGCTCCAGACTTGCGTGTCACCTAGGGACCACTCAAACCTTATTCCTCATACATCAACGCTGCTGGTGACCAACCAGCAAAGATGATATGAGAAGATTCGTAGCATCTTGCGACACATGCACCAGGAATAAGACCATCAATCGCCCCCCTGAGGGACTTTTGAGGCCCCTTCCAACTCCACACTGACCTTGGTCACACATCTCTCTCAACTTTGTCACCGGACTCCCCCATTCAGAAGGAAATAACTGCATCTTGACAGTGGTTGATCGTTTCTCGAAATCCGCACACTTTATCCACCTACCCAAATTCCCGTCTGCCAAGGAAATAGCGGAACTTTTGATACTTCATGTCTTCAGACTTCATGGTCTCCCGGTGGACATAGTGTCTGATCGGGGTCCTCAGTTCTCTGCGCAGTTCTGGAGGGCTTTCTGTGGACTCATCTGTGCCACACCAAGTCTTTCTTCCAGTTTCCACCCTCAATGCAATGGGCAGTCTGAACGTCTTAATCGTTGTCAACTCGAGAAATACCTTAGGTGCATGACATCACGTGATCCCTCTTCATGGAGCAGAATGCTACCCTGGGTGGAATATGCCCACAACTCTCTCCCCACCTCCTCCACATGGCATTCTTTTCACTTCTGCTGGTATACCCAGGGGTGTGAGAAAGTTTAATACATTTTATATTAATCTTTTTTTCTTACATATAGCTTAATATATATTTGTATTTATTTTATATTTTTTCATTTCAAGGTTTGGATATTTATGAGCACTAATTCTTACAGAAAATAGATTCTGATACTGTTAAACATTACATTGTGTTAACTGTTCAAATAAATCTTCACTGTGAAGCAACACTTAGGCTACTGTATTTGCACTGAATTGGAAGTTAACGTTATTTGAATATAGTTAGTCGTGAAGTAAATTGGGCCGGTCTAAGGCTTGAAACTCCAGGGCTGAAATGGAGTTCCACTCTGGCCCTGCTTTTGTGTCATAGAATGGAAACATTCTGTATTGTGGTACAATTATCATTTACAAAACAAAAAAAAAAAGTAAATGTTAGTTAATTTGTGTGTGTATAATATTATATTATACACACACACAAACACACACACAATTTGATTATATTTATCTATTTTTTTTCTTCCTTAATGCTGTGGAGAGGAAAACTAACTATATTCCTATAAGACAAATATGTCCCAGGTGACCTCCTCATCAAGCAGGAGCCGACTATAATTTGTCCCTCTTGTCATTAACAATCATTTAATGCATGAGCTTTCACAAGATGTGACTGTTTTCAATATTTTCATGTTTAAGGATGCCAGAGCCTCTTAGTTTTTTACATGAAGAAGCAGATTTTAAAGTTTATTGTTTTCCTGAATTCAATGCCTCTTGTACGAAAATTCCTCACAATGTATCAACTCAAACTGTGTTGTATTTGTTACTGGTGTTTGCAATGACCATTACAATTCTAGGGAACTCTGTTGTCATTATCTCCATAGCTCATTTTAAACAACTTCACACACCTACAAACATTTTGGTGATGTCTCTGGCACTGGTGGATCTGCTTCTGGGAATCACAGTCATGCCATTCAGCATGATTAGGTCTGTGGAAGGATGCTGGTACTACAGTCAAGACTTGTGTTTTTTACACTCTAGTTTTGACCTGTGCCTCACTGGAGCATCAATTTTCCATTTGATTTCTATTGCAATTGATCGATATCAAGCCGTGTGTTATCCTCTTCAATACCCTACAAAAATGACCAAACCCATTGCATGGTTTATGGTAGCTTTGAGTTGGATTACAGCAGCAATGTGTTCTTATACTCTTTTGTTTACAAACCCAAGTGAAGACAATGGATTACCAAATTGCTTGGGAAGTTGCACACTTTTAATGAATGCATTATGGGCTATTTTAAGTATAGTTATAGGATTCATTTTACCATGTTGTGTTATGATTTGTCTTTATGCTCAAATATTTTTCATTTCAAAAAAGCATGCAAGAAAAATGGAGGGTGTGAAGCAGGGCAGAAATGATTTGACTTTAACCAAGTTTTCACAAAGAGAGAAGCATGAGAACAAAGCAGTAAAAACTCTTGGGATTGTTGTAGGAGCCTTTAATTTTTGCTGGATGCCCTTTTTCCTTACCTCTCTACTTGATCCTTTTATTAACTTTGCAACCCCTTCATTACTTTTTGATGTCTTTAGCTGGTTGGGTTACATTAATTCCACTTTAAACCCCATCATATATGGCTTTTTCTACCCTTGGTTCAGAAAAACACTGTCTCTCATTGTTACACTAAAAATATTTGCTCCTCATTCATCTGATACAAAAGTATATACCTAGTAAGGGCAATGTCTTTAAGGTCTAAAATATATGTGGCATTTGAAAAAATATGTTAAAATGGCATAATTAAAATTGTTCATTAGTTCGGTATGGAATTAATATATTGAAATTTATTGTTGCGTGATAGACCTACTGTATTTTTGTAGCCAAAAATAATAATCCTAAAATTACTTAAAGTCTTGGCATTTGGCCAAATGTCTAGTTTTTATGTCTGTGCTTTTATCTCTTTAGTTTATGGGCAACTAGAAATTAGAGTATACATTATATATTTTCATGTAATACAATCTTTCCTGGATTCCAATGCCCTTTCAAATATTAGGATGAGCCCTTAAATTTACACAAAAATAAATTTGTGCTCCCTCTACTAATTCTTTATCCTACCAATTAACATGGAAATATACTATGTACTATGTACCTTCTGTATTGGTGGTTATTCCATCTGCTTTTTGTTTGTGGAGTTGTAGAATTTTTTGGTGTCAGGTCTGTACTGAAATGTGTGGTAAAGTTTCTGTTCTTATTATGTTTGACTTCAAGGTAAAAGGGCATGCTTGTATGTTGGCTGTGAATGGAGAGCAGCCGACTAAACTAGCAGCTAAAATAAGTTCCACTTGTGAGACTCTTAATGGCTCTCCACCTGATTGCTGTGGCAGATTTTCTTATCCATTCAAGAGCAGTAAGCTGCAACCTCGTCTCCTTTTCATCAGTGTAGAAACTTGTTGCAGACTATAAAAAAAATATTTAGTTGTTTTGGGCAAGACTATTAGCAACACTATACATGCATCAATTTTTATATAGCTAGAGCTTGGATTGCTAGAATAATTAATAGTTCAAGTTAAAATTTATTAACATTTTTTTCTCATCTTGCAAAAAACTCGCAGACCAAGTTATTCACAATCCAAGGTTTTACTGTAATGTGGTATAGGCAAAGGACAGCAAAGAAACTCAACTCTGTTACATTACCAGTGGTAATTAACAGGCACTCTGTTTAGTCAAATGTCAAAAAAATAGAAGAAAATAGCATGGATGAAAATCCCAGTTAGGCAAAGAATACTGAGAGAAGAGATAACTGACAAACAGTGTGATCAGTGATGGCTATAACAATATGCAGACAAAACAACCACTGCTCATGGACATCCTGGCACAGTCCTGCCCACAAAGTTCATCACAGACAGACTGTGACATACTGTACTACAACATCTCCAAGATAACTTTCTAGAAAATAGCTAGGGAATTCAGGACACTTTACTACAGCCACCAGAAACGCCAGAGCCCATCTTACCAGACACACTATCCCTCTCTCCAGCATCTCCACTTCTAAGCATCACTGAAAATAGAGGAACTGGTGTATACTGGGACCAAACTCACCCACTCTTTTGCTGCAAGATCCCAGATGCCAACTAAAACCATCACCAAGGCCAGTGACCCCAGTTCACCCTCACCCTCCACAGCGCCAGGCCTCAAAAAGTAATGCCATCAACTTAGTATGGTGGCCCAGAAGGGCAAAGTACATGCGTATGATTTTATTTCCCTTATACGTGTATGATTTTTCCCTTGTAATTGTATGATTTTTCGTGTAAGCATGTTTTTTTTTCCGTGTGAGGACTCTCTCTCATTTAAGTTGCAAGCTAAATGTTAAAGCTAATGCGCAAGGCACTATGGAATTTCGAGGCTGCCAAGGACACAGTGAACACATTATGCCGGTGCAGCTCACGGACTTATTATGGTGGAATATACGGAGAATTTATTTACTAAATTTTCAACTGGACACACTTAGCAGGTACTGTTTAATATATAAAATTAATTGGATGTTACTGTTTAGGGCAGTATACAATAGCTTTGTAGCAGTGTCAATGTCCTGATGAGATCCTGAAGAATCAAAGGAGAGGAAGACAGAAAGGTATCCGTCCAGAGACGAATCACAAGGTGTTGGCTTGAGTTAGGGGGAGAGACATAAAGAGAGAATGAGAAGGTGAGCATGGCAGCGTTAGTACCTTTTAAGATCAAATGCAAAAGGAGACAGGAAGATAGCAGCAGAAAATATTTAACACATTAAGTTCAAGTAGCCATTATTGTCACTTCAACCATATACAGTGGCTTGCAAAAGTATTCGGCCCCCTTGAACTTTTCCGCATTTTGTTACATTACAGCCACAAACATGATTCAATTTTATTGGAATTCCACGTGAAAGACCAATACAAAGTGGTGTACACGTGAGAAGTGGAACGAAAATCATACATGATTCCAAACATTTTTTACAAATAAATAACTGAAAAGTGGGGTGTGTGTAATTATTCACCCCCCTGAGTCAATACTTTGTAGAACCACCTTTTACTGCAATTACAGCTGCCAGTCTTTTAGGGTATGTCTCTACCAGCTTTGCACATCTAGAGACTGAAATCCTTGCCCATTCTTCTTTGCAAAACAGCTCCAGCTCAGTCATATTAGATGGACAGCGTTTGTGAAGAGCAGTTTTCAGACCTTGCCACAGATTCTCGATTGGATTTAAATCTGGACTTTGACTGGGCCATTCTAACACATGGATATTCATTCATTCATTCATCTTCTATACCGCTTTATCCTGTATTTAGGGTCGCGGGGACCTGGAGCCTATCCCAGGAGACTCTGGGCACGAGGCAGGGTACACCCTGGACAGCGTGCCAATCCATCGCAGAGCACACACATGGATATTTTTTGTTTTAAACCATTCCATTGTTGCCCTGTCTTTATGTTTAGGGTCGTTGTCCTGCTGGAAGGTGAACCTCCGCCCCAGTCTCAAGTCTTTTGCAGACTCGAAGAGGTTTTCTTCCAAGATTGCCCTGTATTTGGCTCCATCCATCTTCCCATCAACTCTGACCAGCTTCCCTGTCCCTGCTGAGGAGAAGCAGCCCCAGAGCATGATGCCGCTACCACCGTATTTGAAAGTGGGGATGGTGTGTTCAGAGTGATGTGCAGTGTTAGTTTTCCGCCACATATAGCATTTTGGCCAAAATGTTCCATTTTGGTCTCATCTGACCAGAGCACCTTCTTCCACATGTTTGCTGTGCAAACGGGACTTCTTATGGTTTTCTGTTAACAATGGCTTTCTTCTTGCCACTCTTCCATAACTTTGTGCAGTGCACAACTAATAGTTGTCCTATGGACAGATTCCCCCAACTGAGCTGAAGATTTCTGCAGCTCGTCCAGAGTCACCATGGGCCTCTTGGCTGCATTTCTGATCAGCGCTCTCCTTGTTCGGCCTGTGAGTTTAGGTGGACGGCCTTGTCTTGGTAGGTTTACAGTTGTGCCATACTCCTTCCATTTCTGAATGATCACTTGAACAGTGCTCCGTGGGATGTTCAAGGCTTTGGAAATCTTTTTGTAGCCTAAGCCTGCTTTAAATTTCTCAATAACTTTATCCCTGACCTGTCTGGTGTGTTCTTTGGACTTCATGGTGTTGTTGCTTCCAGTATTCTCTTAGACAACCTCTGAGGCCATCACAGAGCAGCTGTATTTGTACTGACATTAGATTACACACAGGTGCACTCTATCATTAGCACTCATCAGGCAATGTCTATGGGCAACTGACTGCACTCAGACCAAAGGGGCTGAATAATTAAGCACACCCCACCTTGCAGTTATTTATTTGTAAAAAATGTTTGGAATCATGTATGATTTTCGTTCCACTTCTCACGTGTACACCACTTTGTATTGGTCTTTCACGTGGAATTCCAATAAAATTGATTCATGTTTGTGGCTGTAATGTGACAAAATGTGGAAAAGTTCAAGGGGCCAAATACTTTTGCAAGCCACTGTACAGTTAGTACACAGTGAAACGACAAAACGTTCCTCCAGGACGAAGGGGCTACATACAACATAAATTTACAACATAAATTAACAGAAACACTAAACACTAAACTAAACACTAAACAAGCCAACTAAGAGGCCTAGTTGGCTGGCTAGCAGAGACAAGACAGATAGACCTCACATAAGTTACAAAATAAATTAACAAAAACTAACTAGCTAAGTAAGACTACAGGTTTTACAGACAACATAAAGTGCATGTGCAAATGTGCAAACAAGAGCAACAACAAAGTGACAGTGCAACAAACACGACATAACATAACAGAATAATATAACAGAATAATATGGTGTTGAAGTAGTGAGAAACTGTAAGCATTCCGTAATACAGCAGCAAGAATTGAGGTATTCAAAGTGCAAAAAGTAGTCCAGTAAGGAATATTGTGCAAAAGAGCATTTACAGGTTGGTGTGTACGATAGTTTGGTGGTGTAGGGTCAGTGTGTCTGCGCTTGTGTTGATTAGTCAGTCCAGTCCCAATATTTTGAGGGAGCTGAGTGATAATGTTTGTGTGTGTGTGTGTGTGTGTGTATGTTTATCAGTCCAGTCCCTTTTTGTTGAGAAGACGGATGGCTTGTGGAAAAAAGCTGTTGCACGTTGATGCTCAGCAGAGAATGGTCACCTCGTGTCCTCCTGAAGTCAACCACCATCTCCTTTGTCTTGTCAACATTCAGAGACAGATTGTTGTCTTTACACCAGTCCGTTAGCCTCAGCATTTTCTCTCTGTACGCTGACTCGTCTTTCTTGCTAATTAGACCCACCACGGTCGTGTCATCACCGAACTTAATGATGTGATTCGAACTGTGTGCTGCTACACAGTCATGAGTCAGCAGTGTGAACAGCAGGGGACTGAGCATACAGCCTTGTGGGGCCCCAGTGCTCAGTGTGGTGGTGCTGGAGATGCAGTTCCCGATCCGTACTGACTGAGGCCTTCCGGTCAGAAAGTCCAGGATCTAGTTGAAGAGGCCCAACAGGCTCAGCTTCCCAATCAGTTGTTGGGGGATGATAGTGTTGAATGCTGAGCTGAAATCTATGTACAGCATTCGAACGTATGTGTCCTTCTTGTCCAAGTGTGTGAGGGCAAGATGGAGGGCAACATCCCGTTGCACTTACACCCACCATCATGAAGTGCTTTGAACGGCTCGTCACGAGACACAGTAGTAGTCATTGAGACAGGACACAGTAGACTTCTTAGGCATGGGGGCGATTTTGGTGGCCTTGAAGCACGTGGGAACAACGGTGCTGCTCAGAGAGATGTTGAAAATGTCAGTGAGAACATCTGCCCGCTGTTCAGCACATTCTCTGAGCACTCTGCCTGGGATGTTGTCTGGTCCAGCAGCTTTACATGGGTTGACTCTGCATAGAGTTTTCCTCACCTCAGCTGTAGTGAGACGGAGCACCTGGTCATTCGGAGGAGGGGTGGTCTTCCTCGCCTCCACGTTGTTCTGCCTGTCGAACCGAGCGTAGAAGTTGTTCAGCACATCTGGGAGGGAGCCGTCACCGTCACAGGCAGGTGATGTTGTCCTGTAGTTTGTGATGGCATGTAAGCCCTGCCGTGTGTCGCCGCTGTCCCTGAAGAGATTGTGGATTCTATGGGCGTGTGCGCGCTTCGCCTCTCTGATGGCCCGAGAAATTTCGGCCCTTGCTCTTCTAAGGGCCACCCTTTCTCCCGCTTTGAAGGCAGAGTCTCGGGTCCTCAGAAGTGCACGCACTTCCGCAGTAATCCACGGTTTCTGATTGGGTCGTGAGATGATGTTCTTGGAGACATTGACGTCATCGGTGCACTTGTTGACGTAGCTGGTCACTGATGATGTGTACTCCTCCAAGTCAGTGAAGTCGCGGTAAGTTGCAGCCTCCCTAAACATGTTCCAGTCAGTGCTCTCGAAACAGTCCTGAAGAGCAGAGATGGCTCCTGCTGGCCAGGTTTTCACCTGCTTCAGAACCGTTTTTGAACGCCTGACAAGTGGTCTGTATGCCGGAATTAGCATAACAGAGATGTGGTCTGAGTAGCCGAGGTGGGGGCGGGGCACTTCCCGATATGCACTGGGGATGTTTGTGTAAACAAAATCCAGCGTGTTTTCCCCTCTCGTTGCAAAGTCCACATACTCAAGGAATCTAGGAAGCACTGACTTGAGATTTGCATGGTTGAAATCTCCAGCAACAATAAACAGTCCATCTGGGTGTGTATTTTGCAGTTCACTTCCTTAGCATTAGCGCTAGGTGGAATGTACACTCCGATAATGAAAACAGTGGTGAATTACCATGGTAAATAAAAAGGTCTGCATCTAACAGTCACAAACTCCACCAGCGATGAGCAATAACTAGAAACTAGCACAGAGTTCTTGGCCCATTTCGTGTTGATGTAAACACACAAGCTGCCACCATGAGTCTTACCGCACAGAGCTGCATTTCTGTCCGTGTGAAACGAGGCTAGCCCATCTAGCTGAATAGCGGCGTCCAGTACTCTGTCGCTGAGCCATGTCTCCATGAAAACAAAGACACAGCAGACTCTAACCTCACGCTGTGTAGCCTGCTGGAGTCGGATGTAGTCCAGTTTATTGTCCAGAGAGCAGACGTTGGATAAGATTATGGACGGGAGAGCCGGCCGGCTAGGGTTTGTTTTTAGCCTAGCACAGACTCCCGCCCGCTTGCCACGCTTCCGCTTCCTCGCGCACCGCTTCTGATGACCCCTTCTCCGGCCGTCGGGATCAGGCAACCCCAAGGCTTCGAGGCCTGGTTCACGCAGCAAGCCGAAGTCGCGTAGCTTTTCCCGCAGCTCATCATGGATGTCATTCACCGACTTATTTACAGTGGTCACCTAATCGGAGCGTTCGTTTTACCGTCGCGGCGCTCTGCGACAGCATTTGGGTTTGTGCGTTTGCTGACTTTTACCTCTGAGTGGCGCTATATAACTATAGACTGACGCCTCATGCCTTAGTTCATTCTCTGCCTGATTAATGAGACGCGCTCCTTTAGAACTGCACGTAGTAGCCGATAAAATCAAGTGAAACACTGTAGTTGAACGAATTCATAATCACAGTACTAAAATTACAGTACAAATGTAGAATTCAAATTAAATCAAATCTTATTAGGATCAAATTTAAGCACAATAAATGTTAACACAGTGAGCCTTTAGATTTTATCACGTGTAATTATTAAAGAAGAGTGTAGGGTTTTGTGTAGGGTCATCTTATTTCTTGTGTTATTTAAATTTATATTAGATTCATTAACTGAAATAAATGACCATATTTCTGTCATTCCTCACTTAAGGGGGTGGGAGAATTTTCAAGCCCCACTTGTCAACAAAATTTATGAAAATCGGCCAAGTTTACTATTTATTGAAATATAAATTTCTAAACCAATAAGATCAAATAACACCAAGTTGAAAACAGATAAAATACACGTGCAATTATTACAACAGGCTTACTTCGTCACTTATCTAGAGCTTTCTTTCAAAGTAGTCGAGTGGCTTATTAACATGACTGGGACATGTTGTCTCTAAGTGTCCGAGTGGTGCAGCGGTTAAGGTGTCGGCCTTTCACGCGGGAGAGCCAGGTTCGATCCCCGGGTAATGCTGTTTTACAATTTTTTATTTTAATTATAGCAAAATTAAAATAAAACAAAATAAAATGTTTTATTTTAATTTTGCTCAGCATACTATAGAAAACAAAGCAAACTCGCACACTACCAGCTTGTATTCTTTAAATTTGGGGGAGGGACGACACGGTCTGCTGCTGTGTGTGTGTGTGTGTGTGTGTGTGTGAGAGAGAGAGAGAGAGAGAGAGGTGTCGCGGTCTTACATACTGATGAAAAGTGGTGGATTATTCAGTGAAACGAGGCTCAGCTGAAAAATGTTAGGCACATCAGTCACTTAACCCCAAATAAAAGGTATTTCTGAGTGTCATGATATATTGGGTAACCACTGTAGGTTAGAAAGTGTCTGGCTGTTGTATGTACGGACACCAGTTGTGACGATATCCATACACAGGGTAAAATAAACGCGCTACAAACAAAAAACGTAGACAACGTAGCACCATTTTGGCTCCGGAGCGGCCGCTGCGTGCTACTGCCGCGCCGCAATCTTGGACCCATCCATCATTAATATCATATCTATGAGGAAGGAAGCACAGGAATGTGATGGTGAGCAAACCAGTTAATGCTAGTTTTGGTGATCTGGGCAGGTGCCAAGACCGTCTGGAAATGGAAAATCGGCAACTCCATAAAACTTGTCAGCAGATAGAAGCAGTTCTAAACTATCCTGCTACATGGCTGCATTGACTTTGGACATAATACCAAGAAAAGCAGATGCTATGTCACCCCAAGTCATTACTAGATTGAGGGTGGAAACATCACAATTTCAGGCAACTTGGAAGCTGTGCCTCTCCACTCTTCCTCCAGACTGTGGGACTTGATTTTCAAACCAAATGCAAATTTTACAGAGACGTTCCTGAAGTTATCCCTCACCTTCTGCTCAGGATGAACAGCTGGTATAGAAATCAGCTGATACACAGGCAGTTGATGATTTATTTATATACAGCTCACTGTGAGAAGGAAAACACACAAGTACATATGTTATAAGCCGTATGAACGCACATTCTATAGAATAGCTAGAACCTGAACAAAAGCCCCTTTTCTTACAATACATACATTATGTAAGCACACAGCTAACTACTCAGAAGATCTATGATAATGTCACTACATTATATGGCAGTACAATAGCACTGTTAAGCTCCAATAAGTTACTACCCAACAATTTAATCATCTGTAACATTACCCATAACAGGAACAGCTTAGAATTAGCTCAGGGCTCATTAGCACTAGGAAACAGTTAATAGTTTGCTTTTAGTCTGCTCTTAGCTCTTTAAATAAGGTAGCGGTTAGCATAGTGATGTTAGCTGGCTTATAAATCCATATTTGAACAAGCATTTTACAGAAACAATGGCACTTGTTTACATCAGCTATGTGTATGAAACCACATATGAATGAATAAACAAGCTGGCTGTACTATGCTGTGCTAGTGCTTAGCGTAGTGATATTCGTTCGTTCGTTCGTCTTCTGTACCGCTTTATCCTCTATTCAGGGTCGCGGGGGACCTGGAGCCTATCCCAGGAGAGTAGTGATATTAGGTGGCTTATAAATCCATATTTGGATGTATATTACTGATTGTTTACATCAGTGCGTTTAATGGTCTAAATGAGATGGTATTCCTTTTAATGACTTCCATTTACACTCAACAGTCTTAGCACTGCTATAAAGCCACTGTTTACTGCCCTAAACATTCATTCATTCATTTATTCATCTTCTATACCGCTTTATCCTGTATTTAGGGTTGCGGGGACCTGGAGCCTATCCCAGGAGACTCTGGGCACGAGGCAGGGTACACCCTGGACAGCGTGCCAATCCATCGCAGGGCACACACACTCATTCACACACTATGGTCAATTTGGGAACGCCAATTAGCCTAATCTTTGGACTGTAGGAGGAAACTGGAGTACCCGGAGGAAACCCACCAAGCACGGGGAGAACATGCCAACTCCATGCACATAGAGACGGGAATCGAGCCTGGCCGGGAATCGAACCCGGACCCTGGAGGTGCAAGGCGACAGTGATAACCACTACACCACCGTGCCGCCTCTGCCCTAAACAGTAACATCCAATTAATTTTATATATTAAAGTACCTGCTAAGTGTTTCCAGTTGCAAATTTTGTAAATAAATTCACCGTATAATCCACCATGATAAGTCCTGGAGCTGCACCGACATGGTTCACTGTGTCTCCGGCAGCCTCGAAATCCCATAGTGCCTTGCACATTAGCTTTAGCATTTAGCTTGCAACTTAAATGAGAAAGAGAGTTCTCACATGCGAAAAAGTAGTTGCGTACACACGGGACTCTCTAGACTTTATTGAAGAGTTTACAGAACTGCTATCAATGATTTCCTCAGAGTTTGACTGTTTTTGCTATAACAGGGGACTTTAATATTCACTATTATTATTAATATTTAATATTATTCATTGATAATGCAGAAATCAAAGCTACAAATGAAATGATAAGTGTTCAGCATGTGCACAGGCCCACTCATACAGTAATTGTGGACACACTTTAGATTTACTCATCAGTAAGTGTCTAAACATCTCATCCATTATTAAGGACATAGCACTATCTGATCACTTCTGTATTTTCTTTGATATATTGATCTCTGTTACCACTGAATCTAGATCTGTCTCTGACAGAAAGAGATGAATTAATGAGAATACAAGTGCACTATTTATAAAGGCTACATCTTTAACAACAAGCAAGACAGGCAGACAGAAATCACCAGAAGTTCAGAGTATGAAAAGACAATGCCGAAAAGCTGAGCGGATGCGGCGGAAGACGAAATTTGAAATTCACTATAGCATCTATAAAGACAGCGTTCATGCTTTCAATGGGGAACGAGCCACAGCTAGATAGACCTTCTTCTCAAACTTCACAAACTTAAATAACACTCGCACTCTTTTTGCTACTGTTGAGAGACTGACAAACCCACTAAGTCAGATTCCCATTGAAATGCTCTCTGACAGCAAATGCAATGAGTTTTTTTTCTTCTTTTCTGAAAAAATCAGTAATATTAGGAGGACTATTAACACATCAAGTCATGCAGAGGTCAGAAAAACTCAAACACAACCTCAAAAAACATAAAAAAATCTGTCTTCCAAGCAACTGATAGCAAAATCTTGGGAGAAATAGTTCAGCACCTCAAATTGTCAACCTGCGACCTTTACACACTTCCCACATCTTTTCTTAAAAGTGTGTTTAACCGTTTAGAAGAATTTTTTTTTAGAAGTGGTGAACACCTCACTTCTCTCTGGGACTTTTCCGGACTCTCTGAAAACTTCAGTTGTAAAGCCCCTTTGAAAAAGAGCAATCTTTGTAATATGATATTGAATAACTACAGACCAATATCAAATCTTCCTTTCATATGTAAGATTATTGAAAAGGTTGTTTTTAATCAGCTGAACAACCACTTAAACTCAAATGAATACCTAGACAGTTTGTGGTTTCTGAGTGCATCATAGTACAGAGACAGCATTCAAAGATAATAAATGACATTTGTTTAAATTCTCATACTGATCAGTGTTGGTACTGCTAGATCTTGCAGTAGTTTGACACTTTCGATCATAACATACTATTAGAAAGACTGGAAAACTGGGTCGGGATTTCTGGGATGGTACTAAAATGGTTCAGGTCATACTTAGAAGGTTATTATGTGGGTATAGGAGAGTATAAGCCTAAGTGGACGTCCATGACATGCGGAGTCCCACAAGGCTCAATTCTTGCAACCATCCTGTGTAGCCTGTATGTGCTTCCACTAAGTCAGATAATGAGAAAGAACCAAATTGCCTATCAAAGCTATGCTGATGATACCCAGATTTACCTATCCTTATCTCCAAATGACTACAGCCCAGTTGACTCCCTCTGCCAATGCATTGATTAAATTAACAGTTGGATGTGCCAAAATGGTCTTCAGTTAAACAAGGAGAAAACTGAGTTAGTTGCATTTGGAAACAAAGATGAAGGTCTGAAGATGAATGCATACCTTCACTTTAGGAGTCAAACAAATAAAATTCAAGTCAAGAATCTTGGGGTTATTCTGGAGACAGACCTTAGATTCAGTAGTCATTTCAAAGCAGTAACTATATCAGTATACTATCATCGCGTTTAGCCATTATGATGCCTGCACAGATCAAATGTGCTAAAACATTAGTCACATTTAAATCTAGACTTAAAACTCATGTTTTAGCTGTGCATTTATTGAATGAGCACATTCTACGTCCGAACTGACTGCAATTTAGGTGCAAGATTTTTTGTTTCTTATATTTTTAACTGTTTTATTTTTTATCAAATTTTAAGTAGTTTTAAAGCGTCAAAGTGTTTAAAGAGTTTTTTTTCTATTTATGTTTAGGATTATTTTCTTCTCTTTTATGTAAAGCACTTTGAATTACCATTGTGTATGAAATGTGCTATACAAATAAACTTGCCTTGATGATCTAATGCATGAGCTAGATTGACTGACCCAGTCAAGTGGCTTTATTTTATTTTAACAATATACAGCTGGTACAGGACACAGTAAAACAAAACAGTCTACCAAGACCATTATAATATACAAAACAACAGAGACCACAAGCAATGGCAGTGGATGAAAATTTGAAGACGACCAGTAAACTCTCAGAAAAATGAACGGAGACCTAGGATCTGCTGTACAGTGTAAAACTGTATTCCAAGAAACCTACCTTACAACAATGAAGTGCATGCTTGGATTAATACATATGCTAATAAAGAACCCGAAGCCATGCTACTGTTCAGACATGCATTGTTTTTTTTTACACTAATTAATATAATTATGTCACAAATATTAAACTAGTTGTATAAACTAATTACACCTTATAAGTGTTGCCTAGCACTATTGGACCTGGATAGGATGTGATCGGTCCATCTATAAAGTATTATTGCTGTATTTGATATTTCAAGCAAAAATTGTGGCAATTTTGTTGTAAAATTCTTAACCTGGTGTTCATTTGCATGTCAATTTTATTTGCACTTTATTCAGAGGTGGATATAATGTTCCTATTGGGATATCAGCTCCCAGATGGCTATATTCATGGAATGAAAAACACATATAACGTTCAATACTTCTGTGGTGAAGTGAGAATCAGTGATTTATCACTGTTTAAGACTGAAGGTCCAAGACAGGCTCACATTTTTTCTCCAGATGTTTTCAAAATATTTATTGTAAAGGATGCCAGAAGCTCAAAATGTATCTAAACTAGGAGAAGAACTTTTGGAAGAATTCTGTTTTCCTGATTCAAATATCTCTTGTTTGAAAGATTCTTATAATGTGACAACTAAAACAGTGTTATATTTTATACTGGTGTTTGCAATGACCATTACAATTCTAGGGAACTCTGTTGTCATTATCTCCATAGCTCATTTTAAACAACTTCACACACCTACAAACATTTTGGTGATGTCCCTGGCAATGGTGGATCTGCTTCTGGGAATCACAGTCATGCCATTTAGCATGGTCAGGTCTGTGGATGGCTGCTGGTACTACGGTGAAGAATTGTGCTTTTTACACTCAAGTTTTGACATGTGTCTAACTGGTGCATCAATCTTCCATCTAATTTCTATTGCAATTGATCGATATCAAGCCGTGTGTTATCCTCTTCAGTATCCTACAAGAGTGACTAAATCTGTTGCATTGTTTATGGCAGCTTTGAGTTGGACTGCATCTGTAGTGCACTCTTATACTCTTTTGTTTACAAAACCAAGTGAAGACAATGGATTACCAAATTGCTTGGGAAGTTGCACCCTTTTAATGAATGCTTTTTCGGCTATTTTAAGTATAGTTATAGGATTCATTTTACCATGTTGTATTATGATTTGTCTTTATGCTCAAATATTTTTCATTTCAAAAAAGCATGCAAGAAAAATGGAGGGGGTGAAGCAGGGCAGAAATGATTTAACTGTAACCAAGTTTTCACAAAGAGAAAAACATGAGAACAAAGCAGTAAAAACTCTTGGGATTGTTGTAGGAACCTTCAATTTTTGCTTGATGCCATTTTTCCTTACCTCTCTACTTGATCCTTTTATTAACTTTGTCACCCCTTTGTTACTTTTTGATGTTTTTGTCTGGTTGGGTTACATTAATTCCACTTTAAACCCCATCATATATGGCTTTTTCTATCCTTGGTTCAGAAAAACACTATCTCTCATTGTTACACTAAAAATATTTGCTCCTCATTCCTCTGATACGAAAGTATATACATCATGACTGCAAATTATTTGATCCTGAATATATACTGTATGTGACATATGAACAGTGACAACCCATTAATGTCTGGGGTTAAAATACTAAAGATTTTGTACAATATTCCACATGGATAGGCACACTATGCATGAAAAATGCTTGATGCAAAACTTCAGTAGGCCTTTAGTCACTTTATATTTTACTTTAAAAATGTTGACATGCAGGAAGGCGTGTACGTCTCACAGTTTGTTCAAGTCTTTATGGATTTGGCAACTATCAAAATCTGGATGCATGTTTATATATAACAGCTTTATTGAATTTTAATAACTCTCTATTTGTTACTATCGGTGGTTAAATTAAAGTGAAAATCTAAAGACAATGTAAGCAGGCTCACCTATGTTCATAATGGTAATACTAATTCAAATTGTGATTACGACATATGATGTGTTTTTCTACTAAAAGTATCTGGGTGGTCAGCTGTGTGTCATCTGTTGTTTGGGGTTTTAACATTCAACCTGGCATGTTTAATACCAATGACCTTTTTTTAAACAACATGTACCTTATTAAATTAAATCTGGATAATATAACGTAGTGTATATATATATGTGTATATATATGTAAAACTCTTAATAATCTTTGCTATTTATATAACCAGATTAAATAACCAGAGTCTAATGCAACTAATTAATTTAGGTAAAGGGATGTTAAGAAAAAAATTCAACTATAAATTGCTTTAATAAGAATTTAAAGGGAATGCTACAGTAGCTGTTAGTGTTAATGTAATTGCTGCCTTAAATGATATGGGTAGATTTTCTATGTGTACTGTAAGTAATCTAGCAACATATCTGGCTTTAGATATACCCATATAGTTGTATTACGTATATCCAGTTTTGCATATCAGTATAGGAAAGACATGAGAAACGTGTAAGATAGTTACAACAATCACGGTGGATATAATAAACACTTATATCGAAATGTGTGGTTAAATTCACACATTGGGTGTTGAATAAGTATTATACTTAATATAGCTTGGGAACCACATGCCTAAATGTAAACATGATTTACTATGGCAAGTTTTCGAAGGCTGTAAATGGTTTGAAACCATATGAGATTCCCAAGAAAGAGAGGAGTGGTGACCTTGACCTGCTATGTCATGTCTGCTTTTGCAAGACGAGCATAATTTTTAAATACATTTTAACTTAATAAATGAGTGAGGTCTTGATATACGAGTACGAGCGTCACATGATCACAACTGTGCCAATGTTTCTTTACTCTCGTTCACTACAAAATTATGAGTAATCATCTCCCATGCTCAGTCTCAGTGCATGTGCGTCACTCATATAATCAACATCCATACATGTGTACTGTTTATGAGAACATTGTGACCACATGTGTGCACATAAAGCAAAAGCACGCATCATGACAGGTTCCTTGTTAAAAATCTAGTTTCCCCGAGTCTCTCTATATGTCAGAAAGCACTCTGTTATTGTGTTTATGCACGATTGTGTCATTAGAAAGATATACACTACCGTTCAAAAGTTTGGGGTCACTTTCTAACTCCATGATCTTTCCTGATTTTTATTTCTTTCTGCATTGTAAAGGAATGCTGAAGGCACCTAAAAATGCATTAATCTCCTTTGAACTTCTGCTCTGTAAAGATTTCATAATGCCTCTAATCTGAGGTGCTGTTAATTGGTCATTTTTCAGGCTGATAACTCTAAATGAACTTCTCGTCTGCGGCAGAGGTAGGTTTTGGTCTCGCCCTCCTGGGATGGCCTTCATGAGAGCCAGTTTCATTATGGTGCTTGACGGATTTTGCAAATGCACTTGACAATACTGTTCTTGCAAGAACTATTACAGAAAGGCCGACCTCTGTGTCTTAAAATAACTAAATGTTGTTTTTCTTGTTGTTACATAATTACCTAATTCCATATGTGTTATTTTATAGTTTTGAAATCCCCAGTATTGTTGTAGAATGTAGTAAATAAATCACTAAACAAAAACAAAGAAATTTGCAAGTGACCCCAAACTTTGAACGGTAGAGTGTGTGTGTGTGTGTGTGTGTGTGTGTATATATATATATATATATATATATATATATATATATATATATATATATACAGTGGAACCTCGGATTACGAGTAACGTGGTTTTCTGCAAGACGAGCAAAGATTTTTAATAAATTTTGACTTGAAAAAACGAGCATTGTCTTGGTTTACGAGCACCGAGTATCATGTATCATGCATGCGCTTCTTGTTTTGACGTCACGTGATCACAACTGAGCCAACTGATTTTCTCTCTCTTGCGCTGCAGAATTTCTGGTTCTTAGTACTCATCTATTACTGATATAATCAACATCCATGCACGCGTGTACTGTTTACTATAACACTGTGATGCCGTCTGTGTGTAAAACATATTTTATTTTGTGTTCGGAAGCGCGTGCGTACAGCGCATGTACTATTTCTTATAACACATGTGTGTGCGCGCGAGTAAAGCTCTCAATTCTGCGTATTATGAAAACTACAGCTGGGGGCAGACCTTTTTCTTACAAAATCCCCAAATTATTGGAATTGTCTTCCAAACAGTGTTCGGGACTCAGACACAGTTTCAGTGTTTAAGTCTAGAAGAAGAAGAAGAAGAAGAATATTCAATTATTGTCACATGTACTTTTTTACAGCACAGCGAAATTTCTTCTTCGCATATCCCAATTAGGAAACTGGGGTCAGAGCGCAGGGTCAGCCAGCTTACAGCGCCCCTGGAGCAGATAGGGTTAAGGGCCTTGCTCAAGGGCTCAACAGTGGCAACTTGCCGATGCTGGGGTTCGAACCCCCGACCTTCCGATCAGTAACCCAGAAACCCACAGCCTTAACCGATTGAGCCACCACTGCCCTAGTCTAGGCTAAAAACCTATTAATTTAGGAAAGCATTTTATAAATAGATTTGCCTTAGGTAAAGGAGCAGATCTGGGCGACTCATGGACATAGATTATGTCATGCACACTCATCCTGCGCCCGGCACTAGGACCCGGAAGTAAGGCGGGCGTCAAACCAGGAAGTATAAAAGAGGTAAACAAACGAGAGTACAACGCTCAGTCATTGAGTTCGCCCGATGTCGTTTCGGAATCGTTCACCAAACCGTGAGTACTCACTATCTTGGTATTACTTTCTGATTGAGTGTGTGTTTATAGGACGCGGGTTAGATTGTGTCTTTCCCTTGCTCTCCTTTTATGAGAGTCCTTAGAACAAACAGCGTGATTATCCTGCCTACTCGTGTTCTTCCGCGTTTGGGTTTACCATTCACGCAACAAAGGGCTAACCGCTGGTGATTGTTTGCTTTACATCTCAGGGACCCCTCATATTTGTGTTTCCTTCTGGCGCTCCCTTTTAGTTATGCTGTCATAGTTAGTTCTGCCGGAGTCTCTGCTTGCACTCTACAGTAAAGATACATTCACATTATGTGACTGTGACCATACCTAACTGCCATCTCTCCTCTTCTTCTCTTTCTCCACATCTTTCCTCTCTCCCCCTTTCACTCTTTCTCTATCTCTCTGTTGAGCTACACTATGTCATCCCTGAGCTGCCAGTGATCTAGACTCCCTCTGCCATCCAGACCTGTCTGACCCATCCTGGTGCCCCGCTTCTGGTTGGAGATCTCGTCACATGGATCCCGTGTGTGTCTTTGGGATGCGTCTGGTGTCTGGGGATGATTCTCTCTACCTAGAAGACGGTTCTGGCCTCGACTGGTGTTGGCAGCTGTTTCTCTGAGGACTTTACAATTCGATAGTTCAGGACTGGAACTTTCTACAAGTCTCCCTGAGTCTCCAATAAACTACCTTGACTCCATTTTAACATCAATTAACATCAACTATTATAGCTGAACTGCCTGCCATGTAACACACTGTATAAATGCAGATCATTTCCTGCTATCTGTGTCTGCTTCCTCTCAAAGTTTCTTCCTATTACCATCTCAGGGAATTTTTCCTTGCCACTGTCACCTGCGGCTTGCTAACCAGGGTCTGACCATTTTGATTCATACACATTCACATTCCATACAAACTTAAATGATTCTTTTGATTGTGTAAAGCTGCTTTGAGACAATGTCAATTGTTAAAAGCGCTATACAAATAAAATTGAATTGAATTGTATTGATTGTATCAATACAGCGGTTAAAAATCTATTTTCTTCCTCATCTTCCTGTGTGTGTGTCTGTGCGCGAGCGTAATTTGACACTGTGCCGGCTGTGTGTGAGAATCCCCTTCAGAAAAAAAACACACACATATGCACTCGGCTCTGTCACAAATCTTATCAGAGGTAAGGATGCGGCTCATTTGTTTGTTTGTTTGACTTTACAGCAGTGATCCTGCTAGTTTGCGCTCACGCGAGTGTCTTAAAAATGTTTAATGCCTTTTTTTGCCTTCAGTGTAGCGGGAGAGAGACGTTGATGTAAGACCGTTGTTTACGGAAGTGTAGTCCAGTGCGGGAGATGCATTGTAGGTAGATGCATTGTAGGTAATGCAGTCCGGTGTGTTTGAACGCGAATGCGAGATGTAAGCTGGATATAGAGCCTGAGTTTTGCTCATCAGTAGTTTTTTAATTGGATTTAAGAGCAGGATCCACCCGAAAGTTTGTACTATAACCCGACAATGCAGAAAATAAAACAACGGACATTGAGCAGTTTGTTCATCTCATCATTACATGAGCATGAATTAACGGGCTGTTACACGGTCGCGAGCAACATTAAAATAAAGCGAAGAAGCTTTAATAAATTAGAAGAGGACAACAGTCCTTCCGTTAATGTGTGTGTGTTTAATTCAGACGAAAGAAGAAAGTTTTACTGTGTAAGATGAGAAGGGGGAGACAGGAGGGGCTGAAAGCAAGAGTCTCCACTTACTCTAGCCTCACACACACACACATAGATCCAACATAGCGGCGCTACGTTGTTTACGTTTTGTGTGTAGTGCGTTTATTTTACCCTGTATATGGATATCGTGGCAACTGGTATCCGTACATACAACAGCCAGACACTTTTCGACATCCAAGATGAGCTACGGGAAACATTACGTGAACTCGACTTGCTCCGCGAACCAGGCCTCGGTGGCCGGAGGAAGGGACATCGGAAGCGGTGCGCGAGGAAGCGGAAGCGCGGCAAGTGGGCGGGAGTCTGTGCTAGGCTAAAAACAAACCCTAGCCGGCCGGCTCTCCCGTCCATCATCTTATCCAAAGTCTGCTCCATGGACAATAAACTGGATTACATCCGACTCCAGCAGGCTACACAGCGTGAGGTTAGAGACTGCTGTGTCTTTGATTTCACGGAGACATGGCTCAGCGACAGAGTACCGGACGCCGCTATTCAGCTAGACGGGCTAGCCTCGTTTCGCGCGGACAGAAATGCAGCTCTGTGCGGTAAGACTCGCGGTGGCGGCTTGTGTGTTTACATCAACACGAAATGGTGCAAGAACTCTGTGCTAGTTTCAATTAATTGCTCATCGCTGGTGGAGTTTGTGACTGAGATGCAGACCTTTTTATTTACCACAGGAAGTCACCACTGTTTTCATTATCGGAGTGTACATTCCACCTAGCGCTAATGCTAAGCAAGTGCTATGGGAACTGTATACAAAGTTCAGTGAACTGCAAAATACACAACCGGATGGACTGTTTATTGTTGCAGGAGATTTCAACCATGCAAATCTCAAGTCAGTGCGTCCTAGATTCCATCAATATGTGGACTTTGCAACGAGAGAGGAAAACACGCTGGATCTTGTTTACACAAACATCCCCGGCGCATACCGAGCAAAGCCCCGCCACCAACTCGGCTACTCAGACCACATCTCTGTCATGCTAATTCCAGCATACAGACCACTCGTCATCAATAAGTGCACCCATGACGTCACTGTCTCCAAGAACATCATCTCACGACCCAACCAGAAACCGGATTACTGCGGAAGTGCGTGCACTTCTGAGGACCCGAGACTCTGCCTTCAAAGCGGGAGACAAGGTGGCGCTTAGGAGAGCAAGGGCCAAACTTTCTCGGGCCATCAGAGAGGCGAAGCGCACGTACGCCCAGAGAATCCACAACCACTTCACGGACAGCGGCGACACACGGCGCATGTGGCAGGGTTTACAAGCCATCACTAACTACAGGACAACATCACCTGCCTGTGACGGTGACGACTCCCTCCCAGATGCGCTGAACCACTTCTACGCTAGGTTCGACAGGCAGAACGACGTGGTGGTGAGGAAGAGCACCCCTCCCCAGACCGACCAGGTGCTGTGTCTCACTACAGCTGAGGTGAGGAAAACTCTACGCAGAGTCAACCCACGTAAAGCTGCTGGACCAGACAACATCCCCGGCAGAGTGCTCAGAGAATGTGCTGAACAGCTGGCAGATGTTCTCACCGACATCTTCAACATCTCTCTGAGCAGCGCCGTTGTTCCCACGTGCTTCAAGGCCACCACCATCGTCCCCGTGCCCAAGAAGTCTACTGTGTCCTGTCTCAATGACTACCGTCCCATTGCACTTACACCCACCATCATGAAGTGCTTCGAGCGGCTCGTCATGAGACACATCAAGACCCTGCTGCCCCCCTCACTGGACCTACTGCAATTTGCGTACCGTCCTAACCTCTCAACGGACGATGCCATCTCCACTACACTCCATCTTGCCCTCACACACTTGGACAAGAAGGACACATGCGTTCGAATGCTATACATATATTTCAGCTCAGCATTCAACACTATCATCCCCCAACAACTGATCGGGAAGCTGAGCCAGTTGGGCCTGAACACCTGCCTCTGCAACTGGATCCTGGACTTTCTGACTGGAAGGCCTCAGTCAGTACGGATCGGGAACTTCACCTCCAGCACCACCACACTGAGCACTGCTGTTCACACTGCTGACTCACGACTGTGTAGCAACACACAGTTCGAATCACATCATTACGTTCACGACACGACCATGGTGGGTCTCATTAGCAAGATCGACGAGTCCATGTACAGAGAGGAAGTGCAGAGGCTAACGGACTGGTGTAAAGACAACAACCTGTCTCTGAATGTTGACAAGACAAAGGAGATGGTTCTTAACTTTAGGAGGACACAAGGTGACCATTCTCCGCTGAGCATCGATGGCTCCTCTGTGGAGATCGTCGAAAGCACCAAATTCCTGGGCGTCCACCTGGAGAAGGACCTCAGCTGGTCCCTCAACACCAGCTCCCTACACAAGAAAGCCCAACAACGTCTCTTCGTTCTGAGAAGACTGAGGAAGGCCCAGCTTCCACCACCGATCCTTACCACCTTCTATAGAGGAACTATCGAGAGCATCCTGAGCGGCTGCATCACTGTCTGGTTTGGGAATTGTGCCATATCGGACCACAAGACCCTACAGCGGATAGTGAGAACAGCAGAGAAGATCATCGGGGTCTCTCTCCCCTCTATTGAAGACATTTACACCACACGCTGCATCCGTAAAGCCACAAGCATTGTGGCTGATCGGACACACCCCTCTCACACACTCTTCACACTCCTGCCATCTGGAAAAAGGTACCGAATCATTCGGGCACACACATCCAGACTGTGCAACAGTTTTTTTCCACAAGCCATCCGTCTCCTCAACAAAAAGGGACTGGACTGATAAACACACACACACACACACAACACACTCAGCTTAACTCAACTACCCCAAAATATTGGGACTGGACTGACAAACACAAGTGCAGACACACTGACCTACACTACCAAACTATCATACACACCAACCTGTAAATGCTTCACTGTTTATCTCTTTTGCACAATAATCATTACTGGACTACTTTTTACACTAATTCCTCAATTCTTGCTGATATGTTAAGGAATGTTTACAGTTTTTCACTACCTCAACACCATATTATTCTGTTATGTTATGTCATGTTCATTGCACTTTATGTCACTTTGTTGTTGCTCTTGTTTGCACATGTCTTACTTAGCTAGTTAGTTTTTGTAAATTTATGTTGCAATTTATGTTAGGTCTATTTGTCTTGTCTCTGCTAGCCAGCTAACTAGGCCTCTTTAGTTAGCTAGTTTAGTGTTTCTGTTAATTTATGTTGAGATTTATGTTGCATGTATTGTAGTACCTTGGTCCTGGAGGAACGTTGTTTCGTTTCACTGTGTACTAACTGTATATGGTTGAAATGACAATAAAGCCTTTGAACTTGAACATACTGCACACACGCGCACACAGCGCCTGCACTGCACATTTTTTTGGGCTGTAGAACGAATAATTTAAGTTTCCATTATTTCCTATGGTAAAATTGAATTTAGTTTACAAGTGTTTTGGAGTACGAGCCCGCTTCGGGAAGGAATTATGGTCGTAATCCGAGGTTCCACTGTTTATATATTTATATTTATATATATATATATATATATATATATATATATATATATATATATATATATGTACACACACCTATATAACACCTAAGGCTCATTAGTGGAATCTATGGAGCAACAGCTAGCGTGCTTGATCTGATCTCACAGAAAAGCCACTGTACATGAAAAAGTGAATGCTGGCTATGATAAGCCCCATTTCTGATACCCAGACCACATCTGTTATGCTGCAGTATGGTATGAAGATTTTTTTTCTCTGGTTTTGCAAGACTTCAGCCTCATTTCTAACAACCTTTTTCAAACTAAAAGAACCCTGTTGTTTACCCAGAGAGCCTTTTTTTCCATCCACCTGAATAAACTGAAGAGTACAAGTGGCTAAATGCGGAAATAGAAGTCAGCTATTCGCTTACCTCCAGCCAAGCAACTGCCAAATTTCATCAGCAGAGGTATAAACCTGACATTCACCCACAGAACCCACTAGACATGCTGTAGCATATCACCAGCCGCTGGCTACAACCAATCAGCTCACAGAGAGAGGCGATGGAACAAGCAGTTCTTGATCACTTACCGTCCTCCCTCCTTAGGATGTGGGCCCGCACAGGGATAGTAGGAGCCCTTGACCTCTGCAATTACAAGAAAAAACCTGCTGGCAGAAGCCCATCACGCCGCTTCTTTTACCTCTGTTTGGAGTTTGTAAGAAGCCAGTGCTGACTGAGCCAGAGCCACATTCATGATTTAGGACTATGTAACGTAAATAAAAACCTTCTTGGATACATGGAGATTTATCCATATATGGGTAAATTATTTATTTACTGTACCATGTACAGTATATACACTTTACCATACTGTATATGAGTAATACTGGGTATGGGATCCTTTTTTAGCCATGTTTTATTGGAAAACCCTGGGTTCTGCCATTCATGTGTATCTTACTTTGACACATACAGTACCACCTAGATATACCTTGTTTCAGACAAATAAAACACAAATAACACATGTATGTCACAGTATTCCCTAATGGCAGTGGCCTGTTTTAGCAGGATAATCCACCATGAGACAGTGCAAATATTGTTTAGGAATAGTTTGAGGAACATGAGAAAGAGTCCACGGTACTGACTTGGTTTTGTTGAGTTGAAGTGTCAGAGCTCTTTTGGTGGCACAGAAATGACCTAAACAATATTAAGCTGGTGGTTTTAATGTTATGATTGATCCGAGTCAAATAATTATTATTTAATAATTATCAAACAATTATTAAACTAGCCGTACAAACGATATATAGTTTCCAAGAGATGTTGAACACTCCTGGACTTGGCTACTAAGAGACCTATCCGTCTGTAGACTAAAAGTGTTGTTTTTGATACTTAAAAATATATGCTTATTGTAATGTTCAGATAGATATTTGCATTTGCAGTTTTATTTCCACTTTATTCAAAAGTGAATGTAACTTTGTTCCTATTGGCCTATCACCTCTCATGTGGCCCTGTTTATTGACTGCAAAGCACATATAACTTTCAATACTTCCGTGGGAAAGTGATTAATTATTTCATTCATCAGTTCTATAGACTGCATGTCAAGGACAGACCCACTTTTTTCCAGATGCTTACAACAGATTTGTGCTAAAGGATGCCAGAAACTCCAAATTTATCTTTACTACAAGATGCATCTTTGGAAGAATACTGTTTTCCAGAATCGAATGTTTCTTGTTTGAAAGCTTCTTACTGCATGACAACTAAAGCAGTGTTATATTTTTTACTGGTTTGTGCGATGGCCATTACAATTCTAGGGAACTCTGTTGTCATTATCTCCATAGCTCATTTTAAACAACTTCACACACCTACAAACATTTTGGTGATGTCTCTGGCAATGGTGGATCTGCTTCTGGGAATCACAGTCATGCCGTTTAGCATGGTCAGGTCTGTGGATGGCTGCTGGTACCACGGTGAAGAATTGTGCTTTTTACACTCAAGTTTTGACATGTGTCTCACTGGTGCATCAATCTTCCATCTAATTTCTATTGCAATTGATCGATATCAAGCTGTTTGTTATCCTCTTCAGTATCCTACAAGAGTGACTAAATCTGTTGCATGGTTTATGGCAGTTATGAGTTGGATTGCCTCAGTCGTGTACTCTTATACTCTCCTATGTTCAAAAGCAAATTTGGAAAAATTAGATGATTATATTGCATCTGTAAGTTGTCTGGGGTATTGTGAACTTTTGTTTAATGAACTATGGGCATCAATGGATGCATGCGTATGTTTCTTTTTACCATGTTGTGTTATGTTTTGTCTGTACGCACAAATATTTTTTATTTCAAATAAACATGCGAGAAAAATTGAGGAGCAGAAAAAAGAAAAGCAGGGCAGAAATGAGAAGAATTTAACAAGGTTTTCACAAAAATTTAAATATGAGAACAAAGCAGCAAAAACTCTTGGTATAGTTGTAGGCGCCTTTATTTGTTGCTGGATGCCATTTTTTGTCACATCTGTACTTGATCCCTTCATTAACTTTGCCACCCCTTTAGTACTTTCTGATGTCTTTGTCTGGTTGGGTTACATTAATTCAACCTTAAACCCCATTATATATGGTCTTTTCTACCCTTGGTTCAGAAAAACACTATCACTCATTGTTACACTAAAAATATTTGCTCCTCATTCCTCTGACATCAAAGTTTATACATCATGACCGCAACTCATTCATGACTTAAAATTTATCTGACAAGCAAAAATGATCTCTAGTGAAAACACTTACATGCTCAAATCTGTAAAAATGTATCTGGGATTAAAATACTAAAAAAATGTTGTATGACATATAATCTATGTAGATTGACACTGACCATAAACGTACAATGTATTTATATAATTATCTATCTATCTATCTATCTATCTATCTATCTATCTATCTATCTATCTAATCACTGCAGCAATTGTCGAATTAAGCACTCTTAATTATTTGCTTATTTAAAGCCAAACTACCCTCTTTTTAGTTGAGGGAATCTCTTTGTCAACAAAGTTATGATAATAGCTGCATTATGTTTATTGATTTAATTAAGAAGATTAAAAGACTGTGGACAATTCTTTTGTTTCATGCTAAAAAGGCTTTATTTTATTTTATTGTTTGTTTGTTATTGCTCCTAAAATATTTGACTCTCATTAGACTTAACATATAATCTTTTGGTCAGTATACAATCCAGTATATTCTGTCCTTCCAAAGTAGCACATCAGCTGGTGAAACTATTAAGAACAATGTATAGGTCTTATTGGCTCAAGCCTTCCTTCTTGTGATCTGTCATACACACAAAGTACAGTACAATTCTTAATGTCTGTGTGTCAAATGTCAAATGTTATTCCATGCCCTCCTTTAAGATTCCTACATTGTGACCGCTACTATGCAGAAGAAAGCTTTTGATTCTATCCCTACCCATCCCACTTAAGCTGTCACTATTTTTAGGATGTCTATAGAAAGCAATGTGGAATTGCATTGCAAGGGCCAGTCACTGGGCTTCAAGAATTGCTCTTGCATTGTGAGGGTAAGTTCCATGAGTTTCACATAGTGTATGCCTTGCTGTCTAATTCTAAATAAATCTAAATTCCCCTAAAATCATGCCCTCCATGAAACTTACCTTACACAATAAATTAAATGATACCCAGCGGGTCAAAAACTGCTGTGTGACACAAAGTCCTTTATAACAATTTTTTTTTAAATTATTAATTGGAGTAGCTGTATAAACTATTTACTGCTTATCAGTGATACTTTGGACATTGCTAGATATCTACATGAATATTTGTCCAGTAATAAGGTAACTGTTGTAAAATTGAAATATGCATGTGTTTACATAGCAATTTTATTTCTACATAGAAGCAAAAAGCTCATAGGTGGAAGCAACTTCATTCCTATTGGGCTATAATCTCCCAGTTGGTCTGTAAAGGCAATATAACTTTGAGCACTCCTATGAGTAGGTAAGGATACTTTCATACATCCCTGTTTAAGACTGTGGTCCAAATGCTCTCAACAGATTAAATTTAAATAATGTCAGAAGTTCTAAACTCAACTTTACCAAAATATGCGGATTTGACAACATACTGTTTTCCTGACTCAAATGTTTCTTGTGTGAAAGCCTATTACAACATAGTAACTAAAACTGTGTTGTATTTTATACTGGTTTTTGCAATGACTTTGACAATTCTAGGGAACTCTATTGTAATTATCTCCATAGCTCATTTTAAACAACTTCACACACCTACAAACATTTTGGTGATGTCTCTGGCACTGGTGGATCTGCTTCTGGGAATTACAGTCATGCCGTTCAGCATGATCAGGTCTGTGGAAGGATGCTGGTACTACAGTCAAGAATTCTGTTTTTTACACTCTAGTTTTGACATGTTCCTCACAACTGCATCAATCTTCCATCTGATTTCTATTGCTACAGATCGTTATGAAGCGGTGTGTTATCCACTTCAGTACCCTACAAGAGTAACAATACCTGCTGCATGGCTTATGGTAGCTATAAGTTGGACTGCAGCTGCATTGTACTCATATGGTCTCCTGTGTTCAAAAGCAAATGAGGAAAATTTATCTGAATACATTGCATCTATACATTGCCTGGGGTATTGTGGACTTTTGTTTAATGCACTATGGGCAGCATTGGATGCATGCATATGTTTCTTTTTACCATGCTCTGCCATGTTTTGTCTGTATGCACAAATATTTTTAATTTCAAAGAAACATAAACGGAAAATGGAGGGCATGAAGCAGGGCAGGAGTGACATGAACTTGGCCAAGTTTTCACAAAGAGTGAAACATGAAAACAAAGCAGCAAAAACACTTGGTATTGTTGTAGGAACTTTCATTTGTTGCTGGATGCCATTTTTTATCACCTCACTACTTGATCCTTATATCACGTTTTCCACTCCACAAATACTTTTTGATGTGTTTGTCTGGTTGGGTTACTTTAATTCAGCTTTAAATCCCATTATATATGGACTTTTCTATCCATGGTTCAGAAAAACACTGTATCTCATTGCTACACTAAAAATATTTGCCCCACATTCATCAAACATAAAGGTTTATGCAGCATAGTGATAATAGCAGTAGTGATTTGTTTATTGATCCATATGTCTAAAATGTATATAAATAAACTACAGTAACATGTCGTTCAATCCACTCCTTTTATTTATTTTTTTTCCTGAGAACTCTGAAGTTTCAGCAGTTAACACAAGCTTGATAATTTATTTCCCTTACTGTAAAGTCAACTTTACAGCTAATGTTCTACTTTAAACTCTACAGCTTTTTATACTTATTATAATTTGTGTCGATTTTCCATCACTTACGATAAGAGGTGATAAGTAGTGCCTTTGTTAGATGCTTGCACAGAAACAATCTTATGAATTGATTGCACCATGGTTGGGTGTATAATTGTGGTTGACTGGTCTACAACTAGGTCCTGCTTAAATTGTGATCAGACATTTAATCTACATACTATGCTCATTATTTTTTGACAAGATTTTGACCTATTGGTCCGACACATAGACAGTTACCTTACCTATGGCATTTTAAGATTGCTAACAAAATGGCATGATTGCTACCTATGGCATGTATTCAGATTGCTAACAAAAATATAAGGTTGATAGGAAACAGAACATTTCCATTCTGTCTGTCATTGGCAAGTCCTCCAGAGTATTTTATTAAAGATGTTATTCAACATGTACTATGGTTTAGTTTCTGTATTTGTGGTATCACTATTACTTCACATGTAGAGACCATCATTGTTTTAGTTCCAATTAGATATACAGTGGAACCTTGGATTACGAGCATAATTAATTCTGGAAGCAGGCTCGTATTCCAAAACACTCGTAAACCAAATTAAATTTTACCCCAAGGGAAAAATGAAAACTCAAATTATTCATTCTACAGCCCCAAAAAAATAAATATATAAAAATAATTAACACAAAATATAAAGTAAAAATAAAAGAAATTAACCTGGGGTCCGTTCTTCGTACGTCGCTTGACACATCTGAGATGAATTGGCACATCTAAGATGAGATCATCATGCTAATTATGATGTGGCTAATTTGGTTCTTTGAACACACCTGTTGTTGATGATTAGTATAGCTGGATTGAGCTGTCTAGGATTATTGCGCGTTCGTGCATTGGTTTAAAAGGCGATATGCATCGACAGTAGAAACACACACACATTATATATATATATATATATATATATATATATATATATATATAGAATCCTATTTGTAGTTATTGCTCTTTTTGTCATCTTTAATGTCAGAGCCAGCAGTCAGTGGACCCATGCGAACAAGGGAACAAGTAAAAGTGAAGTACAAGAACATCTTACAAACTGGTAATATTTAGCATAGTTATAAATATTATACACTGAAATATTTATTTTTATTATATATAAATGTTTATTTGCATATACATAACAGCCCTGAAAAATAAATGTGGAACAAAGTAAACATTATACAAGAATTTGTATTAATGGTCTTGATGGCTGTCTCGTGCCTAGGCTTCATTATAATAGTGATATCATATTTGATAATAATAAACCTATGAATTTATGTTCTAATATAATATTTGATAGCGATTATGTGTGTGTGTGTGTGGGGGGGGGGGGGTCAATCCATGGCAGGGGGGCATTTTAGGGCATAACACCAGCACCCTCTCCCTACATACTGCGTCAGTCAAGCTCTTTAACCAATCAGATGTGACGTCGCCATTTCATCCAATCATAACCCACCAGGAGCGCAGCCTAAATCTTGTTTACATGAAATAAACCTGCTTCTGAGCAGGTTTAAGCTTATGGACCTGTAGCTACAGTATGACAGAAAATGCAAGATGTGCATCGAAGAATGAAACAATTCAAGATCAGGACAAATCCACAACAATAAAATCCAGCTAACTGAGTTGGTGACGTAGGAAGAACAGATCCCTGCACTTTAACTTAAAAAAAAGTTAATAAAAAATAAATCCCGACAGAAGTAAGTAAATAAGAAACAGAGTTTCCGTTTGTGTGTGAGTGTGTGTGTGAATCTAAAGTAAGTTCCCTTTCAAAAGATACACTCGATGCTGCATGAAAACGCTATGGGAACATCTTTTTGTGTCACCGGTTGTGAAGCATGTGTGTATCAAACATGCCAAATATTTGGCTTATATAACCTCAGTCAGGTGACGTCATCTGTTGAAGTGCACCTTCAGGTTATAAATAGGAGTGAACCGGAAACATTCCTCAGATCTTTTTGAAAAGCAAAATGCACCTTAGAGCGCTCCTCTAGCGTATGAAGAGTTACTTGAAGTAGTAGCAGCACGTGTGGTCGAGTGGCTGCATATTAATTGGCCACAAGAGCGTGCTTCCCCCAATCGCTCGAAATTAGACGACCGGTTTCTGTCGGGTGGCCGGGGAGCAGAGCCTCAACGGTGCTCTCTCCCCTTCTTTAGCGACCTCCATGACGAGTTAACTCACTCATGGATCAAGCCGTATTCATCCCTTGTTTTCATGCCATCAACTTCGATTTATTCGAATATCGTTGATGCAGAAGCGCGGGGTTATATGATGATGCCCCAGATAGAAGAGATGCTTACAGGCTCTCTCTCTCCTGGGACATCATCCTCCCACACTTCCCTCCAAGCCGTGCAGACTTTCATCTTCCTTGGTGGGAAAAGCTTTTCAGGCAGCGGGTCAGGCAGTTTTGGAGGCTTACCAGGCTGACCTGCGGAAAGACTTGAGCACTGGTGGGGCCATTGATGATAGGATGTTTTTGGAATTAACCAGAGCCACAGACCAGTCTCTTCATGCAACCAAGCAGTGCTATTGGCCATTCTATGGCTCCGATGGTGTCCGCGGAGAGGCACCTGTGGTTAAATCTCTCGGGCATTCCTCCTTGCCATCTCGGGAGGCAAAATTATATGAGCCAGCCTTCAGGAGATTCCTTCCCCGCCATGCTCAAAATTCGGTGCTGTTGGTCACCCAGCCCCGACCAGGTCTGACTCTCGCTAGGCGGGAAACGCAGAAGGAGAGTGTGATGAGCCGGGCAGCCCCTCGTAAACATTCGGACCAGCACACAGAGGTCGGACCAGCACACTGTCTTCTTCGCAAAGAAGAAGCCCTGAGGCTCATGCGCCCAGAACCATGGGGGTGGCTCCCCCCAGGGAGGGGCACGTAGAATTCCTTTCAAGTGTTCTCCCTGGCACCCCAGGAGGTTGGTATTCATGCTCCGACACCACTGGTCTCCAACGAAATGTTAGTTCTTCGGTCTTTTCCTGCCATGTTTCAGGATGCCGAATATCTAAGACTAAGTCTAACCGAGCCGCCAAGATTTCTGCCCCTTTCTGAGAAACTGGCAGCGTGGAAGCTACTGCCAAGTACATCTCCTTGGGAACTAAGCGCTGTAGAGAGAGGCTACAGGATTCAGTTCTCACATCACCCTCACAACGGCGTGGTCTCCACTTCTGTGAAACTGGAAAGAACTCTGAAGTTACAGACATTGCTGGGAAAAGGGGGCATAGAACATGTTCTCCTACCAGACAGAGAGTCAGGCTACTACAGTCGGTATTTCTTGGTTCACAGATACCCAAGAGTGTGTGTGTGTCTGTGAAGGCGAAAGTAGGAGGGGTCTGTGTGTGTCACACACACAGCAGGCAAAGAGCAGCCTGAGCCTTGAGCAGAGAGAGAAAATGGATTTTTAACATCTTTAATGAGACTTCAGAATCAGAATCAGAATTGCTTTTGCTTTACACGCGCGCTGTATACACATGCACACAGACACAAAAAATATTTTTACACACAACACGATCACAGTGTTATAGTAAACAGTACACGCAGGCACGTATGTTGATTATACCAGTCAGAGACGCGGCCAGCAGGGGAGACGATTACCCACAATTCCGAAGCGCAAGAGAGAAAAAACGTTGGCTCAGTTGTGATCATGTGACGTTCGGCGTCAAAACAAGAAGCGCATGCATGATACATGATACTCTGTACTTGTAAACCAAGAAATCAACTAACTTAACACAAAGCAATTAACATATTACTCAACATGATAATGTGTTAAATGTTTAGCAGGTGGGAGCTCATTTTGATTAATATAATAAGTGATATAGGATTAACAAACTATGGTCAATTGCTTCAATAGAGTATAAGTTTAGATATGCCACTTAATAATGTACCCAATAAATCAGTCTTAAAATGTATTTTATTGCCATATCTTGATTCATTATATGAAAGAGTTTTAATATTATTATTATTATTATTATTATTATTATTATTATTATTTGTTTCTTCTACTTTGCTATTCACATTGCTGCAGTTCTAAAAATACTAAAGAGTGACCTTGGATCCTTGTCTCATTATTACAAACAACCTTAAACAAAAACATTGTTCATTGTTTTCCTATAAATGAAACAAAGTTATACAGATCAGTTTAGTTGACCAGATACATTTTGGTCAACTTAATCTCTGTTCCCACTCACTCCAACAGGTAGAATCATTATTCCAATAGCTCTGTATGGGCTACAAGGTCAACATTTCATCTTCTCATACAAATAACTGATTCCTGCTTTAAAAAGCTAATATGGTTTCAAACCCTCATAGTAAGCACACTTCAGGATGAGTTGTGGAGTTCTGGAGCTCAAATTTGCTCATTTTAATTAATTTGTGTCTGTAAAGTAGGACACAGTTTAATTCATAAAAAAGGTTGTATTTGCATCCCGTACAGTAAACTACAGTTTTGTTTTTTTTCCTATTGGACCGTCATCTCCCAGGTGGTCTATCTTCTCAGCCAGAAAGTAAATATAATTCATTGCATCAGTTATAGTAAGACTTATTTTGATAAGAACTATTAGGTCCTGCCAAACTCTTTATTTTTGTTTTAGTATCTTAGTTAAGATGTCAGAAGTTCTAAATCCAGCTTTACCAAAAGAAACAAATTGGAAAGACAAATGTTTTCCGGATTCAAATGTCTCTTGTTTGAAAAACTCCTATCATACAGCAACTCAAACAGCAATATATTTGTTCTTGCTGTTAGCAATGAGTATTACCATTCTAGGGAATGCTGTGGTGATCATGTCCATAGCTCATTTCAAACAACTTCACACACCTACAAACATTTTGGTGATGTCCCTGGCACTGGCTGATCTAATTGTGGGAGTAATTGTAATGCCGTTCAGCATGATCAGATCTGTAGATGGTTGCTGGTACTTTGGCGAGGAATTCTGCCTTTGGCATTCTAGTTTTGATGTCTTCCTTACAACTGCATCAGTCTTCCACTTGATTTGTATCGCTATTGATCGATATGAAGCTGTGTCTTATCCACTTCAGTACCCTACAAGAGTAACTACACCAGTTGTGTGGCTTATGGTAGCAATAAGTTGGATTGCAGCTGCAGTGTATTCGTTCGGTCTCCTTTTTTCAAAAGCAAACGTGGAAAACTTGGATGAATACATTGTGACTACATATTGTCTGGGATACTGCAATATTTTGTTCAATGCGCTGTGGTCTGTTTTGGATACATGTATATGTTTCATGGTGCCTTGCTCTGTTATGGGTTTTTTATATGCCAAAATATTTCTTATTTCTAAAAATCATGCAAGAAAATTTGATGGTGTGAAACAGGGCAAAAATGATATAACCAAGTTTTCCCAAAAAGCAAAACATGAGAACAAAGCAGCAAGAACTCTTGGTATTGTTGTAGGTGCATTTAATTTGTGCTGGATGCCATTTTACATTAACTCTCTCATTGATCCTTATGTAAACTTTGCTACCCCTGGGGTCCTTTTCGATATTTTTGTCTGGTTAGGTTACATTAATTCAACTTTAAATCCTATCATATATGGTCTTTTTTATCCATGGTTCAGGAAAACACTTTATCTCATGCTTACACTAAAAATATTTGCTCCAAATTCTTCTGATATTAAAGTGTATGCAGCTTAAAAGCTAAATTCTTTTTTACATGACTGATGACTTTCAAAAGAAATGCTCATCCTTATTCATGCAAATAGGTAAGCACTTTTGAACACAAATTAGACATGTAGATGATTTCCCGAAACATTCAATTCTTAAGGGGAAAAAATATATAATTTCATATGCTAATACGCTTTTCTTATGAAACAAACAACAAAAAACATAGAATTTACAACATAGAATTTATTATAACATATCATAGCATATTATAACTTTGACAAATTTTTATTTTAGACATAAATTAGCCCCCAAAAAATCCAACATTTCTTATTTACTTACATCTACTATCTAAAGTGCTAAATATAAAACAAATATGATTTACAAGATATTGTCTAGGAAATTACAAGTAGCAGCAACAATATGTATATGATGAAAGTGTTATAGGCTTGTGTCATAGACTCTAATTCTTCATACTATTTTTGTACCTAGTCATACAGACTTTTTATTGTGAGAATCGTTTAAGGGTTTATACCTAAAACTATGAAAATAAAATTGCTTACGACAAACTGCTGTTTCAGTGGACTGACCGGTCCATTTTAGTGTCATATAAAAGTCACTTGTAATTATGAATGTTAACAATAATGTAAATCGGATCTGACCAAAAAAGCATAAATGAGCAATGTGGCTAATAATGTGAACATATCCCTAATGACAACGATTAGCATACTTTTTTGATGGTTACAGTGGTAGTTATCTCACATAATACTTGGGAAAGGTTTTAGTTTTTCTTCTTAATTTTGATTAACTACTTTCAACTACTGTTGAAACTCTACACTTAATATAGCATACTTATCTAAATGATTTGACAACATATTAAAAAGGGCAAGTATTTTCAAGAAGCAACAATAATTGAATAGAATAACATAAAAACTAAATGAATATAATGTATATTATACTGAACAGCACCGATTATACTGCACCAACATATATTACACATGCACATATAGATGGTACTCATGCGGTATTCTGACGCGCTGACGTGTTTTACTGACGCGCCTCACGGCGGCAGCATTTCGGTTTGTGCATTTGCTGGTTTTTACCACTGAGTGGCGCTATATAACTTTAGGCCGACGCCTCAGACATCAGTTCATTCTCTTCTCAAAGATTAATAAACCGAAGCTCCTTTAGAGCCGCACGTAGTAGCGGATAAAATCAAGTGAAACATTGTAGTTAAACGAATTAATAATCAAATTACTAAAATTACAGTACAAATTTTTATATTAGTTTAATCTTATTAGGATCGAATTTAAGCAAAGTAAACATTAACACAGTGAGCCTTTAGTTTTTATTATTTGTAAGTAGAAAAGCTACGCGTGTAGTTTTTTTTTATCATCTTATATTTTGTGTTCTTTAAATTTGTAGTAGATTTATTACCTGAAGTTAATATAAAATACAATGGAAACATTAAACGAATGTACAATCACAGTTCTAAAATTCCAGTGCAAATTTAGAATTTATATTAAATATAGGTGTTTCTTATTTGCATCGAATTTAGTCCAGGCGTCTATTTGACATGGCTCCTACTGTAGTTGTGCGGTGATGCGCACACACACACACACACACACACACACACAAACACAACAAAATTAGTGCAGGCTGAACACAGGGAGAGAGAAAAAAACTTTAACCTCTCTAATGAGATTTTCTTTTGCTTTACACGCGCGCACATACACCCGTGTAATAATAAACAGTACACAGGCACTGTACACATACACACAAACACAAAATAAAAGATGCTTTACATGCACACACGTGGCTACAGTGTTGTAGTAAACAGAATACGTGTGCACGGATGTTGATTATACCAGTGAGAGACGCGCACTAAGACCGAGCAGGGGAGACGATTAATTAGCAGTTTAACGACTTAATGGATCTGGCCGGCCACATTGATGACCACTATCATTTCAGACAGCAAGGGAGGGGGCACACAATGAAGGAGAACAGTTCCTTCTCGTTGACTGAACCCACCATGCAGGTGGATTGCAATCAATTGTTGCAGGGGGAAGAATCAGGGAAGGGGATACCACATTTAACAAAGAAATCTCTCACTATACGTATATGTTGGTGCCTTTTGGTTTAACTAATGCACCTGTCATTTTCCAAGCCTTTATTAATCATGCCTTAAGAACCGTTTTGAACATGTCTGCATTCATCTACATAAATGATATTCTAATCTTTTCTCACTCCCTGAACACATAAATCATGTTCGCCAGATTTTACAGTGGCTGCTGGAAAATAAACTTTTGATCAAGACAAAGAAGTGGGAATTTTATCAGGAGTCCATCTCTTTCTTTTTTTTTCCAAGCAAGATATCTCCCTCCACGGTCCAGATGGAACCAACCAAAGTCAAGGTTATCATTGACTGGCCCACACCACCCTCCAGACTGGATCTCCAATGTATTTTAGGGTTTGCCAATTTCTACCACAGATTCATTAAGAACTATTGCACCATGGTAGCTAATCTTACAACCCCTTACCTCCACTAGACCCTTCAAGTGAAACACAAGGGACGAGGAGGCCTTTATAAGTCTCAAAAAGAGGTTCACTTCAGCACCAATCCTCTTTCTCCCAGATCCCACCGTCCAGTCCGTCATGAAGGTGGATGTTTCTGAGACTGGGGCCAGAGCCATTCTTTCTGAGAAACTCCAAAGATAAGAAGCTGCACCGCTGCTCCTTCTTTTTATCCAACTCACACCTGTCTTCTGGCTGCTATGCAGTTAGAAATTGAAAACCAGATCAGAATGACCTTTTAACAGGAGCCAGGTCAGAGTAAAGTTTCTCCCAACCGCCTGTTTCGCTCAACCTACCAGAGTCAGTTTCCCCCAAGGTGCTAGAATGAGAGCTCCAGGTTCGCACATTGTCTCTTGTCCAGCACCATTTCTGGTGGGCAACTACAGTATGAGGGAAGATATCCTCGGCTTTGTGGCAGCATGTGACACATGTACCAGAAACAAATGCTCTCAGTTTATAATCTGGCACATAACTGCTCATAACTTTCCTTCTTACTCAAAATTCTGATTTCACTTAAAGTTTTCATAGTGAGCCTGTTTTTATGAGACTAACTTTTGGGCAACAGGAAAACATAACACTGAGCATGACAGCTTTAACATGTTTCCTGGGCTGGTTAATTAATCTTTATTCATTCTTACAGTATATTTATACTGATTGTAGGCCACTTTTTTAATTTTTATTTGTCACATACACAGGTATGATATGCAGTGAAATGCATATACGACTGCCTGTGACCTTAACATTTTTAAAAACAATGACGAGAAATAAGAAAAGAGAAATAGAAAAAAAGCAAGAAATAAATAAATAGCTTAACTATAAGAAAGTAGAACAAAATATAAAAACATATAAGAAATAAATCTTTCTGTACAACACAAAATACATTCATTCATCTTCTATACCGCTTAATCCTGTGTTCAGGGTCGCGGGGGGCCTGGAGCCTATCCCAGGAGACTTCGGGCACTAGGCGGGGTACACCCTGGACAGGGTGCCAATCCATCGCAGGGCACACACACATACACACACTCACACACCCAATCACACACTATGGTCAATTTAGGAACGCCAATTAGCCTAACCTGCATATCTTTGGACTGTGGGAGGAAACCGGAGTACCCGGAGGAAACCCACACAAAATACATTTAAATGCAAATAAAAAGTGGAATGAATGAAAAATGTCCAGAAGTGTGAAGCAAATGAGCAATGTGTTGAGCAAGTGTGCAAATGAGCATTTTGCTAGAAATCTATAGGATAAAGGTAAACAATCTGACAATGTTGGAAAAAAAGATTTAAAGGTGGGCAGAACAATTTTTTTTTTTTTTTTTTTTTTTTTACTTGTGACAACATCACTGAAAATTCAGCACTGGACACATAGATGTACGGAAAATGTAGCTGTTTCTGTTTGGTTTACGGTGGTTTAGTTTGTAATTCTGTATTACAACATAAATAACTGACTTAAAATTAGTTAATTCATAATTAACAGAAAGCATTAGGATTTGAAATGACTAAGTATTAGAAACGGCAAGAAAGCTGATAACAACAACAATGGGGTTGCTAGCTAATTATAAACAACCATTCACCAAGCACAATGGGACCTTCATATGGTGATGTCATACTGAAGTATTTCTATTGGATGCTTTTTAAACAGAAAAATATATATAAGATATCATGGAGCAATGTCTCATTTTTATTTGGTGTTTCATTTATTCGGATATGCAAGCGCAACCTGTAAGATGTTAATATGATTTATAGACTAAAGTAGATTTCAAGTGTCTTGTTTTATGTTCTTTATTTATTTGCTGATATTGATATAATTAAGCAGAATTTCCCTTGTAAAGCATACGGGTGGATTTGTTTGGATGGACACACTGTTCATGAACAACACTGATGTGGAGGTTTTGCTTCTCTGCTTCCCACATGAGCCTGACTCCTGTCTACAAACGACACGTTTCCTTGTCATAAGAGTGGCCATGTACTTCTTAACACTAACTACAATCCTTATGACTATTTTTGGAAATCTGCTGGTCATCATTACTATTTCCCATTTTAAGCAGTTCCATTTGCCAACTAACTTCATCGTCCTGTCTTTAGCCTTTGTGGACTTCATGTTGGGCTGTCTGGTCATGCCTTTCAGTATGGTGAGATGGGTGGAAGGCTGCTGGTTCTCGGGAGATCTGTTTTGTCAAATCCATTCCAGTTTAGACATGACTCTAAGTGTTGCCTCTATCCTGCACCTGTGTTTGGTTTCTATCGACAGGTACATGGCTATTACTGACCCTCTGGGTTATAAGGCAAAGGTGACAAATGGAAATGTGATCGTTTGTATCGCCATAGTTTGGATTTTTTCTTGTATGTTCAGCTTTGGAATTGTGTTTTCCAAAATTAACATTGATGGTCTGGATGAACAACTGTTAAACACTTGTGTTGGGAATTGTGCTCTGATTTTTAACAAGGAATGGGGACTTATTGCTCCACTTCTTAACTTTTATATTCCAGGAGCTATAATGACCTGTTTGTACCTCAAAATTTTTTATGTAGCAAAAAAACAGGCCAGATTAATTTCTGACAGAACCACTACACTTACATCTGTTCAAACAAAAAAACACATATCAGATCAGAGGGAGAGAAAAGCAGCTAAAACTCTGGGTATTGTTATGGGTGTTTTTCTTCTATGTTGGCTTCCTTTTTTCCTCACCACGGTTAGTGACCCATTCCTCAACTTTTCAACGCCTCTTGAGGTTTTTGATGCACTGGTCTGGTTTGGTTATTTTAATTCCATGTTTAACCCTCTGATTTATGGATTTTTCTATCCACGGTTTCAAAAAGCATTTAAAATCATCATTTTAAGATATTTTTTTCACCTGAAAAACTCAAGCAACTTAGTGCTTCAGTGATTCTAATGGGCATAATTGTTAGTGGTATAAAAGGCAATTCTGATGTTCATAACCTGGATAATGTTTCTATATTTGTATTCATAATCATACCCTTTCGAATTTCAGGGTCAAAGCTATATACACAATAATTTTTGTATTGGGTCAGAAAGGTTTAAAATATTTACAGGTAAGACTGTAAATAGTATTCAAGTAGGGGAAGTGAGAGTAAAAAAGCAGAAATCGTACTGGCAGATAAAATCATTTAGAGCTTAAAGTGCCAAAAACCGAAGTGGATGTGCACACTGTAGAATTTTATAGAGAATAAGGTGCGATTATGCCCAAATTGTAAAAACAATAACCATATCGGTTTTGTGGCATACAACGATGGAAAAATCAGCATCAGCTCATGTTACCATCAATGCTGTTATGTCATTACATAATAATGATACAATAAACAATATATCCAGGAAAATAAGTTTTAATTAAAATATTTCAGCATGATTTAAATTAAAGGGGTCCTATTATGCAAAATTTACTTTTTGATCATTTTTGGACATTCAGTTGGGTGTTGGGAAATTTGCATTGATGCTCTTCCGGCTCAACTACTGGCTCAGGAAAGTCGTGTTTCCTGTGTTCTGATGGCCAAGAAAAAAAGCCCTCAGTCAAATCGGAATGGGGCAGAGGACCATTTGTATTTAAAGCTACAGTGAAAATTTACATTTAATACAGCAGCAAAACAAAAGGAATTTCAAGGTTGCCGGAACGCATGCAGGGATGTTAATTATACCAGTGAGAGACGCGCACTAATAACCAGCAGGGGAGATGATTACCCACAATTCCGCAGCACAGTAAGGGAGAGAAAAACCGTTGGCTCAGTTGTGATCACGTGATGCTCGTCATCAAAACAAGAAGTGCATGCGTATGCATGTATATGTTTTACATCAATTTACATAGAGTTTAGTGCAAAAAAAATTACATTAGTGTATAAAGAAAAAAAGTATAAATTAATTTGAACTTGAATTTGAAAAAGAACTGGTAGGTTACTTTACATAGCAATCAAAGGTTTCAAAACAACTACAGTGTAGTTAAGACTGCTGTATTTTGTGTAGTATAACAAAGAAATTTTAAGGTTTTTGGTATACACTATTACAATACCGTGTAATACATAATGGCAAGTTTGAGCTGACTGTACAGCTCATATAAATGTCTTAATATTTGTTTTTGTCATGTCAGAAACTTACAAATTCAATATGTATTCATACTGTCTCATGAGTAAGTTAAGTACAGTAAGTTACTGAGTGGGGTCGAACTGTTTCTATAATTCTTTTCTCCACTTACTTGTTTTGTTGTCCAGTCTCCACTTACCTGGTTTTGTTCAGTTCTCTTACCTTTTGTCATTCAGTCTCCACTTACCCTTCTTTTGCACGTCGTGGCTTTGAACCATCATCCATCATTTGTAACACTTTTATCCTACCCAGCGTGATGGCCAAACTGTGCGTCTATTCTGTAAACAACTGTTGGAAGGTGATGGAATACACCTCGGGAAGGACACCAGTTCATTACAGGGTTACCATTGTACACATACATTCACAAACACATTTACACTTACCGGCATGCTTTGGAGAGGGGAAAGGAACATGTGCTCCCAGTGTCTTTTGGGTTCTCCATGTCCCTGTGAAATAAAATGACCAAATAAATAGGATGTATGTCATAGCAGGAAAAACAAGCTGGTAAAAAACATTTGTTACAGCAAGCTTAGCTTGTCTATCTTCAATAAGCCACTCCATAATCACCCAAAAGGGTGAGCTAATAGTAGTGTTCACAATGTTCATCATTTTCACCAGAAATGCTAGCTGGCTGACTAACTAGACAGGATTCCTTCCTGTTCATAATCTTATCAAGCCAGGTGGTTAACACGGGCTAGGTTAACAAGCTTTCTTAATGGGTTTGTAAAGTATAACTTTAAAAATACCTTAAAATGATATGCTATTGCTAATTACGTTAATATATAAGAATTTGAAGAATTTAAATACAGCCAGCTGTTATATCAGAGGGTTTAAATATGAAAGTGTACCTAAGAACAGAGCACAAAACTATGTGGACGCCATTTTGTCTCAGAGCTGTTTTCCACTGTATTGGACTGGGAACTCAAAAAGGATTTTCCAAAATTATGATTATTCACCAAAAGGACAGCTTTACAGGACAGCCATTTTCTATCATCATGCTCCCGGACTGATTCATTGAAACCAGTAATGTTACGCCGGTTTGAAGGACAGTAGTGCAAGAGGGCGTATCAGAAAAAAGCTTAGGGTAACTCTCAATGAGACTGACTATGTCCTTTTCAGGCGGATACAGACAAGTGACTACGTTTAGATTGAATATCTGACAGCCATTCTGAGTTTGGCAGGCTAGCACAGGGAAAACAAGCTCGACCCAAGCTGAGACCATCAAACTCAAGAGAATACTCATAGGGTAATGATTCCACCGAAGAAGTTACTGAAATGGCCACAGGGACAGAGACATCTGGGGTGGAGCGAGTGATATAAGGTTTAAGCATATTCATATGGAATACACAAGATTTCCTCTTTCGGTCAGGAGTTTTTACAACATAATCTGTATCGCTCAATTTTGACTCAATAACATATGGGCCAGAAAACCTAGCCTGGAGAGCAAAACCCAGCACTGGTAGTAAAACCAACACTTTGTCACCTGTTTGGAAATGACCCATGGCAGCCTTTTTATCAAAACAATTTTTCAAATGAGTTTGTGAGGAGGCAAGAGAACGTTTTGCTACCTCACATGCTGCATGTAGGCTTTCCCGAAAGGAACTCACATAATCTAAAACATTGATAGTTGGACCTTTCACAGAACTCGGAGACAGTAGCTCTTCCTGCAGTACTTTTAGGGAACCATGAACAGAGTGACCGAAAACTAATTCTGCAGGACTGAATCCAAAAGACTCCTGCACAGCATCACGAATAGCAAACAGAACTAATGGTACTCCTTCATCCCAATCTCTTTCATGGTTCAAACAGTATGTTCGGAGCATAGACTTTAAGGTTTAGTGGAAACACTCTAATGCACCTTGGTACTCAGGGTGATAGGCACTAGAAACCTGGTGTTGTATGTTCAGCTGGTTCATAACGCTTCTGAACAAAACAGACATAAAATTTGACCCTTGGTCCGACTGAACATATTTGGGCAAACCAAAGGTGGAGCAAAATTTAATAAGTGCTCGAATGATGGCATGTGATTTGCTGCAACGCAGGGGTATGGCTTCAGGATATCTCGTGGCAGCACACATCAGAGTTAGCAGATACACATTACCAGACTTAGTTCGAGGAAGGGGACCACAATCTAACAAAACAATCTAACAAAGGTCTCTCAAAAGGCTATCCCAGAACAGGGATAGGATGAAGTGGAGCAGAGGGAATAACTTGGTTAGGTTTCCCTGCAATTTGAAAAACATGACAGGACCAACAGTACTTAGCAACATCAGACTTCATGGAAGGCCAAAAGAAATGATTTAAAATGCGGAGGTGGGTCTTCCTTACACCAAGATGACCAGCGAGATCATGATCATGGGCAATACGCAAAACTTGTGTTCTATATGGTTTTGGAACCACAACCTGGAAAACAGCCCTTGACTCATGCTTAACATCAGAGGGTGACCACTTTTGAATTAAAACATCATTATCAAAAAAATATGCCATTGACTGTTGAGGTAACTCAGCACCATCTACAGCTGCAGCAATACAACAAGAGAGAGACGCGTCAGATTTCTGAGCGGGAACGAACTGCTCTCACCCAACACCACATGTAGCGACATCATCTTGTACAGAGGAGACCTTATCCTCCGGCAAAACATGTGGACTGGAAGACATATTCTCGTCTTCAAATACTGGCTTATCACTAATCACTAGCTCTAATGGTGAGCTTCCTACAGCAGGATCTATGAAGATCTATCACCTGAGTGAGTTGCAACACCTGCCTCCAGACGCTCACACATAATGCGCTATTCAAACAGCTCAGCGTAGAGCTTGCACTTAGTAGCACTCCGTGACACTGCAATCTGATGGAAATCGGCCAGCAATAACAAGTCATCCTTATGGCACCTCTCAAACTGCTCTACTGTGGGGCAAATGGTAAACTGGTCCAAGTTAGACTTTGTAGCCATTTCTAAGAAGAACAAACTAAACACTCCCCTACCACAAAGACAAATGCCGCCAGACAAACACAAACGCAACGAACGAGCCCCAAATTCTGTTACGCCCCAGTCTAGGTCGGGCCATAACAGGAGTGAAAAAAAAGAAGGAGGTTAGACCAAAAGTGCGTTTGCTTAGTGTTAATTCACAAAAAGGTGAATAAGCAAATCCCCAAAGCTGATGACATGATAGGATTTTTAAAATTAGTTGTAAAGCCTTAGCTGAACACATGCTAAACTGAGCTGGTGCTAGCAGTAAACCTTAGAATTCCTCTAACATGACAGAATTATCAATATAGGTAACTTTTTTAGCTAATATACATAAGATGCTAACTTGATACTGTTTCCTGTTTATACATTATACTAGGGGCAGGGGTAGCTCAGTGGTTAAGGCATTGGACTATGGTTCAGAAGATCCCAGGTTCAAACCCTACAACCACCAAGTTGCCACTGTTGGGCCCATGAGGACCAAGGCCCTTAACCCTCAACTGCTCAGATGTGTCATGAGATAAAAAAAAAAAATATGTAAGTCGCTCTGGATAATAGCACATGCTAATCTGACAAGATTTCTGAAAGGATTCTCAAGTGCTTAGCTAAACCTGACAGGATTTCTTGTTTTACACATAATAAACACTACTAAAAAAGCTAACCAGGCAGGATTTTTGACTGAACTTTATTTTTGACTGCTAACTCTAAACAAGCATGATTATAGACCAAGTTCTATTAAAAAAAATAATGCTAACCTGATAGCTAAAGCTTGCTAACTGATAACACCTTACCTCATCAAGTGCAGTCTAATAGCTGACTTAAACTAACCAAAGGCTGCTGGACAAGTGAATGATGTCACACTTTCATTAGCATATTGGTTACATCATCTTGTAGTATTTGCATAGCAGCCAGTAGCAGAAAGAGAAGGTGTAGTGCAGGAGCTGGTGATTAACCTTGAAGTTAAAATAAATAGTTTTAAACAAAACTATTAAACAGTTGCTTAAAATTCTTTAAACAGTGAAAAAATAAGCGTTCAGCAGTAACTCCGTCACAAATTTCTGATATAAAACAAACATGTAGTGAAGTGAAAATACAAAATATGATTTCTTTAAAAAAAGATTTTAATCTGATTAAATTTATATAATATTTATAAATAATAAATCATATTGTGCAAATAGAGAGAGAGAGAGAGAGAGAGAGAGAGAGAGAGAGGTTCCCACAACTTCGTTTGCATGGAATTTAAGCACCTTTAAAAAAAATGTACAGCGTCATTTATATATATATATATATATATATATATATATATATATATATATATATATATATATATATATATATGTGTGTGTGTGTGTGTGTGTGTGTGTTATTGATATTATATGATATTATATTTTATATAGTTATATTAACATCATATATTTTTTGTACTTATTATTATTATTATTATTATTATTATTATTATTATTATTATTATTATTATATATAATATTGTGAGGGATACCACCCCAAATATATTTCAGACATGAGGGAGACACTGCATAATGTGTATTGAACTGTTGCGCCTTAAATTTAAATCACTTTTTTTTATTGAGACAATACAAAAGAATACAGAACATGTTAAACACATTTAAGAATAATAACTGCAGCAATAATAACAACAACAAAAAGAAACATTAATTAGAACAAATAAAATATAAAGGACAAAGAACTATAGATTTGAAAGTCCAAAAAAAAGTTTAAAATACACGAGAGGATCGAAATTAAATATAAACCGTGAAAAGATGTAGCAAGAGACACTTCAATTAAAAATAATATCATAATAATCGAGAAGTATATTCCTCTTATTATTATTAAATTGAATTAATTTAAGAGAGTTCAAAATTGAGGTCATTTCTAGAAGGAAAAGATGGAAGTACAGTTGTTCCTTTTTTACGGAGCCCTGGAAGTCACCTAGAGGAGAAAAAAAAAACAGTCCGTGGCAACAGTTTTGCAATTCATACCCTCAGTTTATAATCCGTTCCCACAAGTTTTTTAACTGTTCCCTCAGTTTATCAATTTGTTTAAGAATCTGTTCCCACAAATTCGTAAACTGTTCCCTCACTTTAACTACCTGTGCGCTCAGATTTTGTAATCCATTCCCACAAATTCATAATCAGTGCGCACACTTTTACATATCCGTTCCCACAGATTTATACACAGACTTCTTTTAGAACAGGAACAAGAAGTTCCCAGGTACGTCTTAACGAATATTATTGTATATTGTTTTAATTATTTCTTTATCAATTTTTATTTTATTGTTTTATTTATTATAAGTGTAAAAATTCAAACTGTCTTAACTGCATGCTTATAGTGATTCTATCAAATGTAGAAGGTTTGAGGTAGAATACTATGATTTAATAAGAATGATTTGCATTTAAATCATGTGATAATTGTGATAAATCAGCGATTTATTATTATTATTATTATTATTATTATTTAATAAACCTGGCCCCGCCCCCGGTCTTTCCCGGCAGATTCAACCAGGCCACCTGTTTAGGTGCGCAATACTTGCAAAATGGACAATTTCCTTCATTTTCTCAAAATCGACAGGGAGTTGGATGACGCGACTCTGTCAGCGTTTCGAGAAGAAAAGGTAAAAAGCAATACAAAACGAATAATGTACAAGTTACTCTCTAGCCGAATGCAGTGTAATCACTTAGTTATTTAATAATAACTAACCAGTGAAACCCGTTACATGCATCTAACTCCAACAGTTGTTGTGAACGAGGTCAGCTTATTTAAGACATATGAAGTAATATTTTATCATTAAAATTTCACAACATGAAGCAAATGTATGTACTGTTCGCAGGGGATTAGGATTACCTGGGGACCTCGTGTGATTACCCCCTCACATCCGAATTTTGTGTGACGCATTCGCATGGGATACGCGACGCCTGCGATTTTACTCGAATTTACTGACTTATCTCCAGATGTACAGTATATATCCTGAAGTGTGTGTCTCTTAAGAGTGTATTGCGATGAAAAGAGGAGGGGAGTGTGTGTGTGTCCGTGCATGCATGCGTGTGTATGCAGACTATGTGTGAGTTAGATTGATTAAAAAAAAAAAAAAAAGAAATAAACTATTTTGTCCCTTGTGTCATTTATTTCACCAGGTTAAAATCTAATAGCTTGACCTGTGCACTTGGTAATACTAGTCCCGTGCGAATAGGACATTAAATTGTCACTTTTCCAGTGTGGAAACATATACTATTTTTCTTAATACCTGCTGTATTAAGAAACATATTAATGGCATTTAATTTAAGATCATCTATACAGTATATACAAGACACATATACAATGCAGCTTATAGTAAATAAATAAATTAAAATGTTTCAGTAGCAGAAAATGAAATTTCATAATTTATGATAATTTCCATAAGGGAGCTTGAAAAGTAGGAATCATAGCAAAATTGCACCACCTGTTAGTCATAAAATGAAAATAAAATGGCTAATAAAAAAATATAATAAAGTTAATAATAAATGTCCTTTTATTTAATTAAAACTATATATAAAAATCTAATTTTGTCATAATTTACTAAAGTGAAAGAAAGAATAATGAAATAAAGAAAGCATTTGAAGTAGATTTTCTTTTACATTTTTTCTCGTTTCTTTTAGATTGACTGCTATGCAATCAATTGTATGTCAGATGAGCAACTACAGATATACCTCCCCAGATTTGGAGATCGGATAGCAGTAAGGCAGTACTGCAGAAGAGACGTAGCTGCATTAGAAGGAAATACCATCGTATCTAAAGCCACTGAAAACCTTATATCAAAACTGCAAGGAAAGCGAGACAGAAAGAGGAAGCATTGTGATAATCGTTCAGAAAAACTCTGTGGAAACACAAATGCCCAAAAAACTGAGCGATGTTACCAAATGGGACTGTTTGAAGAGGTCTGTGGCTCCTTTGTCCAAATCAAAGAGAAACGAGGTGGTGGAACTAGACACTTAAAGGCTTTAAAGAGTGCTACCATGGAAGAGCTTCTGGAGTGTGGCAAGGAGGTGTTCTTTCCAAATGGAAAAAATAAACTAGGGAATATAAATGAATTTCAGCTGAAATTAAGAGACTTCACAGAAGAAGAACTAGATCCACAAACAACATTAGGTGAACAATATGAAATGAGGAAGGTAAAGATGCTGAGATTGTATCTGTCTTGCAAGAGGACAGACACAACTGCAAGCACAAGCATTCTAAAAGTAAATGGGTATGTAACTGAAGGTCCTTCTACCCCTGCTGTGGCATGTGAATGTGATGAAGAACCTATTGCCATAACTGAGGACAATGGTTCCATCGTTGATTCATCATTTTTGTCAGAAGACAGTGTAGTGATTATACAACCAGATATAATGAATATAATGCACAGCTCAATTTCAGTTGATGAAGAAATTCAGTTGGGATATACTGTTTTGCAAAACAATTTAAGTACAATACTGGATGACACTCTACCAATGGACCCTGCTGTAATACTGCAAGATACGCAACAGGCCACCAAGTTAAGGCTTCATAGGGGAAACATTTTTCAAGATCTCAATGCAGCTTTCAAAGATGGCTTAATATCTGTTAATGACTGTCTTGTGGAAATTGAGATGGTCCTACCCAATGGTAGCGCTGAGAAGGGAGAAGACAATGGTGGAATTCTCAGAGATGCACTGAGTGAGTACTGGGGTACCTTTTTCGTTAAATGTACGACAGGAAGCACATTAAAGGTACCTATGACAAGACACGACATGAAAGATGAATGGGAAAATGTAGCTAAAGTAATGGTTTTTGGTTACAATAATGTTCAGTACTTTCCTATTGTATTGGCCAAACCTTTTTTGTATTACTGCCTTGGACTTGAAATTGATGAGGATGAGCTATTTAAAGCATTTTTGGAGACAGTGTCTGAAGAGGAAAAGCAGCTTGTTGAAGAAGCAATGAGAGACTTTACATCCGTCTCTGAAAGAGAAGAATGGGTCGAATTCTTGGAAGCTCATGATGTGAAACTTGTTATCACTGAAAAGAATGCCAAGCAGATCTTACTTGATGTGGCACACAAAGAAATTGTGCAAGATCCAGCTTACATAGCAGAGTGTTGGAGTCCAGTTTTGAAAGAACTGAAACTGCCACCAGGAGGACTAGATGAACTGATGACCAGCCTCAATCCAACAGCTAAGAAAGTTTTAGCCATACTAAAACATGAAACACTGAACAAGAGAGAAAGCCAGATCATGGATTATCTAAAAAGGTTTATCAAGAATTCCAGTGATGTTCGGCTCAGGAAGTTTCTGCGATTTTGCACAGGTTATTGATTACTTAAGATATTTTGTTAAAATTATATTAATTAAAATGTTTATTGATAAGAATGTGTACAGTATATGTATAATACTTCGTTTATTAGTATATATTTATTGCATTTCCTGATGTTGTACATTATTTTGTTGTAGTATTGTTATTATATGTGTACATTTTAAATTGTTCACTAAATTATTTGTTTCCTGGTAGGAGCTGATCTCCTTGTTGCAAAGTTTATTTATGTACGGTTCGTTCAGCCAAAGAGTTTCTTCACAAGATGTCCCCAGTCTCACACCTGCGGATGTGTGTTGGAAGTTCCTAATAATTATTCTTCATACCTTGAGCTTGCAGAAGAGTTTGAAAATGTCCTTGATGCAAACATATGGGTGATGGATATTGCATAGGGGTAAGGATACAGAAAATAATAAATGTCAGTTATATTCATGGATTATCCTTATCTAATATTGTCCTCAATGTTGTGTTTGTCCAAGGTGGTCAGGCAGTATGTGCCTCAGCAGCAGCATGTGATTCCATCTCACACTCATTTCTTGTCATATACAGTATTAGTTAGTGTATCTTGCACATCCATATAATGTGTTATAAAATGCACAGATGTTGTTACAGCAGTGTTAAAGTGTAAAAGTATATTTTTTTCATAGATTCAGTTTCATTGTTTATGTATTCCTGCTTCTTGTTCTGTGTTTATATTGTATGAAAAATGTTTTTACAGTTCTTACAAGTTTACAAAAGCAACAATGTTAGACGTTTCTTTATTAAGAGGAGTTTATTAATTAATGCTTTTCTACTGAATACAGTGTTTTAAGAAATAAACAGAAACAATACAAAGGACAATCTCTCATGTTTTAATTAAATTTGTATATGTTGTATACAACACTACAGCAATAACATTATGAACAAAAACAGATGAACAACATTAAAATAAAAAACTAAACGATAAACTTCATCACCTGACTATATTGCTGGTGTTCCCTGAAATTACTGTAACTCTAACAATGCAAGAAATTAAGAACAGTCCATAAAAAAAAGAAATCAAGAAAATAATTTTCCATGTCTTTATCTCACAATATTTAACACTGTAGTAAGCTCTTGTCTTAGTGCAAGGTAGAGATCGAATGCTGTGTACATATCCTTTGGAAGCCTGAGGTGATGTTGGGCCATGATGTGCACACACAGTGTGAAAACATCCTCATCACAAGCAACATCAGAGCGATGGATACATTGATCTTCGCAGGTGGCACATTCTGCCACAGGTACATGGCATATGTAGTCTTCTGTGTCATATAATTCAGGAAGGGTGTACATGACATCTGGTCGACCGTGGGGTACAAGGCTGTTCCTTGAAGGACGAATCAGGTGGCTGTTCCAAGTGTCTTTGGTGGAATCCAGATCTTCCTGTACATAGCAAATCACAAAGAGTGGTAAATCACTACATTTTAAAAATGTTTCTAAAAAAGTTTATGTTCATTAAGGCTGCATTTATTTATTTATTTATTTATTTATTCATATGTAAAAACAATAAAATGGTGAAATACTAATACAATGTCAAATTTATTCACTATGTGAATACGGTATATTGTAAAATATATGAAAGCTGAATTTTCATCATCATTACTCCAGTCATCAGTGTCTCATGAACATGCAGAAATCATTCTAATATGCTTATTTATTATTGTTGGAAACAGTTGTGCTGCCTTTAAAAAAAAAAAGGGGCCCACGGGTTATGGAGAGTGTAGAGAGTGTAGTGAAGGGCCATACTATAATAATTAGTTTTTTAAATTTTATGGTGAGTTTAACATTCTTTACTATGATTTACAAGATGTCATCTTTGTGTGGACTCCACAGCATGTTAAATTCTTTATTTCACCATGTGGGGACATCTGGACATTCACAAAACAGTTTGAACTAGGATGTCTGCATTTGTGTGTATGAGATAGACAGAGAGAGAGAGAGAGAGAGAGAAAATTCACTTTTTACCTGGATTAAGCCCAGGAAACAAAATAACATAAGGTTCTTGTCCAAAAAGCTGCCATCAAAGTTGCCTTCATCTTTAAGTTGGTGAAAATATTCAAGCCAATGATCCACACACTCTTTTCTAAGGACACCCCACCAACTCTCAATTCTCTGGTTGGCCGTACTTTTACCATAGATAAAGCTTTTTTCTCCAGCCAGTGGATCAGCATCACTACGGCGCAAGTACCGCTGCATATCCCTGACGGTGCTGTTTTCTGTTCCCATATCTGCTCTCAAGATTCGAGGACAGCCACCAAGACTTCTTACTGTCTCAAGGAAGTAACCTCCTATGACTTTAGGATCACTGCTTGTACAGTATGCATTCATCCATAGTATTCTCCTTGAGAATCCATCTATTGCCCCATTGATACAAATGCCAAATGGCTTCAATTTGTCATAAGAGTCAACATGCCAAAGAAAGTTGGGGCCTTTTGAAAAGTAAGCTCTTCTGTGCAGTCTTCTTTTTCGTCGCATTTCAGTGCCCAATGGGTCAAGAGTAGACAGAATAAGGCGGATGTCTTCTTTGCGCACATGAAGTCCCTTTTCCTTGCATTTACTGTACATCCATCTATATCCATGCAATGCTCCTGAGCCTTGGAGCTCTTCCCGAACAAACTGAACAACATCAAATAAGTTGTCAAAATTTTTTCTGCGAAACAGTCCATTTCTTCTTAAGATTTTTTTAAGTGTCTTCATGCTGATAATAATCCTGTGTTTTATACTTAAAATATGAAGGATTTCTTCATACTTTAGACCCAGGTCAAAGTAATGTTGAATTAGTCCAAATCTGTCCATCCTATGAAGTAAGGAATAAATGACGTGAGCTCATTGACGAAATGACGAAAGCTTAAGGGTAGACAGAAAGACAGAGAGAGTCATTGGGCAGCAATCCGTACAATGTATTTAAACCGTAATACGGTAAATGGTCTTATTTACTTTTATCTTTTAAAGTCTCTTTTGGGAGGTGGGGGGAGCTGAGTATAATAATATTATCAAAACAAGTCTTCATGTTAAGAATGAATAGTACACAAACACATTTCCAAAACTCTATTAGGTCTACAGTAATTATTTTATCATAAGTATACTTAAATGTACTCTTTTATAGTTATAAAACAATAATAATAATAATAATAATAATAATAATTACTACTACCACTACTACTACTAATACTAATACTACTGCTAGTATTGTTACATTTAGGCTATGCATTTAGAATAAGGTTGTATACAAAAGACTTACAAAAGAGAAAGAAAGCAATTAGTCAAAAGTCAGTCATGATACACATTGCCAGGTTTATTAAATAATAATAATAATAAATCGCTGATTTATCACAATTATCACATGATTTAAATGCAAATCATTCTTATTAAATCATAGTATTCTACCTCAAACCTTCTACATTTGATAGAATCACTATAAGCATGCAGTTAAGACAGTTTGAATTTTTACACTTATAATAAATAAAACAATAAAATAAAAATTGATAAAGAAATAATTAAAACAATATACAATAATATTCGTTAAGACGTACCTGGGAACTTCTTGTTCCTGTTCTAAAAGAAGTCTGTGTATAAATCTGTGGGAACGGATATGTAAAAGTGTGCGCACTGATTATGAATTTGTGGGAATGGATTACAAAATCTGAGCGCACAGGTAGTTAAAGTGAGGGAACAGTTTACGAATTTGTGGGAACAGATTCTTAAACAAATTGATAAACTGAGGGAACAGTTAAAAAACTTGTGGGAACGGATTATAAACTGAGGGTATGAATTGCAAAACTGTTGCCACGGACTGTTTTTTTTTTCTCCTCTAGGTGACTTCCAGGGCTCCGTACTTTTTAACTCTCTGTTCATGTATAAAGTATTTTGCACGTAAAATAAAATAATTAAATTCAAGCGGTTCATTTTCCGCATTCCGCATAATAAAGCGCAAATCACATTGTCTCATCGTCCGTCCCGTATCGTGGGCTGCACAAAGAGCAAAAAACGTAAATCTGGCAACCCATAGTGGTCCGCTCTGAGGCGGAAGTGTTCATGCACTGGGTGTGTTCTGTGTGTTTAAAGCTTGGAGCGAATCCACCAATCAGCGTTCAGAGCTGACACATCATGTGATGAAGAAGGGCGGCGACTTTAGATGTCCTCAGGAAATCTGTTCCGGAGTGAAGCGCGAGCGCGAATAAAATAACAAAATAACAAGGTAAAAATAAATAAATAATAATCTCACATAGACACGAGCGTTACAGCGCGCCCAGCCGCGTTACTATGGCTGTTTATTATTATTATGGGCTGTTGAGAGCATGACAAAGCGGAAATGAATAACCAAAAGTACTCAGTTCTCCTAATACACGCTTTTACAGCAGAGTCAGAAAACTGATCTTTATCACCACCATCATCATCATCATCATTATTATTATTATTATTATTATTATTATTATTACTAGACGCTTTTTTAAAATAAATTTTCACGCGAGTAAAGATTTAAATGACATTTTACTTCGTGAGAGCATTAAATTCAAGTGTGTGTGTGTTGGACTGTTTCCGCATTTCTTAATGGCGACATTGTATCTCTAGATAACTTTCTCCTTTCATGGTTGGTTTCATTGTATCCGCTTCAGTAGTCAGAATGTCTTCTATCTGAGGAGAGGGTTTTTTTTTGTTTGTATTGTTTTTTTTTTCTTTCTCCACACCTTAATACCCAGACTAACATACACACATAGATAAATAAATAATAAGGTTAATGTTTCACTGTTACTGCTCCACCTTGACCTCTACTGTATGTTGGGTTTTGTGAAAACAATGTGTCATACTGTGATTTCAGCATTTCTGGAGACACACCATACTGTTTATGCGTCCATTATTATTAGTATTATTATGGAAGTTCAGGATTTTATTTTGGTTCCTTCTTTTTTTCCTGCCACAATTTAAACACACACATATTGTAAGTTGGTTCGCATTTCCTTTCTGTGTGTGTGTGCTTTGTCACCCCATCCAGGATGTACCCCAATGGTACTCTACCCAGTATAAGCAGTAGATACAGGAAAATACAATGCAGTATTATTAACACTTAGGGATGGAATCCACCAGGGAACAAACAATACTGATCAAAAATATATATGTATCACGATATGTCACTTGCGTGCCGATTCGTTGTTTTTTTTTATTTTTATTTTTATGTGATTCTTTAAGTAGTATGATTTTATAAATAAAAATACGAATTTAATCTGTTCCAGAGGTGTGAGTTCTTTCGATCAACTTTCGTATTGTGAAATATAGGAAATAATGCAAATGCAGATATTCCGTTCCAGCCTCACACAAATTTTACCAATTTCCAAAACTATAATCAAGCACTTGGAAATGCTTTGCCGAGGCAAAATTCAAGTTCTTAAGGCAAAATTCACAAGGTTCGTATACCGAGGTACCACTGTATCCTGATTATGGCATTGGTGGCTCAGTGAGCTTTTTTTCACCTACCATGCAGGTCTGATTCCCAGCCAAGGTCAAAAGCCTGGGTAAAATATGAGGGTTGCGTCAGGAAGTGCATTCAATGTAAAATAAAATACAAAAATATACTGTATATATAATAATAAAAATATTTTTCAGATGGATGAGTAGATATCTAATTCAAGAACCTATCATTAATCGCCAAACAACAGAACCATGATGTATGCAACTGTATAATTCCCCATCTGTGGTAATAGTACACACTTCCTAGTCTGGTTGCTATAGCACTTGTATCTGAATGATTGATGGATCAGAGTGAGTGCTTCGGGATCAGTCACGGTGAAGTGGGAGGTCAAATTCTTAATTAAAAGTAAAAAACTTTTTAAGTGAATGTTAAAAAGAAAAAAACGTTGTGTTCATTACAAACATTCCTCAATGGTTTGACTGCATACAGTAGTGTGGAACCGATACACATCGAGTAGAAAATGTATTTCGAACTGCGTAAATTACGTGGGATATCCAACACTATGTTTAAAAATAGGTTTAGTGCTAGAGTTTGCTCTACTGTAGGCTAATGTAAATGGGCTGAGCATGTTTAAGCTTGGCCTAACATTCACTGGGTTTGGTAGCCAGTATTATTTTCACTCTATTGATGGATTTTATTGTGAAGTAACACTATAGTAAGCCAAAGAGCATACAAATGCCATTTACATCTTGCCTTTTTCTTAAGTTCTATTACTTTAACACTGTTTTGTTTTTCCTTGATGTCGTTTCATCTGCTTCTCGGATGATATGTAGCTTGAAGTTGAATTAACCAGTATTTCCTGTTAGCACTGCACATTTCTGTCCTGAACGTACAAGTTTAGAGATCGTTAAGGAAAATCATATTAGCTCCAAGTGTGTTTTAATCCATCCTGTCTGATTTATATCCTATCTGTTTAAAGGTGATCACCATGTCGGGATCAAGGGACCCAAACTTACTCGCTCAGACCATTGTCTCAAACATCCAAAACATAACACAGCAGAGTAAGTACACGTCCAGCGCGTCACGTCACGGTTTATGTTAAAACCAGAGAGCTAGCATGCTACTTAGCGAATGCAAGCTCGCTTACAAAATTGTATGAGGCTGGTATGTATGTATGCTTACTGATTTTATTTCCATCAGCGTCTGAAATTCAGAGGATAGTGTCCCAACTCGGGACAGAAAGAGACACGCCAGACCTCAGGCAGCGACTGTGAGTGGCTACACACACATATTCCGAATGCATGAAACACACAAACTAACACATTGAAACAAAAGATACGCATTGGTAAGAGGGACATTGCACATTATTTGTTATAAATAACTAAGTGGCGTGTGAAGTGTGTCGGTACATTTTCTGCTATTTTCAAACTCATACACAGGCAGCAGAAACAGCAGAATGCGAGCCAGCTGGCTAAAGATACCGATAAGTGCCTGAAGGAGTTCAGCTCGTTACCGGTCATTCATGATCAGGTGAAGTAAATGTGAATTTTTATTTATTTATATATTTTGTAATGAAAATACTTAAGCGTCTTCATATTCGATTTCTGGATGTTTTAATTCTTTTTAAATAAACAATTATATTTTACTATTTTCATCTATTTTTTAACTTTACTATTATTGTGCTAAGTTCTCTGAAATTTGAATAAAAAGAAAAGAAAAAAAATTCCTCATTTTATTTTTACAACATATTTTTAATTTGAATTAATTTGACATTTTTACAAATTAAAATCTAGTTTACAATTTGTTTAAAATCTTGAATTTTTTAAATTTTTCTATATATTTATTTAATATTTCATTGACATTAATTGCTTGCTTTTTCATCTGTCACTGATTTAAATATTACCTAATTTATGGTCCTCTTCATTGTTGGTGTTTTAGTAGATTTTGTAAAAATAAAAAAACATTAGCACATATTACATTATCAGGTCAAAATTAAGTGAATATTTTGAGTAAGCATTATACCAGTTGTATAGTTAATTTTTGTTTAAATTTATATTTTATTTATAATTTCACTTATAAAAAAAAAAAAATAGCGCCAGAGGAAGATTCAGCGGGAGCGGCTTGTCAGCGATTTCTCCAACGCGCTAGCGCTTTTTCAGAAAACCCAGAGACAAGCTGCGCAGAAAGAGAAGGAGTTCGTGGCCCGAGTTCGAGCAAGTTCAAGAGTTTCGGTAAGACGGCGGTTACTCGGATTATCGCAAAACTCCATTTGATCGGACGTGCTGTACTCGATTCAGCTTCAGTATCCATGTTTAATATCGTCACTATTATACTGTAAATATATCATTTTATTAACAAAAATTTTATATTGTAATATTACTGTAGTCATGTGACTGAACGCACCTCCAGCTGTCTTTTGGTTTCGATGTTCATGTAATTACTGCACATCGTGTTTCGTTTACAAAGTAGTAATGAACATGTTTTCTTCACAGAGTGGTTTTACTGATGATCCCTTTGGAGGAAACGCTTCACCCTTTGAGAGGTCAGGGACACCACCACCACCCAAAAAGTGTTCAAAGCATGCAGTGACAAAAAAAAAAAAAAAAAGACGTATATATAATTTTTATTTAAAGATTGGAGCAAAGTTATAACATTTACTTCCATTAATTGTATAATTGGGCATGAGGGGTGTTCAAGTCAAACCCAACTTTTGCTTGTGCAGAATAACAACGCTTATAAGAGTAAAAACCACATACCTTTAGAATATATACGTTGGCCTCCCAGGAAGTCCTTTAAAGGGGGGTGTACAGCCGAGTTCTTGATTGTGAAATCATTTCAAGTTTGAGGCGAGTCACCCGTGTTCCACGCGATGAACATTCGCTGAAACGACTCCACTGAGCTCCGAGCCACTTCGGCCGGGAACATCATTCACTGCCTTTTTTCTTTTTTTTTTTTTTTTTTTTTTTTTAAACCATTCAGATGTTTTACTATGAAGGTAAAACAGTAGCAAAACCCGAGAGCTTGCAAATTTGAATGTGAGAATTTGTAAAATTAAGAGTTGTATTTGTAAGTTGAAATTTATACTCACAGCTCTGATGTGTACACCTGTGTTTTGAATTCGAAGTTGCAGATTAATAGTGACAAATGTGTAAAGTGTCACTCACATTAACAAAATGACAGGCACAGTTGTGTACTACACATTTATCTTTGCGCTTTACTTCAGTTTCACTGTACAACCACAAGTCGGCGCTCACAACCTCTCAGATCTGGCAGTACAACCTCAAATCCCAGCGCTCTGACTTTTGCTACTCATTTTGCGATATTCCTGTAGCAAAACTCACTTGTGCACTTGTAAACGCGAACTTGGTCAGGGGTGGGAATGAAGTCATTTTATTGGTCGATACCTCACCAATGAACTACAACACCAAAACGGCGCGAGTTGCTCTGCGTAGTCTGTGACGTCATCGTGCATCGTTGGCTGGCGTTGTTCATTGGTGAGGCATTGACCAATAAAATGACTTCATTCCCACCCCTGACCAAGTTCGCGTTTACAAGTGCACAAGTGAGTTTTGCTACAGGAATATCGCAAAATGAGTAGCAAAAGTCAGAGCGCTGGGATTTGAGGTTGTACTAAGATAAATGTGTAGTACTCAATTGTGCCTGTCATTTTGTTCATGTGAGTGACACTTTACACATTTGTCACTATTAATCTGCAACTTCGAATTCAAAACACAGGTGTACACATCAGAGCTGTGAGTATAAATTTCAACTTACAAATACAACTATTAATTTTACAAGTTCTCAGATTCAAATTTGCAAGCTCTCCGGTTTTGCTACTGTTTTACCTTCACATTTTACTGTACTGTGCTTGAAGTCTTCTGTAAAAGTCACTTGTGTTTACACTTTTATTCACCAGAAATGTCATTCAATTCAGTTTCGTTCGACTTTAAGTCCCTTTGTTCATTTCAATGCACACATGTACATATGTCCCACAAAAATAACATGACGTATTTATGTCCTTATTTATATTATAAATATATTGTGTTGATTTTAGCGAGACCCAGGCTCAGACACAAAGCTATGAGGAAGGCATCACTGAGGAGGATTTGCATCTCATTCAAGAGCGAGAAACGGCAATCAGACAGCTGGAGGTATGAAGCTAAATGTCATTTTAATAATCGCATTATTTTATTAATATTGAAGGAGAAATTAAACATTTATAATTTGGTCACTTAAACTGAGTCACTTGAGTCAAATTTACTGTTTGTTTTTACGACTTGGACACTTAATTAAATACACAGTTCTGTTTTTCAGTCTGACATCACAGACATCAATGAAATCTTCAAAGATCTGGCCGTCATGGTGCACGAACAAGGAGACATGATAGGTAAGAACAAATTTTACTTTTACTTCAGCATGTTTTGTTTAAAGTATTGTACTTCACTACATTTTAAATCATATTCGCTACAGAGTAAAAAATATAAATGAATGAAAATGAAAGATAATGCAAATAATACAACAGGGAAGGAAAAAAAATTTGCACCCTGGAAACCACTGCACTGATTGATTGATGGAGAACAAATGCGCTAAATTCACAAGAATGATGGAGACAAAACAGATGCCAGTGATACAGACACAGCTGAAAGTGAAACGCCAACCAATTCTTATGAAGCCAAACCCCTGGTCATATTTAAGCCACCACATTGATTTCAAGCACAACAAAGGCAACAGATTTATTATGTAAGGGTGTTCCACCCCCACCACCCCCACTGTTAAAAAAAATGTAACTCTGTAACTTTTTCTCTGAGTAAATTTTTAATGAGCTACTTTTTACTTTTACTTGAGTAAATTTTTATAAGGGTAACTATACTTGTACTTCAGTAAAAGTTCACTGAAGTAACAGTACTTTTACTTAAGTACAAAATTTTATTACTCTTTCCACCTCTTTGTGGTATCGGAATTCATGTGGCTTTCCGCCGCATCAGTCAGAGCGATGGCTACTAAAGCAACTAAACCGAAGCACATCTCTGTTTAATACAGCAGAAAAATACAGCAGAAAAACGTCTCCACTGAAATAGCGTCCATTGTTTGAAACGAATGAGCGGTCACACAAATATGAAGTGTTTTTCAACCAAGATAACCTGAGCAAAGACCTATCGATGTGCGCACGTGTGCTGTTTCAGAAGACCACACTAGAGTGTCACTTGCAGTTCTGAATATGAACGGTCATGACATTCAACTCCAATCCGACCAAAGAGTCATATTCACGCACGTGTGTTTTCTGAGTATGATTACTTTGTCCCAGTCCCAGTGATACTGCATTTGAAAAGGACAAATTCATGCAAAGGAGCCCTTGAAACAGACCATATGTTTATTATTAAAGTTTATTATTAAAGGTGGTGTTGGGGTTAGATTCTCTAATATTTTTGGGATAACACCAAGTTCCCTCTTTTTCGTTCTTTTGCACATCTCCTAATCCTAGAAAAATGTAAGTCCAGTCTAGGGCCTGAATCACGGATACAGGAAGCAACAATGCAGATGTATTTCACACTCTCTCTCACACACACGCGCACCTATTAACACCTGCCATGCAGGAGCATCACACTTATACCACAGAGGGGTTAAAAGATGTTCACTAATGGAAAAATAAGAAATCCCAAATGTGAGTTTTAAACTAAGCTGATACACCAACAACAACAATTATTAAAGGTGTTAAAATGCCAGAAGACTTTTTAATGAAGTCTGAGGTAGACAGAGTAGACACTTCCCATGTGTTTGACTGACATATCATGTTGCCAAGGAAAATGGAACAATAAATAATGAAAAAAAAAAAAAACCTTAATCTTTAAATGTGGGGAAATATTAAAAAGTGCCACAAGAGAGCACTCTATGAAATAGCCACTCTTTGGCTCACAGTTTGCAAGATGGAGGCCTCATTAAACTCTTATGAATTGTGTTAAAGATGGACCATTTGTTCATGAAGCATATGCAGACAGTGGAGGCTCATTTTCATCCATATGTAACATTTGGTCACGAAACTGATTGTGTAAAGGCGCATTAGCACATTAAATGCTCCATGTGCAGTTTAAAGAACATTAAAGTTTAATACTTCTCAAAATTTAATGAAACATTTTACTAAACATGGTCCCTGTAAGAACCCAGAACATGTGAGAGAACATGCATAAACAAACTGCATCATGCAGACCAAGCAGTCTCCAAACAACTCCAAGTTCTAGAATTTATAAATATACATTTTTGATGTATATTCCTCAGGTTTTGGTTATTAAAATATTTAAGCAGACAAACAAAAACATTCAGAGTGTAGATTACAGTAACTTAGCCTAACTGAGGCTTGCCAACTAAAGTTAGTGGCTGGGTAACTATTTTATTTATAGTTATAAATAGCGAAGCCAAGTTTTTTTTTTTTTTTTTTTTCTCAAAAAATATTCTTCATCTTCGTTTTTTTATTTTTTTTTTCATATAATTCTGTCCACACAACCTCCATGTTAAAAATCTTTATCTACATGAAAATACCCTGTTAGATGCTGTCCCTAATTAACAGGGGTCAATCAGAAGCATCGACAAAACATCATTTACCGGTTGCGCTTTGTAGAAGCACACGGACAATGACCTCATCGACAAACAAGATGATGTTACAACTAGGGCCGTAGCTGTCGAATATTTTAGTAATCGAGTGTTCTACCAAACATTTAATAGAGTAATCAGATAAAATTTACTTTTGCTTAATTAAACAGCAATGTAAAATACATGAGAAACAAAGATTTAATTGGTTTTCTTTTTAGAAAAATCAACTTTTATTTTTTAAATGCATACGGCATTTTATCTAAAATAAACATTGGCATTACTCACAATACAAGGAATAGCTTATAGCCCTATCTCACCTATGCGGTTTGACTCACGGTGAGATGCGGTATTGGGCACCGTGAGCCGCCGCGATTACTCGCCAACCTTCCTCGCAGTTCTGCAAGGACCGGCAAAAAAATTAAGGCGGCTTAAACATGTAAATAATTTTGCGCAGAAAGATGGAAACGTAATCGCAGCGCGGTGAATCTTGATGAACTGGTTAGGTGAGATAGGGGTATTAAAGTTGACTGAGATGAAATGAGTGCTTTACAGTGCCATACATTCTTATTTTAAAGCCTTTTCTCAGATGCAAAAACTAAGAAAAGAAAAAAAAAAAGGTATTTCAAATGACTAAGTATCAAAAAAAACAAGGCACACAAAGTAAATAATGATACAAAAACACTAAAGTGTGCAACTAAACTTTCAGAACTAAAAGTTTCTAAATCTACAGCTCAGACATAACATGTACGCCTTTACTGACAATTTCTGTCATTTTCTCTTGCTCAATTTCTCTTCATCTCTTGGCTCGCTGATAATTTTATCGTTCCATTTTGTATCCCGCACCTGAACGATCCCTCAAATTAATACACAGCTAACTGTTTGCGTCTCTTTTCCGCTTTGTGGGTGACGTAAGCGCTTCTTCTTCGTTGGTGTTTACTGGCGGCTTGCCTCCGGAAGCGCACTTTGTCAAAAGCTCGCTGTCAACAAATAATTGCGCAAAGACATAATGCAAGTTTTTAAAATTAATTAAAAGAAGCTTCGAGGCAGAAGATTTTGCCTCGAACTTTTATTTTTTTTGTAATCGAATTTCTCAAGTTACTCGAGGAATCAGCCCTAGCCACAACAAGCCAAAATCTCCTCCGTTTCCCCTGTACACACACCACCACTGAAAACAGAGTTTTGGGAAATGTTCATTTTTGAGGGAGTTTTTCAAAAGCTCAGCTATCAATTATCAAAACTATGTTTGCATGTGGATGCAAAACACAGGCCAAAACACAGAGTGTAATGGTTCATTGTGTGAAGCTTTGTGACGTTCAGTTCATATCATTAGAAAAAACATGGTAAATTTCCTGTTGAGTGTCAATACTTACGCCTTTGTTTTATTTCTTCTCAGACAGCATAGAGGCCAATGTAGAAAGTGCTGATGTGCATGTTCAGTCTGGAACACAGCAGCTCGCCAGTGCCGCAAGTTACCAGGTACATGTACTTGTACTATTGTTGGCTTATTTAAATTAAACGTGCTGTACACAGCTGAACACACACAAACCAACGTTTTGAACTTGCGGATGGGGAACCTTGGTACTCAGTATTCAATATTGAGGAATAAAATGTAAAATCGCATTGTAACTTATCTTTCTAAATACAATACAAGCACGAGTCATAGTGTATGTCTTTACATGCACAAGTATGTTTTTCTTATTAAAAGCATGAATTACATTTAAAAGCAAATTTTTGACTAGTGTATATATACAGTCATTAGAATACATTTCAGATTTGTTTTGTTCTTTTAGATAACATCTACATTTTAATTAAAGTTAGGATTCACCAGTTAGCACTATGTAGCAGTCGTAAATGTGGTCACTGAAGCAAAACATTCAAAGCATTTGCATTACTGTATTAATGATTATATACGTAATGTTTTTTTTTTTTTTTTTTCTTCCCAGCAAAAGTCTCGTAAGAAAATGTGCATCCTGATTGTTGTCCTGGCTGTGTTGATTGTGGTTGTGTCCCTCATCATCTGGGCATCAACTAAAGGATAAAACTTAAAAGGATAAAATGTACCTAAATCATCACAGGTGAACATTGAAGAACCCAACAAATTTTCTTCCATTGCCTCTTTTTTTTTTGATATTGTTCCTGTGATGTAATAGGCAATAGATGTATGTGTGTGTGTGTATATATAAAAGCTTGAAAAATTAGCTTAAGATCTCTTTGTGATATCACACACTATACAGCAACAAAACTTTTTTCTAGACAACGACTAGTCATCATTTGTTTTGAATCTCCAGATCTTGATCATTTTAACTTATTCAACATACATAAATCATTCCTATTCTTCTGGAATGCCAAGTATTTTTAAAGGCCATTTTATCTGATGCTTGCTGTATGTTTATAACAATGAACTAACATAGAACGAAAGCTAGCAGGTAGCCTCTGGTCGCATTGTGTGAGGCTGCTTTTTGGATACTTGCTTTAACGTATTTAACTGATTTTAACAGTAGTTAATCATTTCAAGGCTCTAATTTGTTGCTAAAAATTTGTTTTCTCACATTTAACATATCCTGCTAGCTTTTCTGCTTTAATATTAACTTCATACACTTCTTATCCCTCATGTCATGGTGAGAGATTATTTATAGATAACACTATTCAAATGATTGATTATTATTACACAGGACTTCTCAGTATGAAATTAAGGCTAGAATGCTTAATTAAAAATTAAAAACTTGGTTATCTTAATGCTAATTGCTTACTATTCGAACTGATTATATTGGATTATGCTGGATAAATGTATCCTGTTCTTCATGCCAACATCACCAATAAGTAAATATAATGAGTGCTGCTGTTTTGTAAAGTAAGGGCTTCTAGCATTATCTTTTAATTGCTAATTAAAGTTAATACAACCACAAACTTCTGTTTGTTGCAAGATTGTGCATTAAATTTTTATTTATTTTTTCTAAATATTCCTAGTTTTTAGTAGAATAGGCTGCAACAGAGTTTTAAGTTAAACAAGACTGACTATTTGACGACACAGCACTGTAAAATTTTGTCTCTTGTGTTTTGTTACAGGATTTTGGGTTTCACTGAGTAGGAAAGTTATAGTCCACATTTTGATCCAGTGAGAATAAAATGCTCTTATCTGAAATGTGAAATATCTTAATATGTCACATGAAGTTATTTGATTATCTTTGTAATTCACCCATGTTTAATAATTAAATAACCATTTAACTGTATTATATTGCCCTTTGCAACACTATAGTTCATGTTATTGATTTTATTATTAAATATGACCTTGCATACATTCCCCAACCCTGCCACATAGTGCAGCCTTTTCATACTTTAGAAAAATTAACAGGCATTGGCACGAATATTTAAAAAGTATAAAATTAGTATAGTTCAAACAAATAAATACGTAATTTTATCATTGTGGTCTTCTTTTTTTTTTTTTTTTTTTTTTTAACCTAAAGTTGAACAGTTTATTTTATTAATTTTTTTATCTCCCTGCTTCTGATTTAGAAGATAATTTTACATGCATATGCATTCCATTGAGGAAAATCTATATATGCAGCTTTTTAAGAGGCAAACCTCTTGTGCCATTTTAAACATAATTTTACACTAAATCTATTATTTATTCAGTTAAAAGATGTTACAGACAAGTCATATACATTAGTCACTTCTCACTGAGGGTAATATTCTATTGCCAAAAAGTCTGTTGAGTCTTAATAGAGATTAATTCAATGATGCTTTTCAATTTAATCATTTGCTCATATTGTAAACATTTTTGATTTACTGTAATGATTTTATACAGATAAAATAATGCCATAGCCTTAAACATAATTTCTAATTACTTTAACATTATTTACATGTAACACCGAGTTGCAATTTTTAAATCTTCATATTATTCACTGTTTTATTCTTGCATATTTGCCTTTTTATCAAATAGAGTTCAGTGGTGCCATGATTTGTACAATAAATTTGTTCTAAATCACATATTCAAAGTCCTCCATGTGATTTGTGAGACGTGGTGATGCGAGGAGCTGGCCTCATTTTGTGTGCTTGTTATGGGGTATCATCGATTTTGTGTAACTTTTAGTGCTGTCTAAAAGTTTGATTAAAAACTTTAATTTAGTTAATCACAATCATAGTCTGTCAATAATCACAACCTTAAATACTCAGATTCTCTTGTATTATAAACATGCAGTTTTGGAATAATGAAATGCATGACAAACTGAGATATTATAAAAGTGCATCTGTTTCGTTTAACCAAACATTAAAATCTCAAGTAGCAAATTGCTAACGGCGGGGCCCGAACCCGGATCCTCATTGCCGAGGATGACTGACTTCAAACAATCCAATCTGAATAGATTACTTATATTTATCTAAATATTACTGTTTTTATTTGAATTTATTCTTGAGTTTAAATGGTGTAAAGCATTTAGGACCACAAACCAAACAGAGACCAGGGAGATGGATTTTAGAGATAAAAAGTGCTCTTTTATTAACAAAATGAGTGGAGGATGGTGCAAATGGGTGCAGTTCCTTGGCTTCTGATGGTAGCAGCAGGTGTTCCCAACTGAGAGATGGTCCTTCTGGCAGAGGCTGGGGAATTTGATATTGCAGTCGAAGCCTGGCATTCACTCTTCCTCTGCGGCATGCTTCGTGGATGAGGGTTTCTGGCATGATCGGAATAATTCATTCCCATTATCAGTCCATTAATAACACAGATTGTTAATCTTTCATTACAAACTGGCTACATTCCGCCTTCTTTGAAATATGCTGTCATCCATCCCACTTTGAAGAAGCCCTCACTTGATACTGATGTGTTTGGAAACTACAGGCCCATTTCAAATCTCACGTTTCTATTAAAGGTCCTAGAAAAGACAGTTGCTTTTCAGCTCTTGAAGCACCTCAAGTGCAACAACTTATTGGAGAAGTTCCAGTCGGGCTTTCGATTAGCCCACAGCACAGAGACAGTACTGTTCAGGGTGACAAATGATCTACTCATGACAGCTGATGCAGGATCGCCTTCTCTACTTATGCTTTTTGATTTGTCAGCAGCCTTCGATACAGTGGATCATACTATTCTCCTGGATCGTCTCGATTACACTTTTGGTCTGTCGCACACTACATTGCAGTGGTTCCAGTCCTACCTGTCTGACAGGTCTGAATGTGTCATGCTGGACTTACATGATGTAAGTCCAGGCTGCTTAATGTCACATGTGCTGTACCATTTATATGTTAGGTGCATTATCCGCAGACATGGACTGTCTTTTCATTGCTATGCTGAGACACGCAGCTTCATATTTAAACTGCTCCAAGCCCCTCTGAAGCCCTTTTGAACATTACTGCATGCCTTGAGGAGATAAAGGCATGGATGGACAATACCTTTCTACAGTTGAACAGCAATAAAACTGAGGCACTTCTTGTTGGTACCTCTCATCAGATCCTTTCTTCTCCCATATCTCAGTTTACTTTTGATGGTCAGGTTATCACTTTGTCCTCCACAGTCACTAACCTGGTGGTTCGGTTTGATCCACAGCTGACTTTCAGCGAACATATAAAACACCTGTGAAAAACATACGTTTACCATCTACAAAATATCTCCAAACTTCACCCTCTTTTAACACTCCCAGATGAAGAGAAACTTGTTCGTTCCTTGATATCATCAAGGCTGGATTACTGTAATGGACTGTTTGTTGGGATCCCTGTCAAGGACATTCAAAAATTACAATACATCCTAAATAGTGCCTCTAGAATCCTAACGAAAACCAGGAAATTTGAACACATCACTTCCATTCTCCAATCACTGCACAGGCTTCCTGTCTCATCCCGCGGTGAATATAAAATCTTGTTGTTAAAGTGCCCCTATTATGCATTTTCAAATATGTTTTTTCATGAAGTGTGTCATATAGCTGTTTGTGAACATAAACTATCTGCAAAGTTGTGACGCTGACAGTGCACAAAGTTTTCGTCTATTAAAAAAAAGAGTCGGCTCACATTCGCCTAAATGAGTCGTTAGCAATTCTAGTCTTTCTCTGTTATGGATCCACGTCACTACGTAACATATTTGCATAATATCCGCCTAAGTTCTACGTCGCGAACAACTTGCCCGCCATCGTACAATTAACGTTGCCGCACTCTTGTTAACATATGACACTTACCACTGAGAAACGTCCTGCTCCAGTCGTGCTAGCGAAAGAGTTTCTTGTCGATGTGCCACTTCAACCGTTTCATCGTCAGATGAAATCGAATCGATACAGTAAAACCGACGCCATCTACTCTATGTACTGTACTGACGGGTCTCCAGAGCCGTTGTTCAGTTATGGTAATGGTAATGGGCGTTTCATTTTCCAACACACGCTGTAGCGGTAGACCAATCACAGCAGTGAGGGCTCTCGGAGAGGAGGGGTTTAGACAGACTGAATCTTCGAACTGCTTCACACGATTCGTTTACGAATCATTTAGAAACGGGGTAAAATTAAATCTATTTTTGGAGAAAACTAAAGTGTTTTTTGATCTTACATACATGTAAACCTGTTTTAAGAGACTCAGCAACCTTTAAAATTGCATAATAGGGGCACTTTAACCCATAAATGTCTCACTGGTCAGGCACCATCTTATCTACAAGAGCTTATCTCTACAATGTTCTAACCACACCCGTAGGCCATCTGGAAGTGTGCTCCTCAAAGTCCCATTCATCAGACTCCGTACCATGGGGGAGCAACCCTTCTGCTCAGTTGCACCATAGCTCTGCACCATCTAATTGCCTTCCTGTCCATCTGACAGCCACATAGAGCTTTGACTCTTTTAAAGCTAACTTGAAGACTTTTTATTCAAGAAAGTTTACAATTGTTGATTGTTGGTTTTATTTTATTGTTTTATACTTAAAAAAAAATATTTTCTCTTTTTTATCTAATGTTAGCACTTTGAGATTTAATGAAAAGTGTGTTACAAATAAAATGTATTATTATTATAACATTAACAATAGTATTTTATTATATTATTTATTTATTGTTGTCATTGTGCAAGGATAATAATTTTATATATTTTTTCTAGACCGCATTTTTGTAAGTCTTTTTGTAACTTGAAGAAAGACTATTCCTTATCTTGTAGTCCTGTTCAATAGAATTGTTGATGGGTGATCACTTAAATGTTTATATCAACTTCTAGCTTTGTGTTATTTTAAACCATATCATTTTAAGGTTTTAATAGAAAAATATCGACACACCCCTCATTGTATTCCCAGTGTCAATATAATGATGTCAGCGGACATAAGTGTAGGATGGTGTTTGCACTTACAGAACATATAAATGCGAGACATTTGATGTATAAATGATCTGCAATAATTGTTGGAAATTTTGTTTGTTTGTTTATGCCTTTGATATAGATCAATGAATCTGACAGAATTTAATCAATCCAGTCTCTGTGAGCATGTTGCCTGTTCAGAGAGAACTTTACCTCCTGCAGTTTATTTCTTACTGTACGTATGTGCAGCAGTTGTGGTTCTACTAACCATTTGTGGAAATCTACTCATTATCATCACTGTGTGTTACTTCAGGCAGCTTCACACACCTACAAACATGCTTGTGCTTTCTCTGGCTATATCAGATTTCTTGGTTGGACTTTTTGTGATGCCATTCCATTTCACATGGCTGATTGAGTCATGTTGGATGTTTGGACACATTTTTTGCATCATGTTTAATTTTTTTAGTTTCCATCTCACTAGTGTGTCAGTGGGAAATGTGGTTCTAATCGCTTTGGATCGATACATGGCTTTAAGCAATCCATTTCTGAACCTGAAGGATGTTACATCTACAATTGTTAACACTCTGATATGTTTGTCGTGGGCGTTTTCATTTTTGTACAACTTTGTGTTTTTTTATGTGAACAGAAACTTCACAGATTTATTGCTGTGTCCTGGTGAATGTCATATCAATCCACTGAATGAAGTTAGCTCATTAGTCGATCTTATGTTCATTGTCATCATTCCTTGTGGTTTAATGCTCATTTTATACTTCCAGGTCTTTGTAATTGCGAGAAAGCATGCAAACGCTATACAAGAACTTAATCAAACTGTAAAATCTTTCTCAAAAAATCTATCTGAGGCAATGAAATCAGAAAGAAAGGCTGCTAAAGTGCTGAGTATTCTCATTTTTGTGTTTCTGGCATGTTTGGTGCCATATTATATCTGCACTTTAATGAACAGTAACTCACCATCGTATATCACGAATGATATTTTAATTCTGTTTTATCTGAATTCATCTGTTAATCCTGTAATCTATGCCTTGTTTTATTCCTGGTTCCAGAAATGCACAAAAATGATTTTAACTTGCAAAATACTTCACACAGATTGTTCTTTTGTAAATGTACTATAAATAAACAACTGAATTAAGCACAAAACTGAACTTGGTTATGATTTTGCTCCACCAATGAACATGAAAAATTTACATTTAATTTCTCTATATTTAGGTTCTGTAAACTAGTATTATTTACTTGAGTATTAAAAAACTATAATCATTTTAAAGGGAAAACATCCACATAAATGAGAATAATATAAGCAAATTTTGGCAGCTTTCTGAACCATAGATGCACAGAAAGGAAAATGGTAATTTTACTCATTAATGTGCTAATACCGGCTTATTTATTTATATATTTATCAATTAATACAAGTGATAGTTTTTCACGTACTGATTAAGCATTACTGGGTCATTAAAGATTGTTAAATATACAAATATAATAAATTAAGGGAACCATTGTTCAATAAACTACAATAATTTGCTGTTATTTATTAGTTCTCAATGTACTGTATATATACAAGTAATTACTATACACATTATTCTAATAATTAAATCTTTCTGCGATTTTTTTATTACTTTTTCTAAAAATATATTTATTGTAATCATTCATTGCTGATCCACTGCATTACAGATTGAAGCATTTTTTTTTGTTATTTATAAAATGCTACAAAGTGGTTAATAATAACATTGTTTAATAGTTTTACACCTTGTATTGTGTATTCAAGTCAAAACCATATTCAATTCTATATATTTTTCACCATTTTAGGTGAACTGGATATTGGGATTCTAATTCATTAGGTTGACAGTCATATGATTAGAAGTGTAGAAGTATAAAAACAATATGAGCAGATTGTAAGAATCCTGGGATGAGCGTAATACAACCTTTATGATGGGGCCAGGGGTAGCTCAGTGGTTAAGGCATTGGACTACGGTTCGGAAGATCCCAGGTTCAAACCCCACAACCACCAAGTTGCCACTGTTGGGCCCTTGAGCAAGGCCCTTAACCCTCAACTGCTCAGATGTGTAATGACATATAAATGTAAGTCGCTCTGGATAAGAGCGTCTGCCTAAAATGTAAATGATGTCAAAGCTGCTCTTGGGTATAAATGTACAGTATCTGGCTGAGATTAAACTTTAAGTAATTTACTATTTATGCTTGAGGCTTAAGATACAGTGCCAAAATTAATAATTGACCTTTGACTCAGGCTCATATAGTCCCTATGGTATACACTTTGTAGATTCATTCAATATTTGTTGAAAAGCTAGTTCATGCATTCATGACCTCCAGACTGGACTATTGTAATGCATTACTAGGTGGTTGTCCTGCATCCTCAATAAACAAGCTTCAGTTAGTCCAAAATGCAGCCGCCAGGGTTCTCACTAGATCCAGAAAATATGATCACATAAGCCCTATATTATCATCCCTGCACTGGCTACCTGTTCAGTCTAGAATAAATTACAAAATAGTGTTACTTACATACAAAGCCTTAAATGGTTTAGCTCCCACATACCTAACCAGTCTTCTGATACGCTACAATCCACCACACGCTTTAAGATCACAAAACTCCGGACTTCTGGTAGTTCCCAGAATTTCTAAATCTACAAAAGGGGGTAGGGCTTTTTCATATTTAGCTCCAAAGCTTTGGAATAGCCTTCCAGACAGTGTTCGGGGAGCAGACACAGTTTCCCAGTTCAAAAGTAGACTCAAGACGCATCTTTTTAATCTGGCATACACGTAACTCATCCCATAACCTCATACTCTAGTACACCTATACTGAATGGCAACTATGCTAATTCTCCCCATCTGTTCTGTATCCTTCTACCCATGCTGAGGCATCGGGAGATTGTGCCAGCTCCAGTAGACAAAGGCCAGCCCTGCGAGGTTCCTGAGGCATTCAGAGAAGGACCAGCTCCAGCTGAATACTGCTTCATGACGGTTTCGAGCTACACATGCTGCTCCTGTGCTTGCAGTGATCCAGACCTCATCTGCCCTCTGCACCTGTCCACTGGCTCATCCCTATGCTGAACTGGTCTTCATGTTAATTTAAATGATTTTCTGTCATATTGCATTTTCATCTGCACAACACACATGACGTTATCATTTCTATCTGTTATCACCCAAATGAGAATGGGTTCCCTGTTGAGTCTGGTTCCTCTCAAGGTTTCTTCCTATTGCCATCTCAGCGAGTTTTTCCTTGCCACCATCGCCATCCCCCTTGGCTTGCTCATCAGAGACATTTCATTCATCATTCATTCATCTCATTACTACCTATACACATTTTTCTCACATATACACACTTCCAAATATTTTCTTTTCTAACAAAATCTTTTTAATTTTGTGTGAAGCTGCTTTGAGACAATGACCATTGTTAAAAGCGCTATATAAATAAAATTGAATTGAATTGAATTGACTCTGGGTCCCAGTCCATCTTGTCGTCGCAAGATGCTAACGACAGGCGCTTCCCTCACGGCCTAGGGTGCGGTCTTAGATGGCCGTCCAGCCCAAGGGAGCTGGCGAGGTCATCTTCTCGCATGGCACATCAATTGCCTCAAAATGATGGCTCTATTTCTGGCCCTAAAGCACTTCATCCAGCAGTTGAGAGGCTACCATGTCCTAGTGCAGGTGGACAACACTACAGTAGTCTCATATATAAATCACCAGGGTGGACTGCGCTCGCGCCGCTTGAACAAGCTAGCGCACTAGGTTCTGCTTTTGGCACAGGACAAGTAATAATCACCTGACCTGTGACCCTCAGGGCAATTTACATTCCAAGGCATATGAATGTGGGAGCATATTTGCTGTCCACTCAAGCTCTGACACACGAGAAATGGAAACTCCACCCCGAAGTAGTCAGTCAATCTGGGAGAAATTTCACGTAGCAGAGGTGGACCTCTTTGCCTCGCAAGAAACAGCAAATGTCCCCTTTACTACTCTATGACTCTTCCAGCTCCCCTGGGTCTGGACACCTTGGCCCATACGTGGCCCAGATTATGCCTTCATGCGTTTTCCCCGATAGCTCTGCTCCCGGGTGTCCTGGCGAGGGTCGTCAACAGGGTTTGCGCCTCTTACTGATAGTGCCCCGTTGGCCGACCAGAGTGTGGTTCTCGGATCTAATATCTCTCCTCGACGGCTCACCGTCTGTGATTTCAGTGCTGGAGTTTCTGCAAGAAAAGTTGTCCTTGGGCTTATGCCCTACTTCTCTCAGAATGTACATAGCCGCTATTTCGTCTTGTCATGTTCTGACTGACAGGGTTTCTGTGGGAAGGCACCCTTTATTTGCCCATTTATTCGTGGAGCTAAACGATTGAGGCCGCCCACTAGAGCCACTGTACCTTCTTGGGACTTATCTATTGTGCTCGAAGGTCTGATTGACAACCCTTTCGAACCACTAGAGTCAGCGCCTGTTAGGTTTCTGACTCTTAAGATGGTTTTTCTCATGGCCGTAACTTCTCTGAAGAGAATTGGAGATCTGCAGGCTTTGTCAGTCTCTCCATCCTGTCTAGACTTTGAAACCCCTATGCTAGTCAAACCTATTCTGCATCCTCAACTGAACTATCTTCCGAAAGTTCCATTCTCAACCATGCACCCAGTTGTTCTCGAAGCATTCTGTCCTCTGCCTTTTATAACTCCGGAGTAGGAAAGACTTCACTTACTATGCCCAGTATGTGCTCTTCAGATGTATATCCACCGCACTAGTCAGTGGCGTAAGTCAGAGCAGTTTTTCATATGCTATGGGGGCGGCCGCCACTACACAAACGTTGTCAGATTGGGTAAGAGATGCTATTGCCCTAGCCTATGAGGTGGAGGTCTCATTTCGCATCTAGGAATCAGGGCTCATTCGACCATGGGGATTGCCTCATCTATTGCGCTGGCAAGAGATGTCCCACTGCAGCAAGTGTGTGATGTGGCACACTCATTTGTCAGATTTTATATTCTGGATGTTGTTACGTGCAGAGGTGTAGTGCACGTATATATGTGTGTAGTGCACGTATGTGCGCATGCGCGACGGCGGGTGGCGGCGCGTGCGCGATCTCCCCCCCCTTTTTCTCTCTCTCGCTCTCCTTCACACAGGAAGCCCCGCCCGATGGAACGTGCCGTGACGTGTGCCGCGATTGGCTGACCGTGGATCTGCGCGCCTTTTTAAGCTGGCGGGTGAAAGCAGGGAGTGCGCGACTTATGCCTTGGTGTGACTTACGTGCTCAAAACTTTGGTTGTTGGTTGTTGGTTGGAGTGTGTGATTGGTTGAGTGATTGACTGTGTGTGTTATTGTTTGTTTGTTTGGTTGGAGAGAGAGCCTGTGTGTCGCACCCTGCGCTCTCTCCTTCCTTTTTTTGTTTTGGTTTTCTTTCTTGTTCTTTGTGTAAGGCGTGGATGGAAGTATTCCTCCCACTATTGTATATATTTTTTTTTCTCATTGTAAATATTGTATATATATTGTTTATTCTTTTGTTTGTATATAGTTTTAAGGAAGCAGTAGGGGTTGGGCCTTTGTGCGCACATGCTACACAACCCTGAGAGTCCAGACACTTGCATTGTGGCGCCATTTGTATTCCCGTTCCCATAGCGTTTTCACGCAGCATCGAGTATAGCTTTTGAAAGGGAACCTTTCTGTAACCCTGTTCCCTGAAAAAGCGGGAACGAGATGCTGTGCTTCCAATGCCACACTGCTTGCGTGACTGGACGTCCTTTCAGACAAAATTGATCTGAGGAATGTTTCCGGTTCTCTCCTATTCATAACCTGCAGATGCGCCTCATCAGATGACATCACTTGATCGAGGTTAAATATGCCAAAATTTGGTGTTTTTGATACACACATGCTTCACAACTGTTAACACGAAAATATGTTCCCATTGCGTTTTTTCACATAGCGTCTCGTTCCCGCTTTTTCAGGGAACAGGGTTACAGCAAAGGAACCTGTGACGTTTTTCTGCATCGTTTAGCGACAGTATATTTTTTATCTTGTCAATATTTCTGAGGTGAAAGAATGCTATCCTGGTAATATGATCTACATGAGCTTCAAATGGAAGGCTGGAACCTATAATCATACCGAGGTCTTTCACTAGTTTAACATCTGCATCAATTGCATTGTCCAGTTACAAAGCCTCAATTTTATGCCTGATATATGCAATTTTATTATTAAAAAAGTTCATAAAGTCCTCACTATTGACCGATGTTGATTTGGAGATTTCCTATGTTACTATAGAGAACTTCAAATGAATTTAATGTGTCCATGTTTTTGTACGATAGTCAGATTATCATTGTAAATAATTGCAACGTCTCCTCCTCGCCCAGTTAACCGAGGACTATCTTCATTTAGAGCTACATACTCATTCTGTTTAATCAAGGTTTCAGTTAAACAGAGTATATCAAATTCCTGATCTGTGATAATTTCATTAACATTAACTGCTTTAGATGTGAGAGATCTAATATTTAAAAGTCCTAGTTTCCGATCAGAGGTGCCGGCTGCGCATTCAGTGTGATCCAAGTTTGTGATATCTATGTTAATTAAATTACTAAAACAGACTTTCTGAGTCTTTTTGCATTTTTGCTTAGCACGGGGAACAGTATCTTAACTGTATCTTAACAGACACAGTCTCAATATGGTGAACCCTGAATGACGACTATATGCAGCTAGCAGATGTTGGTTTATCCTGTCTGTCTGCTCCCTGGCCTGGGCTCTGGATTGTCACTGATTAACTAGACCTCTTCTGAGACTATGAGCTATACTATAAGAAATGAGAGCAGCACCTTCCCGAGTGGGATGGACACCGTCCCGCCCTAACAGGCCAGCTTTGCCCTCAAAGGTCTTCCAATTATCTATTTTCAGAGCACCACCTGGACATCCAGCAGTTCAGCAACCATAACCTGCTGTAAGCTATGTCGCCACGTCTCATTGGGATGGAACCAGAGCATATTACTTCATTGGACATCGCCATCTCTATTTTAAACATCTCTGAAAAGTTATTCTTGCTAACCTCTGACTGACAAAGACGTATATTGTTAGCTCCAGCATGTACCACTATCTTTGAGAACCTATGCTGTCCTAGAGCCCTAAGATTACCTGCTATGTCCGGTGCTCTGGCTCCCGGGATACACCTAACCACTGCCGCTACCGCCCCTAAAGGCCTGGCTAATTTCACGTGCCAATAAAGCCTACTTGAACTTGAACATGACCTTTGATCTGAGATTAAAATGTTGAACTGTGAATGTAATGGGGCTCTGAACTAAAATAAATGTGATATTACAGAAGTTTATCAAAATTATGCCATGACTATAATCAAAACAAAAGGTGGTCTAATGAAAGTCCAGTGTGACTTTTTTTGGCCTGGCAGTCTATATGGAAATTCAAAGTAGGTTGAGTAACAGGTACATGCACACATCTACACACTTTTATTTTTTTCTTACCATGGCATGACATCATATATTTTGAAGTGTTTTCAAAGCATGTGGGTGTGATCAGCTTATAAGAGATAAAAACCATGGGTTACTGCTTGGAGTTGGTTTTATTATATTTAGTACATGTAAAAACTGTCCTTATGAACCTGACAGAGTTTATCATATCTGATCGCTGTGTGCATTTCTCCTGTCCAGAGAGATCTGTATCTCTTGCAGCTTATATCTTACTGTACATGTGTTCAGCTTCTGTGGTTCTTCTAACAGCGTGTGGAAATCTGCTTGTCATTATCTCTGTTTTCCACTTCAAACACCTTCATACACCAACAAACACACTTGTGCTCTCTCTGGCTGTGTCAGATTTCCTCATTGGCACTCTACTACTGCCGTCAACGTTAATCTGGATGATTGAATCATGCTGGATTTTTGGGAGACATTTGTGCACTGCTGTATGGTTAATTGCTGGTCTCCTTTTGCCCGTATCCACCTATAATATTGCTTTGATCTCTGTGGATCGATATTTGGCACTTTCAAAGCCATTTCTTTACACAAACAAAATGTCTAGGAGGATGATGTGCACTGTAGTTTATTGTAACTGGTTTCTGTGTCTGTTATGCAACATATTATTCTATTATTTTAATGGAAACTTCACAAATTATTTCATTTGTCCTGGACAGTGCTATTACTTCCTGAAAGAGGCTTCGACCATAATTGATCTTATCTTATCTTTTATATTTCCATTTTCTGTCATAATTATATTGTATACTCAAGTCTTTGTGATTGCTAAGAAACATGCCACTGCGATCAGAGAGCTTAATAATCACACACAGCAAAAAACACAGAAAAGCTCCTCACATTCTGAGAGAAAAGCAGCTAAAGTCCTTGGCATTTTAGTGTTTGTATTTTTGGCCTGTTTACTCCCATATTTCCTTTGCAGTATATTTGGAAACGTCACTAAAATACCAGCAGATGCATTCCGTAAGGTCATGATCTTGGTTTATCTTAACTCCACCATTAATCCATTTATTTATGCTCTGTTTTACCCATGGTTTAGGAGATGCATTAAATTAATTATAACTCTGCGAATATTCCAAACAGACTCTGCATTAATCAATGTTCTTTCATGAATGGCTGTTTCTCACTCTTAATAAATGATAGCCACAAATTTTGCAATTATATATAATTTATACTTATGTAATATATATATATATTTTTTTTTTTTCAAATTATTGTATATAAATATAAAATACATTGTATTGCATAATATATATATATATATATATATATATATATATATATATATATATTATGCAATACAATGTATTTTATATTCATATACATTAATTGAATCTATGAACAAATACTAGCACACATTATCATGGAATGTCAGGAGATATTAAAAAATCAACTAACATCTTAAATTAACATCTATGTGCCAAATGTATCTGCAGAAAAATATATATAATTAGAATTAATTATTTTATTAATTTTATTGTAAAAAACATTATAGAGTATAATTTTAAAAGACAACTATTTTAATTAAGAGTTTAAACTTTATTAATGGATAAAAAAAACAAATTCCTGTTGTAGTCATATTCATGAGATTATAAAAAGTATTATAATTATATATATTCTTTTCAATGTAAACAAATATTTGTCTGTTATATGAAACACTGGAATGACAAACTCATGTGTCATCTTCCTTAATTAACAAATCCACAATGTTCATAGTGCATTTAAAGATTTTAAAAAAGCATTGGGGGCTCTGCGAGAATCATGTAATTTCATGATTGCATGTATGTAGAGATTGCATGTAATTACTTCTTTGATGTTTGATATAATGACTACAATGTTCATGTGACAATCCGAACAAAATTGCATTTGCATCAGTATTCTTGACAAAGTTAAGCCATTGATAGACTAAGGGTGCTAGGATTGACTAGGTATAGCGGCAATATTTTAAATTAGGAACAGTAGGCCTCCGAGTGGCGCAGTGGACATTTGGGGCACAAGGCAGGGGGCAACCTTGACAGGGAGCATACACTATGACAATTGAAAACTCTTATTAGCCTAATCTGCTTGTAAACCTACAGTATCAAGCACAGGGAGAACGTGCATCTTAAGATGCTCAAGGCAGGAATCATACCTGGTCTCTATAGTTGCAAGGCAACAGTCCTTACCATGAAGCTTTTGCGCTGCCTACTGTAATTAAGCTGTAGAGGTAAAAAAGAGCATTTATTCAAAGATTCAATTCAAGATTCGATTGAATCTTTGAATCTTGAATGAATTAAGCTGTAGAGGTAAAAAAGAGCATTTATCAGAATACATTTGAAAACACAGTTGAATAGAGACATCTTTTAATGTACCTATGGCAAGACTTTTATTGACAGAGTCATATATTACTTTGGATGTTGGCTGCAGATTAAGAAAAGTGTACTTTTCTCTACTTATTTACCTCAAAATTAATTATTAATTAATTGCTTCTGGATAATCTGTTCATTCATTCACATAATATACATTTTGTGAACTATATAATATTCATATGATATGTATTTTTTTTTATATGTGGCCCAGTATCTATTGAAATTGGTTCACAAGCAAAGACAGTTGCCAGGAACGTCATGAAAGTGCTTGCAAACCAGCATTCATAGGTGAACGTCTCGGGTTACTTTGCTGTAACCCTGTTCCCTGAAAAACTGGGAACGAGATGCTACGCATCTCGGAGCACAGCATATTGTTCACCTCAGTTTTCTTTTCATTAAGAGATAAGAAGTTTTGACATAACCAAAATTGAACTTCATCTAAACAAGATAACAAAACAGTCCTGGCCAAGCCATCATTTTTCTTAAAGTGTAAATAGATCCTCAGCATAAAAGTGGAAAGATACCCCATGTTTCCGAAAAATGGAGCCCAGAGGTAGAAGACCACAAGGGAAAGAAGAAGTCGAAGAGGAGAAATCTCCTATCCTAACCACATATTTCCTATCAGATAAAAATGACTGGAGCCACTTTAAGACTATACCAGAGAGGCCCACCAATGGTGTCGAAAGCAGCTGATAGATCTAGAAGAACAAGGACCACAGAATCCCCCGTATCAGTGGCTAAAAAAATGTCTTTTAACACTCTCAAGAGAGCTGATTCGGTACTGTTGGACGCCTTAAAACCAGATTGAAAATGCTCAAACAAACTGTTTAAATCAAGAAAAGATTGCAGTTGAAAAAATACTATCTTTTCCAGAACCTTAGAAACAAATGGTAGAACAGAGATAGGGCAATAATTTTTTAGAGCAGACGGATTGAGTGAAGGCTTCTTGAGGAGAGGAGTAATAGTAGGTACTTTCAAATTAAAGGGGACCACATATATAACCAATAATTTGTCTTAAAAATCTGGGATGAATAGCATCATATGGAGAAGAAGATGGTTTCAGTTTAGTAATCATTTCTTTGAGTGAATAGAAACTGGTACGAAAATATTCCAAGATGCAGACAGTGGCAGAGAAGCAGGCTGCTTGGTAGAGAAGATATAAGCTCCCAGACCAGGTACTGTATACTTATTTTGTTTTTAAAAAACCTTGAGAAGCTTTCACAAATGGCGGCAGAAGCAACTGACGCCCTGTTTCCTGGGGGATTGACAACAGAGTTAATAACAGCACCTTAAGTCTAGACTGATTATGCAAAATTACAGAGTCTCAGCAGTATGCCACACTTCAGATTTAGGTTTAAGCTTAAGAGGCTTCAAAGGGGCAATTTCATCCATTACAACAAGCCAGGCATTTTGTAACAGACTGAGATGTTCGTCTGCATCCAAGTCTGATAACGGGGAGTCCAGAAGTAGATGAGAGAGACACTTTGTAAAACACTGACTAAAATTGATATTAAACTGTCACTTTAGAAGAAGCAAGAGGACAGTCTTATGATCAGAGAGCATATAATCAGAAACAATAACATCAGAAATATCAACATTATAAGAGAGGAAAAGGTATGTCCATGAATATGAGTGGGACCTTTAACCCACTGTGTCATGTTAAAAGCCTCCATTAATTTAAGGAAATCTCTCGAGAGAGGGTTTGACTGACAGCAAACATGAACGTTAAAATAGCCCAGCAATAAGAAACGATCAAATTTGGTGACGATATCACCAATGAAGTCTGTGAATTGCTGAAGACAGTCCTTATCTGAGTGTGGAAGACAGTAAATCAGCCCTAGGTAAATAGGACCATTCCAGTTGAGATAGATAAGTTGAGCTTCAAAGCTGGTATAAATATCCAGGGAGATATAGGAGCACTGTGCACGATAAGAGTTTTTCATGACAGCCACTAGCCCACCCCCACATCCGTTTTTTTTGGGGGGGTGGGGGGGGGGGTAAAAAATGTACAGTCAACCGGGACCAGTTCAGAGAAGGGAATGAGATCACCATGCTTAATCCATGATTCAGTAATATACAGTACATAAAATCCAGATTTTGCATGGAAAAGAAGTCATTCAACAAAAATGCCTTATTTACTGTTGAACGAGCATTGATTAAAACCATTTTGGGTGGAGGAGCAACGCTGGGTAAGAGAGAGGCTCAACACAGTGGATGTAGCACACCAGAGGCAGCTCCAGATCTCTGGAAATATCGGCCGATCTGTGGGAATCCACGCCGGGGGGTAGAAGGAGAAGACAGGGGGAGAACGCGTCGGAGCCATTGTGCGCCTGATCCACAAGACGCTAGACCACAGAGCCTACATGTAGCGGCTCGGGAAATGGACATGGAGTATAGCCCGCATGCAGATGGGCTTTTAACTTGATCCTCCCCAACACCCACGTTTCCTCTTCCGTTTCCTCCATGTAATGTTTAAAGGCCAGCGACAGATACAATCCGGAATGTACGTTTTAAAGTACTCATGTCGTTTGTTAAGAACACACTCCATGTCCGACTTATGAAAATTTAAAAGAGTCGATCGAATGTCCAAAAGGGACTGACGATCATAGACTATTAGGGCGCCACAGATCAAATACAATGCACTCAACCAGACTGTCAGGCAGGAGAGCAATAGATGGCATGCCGACACAGGCGCCACCTTGGACTCAATATGTTCCTTCCAATGACAATACGCATGGAAAGATCTCAACCATACTAGGGAAGATGCACGGTGTGAAATACACCCTGTTTTTACTGTATATACAGTACATCTTCCTGGTCGACCATGCTGCAGCAGATGAATGGAATGGATTATCCCCAAGAAGACAAGAAAACTGACATTAGGCTACTTGAAATAACTCCAATTAGCTCCATTATCATTGAAGAAACAAATGATGATTGGCAACCTAGCTTGGAGTATGACGATCCAATGCCTATCACACCCCATGACCACAGATTAATATCCAACCCTGGATAAAAACACAGAGGAAGACAGATTTTAGTTATATAAAATGTAAAAATTTAGATGCTCTTTCTCGCTCTTCCCATTTATATGTATGCTAGAGCATTAATGTGTAAACATGCTTAAAACTGTTAAATCATATTGTACTTTGACCCAGATAGCACTACTTTGATGGCTCAAAATCGGCAAAATTTTGGTAACCTTTTGTCAGTGCTCCCACGTTGGATCGACGGCAGTGCATACATTGGGGCCCATGTTGGCATGAGTGGTGGGGCCAAAGATAAGTTGGTTGAACTTTGGTTCAGTAAATAATGGAAAGGTTGAAAATTGGAATTAAATTGCTTGTGTAGCAGGCTCACTCAATGAAGCCATCAAATCAAGAGCTCACAAGAGGGTTGGTTACAAATCTCATACATACATAACATTTAAAGAACTATATATTTAACTCGGTGGATGATTTCTAAATTATAAATGCATCATACTTTTTGCTCAAATGTGAACCCTGTCAAACAGGTTTCTAGATGAGGTAGTTTTGCTGTAATGTACAAAAAAATATGTTTAGCTATGCACCAGTATGCTAGGCTAATCGAGCTGTTGCCAGTGAATACATTAGCATACAGACCCATACTGAGATTAGACACACAGTGATTGTTGCCATAGTAATTGCCAGAAATGTTAAAGTGCTAGTATACAGTGCATATTGTTTTGCAGATGCAGAGCCATCTGATATAAAAGACCTGAGGCAATGGGTACCTTGTATGCAGTTATTTTCATCCAGCTCGCTGAGAGAAGAAGTGGTTGTAGTAGGTGTTTATAATTATAATAGTTGCATATATTTGGTCTTAATTTGTGAATAATTTTATCACAAATAAAATTAATGAACCAATTACTAAAGAAATAAATGCGTTTTCTTATTAGTGAAATGATGAAATGAGTCTAATTTAATTTCCAATTTGCAACTTTATCTACTGAACCAACGTTTACCAACATTGGCCAACCTATCATTGGCTCCACCTCGCTCATGCGCACCTAGATCAAGCAACTGCGGACCTCTGTGGATCACCTGCAAACCGGCGTCCTGGTTAAGAGACGCTGTTACCCGGAGAAATAATTGAAGGGATTAATCCCTAATTGGGATAAATTACATCCATACGTTCTCTTCACAATCCGTAAAACTCCTCAAGCCCTCATAGGGTTTACACCGTTCAAACTATTATAATAGTGACTCTTGGATGTGGCGAAGGAAGGTTGGAAGGAACATCATTCCCCAGTGCCTGTTGGCAGGGACCTTGCACCGTAGGGCAATGGGACATTGCATCGTAGTATACAGGGACCTTACACCGTAGTAAAATGGGGAGGGTCCCATGAACTATCATCTGCAGCAACCCAGTAAAAATGTAGTGAACTATATAATGTAAATTTGTTTAAATGGTGGTTTGGACTGCTGTTGCACATCTCTCACCCCAGCCGTAGGTCACGAAATGGTGTTCCAAGATTTGTTCTCCACCAGGCTGACACACCTGGTATGGCATGACAACAAATCGCCACTTGGCATGATTATCCGCAAAAGACCGTACAGATCCCCAGAGGCCTGTCGCCATGTCATCGAAGCAGAATTGGAAAATATGTTTAAAAATGGCATCATAGAGGAGTCAACTACCAGCGCCATAGTGATGATACCCAAGCTTGATGGGTCGCTCAGACTTAATAATTGTCATAATCTGGGTGGTGTTGTTGCTGTGGGCTTGAAGGGTCAGGCATAGGCGCATAGGATTGAACATAGAGTTATTTAAACAAAAAAAACCTATCAATAATGAAGAAAATAAACAAATAACAAACTTAAACAAAGAAAGAGCTTAAGCCAGGCTCTTTGGCTTAACACCATCGCTGAACTTAACACAGGCGCAGGTCTTAACACTGGCTCTTTAGTGTAACACAGGCTCTAGAGCTTAACACAACAAACTTGGAGGTGAACAAAACCAAGAGAAGACAAACTTGGGATGAGACAAACTAGGAACGAGACAGACTAGAGACGGGAGAGACTAGAGATGGGAGAGACTAATGACTGATCGGGTTAGTACAGATGTGGCCATTAAGAATGTAAATTTTTTTCCCCGTGAGATGGCGCAATTTGGCGCGACTTGCTGCAAGCAACTTTCGGGAATTTAAATAATGTGTTGTGTTTCACTGAATATCCACCAGATGGCGCATGGAAGGATTTTATCTAAAAGACAGACCAAGTACAATGGAGAATTGTGTTTAATTAATTCGTTCCATAAATTTTTTCCATTGCGGAAGCAAACATGAATTTTATTTAGTTTTACAACAGATCTTTCATGATGAATGTGTGTATATGGGCTTCATATTATATTTATAATGATGAAATGAGATGCCCAACTTCGTGCTTTAAAATTCCTAATAAGTTTCTTATATAGTTTTTCTAATGTCTTAATAGGAACAAAACAATGAAAGACATGGCAATGCCTCAGTTTAAATTATCTTGAAATTCACTTAATTATCTGACAGTGTTAACTATGCGAATGTCCTGATTCGTGAATATGCCAACAGATCTTACTTAAAACGTAAAAATGTGTCGACATTGAGCACAATTTTATACATATATATGTTGAAAATAAGAGCTGGAACGTGATTGTGAATTTATGACTGAAATAAAGCTGAAACCCGCGGCTCGTACTTTCACTTTACAAAAGGCAGCGTTTTGATCAAAAGGCTGATAAACACGTGCGATTTATCGATAAAAATGCAGACATTCTCGGCCAGAAATGCAACAAATACATGTATATAGGCTACTCGCGCAACAGCGCGCTCAGTTACTGTAATCCCTCTTTCTTACCTTTCATGTGTGTGAAGTTATCAAACCGGTTTTGCTCGGAGAGATTGTGTGTGTGCAAGGAGAGTGTGTGTTTGTGCATGTGCGCGTCTCATACTGTAGGTGTGTATGCATGGGGAATTTGTGTGTGTTTGTGCATGTGTCTCATATGTGACATTCATATGAACATTCATATAAAATGCAATTTTTGATAAGTTGATAAGTGTATGTCGTTTAAGTATTTGTGGACATATAATTAGTTGAAAAATGTAAATTAAGGATGTCTTGAAACATAATGAAGTAACTCTTTATTTATTTGAAAACGGTAAAGGTGTTAATGTTTTGTTCATTCCTTTATTCGTCCTTTCTGTTTGTGTTTAGGTTTCACTGTTTTCCATATACATAAAACGTATGGACAACAATGTTCCGGAAGCATTATTAAATATTAAATTAGGAAAATACACAATTTTGTTTCAATACAGGTTCATTAAGTATAGAATATAGCAGACAGTATATGGCTTATGGTCACTCAAAGTCTTTGCAAAAGTAAGAGTAGTATGCTTTAAAAAAAAAAACTTGATCTTTTCTTTCTAAGAAGTTCATTAATTCTTTCTCTTATTTGCTTTTTGTTGCAGGCTGTGGGGTGGAATTTCCTAGCAACAGCATCGGAAATTGCTTGACGCAGATTGAAGGGCAGTGCGTTTTTCCCCTGGAACCATCATAGTTCACCGAACCTGCCCAGTTCTGGTAAGTGTTGAGCGGAATCAACCTTTTAAACAAACCAACAGCAAATCGATCTGCCCTTGGTCTGCCATCTGATTCTGTTGAATCCAGATATAGTTGTTTCTCTAACTCGATGGTCACGTGATTTAAAGTTACATCAGGAATGATCACTCCATGTATGAGAGACCGGAACAGGATGATGAGAATGCGAAGAAGTGTTTCTTGGTGTTTCAGGCAATCTCAAAACTGCTGAATGCTCAATAATCAAAGTCCTTTGGGCTTTTCATAATAATAATAATCATCATGCTTTACCACAGTTTTTGTGTTGAATAATTATTTTAGCCATCATTTGACCAGGGCTGGAAATAATAGCTGGAAAGTAATTGTGAATTTATCACTGAAATAAAGCTGTTCATCGGTGTGCGTGAACCTGAGGCTCACACTTTCACTTTACAAAAGGCAGCGTTTTTACCAAAAGGTTAAACGTGTGCGATTTATCGATGAAAATGCAGACATACTCCACCAGAAAGTCATCACCTCTCGCAATAATGCAGATCAAACATAATACACCTGTCCATAAATAAAAAGGAATATTTAAGCATATACGCGAAATGAATTCCACTTAAACATTACAGATTAAAACAGGGAAAGTACAGTAGAGGTGCTGATCTTCAGTTCATTGTGATGTGGACAAAAGGTCTAGGAAGGAAACAGGTTTCTTATTTTACAAAATCTGAGTATATTCAGTAAATTTATGAATTACACTCAAAGTATCAAATCCGACTATGAAGTCTGATTTAATTGGTACCATTAAACATTTTATGTTTTTGTTTCTATTTATTTTTATGTTTATAACTTCACACCTATTGTGAATGAAATGCAGAAGTTGGATAACAGTAACTGGTGGTCTGGGTATCACCTCGGAGTGCGCTGTCTCATTGTATTCAGCGAGTAGACTAAAACTAAATCATGTTTGCTTCAGCATTGGAAACAATATTGTATTAGGCTAACTTTATTAAAGATTATACACTTTTGTATTCTTTGTTGTATGTTGTCTTTAAATTTGAGCAGAAAATAAAAGTGGGCTGGAGGACACATTATTTTTCATATAACTAGACGACGGGAGAGACTAATGACTGATCAGGTTAGTACAGATGTGGCAAGAATTTAAATTTTTTTCCCCGTGAGATGGCGCAATTTGGCGCGACTTGCTGCAAGCAACATTCGGGAATTTAAATAATGTGTTGTGCTTCACTGAATATCAACCAGATGGCGCATGGAAGGATTTTATCTAAAGACAGACCAAGTACAATGAAGAATTGTGTATAATTAATTAGTTCCATTCATTTTTTCCATTGCGGAAGCAAACATTAATTTTATTTATTTTTACAACAGATCTTTCATGATGTAAAGTTAGGCTAACTTTATTAAAGATTATACACTTTTGTATTCTTTGTTGTACGTCGTCTTTAAATTTGAGCAGTAAATTAAAGTGGGCTGGAGGACACGTTATTTTTCATATAACTTAAACAGCTGAATTAAGTTAAATATACATGATAAATTAATAATTGCGTTTGATTTACATTTGAGCACTCATGTGTAAATAGCTTTTTCATTACATATACTACCATATCATATATTCCTGTCTAATACTGTTTTATTCATATTTTATAACATTGCATGCAGTTTGTAATCTAACTTTTATAATGCAACCTACATATCTACAGTATAAGCATATTTAACTACTTCAGCAGTGAATGACAAATTTGGTCTGGCTGAATTTTATTATTTAATTAATTATCTTATTATAAATATGATTCTTACTCTCTATATTCTTGTCGAGTATAGTCCTTCAGAGCAAGCATTGTGTCAGAAGATTCTGCGTAATCTCTTCTCACCTTTCACACATAAGAATCATTTAATACCTTTAGCACACAACTGACATGTACAGATTGTTTAATGTTGTTGCAAGAAAAATACATAGTGTTTTCTTTTGAATGAGCCAGGTGTTCACAATTTTTTTGCGCTTTGAGGCGACTTTTTCTTTTTTTATCTAAGGGTGACCTTTTACAGTAATGACTTCCAACATCTAAACCAGATTTCAGAGTTCTATGCCTACTGTACCCATTCTCCCTAGTGATGACCTCATTGATTGACTGGAAAAGTCTCTACCCCCGACTTAATGAAAGGATATTGGCAGTTGGCGCTAACGCTGGAGGCAAAAGAAAATATGGGAAAATACTCATTATATACTCAGCAAAAAAAGAAACGCCCCTTTTTCAGGACTGTGTATTTCAACAATAATGTTGTAAAAATCCAAAATACAGATCTTCATTGTAATGGGTTTAAACAATGTTTTCCATCCATGTTCAATTAACCATAATCAATTAATTAACATGCACCTGTGGAATGGTCGTTAAGACCTTAACAGCTTTCAGAAAGTAGGCATTTAAGGTCAAAGTTCTAAAAACGCAGAACACTAAAGAGACTTGTCTACCGACTGTGAAAAACACCCAAAGAAAGATGCTCAGGGTCCCTGCTCATCTGCGTGAACATGCATTAGGCATGCTGCAGGGAGTCATGAGGACTGGTTATGTCCGCACTGTGAGACGCCTAAGACAGCGCTACAGGGAGACAGGAAGGACAGCTGATCATCCTCGCAGTGGAAATCCACGTGTAACAACACCTGCACAGGATGGGTACATCCGAATATCACACTTGCGTGACAGGTACAGGATGGCCACAACAACTTGCAGGTGCCTTGGTGGAAGAGTGGGGTAACATCTCACAGCAAGAACTGACAAATCTGGTCCAGTCCATGAGGAGGAGATGCACTGCAGTACTTCAAGCAGCTGGTGGCCGCACCAGATACTGACTGGTACTGACTGATTTTCAGCCTCCCTTCATTCAGGGACACATTGTGAAACATTTTTACTTTATGTCTTATGGTGTCGACTCTTTTAGTGTTCGTACAAATATTTACACATTAAGTTTACTGAAAGTAAAAACGTTGAAAGTCAGAGAACGTTTCTTTTTTTGCTGAGTATATGTAATGTACACTGTAGTTACTTGCACTGACATGCACACTCACTTGATATCAAATATTTCTGTAGATTTAAAAAAATATATATATTATATATTATATACTGTTTATATATTATTTGCTGAAAAATAACTGTGGATAATTAACATTGTCTCCATGTCCAAAAACTGTCAATCACACATGGAGGTTGGGTCAAAATATAAGCTATAAAAGTCTGTGATGGTTTGCAATGTCATGTATTAGATTATGAATGTGTACTGTTATTGTTTATCAGAGACGCCACACAACATTCTTTTAAATAAATTAAAACACTGTATTCATGAACCTGCCAAAGTTTAACCAGTCTGATCGCTGTGTGCATTTCTCCTGTCCAGAGAGGTCTGTATCTCCTGCAGTTTATATCTTACTGTATTTGTGTGTAGCAACTGTGGTTCTTCTAACAGTGTGTGCAAATCTGCTTGTCATCACCTCTCTTTGTCACTTTAAGCATCTTCACACACCAACCAACATGCTGGTGCTCTCTTTGGCAGTATCTGATTTCCTCATCTGTGCTTTAGTGATGCTTCCAGTGTTAATCTGGACAATTGAATCATGCTGGATTCTTGGAAAGGGTTTCTGCATTTTCTTTTCTTTGATTAGTGGTCTCCTGATGAACGTTTCCATCTATAATATCGCTCTGATTGCTGTAGATCGGTATTTGGCTCTCTCAAGCCCATTTCTCTACAGAAACAAAATCTCTATGAGGACTACATGCACTGTAGTTTATTCAAATTGGTGTGTGTGTCTGACATATATTACAGCACTCTGTTATTTTAATGGGAGTTTCACAAACTCTGTATTTTGTCCTGGACAGTGTTTTCTTGCTATGAGTCCGATTTGGTCTGTACTAAATCTTGTATATTCATTTATTTTTCCCTTTTCTGTCATAATCATATTTTACACTCTGGTTTTTGTGATTGCTAAGAAACATGCCACTGCTATCAGAGAGCTTAATATTCACACACAGACTAAAACACAGAAAATCACCTCAATGAAATCTGAGAGAAAAGCAGCTAAAGTCCTTGGCATTTTAGTGTCTGTTTTTCTGATGTGTTTACTTCCATTTTTTATTTACAGTTTATTAGGCGATATTATCAAACCACATTTAGAAACTATTAATAAACTCGTGATTGTTTTCAATCTTAACTCTACCGTGAATCCATTCATTTATGCTCTATTTTACCCATGGTTTAGACGGTGTATTAAATTAATTATAACTCTGCGCATATTCCAGACTGACTCTGCATTAATTAATGTTCTTTCATAAACAGCTTTTTTCACTCCTTGTAATGATGTGCACAGATATTGGATATTAGGTCCATTTTAAACATAAGTTTAATAATTAAATGTTATTTTAAAATAATTAAATAATAAATCACACATCATGCCCTATATTGTGCTGTTCAATTTCATAGATGCATTATGTATATATGTATAAGGTGAATAGACATAACTTATCTGGCAAAATAACTAAAATACATTTTAATTAGTTTAATATGTCGATTTAAAAATTATTAAATAAATAAACAAACACATAAATAATTTTAAAATATATATATTATTTTTAAAAAAAGATTGAATACAAATATTTAAATATTTAAATAAATTATGGAAATTTCTAAATGGTTTGATCAGGACATACAGGTCCTTCTCCAAAAATTTGCATATTGTGATGAAGTTAATAATTTTCTGTAATGTACTGATAAAATTAGACTTTCATATATTTTAGATTCATTACACACAACTGAAGTAGTTCAAGCCTTTAATTGTTTTAATATTGATGATTGTGGCATACAGCTCATGAAAACCCAAAATCCCTATCTCAAAAAATTTGCATATCATGAAAAGGTTCTCTAAACGAGCTATTAACCTAATCATCTGAATCAACTAATTAACTCTGAACACCTGCAACAGATTCCTAAGGCTTTTAAAAAATGCCCAGCCTGGTTCATTACTCAAAACCGCAATCATGGGTAAGACTGCCGACCTGACTGCTGTCCAGAAGGCCATCATTGACACCCTCAAGCAAGAGGGTAAGACACAGAAAGAAATTTCTGAACGAATAGGCTGTTCCCAGAGTACTGTATCAAGGCACCTCAGTGGGAAGGAAAAAGTGTGGCAGAAAACGCTGCACAACGAGAAGAGGTGACCAGGCCCTGAGGAAGATTGTGGAGAAGGACCGATGCCAGACCTTGGGGGACCTGCAGAAGCAGTGGACTGAGTCTGGAGTAGAAACATCCAGAGCGTGTGCAGGCGTGTGCAGGAAATGAGCTACAGGTTGCAAATGTTGCATGTCATTCGGAAATCAAGGTGCCAGAGTCTGGAGGAAGACTGGAGAGAGGGAAATGCCAAAATGCCTGAAGTCCAGTGTCAAGTACCCACAGTCAGTGATGGTCTGGGGTGCCATGTCAGCTGCTGGTGTTGGTCCACTGTGTTTTATCAAGGGCAGGGTCAATGCAGCTAGCTATCAGGAGATTTTGGAGCACTTCATGCTTCCATCTGCTGAAAAGCTTTATGGAGATGAAGATTTCATTTTTGAGCACGACCTGGCACCTGCTCACAGTGCCAAAACCACTGGTAAATGGTTTACTGACCATGGTATTACTGTGCTCAATTGGCCTGCCAACTCTCCTGACCTGAACCCCATAGAGAATCTGTGGGATATTGTGAAGAGAAAGTTGAGAGACACAAGACCCAACACTCTGAATGAGCTTAAGGCCGCTATCGAAGCATCCTGGGCCTCCATAACACCTCAGCAGTGCCACAGGCTGATTGCCTCCATGCCACGCCGCATTGAAGCAGTCATTTCTGCAAAAGGATTCCCGACCAAGTATTGAGTGCATAACTGAACATAATTATTTGAAGGTTGACTTCTTTTGTATTAAGAACACTTTTCTTTTATTGGTCGGATGAAATATGGACCTGTATTATAACTTTTGGTTTTGCAGATGCATTAAATTTCAAACAGACTCTACATTAATTAATGTTTTTTCATACATAGACTTTACCACCTCATTTGATGATGTGACCAATAATTGATATTACAGGTCCTTCCCAAAAAATTTGCATATTGTGATAAAGTTCATTATTTTCTGTAATGTACTGATAAACATTAGACTTTCATATATTTTAGATTCATTACACACAACTGAAGTAGTTCAAGCCTTTAATTGTTTTAATATTGATGATTGTGGCATACAGCTCATTAGTGCCCCTAGAACATTATCTGAGCAAACACTATTAAAAATGTGGTATTAAATAGGGATAAAAATTGGAGACATTTTAATAATATTTATTTTTAGATATTTCAAAGATATAAACCTTTTTTTTTCCCAAGCAGATGTAACGGGGTGCTATGTGTGGGCTTTTAGAAAGGCAGAGGTGATCATGTTGAAAAAAAGGTCTTTTAATAAAGGAAAAACCGGACATAAATAGACATCTACATAATGGAACTAAGGAAGAGCAAGAGAGACTAAAGGCTAAGCAAAACAGGGGCTAAACTAAACAAAGAACATAACTAAACAATCACAAAACTAAACTAGGGTTAGGCGAGACAAGCTAGGCTAACCACAGGCTAGACAAGCTAGGCTAGACAAGCTAGGCTAGACAAGAGCTAAACAGGACTATGATCTACACAAGGTTAGGGGATAAACAAAACTAAGATATAAACAAGATTAGGATTTAAACAAGACTAGGAATTAACACAGCCTAGGAGATAACATTGAAGAGACTAGAAACAAAACATAACAGTACCTACACCAAACCAAGAACAGGACAAAGCCAGGAGAAATGGCATGACACCGAGAAAGAGGGAACATCAACACCCACTTAACATAAACAGATGCCAGACAATGAGCCACGGAACAAAAGACTATTTATTATTGAGCTAATTAGCTAGCCTCGGTTCAGATGTGCTCCCATCACGTGGCTGAGGTGCACTCTGGGAACTGAAGTCCAAAACTAAAGGAAAACACAGTCGAAAACAAAATGGAGTCCGGGAGCATGGCGCCCTCTGGTGTTCAACCGTGACATTACCCGTCCTCCAAAGGCGCTACACCAGAGCACCAAAATGGTGGTCCAGGGCACCCTCCCGAAGGTCTGGTGTCGGCCCTCCCGACAGAGAGGCTGCAGCAAATGTTCCCTGGGCAGGGTGGCAGGGCGGGTATTGGCGCTGAGTCGTTGCCGAGTCTGGTCGGCGGAGCGAGGAGCACAGGCGCTGAGTCGTCGCCGAGTCCGGTTGGTGGAGCAAGTAGCTGAGTCGTCGCCGAGTCCGGGTGGCGGAGCAAGGAGCACAGGAGCTGGGTCGTCGCCGAGTCCGGGCGGCGGAGCGAGGAGCACTGGAGCGGGGTCGTCGCCGAAGCCAGGCGGAGGGTCGAGCAGCACGATGTCGTCGTTGAGGAAACAGGGCAATGGAGAATGCAGCACGACATCCTCGAGGTCGAGCGGCAGAGGCAGCAGCATGATGTCCTCGAGGTCGACGAAGCTGGGCAGAGGCGGGAGTTCGTCGCCGTCGATGTAGGGCAGCGGCTCGCCATCGCCGAGGTCGGCGAAGCAGGGCAGAGCCGGGAAGCACGAGGTCGTCGAGGCCTGGCAGAGTCAGATCTGGTTCCTGCCTTTTGGGGTTCTCAGAGCCCTCCACTGGGCTCTCTGGGAGTTCGGAGCCCTCCACTGGGCTCTCTGGAACAACTGGGTCCGCAGCGGGGCTCACTGGAGGTTCTGGGCCTCCACTGAGGCTGACTGGGAGTTCTGGGCCTCCACTGTCAAGCTGAACGAGCTGGTCCTGGAGCCGTGCTCCCAACTTCAGCAGGGTTTGCATGCGCTCATGATCGTTGCTTGCCTGGCATGCATTGACCTGCTGGATGAGCTCTCCAGCCAGCTGTTGGAGCACTCGCCTCTGCTGCTGGTGCTCCACGCCGTGCCCCATCTGCTGACACACCGACTGGGGTTTTTCCTTACCCCTGGCTCCGTTGGATGGCAAGCCGACTACCCATGAGGTCAGCTTGCCCCGACGTCATGATCATAGCCCCCCCCCCCCAAAATTATCCAGGGAAGGCCACTCTGATATACTACTTTTGCAGTTTGGCATTCTGTAACAGGGTGCTATGTGTGGGCTTTTAGAAAGGTATATATGCAGAGGTGAGCATGTTGAAAAAGGTTTTTTAATGAAGGAAAAACCGGACATAAATAGACATCTACATAAAGGAACTAAGGAAGAGCAACACAGGGCTAAGCAGGCTAAAGGCTAAGCAAAACAGGGGCTAAACTAAACAAAGAACATAACTAAACAATCAAAAAACTAAACTAGAGTTAGGCAAGACAAGCTAGGCTAACCACAGGCTAGACTAACCAAGAGCTAAACAAGTTAGTCTAAACAGGAGCTACACAAGCTAGGCTAGACAAGAGCTAAACAAGCTAAACTAAACAAGAGCTAAACAGGACTAGGATCTACACAAGGTTAGGGGATAAAAAAAACTAAGATATAAACAAGATTAGGATTTACATTTGGGCATTTGGCAGACGCTCTTATCCAGAGCGACTTACATTTTAATCTCATTACACATCTGAGCAGTTGAGGGTTAAGGGCCTTGCTCAAGGGCCCAACAGTGGCAACTTGGTGGTTGTGGGGTTTGAACCTGGGATCTTCCGAACCGTAATCCAATGCCTTAACCACTGAGCTACCCCTGGCCCACAAACAAGATTTAAACAAGACTAGGAATTAACACAGGCTAGGAGATAACATAGAACAGACTAGAAACAAAACATAACAGTACATACACCAAACAAAGAACAGGACAAAACCAGGAGCTAGGGGAAATGGCATGACACTGAAAACGCGGGAACATCAACACCCACTTAATATAAACAGATGCCAGACAATAAGCCACGGAACAAAAGACTATATATAATTGAGCTAATTAGCTAACCTCGGTTCAGGGGTGCTCCCATCACCTGACCGAGGTGCAGTCTGGGAACTGAAGTCCAAAACTAAAGGAAAACACAATCGAAAACAAAATGGCGTCTGGGCATGGCGCCCTCTGGTGTTAAACCGTGACAGCAGACTTTATATTTAAACTTTATGCAATCTATGTTTTAGATATTGTAACAGGATAATGAAACAGTAGTAGCAATGACAACACACAGTTTTACAACTATGGCTCATGTTCTCAAAACACACAACCCAAGGGTCATAAACAACATGCAAATCATTACTTAAATGTTTCTTAAAAGAAAACTCCTAATTTAAAATACATGAGCAAAATAAAATCAAAGCAAAAAATTGATCTTTTCTTTCTAAGAAGTTAATTAATTCTTTCTCTTATTTGCTTTTTGTTGCGGGCTGTGGGGTGGAATTTCCTAGCAACAGCATCGGAAATTGCTTGACGCAGATTGAAGGGCAGTGCGTTTTTCCCCTGGAACCATCATAGTTCACCGAACCTGCCCAGTTCTGGTAAGTGTTGAGTGGAATCAACCTTTTAAACAAACCAACAGCAAATCGATCTGCCCTTGGTCTGCCATCTGATTCTGTTGAATCCAGATATAGTTGTTTCTCTAACTCGATGGTCACGTGATTTAAAGTTACATCAGGAATGATCACTCCATGTATGAGAGACCGGAACAGGATGATGAGAATGCGAAGCGTTTCTTGGTGAACAGAATGATGAAATGCTGAATGTTCAATATTCGAAGTCTTTCGGGCTTTTTATAATAATAATCATCATGCTTTTTCACAGTTTTTGTGTTGAATAATTATTTTATCCATTATTTGACCACCGCTGGAAATAATAGCTGGAACGTAATTGTGAATTTATCACTGAAATAAAGCTGTTCATCGGTGTGCGTGAACCCGAGGCTCACACTTTCACTTTACAAAAGGCAGCGTTTTTACCAGAAGGCTTATAAACGTGTGCGATTTATCGATAAAAATACAGTCATACTCCACCAGAAAGTCATCGCCTCTCGCAATAATGCAGATCAAACATAATACACCTGTCCATAAATAAAAAGGAATATTTAAGCATGTACGCAAAATGTATTCCACTTAAACATTACAGATTAAAACAAGGAAAGTACAGTAGAGGTGCTGATCTTCAGTTCATTGTGATGCGGACAAAAGGTCTAGGAAGGAAACAGGTTTCTTATTTTACAAAATCTGAGTATATTCAGATTTTATTTATTTATTAAATGTTTATTTATTTTTATGTTTTGCCGGCGAAATGAATTTTAGACAGTCTGCTCGGTCTTGTTAATTCATTTTAAACCCCACAATTCTGCGAATTCCCCCATCAACGAAACTTCACAGCTATTGTGAATGAAATGTGAGAAGTTGGATAACAGTAACTGGTGGTCTGGGTATCACCTCGGAGTGCGCTGTCTCATTGTATTCAGCAAGTAGACTAAAACTATATCATGCTTGCTTCAGCATTGGAAACAATATTGTATTAGGCTAACTTTATTAAATATTATACACTTTTGTATTCTTTGTTGTACGTCGTTTTTAAATTTGAGCAGAAAATAAAAGTGGGCTGGAGGACACATTATTTTTCATATAACTTAAACAGCTGAATTAAGTTAAATATACGTGATAAATAAATAATTGCGTTTGATTTACATTTGAGCACTCATGTGTAAATAGCTTTTTCATTACATATACTACCATATCATATATTCGTGTCTAATACTGTTTTATTCATATTTTATAACATTGCATGCAGTTTGTAATCTAACTTTTATAATGCAACCTACATATCTACAGTATAAGCATATTTAACTACTTCAGCAGTGAATGACATATTTGGTCTGGCTGAATTTTATTATTTAATTAATTATCTTATTATAAATATGATTCTTACTTTCTATATTCTTGTCGAGTATAGCCCTTCAGAGCAAGCATTGTGTCAAAAGATTCTGCGTAATCTCTTCTCACCTTTCACACCTAAGAATCATTTAATACCTTTAGCACACAACTGACATGTACAGATTGTTTAATGTTGTTGCAAGAAAAATACATAGTGTTTTCTTTTTAATGAGCCAGGTGTTCACAATTCTTTTGCGCTTTGAGGCGACTTGTTATTTTTTTATCTAAGGGTGACCTTTTACAGTAATGACTTCCAACATCTTAACCAGATTTCAGAGTTCTATGCCTACTGTACCCATTCTCCCTAGTGATGACCTCATTGATCGACTGGAAAAGTCTCTACCCTCGACTTAATGAAAGGATATTGGCAGATGGCGCTGACACTGGAGGCAAAAGAAAAGATTTTGGAATGGGACAATACTCATTATATGTAATGTACACTGTGGTTACTTGCACTGACATGCGCACTCACTTCATGTACATTTGATACTTGATATCAAATATTTCTGTAGATTTAAAAATATATTTTATATTTATTATATACTGTTTATTTATTATGTGCTGAAAAATAACTGTGGACAATTAACATTGTCTGCATGTCCAAAACTGTCAATCACACATGGAGGTTGGGTCAAAATATAAGCTATAAAAGTCTGTGATGGTTTGCAATGTCATGTATTAGATTATGAATGTGTACTGTTATTGTTTATCAGAGACGCCACACAACATTTTTTTAAATAAATTAAAACACTGTATTCATGAACCTGCCAAAGTTTAACCAGTCTGATCTCTGTGTGCATTTCTCCTGTCCAGAGAGGTCTGTATCTCCTGCAGTTTATATCTTACTGTATTTGTGTGCAGCAACTGTGGTTCTTCTAACAGTGTGTGCAAATCTGCTTGTCATCACCTCTCTTTGTCACTTTAAGCATCTTCACACACCAACCAACATGCTGGTGCTCTCTTTGGCAGTATCTGATTTCCTCATCTGTGCTTTAGTGATGCTTCCAGTGTTAATCTGGACAATTGAATCATGCTGGATTTTTGGAAAGGGTTTCTGCATTTTCTTTTCTTTGATTAGTGGTCTCCTCATGAACGTTTCCATCTATAATATCGCTCTGATTGCTGTAGATCGGTATTTGGCTCTCTCAAGCCCATTTCTCTACAGAAACAAAATCTCTATGAGGACTACATGCACTGTAGTTTATTCAAATTGGTGTGTGTGTCTGACATATATTACAGCAGTCTGTTATTTTAATGGGAGTTTCACAAACTCTGTATTTTGTCCTGGACAGTGTTTTCTTGCTCTGACTCCAATTTGGACTGTACTAAATCTTGTATATTCATTTATTTTTCCCTTTTCTGTCATAATCATATTGTATACTCTCGTTTTTGTGATTGCTAAGAAACATGCCACTGCTATCAGAGAGCTTAATATTCACACACAGACTAAAACACAGAAAATCACCTCAATGAAATCTGAGAGAAAAGCAGCTAAAGTCCTTGGCATTTTAGTGTCTGTTTTTCTGATGTGTTTACTTCCATTTTTTATTTACAGTTTATTAGGCGATATTATCAAACCACAATTAGAAACTATTCATAAACTCATGATTGTTTTCAATCTTAACTCTACCGTGAATCCATTCATTTATGCTCTATTTTACCCATGGTTTAGACGGTGTATTAAATTAATTATAACTCTGCGCATATTCCAGACTGACTCTGCATTAATTAATGTTGTTTCATAAACAGCTTTTTTTCACTCCTTGTCATGATGTGCACAGATATTGGATATTAGGTCCATTTTAAACATAAGTTTGATAAATAAATATGTTATTTAAAAATTATTAAATAATAAATCACACATCATGCCCTATATTGTGCTGTTCAATTTCATAGATGCATTATGTATATATATGTATAAGGTGAATAGACATAAGCTATCTGGCAAAATTACTACATTCTAATTTGTGCCTAAATATGTATGGTTAACATGAATAAATAAACAAACAAACAAAAAGGTAAATTAAAAAAATAATAAAATGTCTAATTAACTGAAATCCCTAGTTTAATGCCTTTATTTAGCTTTTAATATCTATCTATCTATCTATCTATCTATCTATCTATCTATCTATATATATATATATATATATATATATATATATATATATATATACACACACATACACAGGGTGACACAGAATAACGGGAATTTTTGAAATGCGTATTTCTGGCCATTAGCAGGTGGTAGCATTGTGGGTGAGTGATATTTAGCAAGTAAACACTCTGCCATTTTAGTTCTCAGTGGAACGTAAATAAAATTTATTTCTTTTATCACTTCTAGTTTTATTGGATTGTAAAAAAAAGTTCCCATTTTTGTCACCCTGTATTATCTTGATTTAATTTTATTTGTTGCATTTACAGATAGTTGACAATTTGTATGAAAAGTAAATTATTAAAATTATTGACACGATTTTTACTGACAGTATGTACTCATGCTAGACCCCAAATGAGTGCCCCTGGAATATTACCAATGTGGTATTAAATAGGGATAAAAAATTGTGGAGACATGTTAATAATGTATTTATTTTATTTGTTTTTGATATTTCAAAGATATAAACCTTTTTTTTCCAAGCGGACTTTATATATTGTTGTACTTACATTTACCCAAAATGTCTAATTATCTGAAAGCCCTAGTTTAATTCCTTTATTTTGTACATTTAAACTTTATGCAATCTATGAGACCATCACCACATGCAGTATCCAGGGGCCAGGGGTAGCTCAGCATTGGACTACGCCTCAGAAGATCGCAGGTTCACACCCCACAACCACCAAGTTGCCATTGTTGGGCCCTTGAGCAAGGCCCTTAACCCTCAACTGTTCAGATGTATAATGAGAGAAAAATGTAACTCGCTCTGGATAAGAGCGTCTGCCAAATGCCTAAATGTAAATGTATCCAGAATCCATGTATTCAAATTCAAATATTATTTGTCACATACACAGTCATACACAGTACGATATGCAGTGAAATGCTTACACGACTGCCAGTGACCTTATAAAGAAAATAAAAGCTTGTACGTAAAATAAATATCAATAAAAAGAAATACTTAAGAAATAAATTTAACTAGTAAAATAAACTGTACAAATAAGGGCATAATAAAATATTGCAAAATATAGAGGGGGAAAGTACAGTATATATTTAAAATTTAAAGTGACAGTGGTTGTGCAAATATGCATGAAAGGTGACTAATGAAAGTGACATGTGCAATGGTCCAGATGTATAAATATTTAGTGCAAGTGTGTATGAATGTGTCCATGATAGTCCAGTCAATGTCAATGTTGTGCGCTTAAAAAGATGTTATTAGTCCTGTGTGGTGTTATGATTGATGATTGAGAGACCTTATCGCCTGCGGGAAGAAGCTCCTCCTCAGCCTCTCTGTGTTGGCACTCAGGGAGCGGAATCGCTTCCCGGACCGCAACAGAGAGAACAGTCCATTACTGGGGTGTCTGAGGTCCTTCATGATCTTCCTGGCCGTGGTCCAGCACCGCTTGCTGTAGATCGAGTGCAGGTCAGGGAGCTCAGTGCGGATGATGCGCTCGGCTGATCGCACCACCCTCTGTAGAGCTCGTCTGTCCTGCATGGTGCTATTCCTGAACCAAGTTGTGATGTTTCCCGTCAGGATGCTCTCTATGGTGCAGGAGTAGAAATTCCTGAGCACCTTAGAGGGCAGTCTAAAGTCTCTCAAGCATCTGAGGTGGTACAGACGCTGCCGGGCCTTTTTCACCATGGTGTTGATGTGACAGGACCATGACAGGTCCTGAGTGATGTGAACACCAAGGTATCTGAAGCTGTCCACTCTCTCCACTGGGCTCCTGTTGATGACGGTGGTCTGGTAGTTCCTCTCCTGCTTTGTACTAAAGTCCACTGTCAGCTCCTTTGTCTTGCTGACGTTCAGGAGGAGATTGTTCCTCTGGCACCAGTTCTCCAGATTTCCAATTTCCTCTAGGTACGCCGACTCATCATTGTTGGTGATCAGTCCAAGCACGACAGTGTTGTCAGCAAACTTGATGATGGTGGTGGAGTTGGTAGTGGCCACGCAGTCGTGGGTGTACAAAGAGTACAGCAGGGGGCTCAGAACACAACCCTGGGGGACTCCTGACTGTGCTGACTGCAGATGTTTGAGTACTGCTGAGAACCCAAGGGGAGAAGATGACCCATAAAAGAGTAAGGACCAAAGAGCTAAACTGTCCAGATAATCCACAATGATTTCCAGGAAAACAGAAACACAGTGCATGTGCCAGGACATTAGGGCATCACCACTGGACAATGAATGTGCCTGTCACTCTTCTGTACTTCAAAAAGATGCAAAAGCTGCACTACTTGAGAAACGTATGAGAAGAGTGTTTGTGCTCTCTGAAAATGCCTTCAAAATCTGACTGAATGTTGTCTGGATTTTGAATAAATCGTTCTTCTGAATGACGTTAAAGATTTGTTCAAAAAGAACAAATCGTCCATGAACGACCCATCACTAGTGTTAATCAAGGTCAAAAGAGACAGGCAGTTTCAGTAACAGCTGTCCGGCAGCAAGAGAGATGAACTCTGGAAGCACGATCTATGTTCAAAGTTGATAAACAGGTAAGGTCCAACACAGTCAAATTCAAATGAGAGACATCCAGAGGGTGAAAAAATATAAACGAAATCCAAAGAGGCACTCATGTAAGATACTTCGGCACTGAATGGAGATCTAAGCATTGACTATGAATTAAAACAATTAAGTGTTTAACAGTTAAGGAGGGCTGTTTCAATACTCTTTAAGTTATAGTTTGGCTTCAGGGTTGAACTTATGCTTATATACGAGTGTTATCATTTAACATTCAACTTATGAAAACTGCATTTAGTAAATTCAGACAGTGGCTAATGCTAACATACTGTAGTTCAATGGTGAACATTTGCACAGGCAGTTTATTTACATTCCAGAATTTCCAAAATAATATTTTACACACTCTGTTGGTACATGGGCTCATCAATATATTTAATTTTTACCACAATTACGTAGATATTTTGTAAAGTTCATTTATCTTCTTCTTTTTTTTTTTTTTTACTAAATTCTCCTGTTCTTGGTGCTGTAGTACCTGCGGGCCTGCATGACTGTACAACAGCTTTAGGATGATGCATTTGCAAAATGTCTGACACTTTGGGGGAAACAAAGCCTTAAATTGTTCCATCTTTTATAGTTTTAAAAATGGATACTTTAATATAAAAAAACTGATAGAGACTGATAAGCAGCTCATGTTGTCCAGGTATTTTACTGACCTTTAAGCAAAATACAATATGTATTAACCTATTTTATATAAATAACTGTTTTAACTTTGAATAGTTTTGGAAGAATATTTTTTAAGCCATGTTCATGTTTTTAATTGTAAGATAATTGTTTGGGCTATTAAAAATAGTAATAATAATACATTATTATAAATATATACAATCAAACATTCACTTGAACCACTACTTCAATGCGCTAAAATGGAAGACAACCTCTTTTTAAATAGTCAAAGAGTTGGGGTATTATTATTATTATTATTATTATTGGTCATAGAAACAAACAAAAACAACAATTAAACACTTGATCATACGCATCTGTGTTTGTGCTTATGTGACCCAGAATAATTTTTTCTCAGTATAGATAAATACTTTGAGCTTTAAGAACTACATCAGAAGAGCAAAGATAAGCTTAGGAGGAGTTTAAGATGAGAAACCTCAATGGAGAATCTACTGACTATGACATAGTACTAATTGCTCTGTGTTTTCATGGGGTTCTTTTGACTTCTTTAGACTTGTCTGTTTGCAAATGTGTTTGTGGTAAAGTGAACTGAGAAATGAAGGGATGCACACAGACATACCTCTTCATTCACAAACATACACTCACCTTCGGCACTTTAACCGTCATCTTGTAAGTAGTTGATTAAACCTATGAACACAGCAGTTCAGAAGCATTACTAAACATAAGCACCTGGTCTGTTTTTGAACTTAACTGAAACACATCATTCATTCATTCATCTTCTATACCGCTTTATCCTGTATTTAGGGTAGCGGGGACCTGGATCCTATCCCAGGAGACTCAGGGCACGAGGCAGGGTACACCCTGGACAGCGTGCCAATCCATCGCAGAGCACACACACACACACACACACACTCATTCACACACTATGGTCAATTTTGGAACGCCAATTAGCCTAATCTCCATGTCTTTGGACTGTGGGAAGAAACCGGAGTACCCGGAGGAAACCCACCAAGCACGGGGAGAACATGCAAACTCCATGCACACAGAGACGGGAATCGAGTCTGGCCGGGTATCAAACCCGGACCCTGGAGGTGCAAGGTGACAGCGCTAACCTGAAACACATCAATATGCTAATAATTTACACCTTGATAATTCTTGAAAGGTTCGACCCTTTTTGCACTAGTGGCACCACAGATACATGGACACAAGGGAAGTGGCAGAAAAAAAGGGTAATTTTATTTAGGCAAAATGGGGTAGGAAAGGGTTAAAGGAGGGAGGAAGGAAAAAATGGGAGGAAAAGAGTGAAGGAGTGCACATGCATGGTGGGTGGCCAGGCATGTGGGGACACGGCTGGCGGAAGGCGGCTGTGGCAGAGTGGAGGAAGTGCTTCAGGATGGAGCATGCAGAGAAAGTGCTTCTGCACACTCCAATGATCACAACCTCTCCCGCTGTCATGTGGCAAGACCGACCCCTCCCAGCTCACTCTAGGCCCCGTTCACAGGGCTTTCCCAGCTGGAAGAAAGGGACTTAATGCAGTCCTCCTGGCGGCCTTTTCCTCTTCTGCTTGGTTTGAAGTTTCACTCACACAACAGAAGTCCGATCTCTTTGTCTCTTGTAGTTTATTTTGTCAGCATCAAAGAATCAACACTTCATACAGTCGTCTTGAGTAAATCCACTGTGATTACAGACACCAGTTTCTGTATCTTATAAATTTATTTTACACTTTTGTTGTATATCTGCTTACGGGTAGCCTACGGTCAAAAGCTTATGTTTCCGTAGCCTTCCGCATCTAAACTGACTTTTCTATCATGCGATAGTCATACAAATACATGTAATAGTGGAATGATATCACAGACCAACTTACGATTGTTAAAATGGATGCATAACTTAGAAATTTAAAGCTTATGGCTTATGTAACAAACTTACTGCTTAATGCTTTACTAATGAATAGAACAAGGTAGAATAAATGAAATAACAACAAATAAAATAAAATAAACACAACAACAAATTCTGCAGATGCATCTTACATAACAAATGTGATAAGGCTCTTACCGTAAGATATGCAGTGAAATGCTTATACGACCGCCCATGACCTTAAAAATAAGATGTAGTGTTTTCCTAAACCATGGATAGAAAAGGCCATATATGATAGGGTTCAATGTAGAATTGATATAAGTCAACCAGTTAAATAGTTCGGGAAGAATTCCAGTTGTCGTATTGTGTGAGAAAGTATCAATAAGAGATGTAATGTAATATGGCATCCAGCGTGCTTTAATGCTCCAACAACAATCCCAAGAGTATTTGCTGCTTTTTTCTCATGTTTCACTTTTTGTGATATCTTTGTTGATGATGTAATGTCAGATCTGCTCTCTTTTGTTACCTCAATTGCACCTTCTTGCATGCCTGTCTGAAACTAAAAATATCTGAGTATAGAGACCAATCATAACACACGCTGGCACAATGAAAAGAGACATGTACATAAAGAAGAACATGCTTCACTGATCAAAACTAAATTTCCAAATCAGTTTACAGACACAATCTATTCTCCTATGTTCATTTTGGCTTTTAAACAAATGGAACTGAAAGCATACACTGTAGCCAGAATCCTGCTCAGAGCTGCCATAAGCCGAGCAACAGGTAGAGTTATTCTTGAAGGGTAGTGAAGTGCATAGCACACAGCTTGATGTCGATCTGCAGCAATAGAAATCAAGTGAAAAATTGATGCACCAGTGAACAGAAAGTCAAAAGTAGAATGCCAATAGCAGAATTAATCTCCAAAGTACCAGCATCCATCAACACACCTGACCATGCTGAAAGGCATAATTGTGATTCCCAGAAGCAGATCTACAGTGGTTACTCAATCGGAATGGTTATTACTGTCGCCCATTTTTCAAGAGAATTTTCAAGCCCCACTCATCAAACAAAATTATAATGAAATCGGCCAAGTTTACTATTTATTTAAATATAAATTTCTAAACCAATAAGATCAAATAACACCAAGTTATTATTATAACAGGCTTACTTCGTCACTTATCTAGAGCTTACTTTCAAAGAAGTCAAGTGGCTTATTAACGTGACTGGGGTGCATTGTCTCTAAGTGCCCGCTTGGTGTAGCGGTTAGAGCGCTCGGCCAGACATCTACAAATTGCCGGTTCGAATCCTGAGTGATGTTCTAAAATTGTTTTATTTTAAAACTAAATAAAATGCTTTAAGGCTATGTAGACTTATATAGTTTTATTATATATTTTTTGCACATTAATCTGAGTCCTCATCTGTTAGATCTGTTTAGTTTTTTTTTTTTCCTGCCGGCACGAATACGTGGCTCCATCCCTTTCCGGTGTCCGGGGGCGTGGCCTAGTATGTAAATTACCCGGACTGATTTCCGTGTGATTGGCGTGTGGGCGTGTCCTGCCTCGGGTCATTAACATATAAGTGAGACAGAAATTCTGTGCCTCTCCTTGGTTTCATACAGATTACATAAACTGAGAATATTTGTTTTCAATGTGACTTGCATCATTTAAAAGTAGACACTTTAAGCTTTCTATAGATATATTTCTCATTTCAGTTAATTTTAGTGACGTGTTTCAAAAAGATTTTCACAGAGACTGAGGTTTCATATATGTGCATATATCCTCATATACTGTATGTGGGCAATTAGGATTAGTTTTTTGCATTTTTTTTTTGTTAGTTCTTAGTTATTGCCTTGATAATAGAAAATATGAGCTCGGCATCATGTATGACAGTTGCCAAAGTGTGATATGAGCTAAAATGACCAGATCCTGCCATAGGAGACATATCTTGTATGTACATATAGGGCTTATATGTCGATGTAAAGAAGCAATACAGGAGACCTATATGGCCTGTATATGCACATATATGCACCTCAATGTTGCCTACATGTGGCATATATACGCATATATGCAGCATATATATTTTCATATATATGCATATATACTGCATATAGGTTTCATATATGCGCATATATCCTCATATAGGTTCTTTCCATGTGGGGCACGCACACTGCTCTGGGTCAGACACAGACAACGGGAAACAGGAACTAAGCTCTCAAACAAATGCTTCCCAACAGAATACTGTAGGTCGCATCGCCAAAATTCTTTCACCGTGAGTGGCAGGGACTTCCAGACTACAACATATTGAATTCTCATGCCTGTAGAGTGTATTATAATGACGTGGCGACAGTGTAAAAACACCCTCCGATGTTAAATGCGAGCGCAAAATTGAGTACAGTACTTTTGAACGGCAAACAGGAATTAAGCTCTCAAGTGAGTAAACTAGACAGCAAGGTAAATACACAAAACTTACCGTCAATTATATAAACATACCGTATATATATATATATATATATATATATATATATATATTTTTTTTTTTTTTTTTTAAACCTGTTTTTAAAACCTGTTTTAAACACATACACACATGCATACACATTTTATAGAAATGCACTTAGTTAATTTAATTTGCCTTACATTGTTGAATGAGGATGGGTTCCAAAACCAAAAATCAACATTGATTCAATGTTTGTCTTTTCAACACAGAAAAGCATTGAATTATCAACATTGATTCAACATTATTTAGCATTGAATAATCAACCTCAACCAAAATGATGATTCTGATGAAATTTCAACATTGAATCAATGTCACCTTGCTATCTGGGATTCCTCAGACTTTCAGTCAGGGGCGGACTGGGACCAAAAAGTGGCCCTGGACTTTCTGGCCCACAGCAGCCCACATCATAATACACTGGCTCATTAATGTAGAGATATATTTTAACACCAGTTACTAGTATAAAAAAATAACACAATACGGAAATCAATGCTATTTAAACATATTATTTGAAGTATCACTGAACATATATTGGGTCATATTAGTGAAACAAAGAAACAATGGAAAGAACATCAAGACAAACTACTTATAAATCTATAAAGACAATATTTTAAAAAGAATGGCAATAAAACTGAACAGGTAAGCTGAAATAAAATCAGTAGCAGCATTATTTTTTAATTAATATTGTCTACCATAATAATTACTAGCAGGAGGTAATGCTGCTACTAATTTTATTCCAGCTTACCTGTTCAGTTTGATTGTGATTCTTTTCACTTGGCTCTGGTAGATCAGGGGAGACGTGTTGGTCATCATCAGCAGGCACTGGTTCATCATCACTGACCTGCTGCACTTACAGTTTACACTGATGACTGGTAGATCTTACACTGCATCACGATGATACCCCCTGCCAAATGTTCATGATATCTCACAAACAAAAAGGCAAATTTGTCTTTTCCTCATAAAGTGTTCAGGTCAAATTCCACCCATACAAGTGTGACAAATATGCAAAGAAAAAAATCAGGAAGCGGCAAATACTTTTCCATGGCACTGCACATGTAGTCAGATTGTTCCACTAGGATGAAACTGTGCCAGGTGGAGTTAAAGAACTTTTAAAATCACACTAACTTTACACTGATCTGAATAACTTTGAATAATGAACTTATTGTTCTTTCCTTTCCTTTCCTTTTTTTTTTACAAATATGACCCAATATATGTTCAGTGATACTTTTTATTTACATTTTTGTTTGTTATATTTCTATACTAGTATGTGGTTTAAAAAAATTAATCTCCACTTTAATGAGCCAGTGTATTCTTCTTCCTCCTTTTAAAAGGCAGAATCTGTTCATTTGAAGCATTTCCCTGCATTTACCTCTAAAGCTTTTTCTTATTTTCGTGTACTTTTCAGCTCCACCTTTTCTTCTTCCTCCATTTCATTCATTGAAATTATTAATTTGCTCAAACAACTTCGCTGCATGGAGAAAGGATCAATATCTCTCCCTCTGTAAATTAAAAGGAAAGGTGTTTAGTTAATATAGAGGGAGCAAAACATCCTCATGCGCAGTAACAAACACAGTTAGCTTCTCCGCTTTGTTTTTAATGTTGCTTGCGGCAGCGTAACAGCCCGTTAATTCATGTACTGATGAGATGGACAAACTGCTCGATGTCCGTTCTTTATTTTGCTGCATTGTCAGGTTATAGTACAAACTTTCGGGTAGATCCTGCTATTAAATCAAAAGAATACAAAACTCAGACTCTATATCCCAGCTTACATCTCGCATTCAACTTCACACACACACACACACACACACCGGACCTCATTGCCCACAATGCATCTCCCGCACTGGACTACACTCCCATAAACAGCTGTCGTAAATCAACCCCTCTCTCTCCTGCAACAACACGCTCTTTGTCGGCGGCGCCCGCGCACACCTCCATATGATTAGGAAAGAGATGCAGTATTATGGTTTCCGTCATTTTTTATATATTTGTGTACTGACTGGGCCGGACCACACTGGCCAGCGGCCCACCGGGAAAACTCTCTGTACTCCAGATGGCCAGCCCGCCCCTGCGTTTCAGTGATTTAAATTTGTGTAATTTTAATCTTCCGGATTCTAGATTCTAAAGTTGACATTGTTACCTTTTTTAATCCTTGGAATGGAAGAAATTGAGATTTTCCTTATGATAGCATGAATTGCATTGTTTTTAATCTGTAAAATGTTAACAGTATTCCTTGGTATTTTTATTAAAAAAAAAAACATCATGCCTGGTATAGGTTTAATATTCAGTGCGCACCGTTTGTACATCTGTTATTTTACAACTATATAAGAACACTCAGAAATACCTTTTATTTGGGGTTAAGTGACTGATGTGCCTAACATCTTTCAGCTGAGCCTCATTTCACTGAATAATCCACCACTTTACATCAGTATAATGACACACACACACACACACACACACAGCAGCAGCAGACCGTCGTCACTCCCCTAAATTTAAAGAAAACAAACTGGTTGCGTGCGAGTTTGCTGTTTTTCCTATAGTATGCTGAAGCAAAATCAAAATAAAACATTTTATTTTGTTTTATTTTTATTTTGCTATAATTCAAATAAAAAAATTGAAAACAGTATCACGCAGGGATCGAACCCGGGTCCCCCAGGTGAAAGACTTACCCGCTGCACCACTCATACACTTAGAGACAACGCACCCCAGACTGTAAATAGCACCCCTCTCCATTCCTCCATACTGTTCTTTACAGATTTTCCTTATCATAACATGCGTTAGATAGTTTTTTTTATCACTCTATACACAATACTTTGCTATTTTTATAGATGTTGAGCATCGTGAGCAAGCCCGAGATCATATTAACATTAATTATCTCCAGCCGGCATGAATAGGCGGCTCACGAGTAACGTGAGTTGGGCGCACACCCATCGATTTGACTATCGTTACTCGCTCACTCCGTAGGCTCCCTGAATAGGCGGGAAAGGGATGGAGCCGTGTATTCGTGCCGGCTGGCGATAATTAACGTTAATATGATCTCGGGCTTGCTCCACATTATAAAAGCAAGGCACTACTAGCAAACCCACCTGAAGGGGAATATGCCTAACTAGTGAGCGAGGAGCAATATTGATTTGGGCGCACGCCGTGACAGGCTGAAAAAAAAATAAATAAACAGATCTAACAGATGAGGACTCAGATTAATGTGCAAAAAATATATAATAAAACTATATACAGTGGTGTGAAAAACTATTTGCCCCCTTCCTGATTTCTTATTCTTTTGCATGTTTGTCACACAAAATGTTTCTGATCATCAAAATCCGTTAACTATTAGTCAAAGATAACACAATTGAACACAAAATGCAGTTTTTAAATTAAGGTTTACGTTATTAAGGGAGAAAAAGAACTCCAAATCTACATGGCCCTGTGTGAAAAAGTGATTGCCCCCCTTGTTAAAATATAACTTAACTGTGGTTTATCACACCTGAGTACAATTTCTGTAGTCATCCCCAGGCCTGATTACTGCCACACCTGTTTCAATCAAGAAATCACTTAAATAGGAGCTACCTGACACAGAGAAGTAGACCAAAAGCACCTCAAAAGCTAGACGTCATGCCAAGATCCAAAGAAATTCAGGAACAAATGAGAACAAAAGTAATTGAGATCTATCAGCCTGGTAAAGGTTATAAAGCCATTTCTAAAGCTTTGGGACTCCAGCGAACCACAGTGAGAGCCATTATCCACAAATGGCAAAAAAATAGAACAGTGGTGAACCTTCCCTGGAGTGGCCGGCCGACCAAAATTACCCCAAGAGTGCAGAGACAACTCATCCGAGAGGCCACAAAAGACCCCAGGACAACATCTAAAGAACTGCAGGCCTCACTTGCCTCAATTAAGGTCAGTGTTCACGACTCCACCATAAGAAAGAGACTGAGCAAAAACGGCCTGCATGGCAGATTTCCAAGGCGCAAACCACTTTTAAGCAAAAAGAACATTAAGGCTCCTATTAATTTTGCTAAAAAACATCTCAATGATTGCCAAGACTTTTGTGAAAATACCTTGTGGACCGACGAGACAAAAGTTTAACTTTTTGGAAGGTGCGTGTCCCGTTACATCTGGCGTAAAAGTAACACAGCATTTCAGAAAAAGAACATCATACCAACAGTAAAATATGGTGGTGGTAGTGTGATGGTCTGGGGTTGTTTTGCTGCTTCAGGACCTGGAAGGCTTGCTGTGATAGATGGAACCATGAATTCTACTGTCTACCAAAAAATCCTGAAGGAGAATGTCCGGCCATCTGTTCGTCAACTCAAGCTGAAGCGATCTTGGGTGCTGCATCAGAACAATGACCCAAAACACACCAGCAAATCCACCTCTGAATGGCTGAAGAAAAACAAAATGAAGACTTTGGAGTGGCCTAGTCAAAGTCCTGACCTGAATCCTATTGAGATGTTGTGGCATGACCTTAAAAAGGCGGTTCATGCTAGAAAACCCTCAAATAAAGCTGAATTACAACAATTCTGCAAAGATGAGTGGGCCAAAATTCCTCCAGAGCGCTGTAAAAGACTCGTTGCAAGTTATCGCAAACACTTATTGCTGCTAAGGGTGGCCCAACCAGTTATTAGGTTCAGGGGGCAATTACTTTTTCACACAGGGCCATGTAGGTTTGGATTTTTTTTTTCTCCCTAAATAATAAAACCCCTCATTTCAAAACTGCATTTTGTGTTTACTTGTGTTATCTTTGACTAATAGTTAAATGTGTTTGATGATCAGAAACATTTTGTGTGACAAACATGCAAAAGAATAAGAAATCAGGAGGGGGGCAAATAGTTTTTCACACGACTGTACGTCTGCATAGCCTTTATAAGACTCTACCTTAAGCGCACTTAAAACATTTAATTTAGTTTTATCTTAATTTTGCTATAATTAAAATAAAACAATTTAAAAAAATCATCACTCAGGATTCAAACCGGCGCTTTGTAGATCTCTGGCCGAGCGCTCTAACCGCTACACCAAGCAGGCACTTAGAGACAATGCACCCCAGTCACGTTAATAAGCCACTTGACTTCTTTGAAAGCAAGCTCTAGATAAGTGACGAAGTAAGCCTGTTATAATAATAACTTGGTGTTATTTGATCTTATTGGTTTAGAAATTTATATTTAAATAAAACCCTACACACTTCTTTTCTAATTACATGTGATAAAATCTAAAGGCTCACTGTGTTAATATTTATTGTGCTTAAATTTGATCCTAATAAGATTTTATTTAATTTTAATTCTACATTTGCACTGTAATTTTAGTACTGTGATTATGAATTCGGTCAACTACAGTGTTTCACTTGATGTTATCGGCTACTACGTGTATTACTTAATGGAACGCGTCTCATTAATGCGGCAGAGAATGAACTATGGCATGAGGTGTCAGTCTGTAGTTATATAGCGCCACTCAGTGGTAAAAGCCAGCAAATGCACAAACCCAAATGCTGTCGCCGAGCGCGGCGACGGTAAAAACGAAGCTCCGCTTAGGTGACCACTGTACCAGAGCTATAGACATCACCAAAATGTTTGTAGGTGTGTGAAGCTGTTGTAAATGAGCTATAGAGATGATGACAACTGAATTTCCCAGAAAAACACCAGTATTAAATATATATTTACATTTAGCAGACACTCTCATCCAGAGTGACTTACATTTTTTTTATCTCATTACACATCTGAGCAGTTGATGGTTAAGGGCCTTGCTCAAGGGCCCAAAAGTGGCAACTTGGTGGTTGTGGGGTTTGAACCTGGGATCTTCCGAACTGTAGTCCAATGTCTTAACCAGTGAGCTGCCCCTGACTTGCTCTAGCTGCTACAATCACACAGAGAGTTGCAAAAAGCAGTGGGCCTAAAACTGAACCTTGTGGAACACCAAACTCCACTAGAGAACATGCAGAATAATCACAATTTATGTCTACATACTGGTAATGATCGGTCAAATAGGATCTGAGTCAGGAGAGGGCTGTACCCTTAATTCCTACTACATTTTCTAATCTTTGAAGAAGAATACTATGATCAATAAATACTATGATTTTAACAAAGGCTTCTGTACCAAATATGAAAGATTTTAGACTCAAGTGATCAAATACTTATTTGACACTGTAATTAACAAATGAATTGTTAAAAAATCAAACAATGTGATTTCCGGATTTTTCTTTTTAGATTATGTCTCTCAGTGTGGAAATGCACCAATGCTGAAAATTGTAGACCCCTCTATGATTTCTATTTAAGAAAACTTGCAAAATCACAGAGTGAGCAAATACTTATTGACCTCACTGTATGTGTTACTGTCTCTATTTGTCAACAGAATTCACATTCTCCAATTGGGTGTTTGCCTATTATCTTAAGATTTTGGTTTAGTCCTGTGTGTCCTATTAGTAGCCTAGTTATGATGATTTCCTCTCTTCTGTTTCTGCCCCATACTTTCCCTCTTTTTATCTGTTTTTGAGGTTTATGCATCTGTCTACCTGTTTCTTCCTCATTCAATCATATTTTGATTGCATTTTCTTTAATTATTTTCTAAACTTCTGCTCTGCTTATTGGGATTTTTATTTGGACATTTTTGCTTTTTGCTACTGTGCTGTTACCCATAAGATGGTAATCCTATCTACTTAATTTTGTCAGGCAGGTCCTATTTAAGTGGTTTCTTGATTGCGAACAGGTGTGGCAGTAATCAGGCCTGGGTGTGGCTAGAGAAATTGAACTCAGGTGTGATAAACCAGAGTTATGTTTTAACAGTGGGAGACTTTTTCACACAGGGCTATGTAGTATCCATCAAAAGGATGAGGTAAGCTTTCATTTACAAGCATCTAAATGCTCAAAAGACAATTTTGAAAAGACAATTCAAATTTGATTTCTCACAGGTATCTGATTAATCTAAGGTGTTTCTAACAAAAAAAATGTTGATTTCACACTTACAGTAAATGTATTTTTTTTGAAAACTACAGACTAATTAGACATGTACAAGATTATATTAGTCTGTGTGCTGTCATTCAGATAATCAGCAATATTTTCGATTATGACACAAAGACATCAAGTACATGATGCTTTGGCACAAACCATTTTTATGGATAATAAACATACACATTTCACACCTTTATAAAATATTATTTAGGAGAACATCATTACATATCAAAGATTATACAGTATACCACCCAGTTACCATTTTCTATGGGTAAAAGATAATCATTATTTAACTTGTACAAGCATCAGAAGCTGTACAAGTACAATCTTTTTTTGGAATAAGGCCTTATCTAATGTGAAACACTGGCACGTACACCACAGACAAGTGAAGCGAATCACATTGATTATCTTGTTACAGTGGCACTCATTTACCACAGTTAAGGTCAGTGTGCATGAGTCACGAATAAGGTAGAGACTTGGCAAAAATGGCTGACATGGGAGACTTGATTTGTTAAAGCCATGGCAGACAAAAAGAACACAAAGGCTCATCTCACATTTGCCAAAAAATATCTTGATTATGCCCAAAGGTTTTGGACCAATATTCTGTGGACTGATGAGACAAAAGTTGAACTTTTTGGAAGATGTGAATCCTGTTACATCTGGCATAAAACTAACAGAGCATTTAAAAAAAAAAAAGAACATCATACCTACAGTCAAACATGGTGATGGTAGTGTGATGGGCTGGGACTGCTTTACAGCTTGAGGTTGTTGACAACTTGCCATAATTAATGGATCTATGAAATGCGCTCTACCAAAAAGGCCATTCCTGCTTAATAACTATTTAATTTAGCTGAATTCAAGCAATTTGGCATAGAAGAGTGGGACAAAAGTTCAAACATTTGATTGCAGTTGTTGCTGCCAAGGATGGCACAAACAGTTATTAGGTGTAGGTGCAATTGAGGTTGAGGCCAGGCAAGCTTGGGCAGTTATTCCATTAATCATTTAAATCATCATTATAAAATTGCATTTTGTATTTACTGGGTTATATTTGTGTAATATTATAATTTGATTGATGATCTGAATCATTTAAGTGTGCTAAATATGCAGAAAATATCAGCAAATGCTTTTTCATGGCACTGTATATCAGAATTTAAATAAATGTGATCAATGCCCTTATTTGTTCATGCTTATTTTGCACCATGAACACATTTTTAAGCTGCATAAACGTTTATGTCTGAGGAGTTAGGAGCAAATATCTTTAGTGTAACTATTAGATAAAGTGTTTTTCTGAACCATGGATAGAAAAGGCCATATATTATGGGGTTGAATGTTGAATTAATGTAACCCAACCAGAAAAACACATCATATATGATTGTTGGAATGGTAAAGTTTGAAAGAGGGTCAACTAAAGATATAATCGAATATGGCATCCAGCATAAATTAAATGTACCCACAACAATGCCAAGAGTTTTTGCTGCTTTTTTCTCATGTTTCACCTTTTGTAAAATTTTGTTTGAGGTCACATCAGGTCTGCTTTTTTTTGTGCCCTCCATTTTCGTTGCATGCTTTTCTGAAACCAAAAATATTTGTACATACAAACCAATCATAATACAGAATGGCAAAATAAAAAAAAAAAAAGTACCTATAGAAGCGATTACTGCATTAATCGCGAACAGACAACTTCCAAAACAATCTATGGATGCAATATAATCATCTAAGTTTGCTTCATTTGATTTTATACCAACTGTACTCAAAGCATACACTGTAGCCAAAATCCAACTCAGCGCTGCCATAATACCTGAAACAGGTAATGTTATTCTTGTAGGGTACTGAAGGGGATAGCACACAGCTTGATGTCGATCTGCAGCAATAGATATCAGGTGAAAGATTGATGCAGAAGTGAAGACAAAGTCAAAAAAAGAATGCCAATAGCAGAATTCTTCTCCAAAGTACCAACAGCCATCCAAAGTCCTGACCATGCTGAAAGGCATGACTGTCAATCCCAAAAGTAGATCTACCAGAGCCAGAGACATCACCAAAATGTTTGTAGGTGTGTGAAGTTGTATGAAATGAGCAATGGAGATAATGACCACAGCATTCCCAACAATTGTAATGACTATTGCAAACACCAGTATTGAATAAAAGACAGTTTTAGTTGCCACATTATGAGAAATTGTTACACATGAAACATTTGATTCAGGATAACAATACTCTGTTAAATGTTTTACTTCCAACAAAGATAAATTTTGAGCTTCTACCATCCTTCAATGTACAGTACAGTCAAAAATACGCTCTATTATTTGCAGTCTCTTGTGCAAAATGATTACATCTTTCAAGGAAGGTCAGAATTTATATTGGCTTCCATGTCAAGAGATGAGGCCACCTGAGAGACAGTAGTCCAGCAACAAAAACGTTAGTTCCCCTTTTGATCAACAGGGAAGTGTTTTTTTTTTTTTTTTTTTTGTGCACAAATAAGCATATTGCCAGAATATAATTCCTTGTATTACAGAAGAAAATATTTTCATCAATCATTACTATTTGAAAATAGGAAGTTATTGACTTAACTATGAACATAATTCAAGGAATTACTGGTACAGTGTTGTGGAAAAGCATTTTCCCCTTTACAGATCTTTTTTTGGAATGTTTGTCACACTTTAAGGTTTCAGATCATCAAACAAATTTAAATATTAGTCAAAGATAACACAGCATGCTGGTTTTAAATGAAGGTTTTTATTATTATGGTTAAACAATATCCCAAACTACATAGGCCTGTGTGAAAAAGTGTTTGCCCCCTAATCCTAATAACTGATTGGGCCACCCTTAGCAGCAACAACTGTAATCAAGCATTTTTGATAATTTGCAATGAGTGTTACAGCAGCGTTAAGGAATTTTGGCCCACTCATCTTTGCAGAATTGTTGTAAAAACAAGCCACATTAGAGGGTTTTTCAAGGTCTTTTAAAGGTCATTCCACAGCAGCTCATGTGGATTCAGGTCAGGATTTTGACTAGGTCACTCCAAGTTTTTCTTCAGCCATGCAGAAGTGGACTTGCTGGTGTGCTTTGTATAATTGTCCAGCTGTAGAACCCAGGTTCGCTTCAGCCTGAGGAAACAGACTACCAGATATTCTCCTTCAGGATATTTTGGTACACAGCAGAATTCATGGTTCCATTTGTCACTGCAAGTCTTCCAGATGCCCCCCCCCTACATAATTGCTATCAAATATTATTTTAGAACATAAATTCATAGGTTAATGGTGTAAAAATTACAAATTACATGAGACAATAAAATAAAATATGAAAGCAATATGAAAATAAATATGTTGTATATGGAAAAATATAAATATTTTTTTCAAATACATGTATACTTTTATATTTAAATCAGTTAAATTTTTAATTATAAAAATAATATATTTATTTTTCCCCCCCAATTTTCTCGCCTAATTTCGTCGTGTCCAATTCCTCCCAGTCTCTAGGGGGCTCCCACATTAAGCTCATACCACCACTCAGTCAGGAGGGCCACAGACCGCCCACGTGTTTCCTCCGACCCACGTGACCGGCCATTTTTTTCAAACTGCTTGCTCATGCACCGGTGGGGGCTCTCTCTAGGCCTCCGGTTGTGAGAGGAAAACAGCATCACCCGGGGTTTGAACCAACGATCTCCGGATGTTAGGGAAGGCACTTTACCACTGCGCCACTTGGAGGCTCCATAATTATTTTTATTATATATAAATATTTATTTTCATATTCATGACAAACCCCTGAAAAATAAATATGTTACAAAATAAACATTATACAAGAATTTGTATTAACGGTCTTGAGAGCTGTCTTGTGCCTAGGCTTCATTATAATAGTAATATCATATTTGATAATAATAAACCTATGAATTTATGTTCTAATATAATATTTGATAGCGATTAAAAAAAAAATTTCCCACGTGAGTCAGTCCGCGTCAGTCGTGCTCTTTAACCAATCGGATGTGACCTTCCCATTTCAACCTATCATTACCAACCAAGGGGCGCAGCCTAAATCCTGTTTACATGAAATAAACCAACTTCCGAGCAGGCTTAAGCTTACGGACATGTTGCTATGACAGCAAATGCGAGAAGCGCATCGCAGAACTAAACAATCCAAGATCAGGACAAATCCACGGCAAGCGGGCGGGAGTCTGTGCTAGGCTAAAAACAAACCCTAGCCGGCCGGCTCTCCCGTCCATCATCTTATCCAATGTCTGCTCCCTGGGCAATAAACTGGACTACATCTGACTCTAGCAGGCTACACAGTGTGAGGTTAGAGACTGCTGTGTCTTTGTTTTCACGGAGACATGGCTCAGCGACAGATTACTGGACGCTGCTATTCAGCTAGACGGGCTAGCCTCGTTTCGCGCTGACAGAAATGCAGCTCTGTGCGGTAAGACTTGCGGTGGCGGCTTGTGTGTATATCAATGCAAAATGGTGCAAGAACTTTGTGCTAGTTTCTAGTTATTGCTCATCACTGGTGGAGTTTGTGACTGTTAGATGCAGACCTTTTTATTTACCACGAGAATTGACCATGGTTTTCATTATCAGAGTGTACATTCCACCTAGCGCTAATGCTAAGGAAGCGCTATGGGAACTGCAAAGATGCAAAGATCAGTGAACTGCAAAATACACACACGGATGGACTGAAGCAGGTGAAAACCTGGCCAGCAGGAGCCATCTCTGCTCTTCAGGACTGTTTCGAGAGCACTGACTGGAACATGTTTAGGGAGGCTGTAACTTACGGCAACTTCACTGACTTGGAGGAGCACACATCATCAGTGACCACCTACATCAACAAGTGCACCGATGACGTCAATATCTCCAAGAACATCATCTCACGACCCAACCAGAAACCGTGGATTACTGCGGAAGTGCGTGCACTTCTGAGGACCCGAGACTCTGCCTTCAAAGTGGGAGACAAGGTGGCCCTTAGAAGAGCAAGGGCCGAACTTTCTTGAGAGAGGCGAAGCACGCACATGCCCAGAAAATCCACAACCACTTCACAGACAGCGACGACACACAGGGCATGTGGCAGGGCTTACAAGCCATCACAAACTACAGCTGACCTCACATGCCTGTGACGGTGACGGCTCCCTCCCAGATGCGCTGAACAACTTCTACGCCCGGTTCGACAGGCAGAACGACGTGGTGGCGAGGAAGACCACCCCTCCTCCGAACGATCAGGTGCTGTGTCTCACTACAGCTGAGGTGAGGAAAAAGCTACGCAGAGTCAACCCACGTAAAGCTGCTGGACCAGACAACGTCCCAGGCAGAGTGCTCAGCTGGCAGATGATCTCACCGACATCTTCAAAATCTCTCTGAGCAGCGCCGTGGTTCCAACGTGCTTCAAGGCCATCACCATCGTCCCTGTAGATGCGGACATATTTCACTAGTTTTGATGCGTATCTTTGGTTTGAAGTTTCACTCACACAACAGAAGTCCGATCTCTTTGTCTCTTGTAGTTTATTTTGTCAGCATCAAAGAATCAACACTTCATACAGTCGTCTTGAGTAAATCCACTGTGGTTACGAAACCAGTTGCTGTATCTTATACATTTCTTATGCATATAACAACACTTTTGTTGCATATATCTGCTTACAGGTAGCTTACGGTCAAAAGCTTGTGTTTCCGTAGCCTTCCGCATCTAAACTGAAAATTTCTATCATGCGATAGTCATACAAATACATGTCAAAGTGGAATGTCATCACAGACCAACTTACAAGAGTCAAAATGGATGCTTTACTAACAAATTTAAAGCTTATGGCTTATGTAATAAACTTAATGCTTAATGCTTTACTAATGAAATAGAATAAGCTAAAATAACATGAAATAAAACAAATAAACACAACAACAAATTCATAACAAGTACGATATGGCTCTTACAGTCCCCGTGCCCAAGAAATCTACTGTGTCCTGTCTCAATGACTACCGTCCCGTTGCACTTACACCCACCATCATGAAGTGCTTCGAGCGGCTCATCATGAGACACATCAAGACCCTGCCCCCCTCAATGGACCCACTGCAATTTGCGTACCGTCCTAACCGCTTAACGGACGACGCCATCTCCACTACACTCCATCTTGCACTCACACACTTGGACAAGAAGGACACATACGTTCGAATGCTTTACATAGATTTAAGCTCAGCATTCAACACTATCATCCCCCAACAACTGGATCCTGGACTTTCCGACCGGAAGGCCTCAGTCAGTACGGATCAGGAACTGCACCTCCAGCACCACCACACTGAGCACTGGGGCCCCACAAGGCTGTGTGCTCAGTCCCCTGTTGTTCACACTGCTGACTCACGACTGTGTAGCCACACACAGTTCGAATCACATCATTAAGTTCGCTGATGACATGACTGTGGCGGGTCTCATTAGCAAGAACGACGAGTTAGCGTACAGAGAGGAAGTGCAGAGGCTAACGGACTGGTGTAAAGACAACAACCTGTCTCTGAATGTTGACAAGACAAAGGAGATGGTTGTTGACTTTAGGAGGACACGAGGCGACCATTCTCCACTGAGCATCAACGGCTCCTCTGTGGGAATCATCGAAAGCACCAAATTCCTGGGTGTACACCTAGAGAAGGACCTCAGACCTCAGGACGTCTTCTTGTCAGCGATCAGTCTAATGTGCTTCTTCTGTCACTGCAGTTTCTTATACTGATGTGTGGACACAGGAATATTCCCTTTCAAAAGGTTTAAGGCAATCCCGCACAGAGCTCTAATGACGTCCGCATTACTTTAGACGTTGTAGTCTAATAGGCATAACTTTTAGGACCAGCCAAAACAAAGTCTTTTATTGTATCACCATCCAATTTGTCCGTTATCTGACCTAAATAATTTCCTAGCTCGAGAGGGGTCTCGCCTTCTCTGGTTATATAGATCAGGCTGTCGGTGTCATAATACAGTAAAAGACTCTCTCTTGCAACTCATCCAGATAACCAAAGAGTTTCATTTGACCATAACCTGTTGTAAAGGGTGCAATAAAAACATATGTTTTGTTAGGGGGAGCGATACATCGCTCGCTGTGCTGCCATTGCAACATCGCAACGTTCTCATTTAGAAAGCTAAAGTAGTTTGTAGTAACATTGTAATTAGGGTTGTTCCGATTCCGATATTGGTATCGGAAATGCTACCGATACCACCAAAAAATCTGGCATCGGAATCGGCGAGTATTTGAGTCCATGTACCGATCCGATACCATTTTCCTAAACATAACCTATTCATGCCCGCTAGCTTTGCTAGCTTAGCTTACTTACAGAGTGTCACGGCGTGCGCCTGTGATGGGCATGCGCCCAAATTGATATTGCTCCTCGCTCACTAGTTAGGTGGCCTCCCCCCTCTTTAGGTATGTGAAGGAGCAGGGCCACAGAATCAGGCTACGGCCCATGAGCTATCGCCGCTAATGATCCCGGCGCTATGAATCACAGCGGGGAGTGTAGCTCGGGGTCTGACTGTTGGGAAGCTGGACTTTGCGACGCGGTGGATTTTATGAGAGACAGTGGCACATGAGCAGGGCGATGTGATGCGCCCCAGAGACTTTAAGAAGGGGGGCGCCTTTGATCTCCGCGAGAGGAGCGCGTGAACGAGCTGCGCGAGCTCCCGTGGCACCTCCACTTCCGCGTCGAGCCTGCCTTCGCATCCCTGCCGCCAAAGCGGAAAAGACCGCATAGAGCCTTTAACCCTTTCCTTACCCATTTTTCTAAATAAATTACCCTTTTCCCTATAAGACCTCGCCTCGTGTCTGTGTTTCATGGTGTCGCCCGTGTCGAACCCGTTACACAGGGCTAGTAGTATTATTACTACAATATAAAATATATATTGTAGCACAGCCACACAACAGGGACGCCTTCAACAACAGGAAATTGGTCTTGGAGCTAATGCTGCTCACCTGTGGCCGAAGGTGTGCCCTAGCGGTTTCTTTTTCCCCATGGACAGTGGTTTGGTCACCGGGCAAGTTCCCGCGCATGCGCAATCGCGGCGCAAGGGAACCCGGAAGTGACGTGGGTCACATGACCCGGCATAAAGCCGGAACCGGCATGGAAGCCGACACGGAGAGATGAAGACAGCGCGCTGCATGGTGTTTGAGACTGAGAGCCTGTGTGAGGATTACTATTTGTTAATTTCATTCAGTACCCAGCTCATTCCGTTTATCGATCTCCCAGACCTACCATCGTCATTTGGTGAGATCGATCCATCTCTCCAACTCACCATCTTCATAACTTTTGCCATATTTCAGACACTGGACTATCATACACACACCCGCATACATCGCACACACTCTTTTGCTATTTGTATATATTTTGTATATATTGGTTTGTGGTGCACCGTGTTTGTTTATTTATCTGTCTGTCTTGTTTAATACACTTGGTTTAATTTATTATAATTGTTTTGTGTCGCGTCGTGTTTTGTCCAGCTGCGGTTGCGCAATACCGGAAGTGTTGTTATCAAGCCCCTGTTTAGATTCCCGAATCCGTTTTCTTGTAACCAAGCGGTTTTATAAATCCAAGCGTTACATAGTGGTGGCCCGTACGCACGGGGAATCTGTATTTTGGGATATTTTCCGGTTTTGTGTGATGTGGCTGAACAAAATGGACGCTAATGCTAACATCGCTAATGCTAGTGCTAAAGCTAATGCTAAGGCTAATGCTAGTAGTGCTGCTAAGGCCGACTGTGTAGTAGATTATAACATGCTGGTAGAAGTAGTGGATGCATTTAATACACGCCGTAACCCTACAACTGAATTAACTGCATTGATTAGTTCTTTATATATATCAGATAGCCATGATAATGACAATAATGATGATGATGATTTTATTGTTCATGGGTCTGGTATTGGGGTAGTGCACACACTACAGACTGAACTGAATCAATGTAAGATGGACTTGGGGGCGCTTTCTGATAAAGTGAGCTCCATGGAGCAGGATTATAGACAATCCATAGACAGCAGTCTGAACCGGGAACTCGGTCTTCGTGACGCAGTGGATGCGAGCCTGGAAGGGCTGCAGCGCTACTGCCAGGAGGCTATCGAAAAAATGGAGAGAGCCATCGTTGACTGTTTTCTGCGACGGGACGTCATCTGGGAAAACCAGATGAAGAGACTGCGTCTCACTAGTACGCCCACCACACACAGGTTACAGGCCTGCACCCCTGCATCCCCTCCATCTCCTGCACAACATCTGCCCAGCACTCCAACCACTACAGCGACGGCCAAGGTAAAGCCACCAAGCACGCATGTCGGCAACGACGTTCCTCCTGGTGTTCCAGCACACTCCTCGGCTCTGCTCTCCTCCCCACTTTCTTCTTCTTCTCTGCATGCTCATCCATCCATCTGTGTGGAGTTCCCAGCCTTCTGCGACGCGTCAGAGACAGCTGAGGTGAGGAACTTCATCGAGCAAGCAGAGAAATACATGGAGATCAGACCCCTGACCCGCCCTGAGCTGCTGGGAACCCTCGGCACGGTTCTACGAGGGCCTGCTCTGAGTTGGTGGAAGGCGGAGAAAGGCAAGGTGAAGGACTGGCAGTCTTTTAAACAGGCGTTCATGGCAGCGTTCATACTGGACGACGACCTCGACGAAGAGGAAGACAACCTGAGGTCTCCGGTACAGCAGCCAACGAAACGCCACGGAGACTTCGCCGATGACCACCCCGCCCTCTGTCTCATGGGGAAACCTGATAACTCCGATGAAGAACAAGTGGGGCAAACCAGGGAGAATATCCACACGAGAGTGGAAGGAGGTTTAAGAGGAGCGGCGAGCACCATGGAACAACAGGTGGAGAGTGGCGCTAGGGGAGAGAAAGATCGCGAGGACCGCCCTTTTCCAGGTTCACACGCCATACCCCGAGCACCCCCGCCGCTGAAAGGAGCTGACACCCCACGTCTACCCACCACGTCCACTAAAGAGGCCTCCAACTTTCCGAGTGACCTGAGCGAGATCATCAAAGCCCAACAGAAGGACCCTACGGTTTTAAAGCTGCTCTCCAACGACCATCCAAGGAGCATACCAGATCAGAGGGTCACCGTCGAACGTCATCAGGGCATGTTATATCGCCGGGTACCAGTGAGGAAAGGAGAGAAACTTCAGCAAGTAGTCCCCCAGTCGCTTACAAAAAACTTTCTAAGTTATTATCACGACAATCCACTGGGAGGACACTGGGGACAACTGAAGACCCTGCTGAGGTTACTAGAGGTGGCGTGGTGGCCGACGGTGCGGAAGGACGTCTGGCATTACACTAGAGCTTGCAGCAGGTGCCACTGACACAAGACAGGACTTTCATCAACACCCCGACAAAGACTCATCATGGAGGAGGACCAACAAAGAGCAGAACACCGAAGATCCAGACAAGCCAGATGTCACAATACCCGGGGGGAAGCAGCGCACTTCGAACCGGGAGACCTGGTTTGGGTCAAAACTCAACCTCCCTCCTCCACAACAAGATGTTCTGCAAAGCGAGTGCCCAAGTGGGAGGGTCCAGCAGAAGTACAAAGAAGACCGAAAAAATACACAAGGTCTTGGGGATACCCACAAAAAGCCGATCGGTACGGTGTGGCGAAGTTAAAGTGCATGTGCGGACATTCTCCTCAGACGCCGGAGGCTTCGGGGGGGGGGTCTATGTAGCACAGCCACACAAAAGGGGCGTTTTCATACGCAGGAAAATGGTCTTGGAGTTAATGCTGCTCACCTGTGGCCGAAGGCGTGCCCTAGCGGTTTCTGGTTCCCCATTGACAGTGGTTTGGTCACCGGGCAAGTTCCCGCGCATGCGCGATCGCGACGCAAAGGAACCCGGAAGTGACGTGGGTCACATGATCCGGTATAAAGCCGGAACCGGCATTGAGGCCGGCACGGAGAGATGATGACAGCGCGCTGCATGTTTTTTGAAGCTGAGCGACTGCTTGTGGATTATACTTTGATAATTTCATTCAGTACCCAGCTCATTCCGTTTATCGATCTCCCAGACCTACCATCGTCATTTGGTGAGATCGATCCATCTCTCCAACTCACCATCTTCATAACTTTTGCCATATTTCAGACACTGGACTATCACACACACACACACTCACCCGCATACATCGCGCACACACTTTTTCTATTTGTATATATTTTGTATATATTGGTTTGTGGTGCACCGTGTTTGTTTATTTATCTGTCTGTCTTGTTTAATACACTTGGTTTAATTTATTATAATTGTTTTGTGTCGCGTCGTGTTTTGTCCAGCTGCGGTTGCGCAATACCGGAAGTGTTGTTATCAAGCCCCTGTTTAGATTCCCGAATCCATTTTCTTGTAACCAAGCGGTTTTATAAATCCAAGCGTTACAATATATATATATATATATATATATATATATATATATATATATATATATATATATATATACACTGTACAGATACACACCCAGGTATCAGATCGGTACTCGGTATCGGCCGATACCCTGAGCCCAAGTATCGGAATCGGTATCGGGAGGGGAAAAATGTTATCGGAACATCTCTAATTGTAATTTACTGAAAACATGTAATTAAAAAAAGATTTCAGACTCACTTATGAGTTTGGTGTTAATCATGTTAGAACGTTGAGCGAATTTACCCCAGAAGCTGTTCAGACAAAATTTAGCCTGCCACTCTTTTGGCAGGGTTAAATTTGATTTTGGAGGCATCTAACAGAATTCCCTGATTAGTGTTATACTCTGCTATGTAATGCTGTTTACCCTCGTCATCCATAACCGCTGATGGATACCCACATGCCTCTTGTTTTCCTATTATAAAAAGGTTTTGATGTAGCCCTTGAACAGATCGGCACTCTTCTGATTAAAGTGCCATACCTCAGTGATCTCGGCTATCACATAGGCCTTGTCTAAGGCGATACTAAAGTCAGGCATTATCCAGACCCGGCGGCGCGGTGGTGTACATTTACATTTAGGCATTTGGCAGACGCTCTTATCCAGAGCGACTTACAAAAAAGTGCTTTAAAGTTAACATCACTGGATACATACTTACACTGGGTTAACTAGGTTTATAACTAAGTGCCATTAGTCGAACACAACTGGGAAGAGAGTTTTTTTTTTTTGGGGGGGGGGGGGGTTAGTCCAAGTACTGGAGAAACAGATGCGTCTTGAGTCGTCGTTTAAAGATAGTCAAAGTCTCTGCTGTACGGACATCTAGAGGAAGTTCGTTCCACCACCTAGGTGCCAGAACAGAAAAGAGCCTGGATGAATGTCGCCCTCGATCCCTGAGAGATGGTGGGATGAGGCGAGCAGTGCTGGAGGATCGGAGGGAACGTGGTGCAGTGCGTGGTGTGATTAGAGCAGAGAGGTAAGTGGGTGCAGGGCCATTTTTAGCTTTGTAGGCAAGCATCAGCGTTTTGAATTTGATGCGGGCAGCTACAGGAAGCCAGTGCAGGGAGCGGAGGAGTGAGGTGGTGTGGGAGAACTTGGGGAGGTTAAAAACGAGACGTGCTGCTGCATTCTGGATCAGTTGCAGAGGACGAATCGTGGACAGAGGCAGACCTGCCAGAAGTGAGTTGCAGTAGTCCAGTCTTGAAATAACAAGGGACTGAACAAGCACCTGAGTAGCCTGTGAAGAAAGAAATGGGCGAATTCTTCTGATATTGTAAAGAAGAAATCTACAAGAGCGAGTAAGGTTAGCGATGTGTGGGGAAAATGACAGATGGTTGTCCACGGTTACCCCAAGATTGCGGGCAGTGGCTGAAGGAGTGATTTGGTTGTTGTCCAGGGATATCACAAGGTCTTGACCTGGGGATGAGTCACAAGGGATGAACAACAGTTCAGTTTTACTCAGATTGAGCTTTAGCTGATGTAGTGGTGTAGTGGTTAGCACTGTCGCCTTGCACCTCCAGGGTCCGGGTTCGATTCCCCGGCCAGGCTAGATTCCTGTCTCTGTGTGCATGGAGGTTGCATGTTCTCCCCGTGCTTGGTGGGTTTCCTCCGGGTACTCCGGTTTCCTCCCACAGTCCAAAGATATGCAGGTTAGGCTACAGATGTCGCCATTAAAAACCCGCGTTTCGAGAAAAGGGATCCCGTGACTTGCCGCGGCTTTGCGCGGCTGCGTGCGGGAAGCTGTGAACATGCCCTTCATTACCTGTAGGGGGCAGTCGTGTTTCAGTCTGAAGTATTGTGTGTCTACTGAAGCCGAAAATGTGTGCAATTTAAACTGCGCATGCGTGTTTGGAGACGCTGTGCCCGCGCTGTGGATCAGTCGGTTGTGGATCATCACGGAGGTACAGTACAACACGGCGGTGCTGGAGCTGGAGTTTGTCGTGTTCGAGGTAAGTTTAGTTTTCTTTTTTGGATGTGATACTCGCTTTCATGACTCCCAATTAATGTTCATCTTAATCTCAGGACGTACAATTAGCAATTTCAGTTTTTAATAGTGTGGAGATTCACAAAACACCGTTTTCGTGTAAAAACCTGAACCTACGGAGCCCCCATGGGTCCTGTGGTAAATAAATAAATAAATAAAATAATAACGAACCGAGCGCGCGGATTAATACACCGAGATGTGTGTTTCTTACCCCCACCCCGAGTGAAAACGGCGTGTTCAGACAAAGGCTCGCCAGTTAGATGCCATTTCTGAACAAACTGAGTCATGTGTGTTAAAGCATTAAATGGTAAAAGAGCACTAGCAATAAACGTTTTTTTTTCTGAAGCCGAACTTTATTAATGAGTTACGAGTAAAGAACCTGTACATATGTTCATACAGTATTGACAGCAGCTCTAATTTACTGCGGTAAAGCCAGCCGCGGTTCAGAAAAACACGGTCAAGCCAGCCGCGATTGATTTTAGTGCGCGCGCATATTACAGTGATTACGGTAGTTTCATGAACAACACAGAGAGAATGCCCCATATCTGAAAAATCCTGCAGTAAAATAGTTTCATATGTGGTGTGTATATAGTATGGGACGTCCTGACTAAGAACTGATCATTGTTTTTTTCTACTTATTAGAAATGGGGTCTTTATACCCCTTTAAAATGTAATAATGCCCCATATCTGAAAAATGCTGCAGTAAAATTGTTTCATATTTGGTGTGTATATAGTATGGGACGTCCTGAATAAGAACAGATCGTTTTTTTTCTACTTTTTTTTTTTTATCATATAATGTGTGTACATTATATGGGATAAAAACTGACCATGGCGTTTTATACTTACTAGAATTAATTTTTTGATAGGTCTCTGAAGTGAAATAAAGGCATTTTATTTAACTTTTTTTCCCCATTGTGAACATTTGTTTATTTGACCTCTCTTCCAAAGCAGACGTTAATCCTCATTATAGAAAACATTCATTGAAGAATAACTGCTACTTTTGAACAGTAAAACAAAATAAAAATCAATTCTGGTATTTAGAAAGACTAAATACATTATTTTGTCTGTTTTCTACGAATTCTGCTGTAACTTATCTACATAAAACAATTATTTGAATGGTGAATATTTAAGAAAAATATTGTAACAGACAACCGTCAAAGTCACCAATAAATAACACGGATATTAAAGCAGAAATGCAAATAAATAAGCAAGTAAAAATTGACGAGCATGTTGTATTATCTCTCAGTCCTGGGCGTCTAAATGAAAAGCGCTCTGAAAGCGCGTTGTCTCTGTGTCGGTCCTGAAACTACCGTAATCACTGTAATATGTGCGCACACTAAAATCAATCGCGGCTGGCTTGACCGCAGTTCTAAATTGTCTAAATCGCATTGCAGACAATAAAAATAAGTCGAGTCATCCTGTGACCCTGCATGCTTAATCTTTCCACACATGATTCTTGCTTCTTACTTTTTCCTTAATCCCTCGCTGATTTATCTTGTATTTTTCTAACGGTGTCAGAAACTTTGTGTTAGTAGCACTGCTTGATATGCTTGATGCCTTCCTCTTTTGTAATTTGCTTTGGATAAAGGCAAACTTACAAAAGATGAAGAAATGCCTAAATGTAGTTGTACGAATAAAAGATTATGTAATGATACAATGTAAATATTTTCACAGAAACAAAGCGTAAAGATGAGACGTGAATCTGAAGAGGATCTCTTTGATGATTGCCTGGTAAAGCATTGTTTTCTTATTAATTATACAATTTATTAATACCTTGAATATAGTGTTTGTTGTATTGGACAGAAGCATATAAATGCAAATGAATATATAAATATGAGTAATTATTGAACGAATTTTCATGTTTGGACTAACCCTTTAAATACAAACTCAGCATTCATCATAGGATTTCCTGACACTGTAAAGGTGCAGAGTAATCTATGGAGTGTAGCCATCTCATGCCATGTTTTACAATGTTTTAGTGATGCAAGATTATTGCTAAAGCAATTTAACCCAAGTTTAACAATCTATGTATATGAAGTGATCGTCATTTTTTATTATCAATTATTTGTATTATTTTTTTTTCTCTGTGAAATGAAGTCAGCACAGGTTGAAGCAATTCAGATTTTTTTTTTTGTTTCTCAAAATAAATTATTTATTTTCTTGTACATTTTATGCAGGGGGACAGACGAAGTGATGCCAGTATGCACCTTCTCAAAATCCTTGTCGTCTGTGCTGTTGAAGGGGAAGGACCAGTTGGTGTATCCATAATCCTTGAAGGAGAGGAAATTTTGCAAGAATGTGGCAATAGCTCCGAGCACTGCGCTACACATTTGAGCTATTTTCAGAAAGTTCTTCTAGAACTTGATGGGATTAAGCTATCACCAAAAGTGCAAGCTTTAAAGATGAAGTTATCTTAAAACATTTGATTTGGCTTGACTACAAGTCTTTACATGTTGTGTTTACATGTTCAGCTTAATGTTTTAATGCGTTATGGTTTCAATGGCATACTTTTAAGTGCACTAGTCCAGAGTGCTGATTTGAATGTTGCAACTTCACTGCTTCCGAGGGCTATTACGTTTTAACGTTTATTCTACAGTTTGTTTAATGTATTTTCTGCTGTATTTTATTTCTAAATGAATGCTGTATTTTATTTATTTATTATTTTACACAATTTTGTTTAAAACAAGTATTTCAGGCCCTGGTGCCGTGCAGTTTTTTCTATGGATGCAAAATTTAGCTGAATGCACTTTTATTAAAAAGACAACTTGGATCTAGACTGTGAATGTCACAAATATTTGGTAATGTTGGTGAATAAACTGTTTAATTATATTTTAGTTGTGTGATTTATGAAAGATATAGATGAAATAATTACTTAAGTTTCTTTCCAAAACATAAATTAGCAATGTTCACATTATTATAGGGAGTAATATAAATTGATAAAACCAAGTTAAGGGAAAATCTCACAAAACAAAATGATAGTAATTTCATAAAATTAAGGTTCCTGCAACTTTACTTGATTATTTTAAATAAATCTAATTTGTGCATTAAATATAATTATGTAACTTTTACTTGATTTCTTTCATTGTTAATTTAATTAAGTAAATTTTACCTGACAATTACGGGTGAGTTTTACTTAGGCTGAATCACAATTCTATTTTCTTCCCCTTGTCCCTTGAAACGAAGTGGAAAGGGGAAGGGTATAAATATTTCCCCTAAGAAATGGGACAACACTGTTATACGTCATCATACGTTGTCGCTGGTTCCTAATGTTACGTCAGAGGACATGCGCCGATGTTTATCACACATTCCAATAAGAGAGATTACTCACTCCCAAAGGTTTTTTGCGCAGTATTTCGATTTTTAAAAAAGTTGCTCATTTTCACCACGAACACGGATGAGTCTTCGGGTTTCCTCAGCCGTCCATATACAGAATATAAATTACAAAACTGTGGTCACGTTGCAATAAGTAAGAATAGTGTAAGCAAAACAATAGTGTATGGCCGTAAGCAAAACAAACAATGCGTTATCAAATGCTCGGCAAAATGCCGTGCTACTGAACTTTCATATTTGTTTGTAGCATGCAGTAAAGTGTATGTGACATAAAAATATATATTTGTAATATTGTGCAATATGTGCTATTGTTACGCCCCTAGAAATGGGGAGAAATAATCACAAGAGTGATATGTGATGTTTCCTCAACAGTAGGTTTACTGCAATGAGGAAAATAGTGGAATTTCCCCAAGGTATGTGAGAGAAGACCAAAGCAATCGATCCCAGGCTAACCGATTGAGACAAGTTTGTAGATCTCTGATAAAACTTAACACTTAACAAAATCTAAACAATGAAAAATTAATACTATGACAGATTCTGACACTTATAATGCAATCTGGGTTTACAGTGCCTCTATACTTTTTAACAAAATATAAACACATTTCAACCTGTCACACTCTCCCCTACAGAATAAATGTCGTCTCGACATTACAGTAACTCACTCAAGACTTCCCACTTTACAGTGTATCTATTTTACAGTCCTTCATACAATGAATACCGAAGATTGCCTTTGGGTCAAAGGTCATAGTTCAAAGACAATAGGGTCTATGATCAGTTCACATTTGTTGACTGGCTGCCGTATAAACAGTCCATAGCACTTTTCTATACTCTTGGTCAACAGTCTGCTACATACAGTATGTGCAGTTTACAGTTCATCTGTGAATACAGTCCCTGAATTACTCATGGTAATAGCCTGGTTTGTAAGTTCATGTTTGTTGGAGCCCATACATGCAGGGGGGCTGGAAATAATATGGCTGTAAGGCTGGCATCCATGGAACCAGTCCTGGTGCATGACAGATGGGTAATTGGTGAGGTGCTGGCTGGACGCTGTAGCAAGAGGGAATGCCCAACTGATCATAGGTCATACGTCTAGGCGGGTGTCTCTCTCTTTTTGGCAGCTGGTAAGGTGGCACATCAGTTTCAGCAATTGCACTTGGTGGAGGAGAAATAGGTGGTGGCCGTTCAGACTGGTTTCCCACTGAAACATCTACCGCCTCACCAGGCACATTTTCAGGTAGTGTTTTAGGTCCATCAAGCAACGTCCTGCTAGGATGCTGTACGGGGAGTGAAGCTGGTGCTGGTGTTTCAACTCTCAGTTCTCCTGCTGGGAACCTGTGTCCAACCTCCATCTCTGGCTCAGCATGCTGATCATCACTCACTGAAGATGTGGGGGCCTGCAGTGGTTCATACTGAAGGTCATATTCATCTTCACTGTCCTCGTCAGGCTCTTGAGACTGTATTGCAGTTTGTTGTTTCGTTTTCCTCTGTTTGTTTGTATCATCTTTCGTTGCTCCTTGTGGTGCCTCAAAAGGTAAGTGGTCACATGACATTAGCAGGTTCCTATGTAAAACTCTAGAGCGACTCCTACCATTTTCTGGCCTCACTTCATAAACAGGCAGGTCAGAGCCCATTTGTCTCACCACAGTGTGAATCGTGTCCTCCCAATAATTGCGAAGTTTACCTGGTCCTCCCCTTGGCGTCAGATTTTTGATCAGGACACGCTCACCAGGCTGCAGTACTGAACTCCTCGCTTTCGTGTCATAGCACCTTTTACTCCTTTCAGCAGCTTTTTGAGCATTCTTATTTGCAATTGCATAAGCTTCCTCCATACCTTGTTTCCATTTATCCACATAGTCCCGCCGGTCACTGGCATCTGATTCTGCATACAGTCCAAAGAGCATATCTACTGGAAGCCTGGGTGACCGGCCATACAGAAGGAAAAAGGGTGAGTAGCCTGTGACCTCACAGCGTGTACAATTATAGGCGTACACCAGTTTGTTAAGGGACTCCTTCCAGTTTGATTTCTGGGTCTCAGTCAGAGTTTTTAGCATTTGCAACAATGTCCTGTTCATACGCTCCACCTGACCATTTCCCATGGGGTGATAGGGTGTCGTTCGGGACCCCTTCACTCCACTGAGTTTCTCCAACTGAGTGAATAACTGATTTTCAAATTCCCCTCCTTGGTCGTGATGGATACGGGAAGGAAACCCAAATTTCAGTGCATAGTCATTAAAGATGAGATTTGCAGCAGTTTTCCCTGACTTGGATGTCGTGGCGTATGCTTGAACAAAACGCGTGAAATAGTCAATGATGACAAGAATGTACTCGTACCCTCCCTTACATTGGTCGAGATGGAGGAAATCAATGCACACTAATTCAAAGGGCTGTGTTGCTACAATATTTGTCAGGGGAGCTCTGGTGTCATGGCGCGGCCTTTTCTGTTTAAGACATGTGCACCTTTTAGTCACATAGTGATCAATGTCAGACTGCATATAAGGCCAAAAGAAGCGATCACGTATGAGAGATATTGTGCGGTCAGTACCTTGATGTCCCATGTTATTGTGCAACTCTTCCAACACTTTTTTCTTGTACTGCTCTGGCAGCACTAACTGCCTACGGGTGGCTGTGGTTCTATACAGAATTCCGTCACTGTCCATTGTTAATTTATCCCATTCTCTGAACAAGCATTTTGTTTCTGGACTAAATGTTTTCAATTCCCTAGCTGGTGGCTTTGAACCTGACAGCCTGCAGCTGAACACTGGACTGATGACCTGGTCTGATTTTTGTGCCTCCCTAATCTGATCCCTTGGAATGGGGCTGGTCGATGTAGTGGCTGGCTCATCGACTGAGACTGACATAGCAACAGCTGTGAGTGACCAGGTTGCGGGCGACTCCTTTTCTGCCTCAACTGACTGAATCAGGGCAGCAATGGTATCCGGCAACAGCTCCTCAGAACATGCTTTCATTAGTGACTCTACCTCCAGAGGCATTCTTGACAAAGCATCTGCATCACTATTCTCCTTTCCAGGTCTGTACTTTATTGTAAAGTGAAAATCGGCTAACTCCGCAACCCATCTAGAAGTGGTTGCATTCAGTTTTGCAGTTGTCAAAATGTAGGTAAGCGGGTTGTTATCGCTATACACAGTGAAAGTTGGGGCATAGTACAAATAATCACGAAATTTGTCAGTGATTGCCCATTTTAGAGCTAGAAACTCTAGCTTACCTGCATGGTAGTGGTAATTCTTTTCAGCCGCTGTTAGGGTGCGAGAGCCATAGGCAATGACTCTCAGTTTGCCATCTTGCCTCTGGTACAATACTGCTCCCAACCCTTGGTGTGATGCATCAGTGTGCACAATGAATGGCTGAGTAAAATCAGGGAAACCCAAGACTGGTGGTTGGAGCAAACAGTCAATCAGCTGTTCAAGTGCATGTTGATGCTTATCAGTCCATAGGATTGACTTGTTTGAGGGCACAACATGACTTGTTGTCGTTTTTTTTCTTGCCTTCCTCATATTGGCTGGTACTTGGTTTGGATCTGCTTTAAGGAGGTCATAAAGACAACTCGCTTTTCTAGAAAAGTCTTTGATGTACTGCCTGTAGTAGGTGAGTAGGCCTAACATTTTTCTGAGCTGGCCCACGGTCTGTGGTCTGTTGTCTTTCAGTGCCCTAACTGCTTCAAAATCAGCCGGATCAACTCTACTTCCCTCTGCAGATACTATCCTACCCAAGTAGCGGACCTCTGGTTTGAATAGATCACACTTACTGGGTTTAAGCTTGATACCATACTCTCTTAAGCGTTGGAGCACTGTCCTTACATCACTCACATGATTGTCAAATGCTTTACTGAAGACCAGTGTGTCATCTAAATAAGGGATACAGATGTTATCCCGGAGCCCATCCAAGCATTCCTCCATGCAGCGTTGGAAGGCCGCAGGGGCATTCATGAGGCCAAAAGGGATGCGTATCCATTCATAAAGTCCCCACGGAGTAACAAAAGCTGTCATTGCTCTGCTTTCCTCAGAGATGAATCCCTGGTGGTAAGCTTTCCCCTGATCTAGGAGAGAGAACCAGGAGTTGCCACCTAAACTGTCCATGATGTCTTGGACTCGGGGGATAGGTTGACGGTCAGGACGGGTTTTCTTGTTGAGGTCCCTGTAATCTATGCACAGCCGCAGGGTGCCATCCCTTTTCCTAACACACACAACAGGAGAAGAGTATGAGGAGTGTGATCTCCTGACCCAACCCTGTGCTATAAGGTCATGGAGATACCCCTTCATCTCCTGGTACAATGGCCGGGGCACTGACATATATGTGCGTTTGACTGGCTCAGGGTCTTCAAGGGAGATTGTCATTTTCAGTTTTTCAATGCAGCCGATATCATTGTCTGCTCTCGAGAAAGTGTGACACTCTTCTCTAAGCATCTGTCTAACTACTTGCCTCTGGCTCTCATTTAGGTGACTTAAATCTACTGGTGGGTCCCACTGTTCATGGTTGTATGGACCTTGCGAGGTAGTGTGATGTACAGTGGCTGGTGTCACTACTTTTTCAAAGGCTTGGGCAGGTAATACAGTCATAATGGTTTGCACTGTGCCAATTAGTGTGCGCCCCTGCAGGAAAATGTCATGACGAGTTGGGTTAGAAACATCTATTGTGATTACTGGAAGAACACCCTTTTTAACCCCGACTAAAGTGTCAACAAATTTAAGAGAATCAGGCAAATGGGGGTTCAGGTCTGGCTCAAATAATACAGTCCTATCCTCTTTAAAAGGCTGGGCAGCCACACGACATTCAACGTGGATGTTACTATGTTTTGGTACCACAACCCCATCTTTCTTTATTTTCACCCCATATTCCTCTGTCTGATCTGTGCTAACAGCCTTTATGAAGGCTTGTACCTTGTTTCTTTTAAGACTTGGAAAAGCTCTTCTTACTGTAGTATACTGTCTAGCCTTCTCAGTGCTTGTCAGGATTTGCTCAATAACATTGAAACCTATGATGGGATGGGACAGGTGCCAACCTTTCATCACAAGTACTGGAACAGTCAGTTCTTTTGTTTTGTTAGATTCAGAAGCTAACCAGAAGGATGTTTCAATCCATCCCAGGTAAGGCATTTCGGTCCCATTTGCTGCAGTCAACGTCAAGCTATCAGGTGAGTCTAGGATCTCTGAAACATCTCTCATCCTTGTCTCTGGTAAGAATTCCTCTTTCCACTGTTCATCAATAATAGACACCTGAGAGCCTGTGTCCCATAAGGCTTGTAGTCTGTGGCCCCCCAGGTAACACTCAACAAGACACTGCCTGCCTACTAGGGAGGTGATTCTGTGAGGGTGCTCAACTTTATTTCGCTCTAGCAGATTGTTAGCATATTTCTCTATGTGGAGCGGGCTTTTACTCTTATCTGTCAGATGCATACAGTCTTTCTGATGTTTAGTCCAATGCTGTTTTTGACATGATATGGAACAGTACAGTGTATTTTTGCAGGATGAGCACTGTTTCAGCTTTCCCCGTGTGGCTACATTGGCACAACTGGCACACTTCTGGGACTCTCTGTTAGCTATGGTTAACACTCGTCCCGTGGTGGTAACCATCTCCCGTTTAAACGGTCCTCTCTTAGTGGCCTGACCCCCCTGATTTTACAGCCAGCCTGAAAATGTTCTCCACTCCCACATCGATAGCAGTGCGTGCATCGTTCATCTGTTCCTGTCTGATGGCAGACAAAGCACCTCCGTGGGACACGAGATGAAGGGTGGTTGTCTTGGTGAGGTGCGTATTGATGCTGCACTAAACCTGGGGCTGGGGGCGGGCCATGGTGGCTGTAATATTGTTGCTGTAAACTAGGTGGCTGGAGTCCTCTGCCTGGCCTCCCAACTGGAGATGGGGCATGAGGCTGATACTGGAACATGGGCTGTTGTAGTGCCTCTTTAATTTGGGCTATTTCTGCACTAAGGCCTCTTAGTGAAGCTACACCTGTCTTAAGTTCAGCTAATTCTGTCATTAATTCAGTGGGTACCTTTGCCTTAGCCTCCTTTGCTAAACACTTAGGAGATGGAATTCCCTCTGGCTGAACTACACAACTTGCAGTTGTAGCTAACTGTGTGGTGCTAAGTTTCTTTTTATTCCTCCTTTCTACTTCATTAGCGCAGGCAATATTTAACCTCTCTAACAGGAGCTCATCTGAAGTTCCAGTATCTAACAGAAGAGGCTGCATGTCTATCCTGATGCTGTCATTCTGCAGTCCAGTTAGTATTGTGTGTAGGCACATGCGCTGGACTAGAGCTGGGTCATACTTGAGCCCTGACTCTGACTCTTGTGATGCAAACAGCACCTTTTGTCTCAAGTCCAAAACCCGCATTAGAAAGTTTTGGGGGGTCTCTTTACTATGTTGTGCTTCAGAAGCAAGTTGCTTATAAAGTTCGGTGGCACTCCTTTCTTGGAAGTGTGAGCGCAAGATGTGTCTGAGCGTGGGGAGGGTAAGGTCAGGTTTTCCTTCTAAGTAGCTGCGCAACTGTAAACCCGGGGAGATAGCTCTGATTACAGCATCAACTATTTCAATCTCAGGATAACCTCTGCTTAGTCCGTTCTCTATCTGATGAGCCAAGCTGGAGAATGTCAGTTTATCTTTCTGGCCTGGCTCACCTATTTGCCCTGATATTTTGAAATCCTTACGCCAATATGGACTTGACTGCTGTAGTTGAGTGTTGGGTGGAGTCCGCATGTTTATTTGAGGGCTGGCAGTGGTGTGGGGTCTGATAAGAGGATCAGTGAGGTTTACTCTAGCTTGTTCAATTTCCACTTCCTCTTGTTGGTTTACAGTTCTTAGACCCTCCATTATTTTTTTTTGTGCTGTTATTTCCACATTTTGTTCAGTATTTACTTCATCATGGTCACCACTGACAATACCTGCAATTTTGTCTCTCAAAAGCAACCATTCTGACATACCTTCATCTTCTAACTCTGTCATCTCCTCTCTTTCAAGATACTTCAGAATGTGAGTCACTAAGGATATGCGTGATTTTATTTTAACATCTGCTCTTCGTTCACCTGATATGTTGAGAAGGTCGCAGATCTCCAGTAAGCTGTGTTTGTCCAGTGTATGTAGTTCTCCTACTACCTCTTCCTGTAACTCTTCCAGAGTTGTCATGTTAACAGGATGGCAGGAACCTTTCCTAATCAGCAGTTGACTCTGAAGTGGATGGTCTTTACTCTACCTGATGATCTCTGTCTGGTCTCAGGTGACAAGCACTTAACCACCAAACTCCAGTCGTCCTGAAATGACAACTCCTTCCTTGCCGCAACCCACCTGGGTTGTAGTATAGGGGATTTAGCTTGCTCAGACCTCAGTAACCAATTTATGGACACCATACATCTGAACAGCAATCCCAGCGGTGCCTCCAAAATGTTACGCCCCTAGAAATGGGGAGAAATAATCACAAGAGTGATATGTGATGTTTCCTCAACAGTAGGTTTACTGCAATGAGGAAAATAGTGGAATTTCCCCAAGGTATGTGAGAGAAGACCAAAGCAATCGATCCCAGGCTAACCGATTGAGACAAGTTTGTAGATCTCTGATAAAACTTAACACTTAACAAAATCTAAACAATGAAAAATTAATACTATGACAGATTCTGACACTTATAATGCAATCTGGGTTTACAGTGCCTCTATACTTTTTAACAAAATATAAACACATTTCAACCTGTCACACTATCCGCTAGCAAACTTTAGCGATTTTTTTTGCAAACGTTTCTTTACAGAACATCACCATAAACACAAACACAAGGTTAAAGGTAATATACATATAATGAAAACTTGTCATAAAAATCTTTATTAATGGCAAAAATGACTTAACATTTATGGGTCTGCTTGCTCGAGTGAGCAGCCATGTTGAAAACTTCGCTTAGCCCTTCGTTTGAAGTGAGGTCCGGAAAAATCTTCGTTTGGAGGGCTATCTGGCCCTTCCCCCCTCCCCCTACACCTCCAACCAAAAGAGAAATGAGACACCACTACCCCTGCACGTGAACGCGTCAAATGGAAGGGTAGGGGGAATGGTTGGGATTCAGCCTTAATATTGGAGCAATAAAATTTACTTAAAATCTGTGTCCAAATTGTTATGAGGATTTTATCAAGCAAATCTTACAAGTTCTTTTTTTCAGTGCATGGGTGAACATGATGTTTTAAGAATTTAATTATATATATATATATATATATATATATATATATATATATATATATATATATTTATTGTGTGTGTGTGTGTGTGTGTGTGTGTGTGTGTGTGTGTGTGTGTGACCGGTGCAACTCACACGTCCTATTCCATTGTCATTCATACTGCCGTAGTTTTTAGAGCCCTAAAAAAGCATTCGCTAGTAAGTAAGTAAATAAAAGACAAATGAATAAATAGTTTTAAATTATATATATACAGAGGCGTAGATTTAGGGTGGACGGAGGGGATGTGTCCCCACCAATATCCTCCGACCATTGAAATGTCCCCACCAATAATTTAATCCACTTTTTTTAAAATCGTTCTGTCAACATTAACCTAGACACGCAGAAAGGGATAAATCACGTTCTCTCCTTGAGTCCTCCCGCCCCCAAAACACATATGAACATTTTGATTGGCTGTGCCTTTCCCTGCCATCATGTGATAGACGATTGGCTGCGTTCAGACACAAGCAGCGCCAAATGCAGTGGACTCACATTCAGTACAGCAGGCCAGGATATAGTCTGTGAATACGGACTTAAAACTAACAGCAGATTAAACAGCTAAATGTAAAAGTATAAATATGATCCCTGTCAGTCTCCTAATCTAGTGACTGTTTGTCAGAAATCAGTATTGTGAAAGAAATTGATAAACTAATATACTAATATTGCCATATGGCTAGAATTTTGTTGACACCAATAGACAATCCACTTCAGAAAAATAGTTTTTAAAATGCATTTACTTACTTGGCGAACATTAATGATTTGATTCGAGGTTTGCACACTAAGACTCAGAAAAAGTGAAATAAAATGATTGCTGTTTAAATGGCATGTGTTTATCCTGTTTTGTCAGGTAACAGAACCTAAACACCTGTAATGTATATCAGACAGCGATGGAGAGAGTGTAGATTACACACAGGTGCTCTCTAGTCATTAGCACTCATCAGGCAATGTCTATGGCCAACTGACTGCACTCAGACCAAAGGGGGCTGAATAATTACACACACCCCACTTTTCAGTTATTTATTTGTAAAAAAAAAAAAATGTTTGAAATCATGTATGATTTTCGTTCCACTTCTCGCGTGTACACCACTTTGTATTGGTCTTTCACGTGGAATTCCAATAAAATTGATTCATGTTTGTGGCTGTAATGTGACAAAATGTGGAAAAGTTCACGGGGGGCGAATACTTTTGCAAGCCACTGTAGTTGTCCTGAGATTTAACATTGTTACCAATAATATCTGAGGCATTCTCTGTCCATGCTCATAAGGAATCCCTCAATGTTTTTCAATTAGGGGACAGAAGCAGATCAGCCATGTTGTAGTTCAGGTGAAGAGGCGAGTTCACAGGAGGTCAATCTGAATGTTGATTATACAGTATATAACATATAATATGTGTGCGTGTATTATACATGTTGATTATACTAATATTTAGCATTATGAGGAGTGATAGGCTGAGGATGTAAGTGATTCATTAGTGTTTTTGGCAAAAGTTTTGAACTGACATTTCACTTTTTTGTCACGCTATTTCATCAGGTGGCAATGCTGTCCGGTCCTAGTGCAGTCAGAGGGGAAGAGTTAGGGTCAAAGCCATTGTTCACCCCCAAAAAAACTTTACTCACTATTTACTCCTTAAGTGGTTCCAAACTTTAATGATTTTCTTTATTTTGTTGAATACAACATAAGATATTGGGGAAAAAAGCTGAAAACATTGACTTCCGTAGCAGGAAAAACAAATACTATGTAAATCAATGATTACAGGTTTTCAGCATTCTACAAAATATCATCTTTAGTGTTTATCAGAAGAAAAAAAGAACAGCCTGGACAATATTGATGTCAAACAAATATGCCACCAGTTTATTTTTGTTAACGAGAGGCGAAGGCATGTTTTTGTCTCCTTCATATAGGAGCAATAGGCATTGAGCTGTTGTGTGGTACTCTACCTAGTAGTTCATGTTTAGATGTAATCTACTTTTATATATATACAGATGATTGAGATGTTTCATTTGCACTAGGGCTCAATAAAGAATAGTTTTTATTTTATTAAAGACTATCTTTTTGTCAGTTATGAAACATTCCTTTAACTTTACACTATTCCTTAATTTAACTTAATGAATTGCATTTCGAGTGGATTAATATCAATCGAAGCATTGCTAGTATTAATGTAAAGTGATTTCGCACCATATTAAGAAAAACATGTATTCAGTGGACATAGTTGGGGTGGGAGGTTGGTAGGTGGATGGGGCAGGGGGTTGGGGGTTGGTGGGTGGAAAAGGGGATTGGGGGATGGGGTATTAGTTGGAGTCATAGGTAGCAAACCTACGCCCTTGTGTGTGTGTGTGTGTGTGTGTGTGTGTGTATGTGTGTGTATATATGGAAATATAATTAATATTTTCGTGTTTAATTACAACAAAAAAAAACATTTTAATGGTTAGTGATTGTTGCAGACATTTACACTATTTTTGAGAACTATTAAGTTCTCCTTCAACGTGTCATAGCCGATAACTGCCCCTTTGAAGCCTTTGAATGGTGTTAAAAATACTTGCAAAACAAGTATTGCAGCCATACATTGGAGGGAACTTCTGAGGTGGTCAGTGATTGATGGCACGGTCGGTCGGAGGGGGTTGTGATCACACCTATAGATCTTTTGTTCTAGGCTATCGGTCAAATATCTCTCCACTTGGAAGCAAAAACATGCAAGGGATTTCAGCATCTCGACGCACATACTAAGCTGTTTATAAAGTAGACACTGTTTGTTTTTTCATTTTGTAATCTTTCCCGTGTTTACCGTGTACTGTACAATGTATATTCATTTTTTAATGAATTACTGTAAATAAACTACACATTCCGTTGATTTACCTGAAATGACTTTTCTGTTTTTTGTGTGTGCTAAACTAAAATTCAGGGTCAAAGTAATAGCGATTTTATTTGAAAAGTATTATATATTTACAATGCTGATAAGTTCAAGCTTAGATTCATATATAAGCTGCTTCAAAGTCTTTCCGTGACCGCTGAAATCCGACAGACGCAGGGCTCAAGGGAGGTGTGTCTGTGTGTGTGCGCGCGTGCGTGTGTATGTGTGTGTGTGCGCGTGCGCTGCAGCCTGTCCTATTTTCAGCGGATTTTTCCGCTACCGCAGATCAGTTTATCAACTTGTAATATATACATTTTAGGAATATATTAACATGTGCAGACATTTAAGGGTGCGCTGCCCTCTCTTGCCCCTGCGTAGAGCCTACACACACACACACACACACACACACACACACACACACACACATATCTATCTATCTATCTATCTATCTATCTATCTATCTATCTATCTATTATATAAATACACATTTGGAATCTGCATCTACATTTTCTGTTACAAGTATAGAATTAGGTTCAGCTGAGACTCATGATCAATGGTGTTAGGGTACTTATGTAGTGATAATTAGTTTCAGCCAGATCATTAAAACTAACAATGGACTATGCAGGGATTAAAGTGAAAAATAATCTTCTGACTGAACTTTTTTCAGGCCAAGCCATATTCCTTTAACAAACACTTTATTTAAATAGTCGAGACCAATAGCTTTAGGGGAGATTAAACCGCTTTAATATTGCCAGTTTGCATATTTTAAAAGCTATTTGTAATCTTTGAAAAAAAAATACCTTGACAAATAATCAACCATCTACCACATATCTTTTCAGTGCATGTTTTTATTTATCTTATAACACCAAACAATGTTTTGTGAAACTCTTAATAATTAACAGAAAAAAGTAATAGCAACACCATTAAATTCCAAAAAGTGCTTTTTCAGTGCATGTTTCATGTATCTTAAAGAAAACATCTTCGTTTTCAGCTTAGATGACAAATCGGATTTCCAGTAAGCAGCAATGCCATGTGTGCAAGTAGTAGGCATGTGCATTAGACATAGACAATCTTGAAAGTGCACTCTTGTCTTTGACAACTGATTGCATTTAATTAACTAGTGGTTGTGAGACTGTGACCAGTGGCAGTTCTCCCCCCCACCCCCCAAAAGTCCAAAAGTTAGGGTAGATCTCAGATAGATCCTTATCATGCAGAAAAGTGATAAGCTCAAAGAGGCTCATGGTTTTTGATGGCAGTCATTGGACATTTTATTAATCTAATCTAAGGGAGGAACAATTAGCTCCTTGGTTAATTTACTGCCTCAAATTATATGCTTTGTCACGTAACAGAGTTATAGCAAATGGAAAATGTCTTTTAAACTATCTACACATATGTAAATTAAACTGGCTATTTACAGTTACTGTAAATATATTGTAAATATACTGGCTATAGCCAACATTAACATAATAAACAATGGAAATAAATAACTGTACTTGCTGCAGTCTTGCTGCAAAGCATAATTTTGTGGTTACATTTTGTGGTATTTAATAGAAATCATTAGAATTTCTGTGATGGTTTGTAAATTAGGCTTTTATTGTGTGTGTGTGTGTGTGTGTGTTTAGCAAGGTAAGCATAGCAAGCATCATAAGCAAGAAGGCTAACAAACCTAAGAGTTAACGTTATACCACTAATTAACATGATGACATGAATAACTTAATCATACAGAGAGAACATTGTTACATACCTTTATCTTTTACCCGTTTCTCCTCTTCTTCTTTTATTTTTTTTTCTAAATTGGACCCCTGACAGTTTTGGCCTTTTTCTCTCCATCGCTGTGTTTATACTTTATAATCGACGATTCGACAATCAGCAGATTTCCCCCAACGCTGTCACTCACGACCAGAAGTCAAGACTAAACCAATTCACCTCCACAGCATAATCGTTTAGATTATCTATTTTTATTTGCCATTTCACACAATTAAATACATGAAAAAAGTGCTAATTACTGGTGTGTGTTTATAATATTTTGAATGAAATGTGCGTTATTTGTAAGAAAGTCAGGTAGACATCATTTAGCCCCCTTCATGTCCGCTTCATTTGGGAGAGGTGAACTGTACTCTGCGCCGTCCCCCCCACCCCCCCCCCCCGCGCGTCATACGCTCTCCTCTCAACCCCCCCCTCCCCCCGCTCGCTCAGCTTCTGTGCGGCTCATTCAGGGGCGGCGCGAGCGCAGGTAGCACAGATAATAGAAAACCGCTTAGCGGCACAGATTATTATTTTTTACTCCAGGTTCGTGTGCTGGCCCCCACGTGACAAGCCGCCCTGGGCGGCTGCCCACTTCGCCCTACCCTAAAACCTCCACTGACTGTGAGCGACAGGTCATGCTCCGCTATGAAAGAACATAGGCGCACTTTTACATCGCGCACACGGTCGGCCACAGATGTGTGAATCTCCGTTGTGGTTCTTGTCGCAGCAGACAGGGAGCATGTGTACTGTTAGAGCACGAACCGCAGCATTGTGACGAGCTGCTGACTGATGGCAAACTCGCACTTTGTTTTGCCATTATTGCCATATTGAAGTTTCCTGTGGCATACTGTGTAAAGACACCTACCTGGATGTTTGATTTTTTTTAGTCCACGAACTAAAAGGCTTGCCATTCTCCCCAATTTCGCTAAGCCAAGCCCATCTCCATTTATTTATTTTTTTACACTTTTATAAATCTCAAACATCGGAGCCTTCCTGCATTAAGTGTGTCCATGCTATCTTAAATATAGTTATACCTCAGCCTGACATGTACTTCTTCAAAACTAAACCAAAACCCGGAGTGGATTCATACCGGAGTGATAACAAAACGCTTAGAGTGGAGAGAGGAACGTGCAGTCGTTCCACTCCAGGCTTTGATCACATCCTCCTCAGCAGGCTGAATACACTGTCTTTCCTTAATTTAAGACCCAAGTAAGCCTATATATACACAGCATTAAAATTATGAAAAGTGAATTTTAAACATTAAGGACAGGCGGAACAGTGTGATTGACGGAAATCCGTCGTAACGACGGACAACTTTAATCCCTGACTATGACACTCTTGAGAGGGGATATGAAGGTGTTATTCATTTATTTATTCTCTACAAGGGTGCGAACTACAGTACACAGACCACAAACTGTAACTTTCTCTTATACTTCTATAAAAATTCTAAATATAAACAAACAAAATACAACTTTTTTTCCTCAGAGGTAAACGGAAAAGTGAAGTTGTTCAGCTGTTTACTGTCACTGCAGCTTCTTCAAAGTCTTCCCACTCCGTGACCACTGAAATCCGACACGACACCACGTTAGGCTGCGTCTTGACTCATTTGTATACTGACGGTGATTGGATGTTTCCCGAGGGCTCAGGGGAGTGTGTGTGTCTGTGTGTGTGTGTGTGTGTGTGTGTGTGTCTATGTGTGTGCGTGCGCGCGGGTACTTGTTCTACTGTTATAAAAACTCTAAATACAGTGGGAGCCATGCCAAATAGCCGCGACAGTGTGGCTGAAGTGTGAATGGCGTGTGAATGGCCTTTGCACGCCGTAATCCCCCCTCCCTTTTCTGGCCGAAAGGCGTGTCAAGATTTCACAGTAAACACGCCCATTCAAGCCCTATTTATTCATTTACCTGGTGCCACCACTAGATGGCGCTTCGTTCTCAAGAACACATTAAAACAAGCCAGCTGCGCTGAGTTGCAATCACGTGATTTTAACAACCCGCCTCCACCCCCGCCGAACTGACGCTACTAAACTACAGAGATGAAGATGGCGGCTTAACGGACTATTCGTGGTAAGTGATGTTTTATTTTATAAAATGTGTTTGGGGTAGTTTACAGTTTATTTCCCAGTTTAGTTTTTTATTGGCAGTTTTAAATATCACTGGCAGCAGCAGCAGCGGTCAGATGTGACTTTAGAGAACTTAATGATCTGTTTACCAAGTCTGGAGTTAATATTACAGCTTACTGTCAGTGTCACACACTCACAATGTCACTCCACTTTAACTCAAAAACATGCTCAAGCTTCGACAATACTATTAATGTCCCTATTACAAGAGCTGCACTACCCGATGAAGAGTGTTTGTGTTCTCTGTAAATACTGAGAGAATCTCACCGCGTGTTGTCTGGATAAATTCAGCGCTTATTTATTCTCTGGTTAAGAGTTAATCTGCAGGTTATTTCTGTGACTGTAATATAATGTGATGCAGTTGATGAGGGACACAGACTGAGGGGAGCTGTACAGGAGCTAGTAACGCTCATAACCCGGTTTATATTTTATACACTTTGTCCGGGACTTTCAGCGGTAGCGCGAGCGCTTAGTTAAAGAGCTGAATAACAACACAGAAGTGTTTATCAGTTAAGGAGGAGGAGGGGGGAGGTGTGTGTGTGTGTGTGAGGGGCTTCAGTAAGTTATAGTTTGGCTTCAGAGATGAACTAATGCTCATATACGAGTGTTATATCGCTTAACTTATTTGTATGAGAAGCGCATTAAGTAAATTCCCGGTTAATTTAATGCAGACGATAATACAGACAGTCACTGGTTAACACTAACACTGTTCACTGGTTAACACTAACACTGTTCACTGGTTAACACTAACACTGTTCACTGGTTAACATTAGCACAGGCAGTTTATTTACATTACAGAATCCCCAAAACAGTATTTTACACACTCTGTGGTAAATAGGTTTATTAATATATTTTATTTTTATTAGAACTATATGTTCTGTAAAGTTTATTTATCTTTGTCTTGACTAAATTCTCCTGTTGTCTTTAAGCAGAGCTCCGCTGTGGAGGATTGGGGGGTCAGACGGCTGACGGCTGGACTTTTGGAGCTACAGGACTGGAGGAGCCTGAACAAGCTGTTGAGGGATGACGTCACAGTCCGACAGCTTTAGAATGATGTTTGATCAGGTCTACTGTATATTCTGAACATAGAACTGCAAAATGTCTGATACAGTACTTTGGGGGAAACAAAGACTTGAACTGTTCCATGTTTAATAGTTTTGATATTTGAAAAATTAATATTTTAATGTAAAAGGACTATTGATAGAGACTTATAAGCAGCTGGTGTATCCGGGTAGTTTAATGAACTTTAAGCAAAAAGACAACATGTATTCATCTGTTTTATATAAATTACTGTTTTAACTTTGACTAGTTTTGGAAGAATAAATTGAATTGATAAAGTCATGTTTGCGTGTTTTAATTTTGGGGGATTGTTTGGGTATTTAAAAATTGTTTAGTTGAACCAACAACTTCAATGGGCAAAAAATGGGACACAACTTTGTTTTAAATAGTCAAAGAGTTGGGCTGAAAATAATAATAATAATTATTGATCATAGAAACAAATGAAACCAGTTAAACACTTGATTATATGTATTTGTGTTTGTGATTATGTGACCCATAATAATTTTTTCTCAGTATAAATAAATGTTTTGGGTTTTAAGAACTCCAAAAGAGCAACGACAAACTTGGTATTCTCCATTGCGGTTTCTCACCTTCCACTCCTGAGTAGGACATGGTGTTAATTGCTCTGTGTGTGTCTGTTTTTGGCGGGGGGATGGGTGTGTGTGTGTTTTCGGCTGTTCAGCAGTTCTAAACACAAGCACAGTTTTTGTCCTTAACTAAAATACTTCAATACGTTAATAATGAATTTATTTTGCTGAATAAGGTAATAAGCGATGTTTAAACCAAACCAGTAAGTTAAGTAAGTGTTCCATACATTAAAGTACTGTGTATAACCAAGTGCCCTAGCAAACACAGTTACAGTTTACAGTACAAACAGAGTGTGCGCTGGGGGGATTGGAAGGTGAGTGAGAATACTCATTTACAAGACAAAAGACGGTTAGAGGCAGGGACGTTCTAGACCAGACAACACGGGGTGGGTGGAGGGGGGCATCATGTTCGAGCACTGTTTTTACCTGGCCTTACTGTATAGTAACAGTATTGTATTTGCTGAATTGTTTTGAGGCACGCAAACCCCCAGACCACAATAAGGTGGCAATCCCTCAGGGGGAAACTAAAAAATAAATAAATATATAATTATATAATAAAATATCCTTAATCCAGATTTTATCAATGACATAATATTTATCTAAGCTGGATGGTCAAATTCTCAAAAACGTTTAACCTAAAGTAAGACTTAACACACTATAACTAAAATATTTACAAAACTGAAAGGTTGTCTTATGAATGATAAAAAATACAAACTAAATTAAAACAGATGGGCTATTGAACAGATCATAATATGTTTTATGTTTTCTGATTACAAATGATATATGGGTTGATTTTAGAAAGGCTAAATGAAATAGCTAGTTTTTGGTCATGTCAGTCCAGTAACTATACTATGTAAAAGTAATTATAATATGAATTAATTAAGGGCAGGACCTAACCTAATGTTAATAATTTACACCATGATAACATTAGTATTCATGTTTTTGTATATATTTCTAAATGTTCAAATGAACGTTTCAGAGTATATAATTTGTCGTGTCATCTGTGATTGAGACCCATGAGTTAAATTGAAATATTTTTTATAGGTAGTAAGCCAGGTTTTAGTAACCTTGGATAAATCACCATGTAAGCCCTCTCTCGCGCACGCGCTCTCACGCTATCTCTCGCACTCACACACACACACTGTACACACACAGACACACACAAATAATACATAAAATCACGTAAAACCAAATGAAACTAGGGTAAAAAATATGAGCAGTAAAATACAGTAGTATCCTGTAGGTGATTCCTGTCCTGTGATAACAGGCACTAACACTCTAGAACTGTTTACTTCTGTTAGTTTTGTTTTCAAGTGTGAATGTTTATGGGGATTAAATCTGTCTCTGCTGCTGCTTCTATACACCGTTGTGATAAGTGATTTGTGCCCCATCAGATCTTTAATGTGGGACGTTATGCTGGTTAAATGACTAAAGACACACTGATCCGTATGGACAGATATTTGTTCCAGATATTATGCGCCATTAATCAATTTGTTATGCCAATTTGACTTTCAGCGAAAACATCAAAAATATAACGAAAACAAACCAAAGCAGAAGTTACATTTTAAGCTTTACTTTCAAAGTAAAATTTGATTTGTCACATACACAGCACGATATGCAGTAAAATGCTTTGGGTGCTTTAGGTGAGACTCGAACTCGGCATTGCTTCACCTGGACCGCTTTATAAGTGTCACGCGCTAACCGATTGCGCCACTGGAGCCACACGGAGGTTGGTCTTGTCAGAGTATCCTCTCTCTCGTGCGCGCGCACACACACACACACACACATGAAATTGCGTAAAACCCAACGAAATATAAGCAGTAAAAAAAAAAAAATCAGTAAAAATACATTAGTATAACAGGCGCTGACCCTCTGGAACTTTTTTTTTACTATTGTTTCCAAGTGTTTAAGTGATTAATGCCCCATCAGATCTTTTGACGGGGGAGCATTATGCATGATTCCATATGGGCAGATATTTATTCCAGGTTGCATGCGGCATTAATTGCATTTCTTATGCCACTTGTAGACTATCAGTGAAAAAATCAGCGAAAACATCATCAAAAATATAACGAAAACAAACCCAAGCAGACGTTACATTTTGAGCTTTACTTTGCAGCAAAATATTATCTATCAGTATATTAAATGGAACGAGGTAAAATACACCGTAATGTAAAATACTGTACATAGCCTGCGTTTTTATTCCGTACCTACAATGATCGGTATAGACAAATTACAGACACTACCGTGTCTTTAAGGATCATTTCAGGATGTCTTAAAAAATATTTCACTAACTAATTTTATTAATTCATTATTAAATAATAAATAGCATAATCATCATGGGTTGTGTATTGAGTGATTTAACAAATCTGTTTTATTAATCGGTTTGTTGTTGTTTTTTCATCTATTTATGAAACTATGTTGTCAATGCAAGAACTGTCTGTATATTAAAGATACGGTATTGGGCTTCCTGGACACTGCAGTTAACTGTGCCAGTCAATGCTCCATCTGGCGGAATTATACGGCATTGCAACCATCTTTTTAGAAAGCGCATGGGGGCGTTTATGGGGCGGGGCATCGTTAACTGCGTCATCGCGGGGGATCACATTCCATGCACAAACCTTGCATTAACCCTTCATGGAACTGCCACGGAGCAGTCATGCTCCAGGCGGCTGTTTGACGTGGCTCCCACTGTATAAACAAACAAAATACAGCTTTTTTTTCAGAGGTAAACGGAAAAGTGAAGATGTTCAGTGTCACTATGCAGATGTTACACTCAGTGGAGTTACCGAAATCATTGGTTTAGTCCTCATTGAGTTGCCACACATCATTTCCACATTTCACTCGCTTTTATTACTCTTATGTGAACATAAACAGCGAAACATTCCACAGGTTTATAATACACCGCGGCCAAGTGAACCACGTTCCCGTCGAACGAAACCAGGCATAATCGTGGTGTTTGCTTCGGTTATGACACACCATAGTTTATTATCTGCTGTGGTAGATCTGAATATTTATTTAAACACAATAATAAAGCTTTATATCCTCAGGAGGGCTCAGTACATTGTTTTAGCGATAGTTTCACGGAAGCGAGTTCAGAACTAATCTAACCAAACCAAAAAAAAAAAAAAAAACATCCGAAGCTTCAAATAGAATGAACGAACTAATGAAATTGATATATATGTAATTGATATACTGTATATACAGACGTGTGTGTGTCATTTTAATTCAAATGAACATTTTAATGCTTTCTGATACACTTATCAACTTATCCACATACACTTATCAACACAAACTCTCCGTGCACGCACACACAATCTCTAAAAAATTAATATTAATAACATACATATACAAATAAACAAATGTAGGTGTAATAAAAGTAGTCGTGATGTCAGTACTCGCCCAGCAAACCAGCCTTTTGCAGCGGCTTAAAACGTATGAATTATCTTCAAATATACAAAAAAAAAGCGAAAAGACACTCGATTATTATGCATAGGTTATTTGTTTAATTCAAAAAGTTCATAAAAACACTTTAAAACGAGAGAAAAACTGTTAAAATCCTCGTTCGCCTTCTCAGCGTTAGGTAGCGAGTGACGTCATGATTTGAATCTGCGCGCCACCGGGGAAACATAGGGAAACTGACTTTCCCAGACCACCGGCTTTTAGATAAAGTCCTTCTATGCGCCATCTGGCGGATATTCAGTGAAGCAAAACACATTTATTTTAAATTCCCGAATGTTGCCTCCGGCAAGTCGCGGCAAGCCGCGCGCTAAATTGCGGCATCCCGCGGGAAAACACGCGGGTTTTTAATGGCGACATCTGTAAGTGTTTGGCCAATGGTCTGAGCATGGTCTCACCTTCCAATTCAGCATCAACTATGTCCTTTGGCGCCTAGGTCAGGCACATATAAAATGGGTAAGGAGTCTTCTTCCATTGCAGGCACTTGGATGGAGTGGAGGGCTTCCCCATTTTCAGAGAAACTCAAGCTGATCATGATCTACTGTAAGACAAGATGCACCGAAGTCTGAAACTACACCCACCCACAGAAATTACACACATATCACATTGGTTGGCCAGAAGAAAGCTCCCTCACACACCCTTTGCACATGACCATGGTGAAATAAAGTGATCATACTTACCATATTAAGCAGGGAAAGAAAAGTAGAGCCTTGTATGTTTATCTCCAGGGTTCAGTTCATAGGCTTTTACTGTGGTCACAGGACATGCAGAGTTGGGGCCCTGTCACTGGAGACTCTCTGGAAGCTATTTAATTTTTTGTGCTCTTTAATCTGACTAGTTGGTTCTGCAGCTGAGTGCCCCTTCTTATCTCAATTTAAAAGGAGAAAAAGGAGAATAAAGGCTGCACTGTTTGTAATCTGCAGGCTTTAGGTGACCTCTTGAGCTGCTGGCTGCTGTTGCATTGTGGCCTCCAGGAGATGACAGAGGTACTGCTGCAGGGTTGGTCTGGCTACTGCATTTTTCTCCAGTGCAATAGCTATGGGTGTCACGCGCGATACTCAGGGGGAAAAAATACATAGATAGTAGCAGAGAAAGAGAGAGAATGATCAGGAGTGGAACACTTACAGCCAGCAGAGGGCATCTCGGTCTGAGAGAACCAGGAAGTGCTGTTGTAAGGAGGCTGCACACAACTCCACGTTGGTGAGGTCAATGATTCCCGAATGCACACAATCCAATCTCGTAATCCAAAAAAACAGAATCCCAGTTCAAAAAGCCAGTAAATCCAATCGTGAGCGCAAATCCAAAAACAGTGGTCAAAAACGTGAGCAAGATTCAAAGCCGGTAATCCAGAGCACAAGATACGTAACGCGAAGACAAAGAAGAAAACCGATAAATAGGCGGGGTTGTAACCGATAAACTGTGACAAAAACAAAACGTGAGAATACAGGCATGAATGGCACAATAATCTGGCAATAGTCTTGGAGCATCTTAAATACACACGGGTGATTAATCCAAATTTAAATACAAGGAGGAAAACAAAAAAGGCATGAAAGAGTACTGGGTGGTGTTCAAGCGTGTTGGTGCAGACTGTGAAGTGGACAGGGTTAGATTGGCTACAGCAGCTATACGGAAGAAAACTAGCAGTGGAATCAGGTCAATAAGGATGTTAATGCAGCCAGTGCAGTATTCGAGGTTGGGCAGGTTGCCAGATATTGGTTGGTCACTTAAGTTTAAAAGGCCTTCTTCATAGTTCATAGTCACTTTCTACAGGGCAGAAAAGGCACAGTATCAATGAAGCACCAAGAACACTATTCACCCAACTGATGACACAGTGGATCCTTATAGGCTCACAGCTTCCAGATGTGGATGAGTTAAATAGAGACTGGCAGCTGCTGAGTTCTGAAGCTCTGTTCCTTGAGCATTTGCTGACAGGTGTACATGTTGCTAACCTTCCCATATGACCAAGTGTGCATGTGTGTGTGTGTGCCACTGGCTGCAAACAGGAAGAGAATGCCAGCACCAGAAATGTGTTCATTATCTCTGACCATGACATGAGGAGAGCCTTCAGGAGAGTGAACACCAGGAAAGCAGCAGGACCAGATGGCATCTCAGGTCAAGTCCTCGGAGCTAGCACCTGTGTTTACAGAGATTTTCAACCTCTTCTTATTCCAGTCGGTAACCCACTCATGCTTTAAAGCGTCCATCATTATACCTGTCCCAGAGGAAACCCCATCCTTCCTCCCTAAACGACTAACTCTGAAGTAGCCCTGACTTTCGTAGTGATGAAGTGCTTTGAGCGGCTGGTCAGAGACTTCATCATCTCTTCACTGCCTAACATACTTGACCCTTAACAGTTTGCATACCGCCAAAATTGCTCTACAGACGATGCCATTTCCCACCTCCTTCACACATTACTCACTCACCTGTACACTAGAGAGGGGAATTATGTTAAAATGCTCTTTACTGACTACAGCTCAGCATTTAATGCTATAATTCCCTCCACACTCACCACAAAGTTGGGGCACCTGGGACTCCAGGTGTTAGCCTATTTCTGTGTCAGTGGATCTCTAATTTGCTGACTGCCAGACCACAGGCCGTAAGAATGGGCGGACATGTCTCAGCCTTCCTCACCCTCAGCACTGGAGCCCCCCCAGGGTTGTGTACAATGAGTCTGTACTCATTGTACACTTACAACTGCGTGGCCACCACCAACTCCACCATCAATTTTGCTGACGACACCATCGTGGTGGGCCTGATTTCTGATAATGACGAGACGGCCTATCTGGAGGAGATTGGAAATTTACCCAAAAGTCTTGAGGACAATTAAAATGTTTTTTTTTTCTTGACGAATCTGAAGCGAGCCTTCAGCAGTGGATTTTGTCTTGGAGCTCTCCTATGGATTCTATTTTCTCCAAGTCTCCTTCTTGTTGAATCATGAATACTGACCTAAACTAAGGTGAGTGAGGCTCTAAGTTCTTTAGATGTTCTCTAGGTTATTTTATGAGTTTCTGGAAGAGTAATTGGTAAATCATAGGTGAGGTGATGAATGGTTTTAGCTGGGAAGTATGGAAGACTGGGTGGATCCGGAGCGCCGCAGGCAGCTGGAGCCAGTAGGTGAAAGGGTTAATCCTTAATGTGATGCGGTATGGTCCGATGAACCTTGGTGACAGTTTCCGGGATTCGGTGTGCAGATGTAAGTTCTTGGTTGATAGCCATACTTTGTCACCTAAGTGGTACAGTTGTCCCGGAGGGTGCCGACGGCGGTGTTGTGTAACATAGTTGGTGTTGGCACGTTGGATGGCAAGGTTGCCTTGCTGCCATAGCCGTCGACACCGGCGGACCAACTGTTGGGCCGATGGTACGTCAAACAGTCCGGTTCTTGGTGGTCGAACATCGGAGGTTGGAAACCATGGCACACCTCAAATGGACTTAAGTTGGTGGCTGAGGAGACGTGGAGATTGTGAGACAACTCAGCCCATTTGAGGTAGCGGACCCAGGAGCGTTGACGATCCGACACAAAACACCTCAGGTAACGCTCCAGCTGTTGGTTGGTCCGTTTCGTCTGACCATTAGTCTGGGGGTGGTAACCAGAAGACAGACTGCAGGTTGAATTGATCAGATGGCAAAAAGCCCTCCAGAACCGGGCAGTGAACTGGGGGCCTCTGTCCGAGATGATGTCCTTTGGGAAACCATGCAATCGGACTACATGTTCCAGTATCAGCTCGGCGGTGTTTTTTGCTGATGGGAGTCCAGCGAGGGCCACCAGGTGCACTGCCTTGGAGAACCGATCCACAATGGTCAAGATGACGTCTTTCCCTTCTGAAGCCGGCAGGCCCGTGATGAAATCTAAGGCTATGTGTGTCCAGGGCCGTCGAGGAACGGGAAGGGGTTGTAGTTCTCCAGGTGTGGGTCGGTTTCGATCCTTTGCCCTGGCACACACCGGGCACACCTGAACAAACTCGATGATGTCCCTCCTCATCGTGGGCCACCAGAATGCCTGTCTTGTGAAGGTGGTAGTTCGTTGGGTTCCAGGGTGTCCAGTGATGGGCGAGGAGTGGCCCCATTGGAGGACTTCGGACCTTAGATGTCGTGGGACATAGAGTCGTCCAGGTGGCATACCTGCTGGCGCGGTTTCTGTGGCCAGTGCCTGGCGAACCCTCGTTTCGATGTCCCAGCGGAGAGGTGCAATGATCTGAGTGGTGGGGATGACAGGCACGGGGTCCGCCCGGGTCATCTCTTTTTCATGTTGACGAGACAGGGCGTCGGCCTTGGTGTTTTTTGACCCCGGGTGGTACGACAGGTGGAAGTCGTATTGTTCAAAGAATAAGGCCCACCGCGCCTGTCGTGGGTTGAGCTGTTTGAGGTTCTTGATGGTGAGAAGGTTTTGGTGGTCATTCCAGATGATGAACGGCTCACTGGCGCCCTGGAGCCAGTGACGCCATTCCTCCAAGGCCCACTTTATGTCCAACAGTTCACGGTCCCCTACCCCGTATCGCTGTTGAGTGGGGTCAAATTTTTTGGAGTAGAAGCCACAAGATAGCTTCTGGTCTGGACCTCGCTGGGAGAGAATGGCGGGAGAGAATGGTGCCGGCGCCCACTTCCGATGCGTCCACCTCCACAACGAATGGTTGGTTGGCATCTGGATGTAGGAGAATAGGTGCAGTGGTGAAGAGGTGGCAGAGTTTTTTGAAGGCTGAGATGGTGGCTGAGTTGAGTTGAAAGGGATGAGTTGAGGGCCTGGTCAGTGTAGTAAGTGGTGCTGCAACTGTACTGTAGCCCCGGATAAAGCGACGATAGAAATTCGCAAACCTGAGAAAACGTTGGAGCTGCTTCAGTGTCCTGTGTAGGGGCCAGTGACGTACAACCTCCAGTTTCTACGGGTCCATGGCCACACCCTGGGGCGAGATGACAAAACCCAGGAAAGTGGTGGAGTGCTCGTGAAAAGCACATTTCTCCAGCTTACAGTACAGCTGGTGAGCGAGCAATCTCTTTAGTACGGCCCTGACGTGTTGAACATGTTCTTCGGTGGTGTGTGAATAAATTAAAACGTCATCTAGGTAAACGAACACCCATCAGCCTAGCATGTCCCTTAGAACGTCATTAATGAACTGTTGGAAGGCCGAGGGTGCGTTGCAGAGTCCAAAAGGTATGACCAGGCTCTGATAATGTCCAGTGGGTGTGATGAAGGACGTCTTCCACTCATCGCCCTCTCTGATGCGCACCAAGTTGTAGGCGCTCCGGAGGTCCAACTTAGTGAACACGGTGGCACCAGAGAGGGCGTCCAGGGCTGAGTTGGTGAGCGGCAGAAGGTGACGATTTTTGATAGCGACCGATAGTCGACACACGGACGAAGTTCGCCCCCTTTCTTCTTTACGAAGAAGAACCCCGCGGCTGCAGGTGACGAGGATGGTCGGATGGTACCATGTCGGAGGGCGCTGGGGACGTATTCCTCCATCACCTTGGTCTCATTGTTGGAAAGAGAGTAGAGGTGGCCGCGGGGGGAGTTAGAACCCGGTTGGAGTTCAATAGCCAAATCATAGGGATGGTGAGGCGGTAGATGGAACCGCGGTTCGTGGAACACGTCCCAGCCTGAGCCCGTAGGCATAGTTCGGTGCAGGTCGGCCCCCACTGAAGGATCCGGCTCTGTGTCCAGGAAATCAGGAGGTTGTGTTTAAGTAGCCAGGGGTATCTGAGGATGAGAGGTGAAGAGGAGATGGGGGTGAGATGAAATTGGATCTGTTCTTGATGCTGGCCAAGGTTAAGAGTGACGAATTGGGTTTGTTGGGTGATGGGGCTGGATGAAAGGGGCCGACCGTCGACGGAAGTGATCTTAACTGGCTGGGATAACGCCTCAATCCTTACCCCCAACTCTTTGGCGCACGTAGAGTCAATGAAGTTACCTGCGGCACCGGAATCGATGAACGCGGTACTTCGGACCCGCTTGTGGCCAAGGTGGAGGATAACCTGAACCGTGAGGCGGGAAGTGGTGGTTTCGGTCGTGGCGGAGAGGTGGACGGTGCCCGGTGAGTCTCTCCTGTCATTCACCGGGGCTGGGCGTTTCCCGGACAGAATGGGCAGGTCGCTCGGTGGTGTGCCGCTGAGCCACAATAGGCACACAATCCCTCGCGGTAGCGTCTCTCGCATTCAGCCATGGTCAGGGAGTCGCGCCCTAGTTGCATGGGTTCCCCGGCTCCGGTGTCAACCACGGCAGGGGGTGGAGATCCGACACATCCGGGTAAAGCAGTGGTGAAGGCGGATGGTTATTTTGGTGCAGAATAGGAACAGGTGGGAGCGGGCGGCAGGGTTCGAGGTGCTGGCTTCGGGTGAGAGAGGAGGCGCTGGTCAATTCGGAGGGACAGTTGGATCAGCCCCTCCAGTGTGGCTGGGAGCTCTCGTCCGGCTATCTCGTCCTTGATACGAGAAGCCAGGCCCTCGAAGTAGGATATCTGGAGGGCTGCGTCTCCCCATGAGGTCTGTATAGCGAGGGTCCGGAATTCTGCAGTGTATCTACTCACGGACAATCCTCCATGTCGCAGGTGGTAGAGCTTCGTGTCGGTCTCCACCTCGCCCGCGGGTTGTTCAAAGATGAGTTTAAGCTGGCGGGTGAACTCGTTATACTAGTGGGCGGTATCTGTGTCTGCACGAAGAACTGCCATGGCCCACTCAGCTGCCTGCCCTGATAGCAACGAGACGAGTAGTAGCCGGTCGGTGGAGTACTTGGTGGCATGGAACTCAAACACCAGTTCCAGCGATGTTAAAAACACATTGCACTTCCCATCCGTGCCATCCCATTTGTCTGGTAAAGCGAGGAAAACGTCAGAAGCGGGTGGGTTGGTGCAGGGCCGCGGCCGTGGCTGCTGCGACGGGCGGCCTGCTAGCCATGCCATCAACAGCCGCACGGAGGCTCGTGTTCTCCCGCTTGAGCTCCACAACCTCGCGGCGCAAGGCCGCGACGTCTTGGATGCTCCGGCGCAGAGTATCGAGCTCCCCGGTTAGCTTGTTAATTAGCATGGCGTGCTGGTCAACCACATCGCATAAGCGCGCATGGTCCGCTGGGTTTACTGCTTTGGGCTCTGTCATTCTGTCGTGAACTAACCCGAGGAGACCAGAAAGACTTAGCTTTAGCAGTTAGCCCTGTAGCGTGAATGGTAAACCCAAACGCGGATGGACACGAGCGGGCAGGATAATCACGCGATTTGATATAAGGACTCTCAAAATCAATGAGCAAGAGAAAGACACAATCTAACCCGCGTCCTATAAACACACACTCAGTTTGAAAGTAAATCCAAGAAAGTGAGTACTCACGAGTCAACGAACGAATCCGAGGCAACATGAGCAAAACTTAATGACAGAGCAATGTGCGGCGCCATCTCGTTTCCTTTTATGCTTTCAGGTTCACGACTGTCTTTCTTCCGGGTCCTAGTGCCGGTCGCGGCTGAGTGCGCATGACAATGTCCACCTGGAGGAGAATCTCAACTGGTCCTTTAACACCAATTCCATAGGAAGCAGCATTTTTACGTTATTGAAAGGCTCAAAAAAACATTTTTTATCTCCCACCCTCCTATATTCTGCAAAGGTACTATCGAGAGCATCATGGGCAGCTGTTTAAATGCCTCATCTCAGAACTGTATATATTGATATATTGAATTATAACACCCTGCAGTAAATAGTGAGGAATGAAAAGCTCTTCCCTTAATCACGGTTATTTATGATGACCACACGCACCCCTCATAAACACTATTTAACCTCCAAGGTATCGAACCATTTGGCATTTCTATTCAGTCCTGAGTGTTGGTCTGAAACTATCAATAGGGGTGTGGTCAAAAACTAAACTATAAAAAATATCAGAGGTGGCTTGTGTTATTTGTTGGATTCACAAGAGAACACTGAATACAACATTATTTTTGAATAGGTTAAAGACATTTGAAATTCTGGATTTATGAACCTGACAGCGTTTAACCAGTCTGATCGCTGTGAGCATTTCTCCTGTCCAGAGAGATCTGTATCTCCTGCAGTTTATATCTTACAGTACATGTGTTCTGTTGCAGTGGTTCTGCTAACATTGTGTGGAAATATGCTCGTCATCATATCTGTTTTTCACTTTAAGCAGCTTCACACACCAACAAATACACTTGTGCTCTCTCTGGCTGTGTCGGATTTCCTCGTTGGTGCTTTAGTGATGTTACCCGAGTTAGTTTGGACAATTGAGTCGTGCTGGATTTTTGGAAGACGTTTCTGCACTATTTTTTGGTTAACTGGCACTTTTGTCATGGCCTTCTCCATCTATAATATTGTTCTTATTGCTGTAGATCGTTATTTGGCTCTCTCAAACCCATTTCTCTACACAAACAAAATCTCTACGAGTACAATGTGTATTGTGGTTTATTCTAACTGGTGTGTGTGTCTATGTTATAGTATAATGTTATATAATTTTAATGAAATACAAAAGAGTTTTTTATTGTGTCCTGGAGAGTGTCTTATGTCTCTGAATGAGGTTTGGATTGTAATTGACCTTGTTTATTTATTTATTTTTCCACTTTCTGTCATAATTATATTGTATACTCAAGTTTTTGTGATTGCTATGAAACATGTCACTGCTATCAGAGAGCTTAATAATCATACACAGCCTAAATTACAGAAAACAAAGAAAATCACCTCACACTCAATGAAATCTGAGAGAAAAGCAGCTAAAGTCCTTGGCATTTTAGTGTCTGTGTTTCTGGTGTGTTTACTTCCATATTTTATTTACAGTTTATTAGGCAATCTTATTGAATTTCAGACAGAAACTATCCATAAACTTTTGATCTTGCTTTATCTTAACTCCAGCATGAATCCGTTTATTTATGCTCTGTTTTATCCGTGGTTTAGGAGGTGTATGAAGTTAGTTATAACTTTGAAAATATTTGAAACAGACTCTGCATTAATTAATGTTCTTTCATGAAAAATCCCCCAGCCTCTTCTGAAGGTGTGCCTAACTGTTGATATTTTTCATGTAACTTATCTTTGAGACAAATCTCATTTTAACCATTAATACAACAAACTATTAAGCACATTTGAAATTTCTAGAATACTTGAAATTGGTTCAATTTATTATCAACTCCTGTAGCGCCTGTACTGAACTGTCAACTTTACGGAAGATATGTGGTCAGAAAATAATGTAACTGAAGATCACTTAAACGCTTGAGCTTGCATGCTAAAAAATATCAACAGTAAAAAAACATAGCTGTGTTATAATTGCCATACAAGCAGTGACAGGATCAGGACTAAGCAGCTGTGTGGACCTATGAGGTTAATCAGAGAAATGGCTTAAGGTAGTTAGAAATCATAAAACCTCCACTTTGGAGCAATGGAAAAGGGTCATGTGGTCGAATGTGTCCAGACTGAAGCTATTCCAAAGCAAAGGGATGTATAGGGATGCACCTTTTCATTATTATTCAGGGCAGTGAATTTTATTTCCTACAAATAATAAAAAATGTATTCACAAAACAGTTTTACACAACCAGAATTAAAGTGATTTACAATAAAGAGAAGAGAACAATTAAAATATAAATACATAAAACACCAAATTAACACCAACACAACCACTCTCAGTACATGCACAGCATCAGTCAAATGCCTAATGGCCTAGAGGCTGTATATGGCCTAATGAGATTACAAATATACTGTGAATTATGATATGTCTTGCATGCAAAAAGAAGGAACTTAAAATCGACTCTAAATTTTATAGTGAGCCAGTGCAATAAGGCAAGGACAGGGGAGATGTGATCCATTTTCTGTTAAGAATCTGGCTGCTGCATTTTAAACCATCTCTAACCGAGATAGTGTAAAGTGAGGTATTTCAATGTACTAAAAGTTACCTTAATCCAATCGAGAGTAAATTAGTGCATTAATTACAATTAAAAGGTTTTTAATAGAAAGAAAGTGTTGCACCTTTTCCACTGAACTGAGATGAAAAACAATACTCTTTGTAAGAGCCATATCACATTTGTTATGGAAGATGGATCTGCAGAATTTGTTGTTGTGTTTATTTTATTTTATTTGTTTTAATTCATTTCATTTGACCTTATTCTATTCATTAGTTAAGAATTAAGCATTAAGTTTATTACATGAGCCATAAGCTCTGAATGTGTTAGTTAAGCATCCATTTTGACAATCGTAAGATGGTCTGTGATGTCATTCCACTATTACAGTACATGCATTTGTACAGTATGACTGTCGTATGATAGAAAATTCAGTTTAGATGCGGAAGACTATGGAAACACAAGCTTTTGACCGTGAGCTACCCGTAAGCAGATATATACAACGAAAGTGTTGTTATATTTGTGAGCTGAACGCAATGAGGTAGATATAACATAGGTTGTTGTAAAAGTCAGAAATTTACAAGATACAGCAACAGGTGTTGTAACCACAGTGGATTTACTCAAGACGACTGTATGAAGTGTTGAATCTTTGATGCTGAAAATAAAATACCAAGACAAAGAAATCATCGGACTTCAGTTCTTGTGAGTAAATGATCCAACCAAAGCTACAAGTCAAAACTAGTGAAATGACATGACCGCAGCTACATTAAAGTCAAAAGCTTTTGTCTGTTGTTTAAGCGCAAAGTTAAGTAACTGTTGAAATTGAAAATGAAAGAGGATTTGAGTGCTCTGCGCTTCACTATGTCTGGCGGCGAGAACGACACAGTTATAGCCGAGTCTGAGCATGAGACGGCGTTCGAGGAAGAAGACCCAATAAGGAAGCTTCAAGAATTAATGAAAATTCGAGAAGAAAAGTGGAGTCAAGTAACTGCACTATCCAACGAAATAATATCGCTCATGCATGACGTCTGTAACTTGTACAACATTGAAATTAAGTACTATACAGACTACAAAGAGCTGCTAAAGAACTTTACTCAGAGTAATAGAGAAGTGCGATTGCGTTTAAACGAAAGCGAATGCAAACAGGACCAGCAGAATTGGCACAGGCCCAAATCACTGCGCATTACAGAATTTAAGGAAAAGGTGGATCGCTGGATAGCGGACACCAAGGACACCAAGGGCCACGCGAAGACGACGTCTCGCCAGGCGACAGCGTGTCACAGATAACGGCAGCGTCCAAGAGGTCCTCCTCATCATCTACAACACCATTAGCTCGGCTAAAAAGGGCAGAAGCCACTAGAGCAGACCTGCTAGCTAAAGCAGCAGCTGTAGACCAACGGCAGAAGCTGGAAGAGCAGGAAGTAAAACTAAAGGCACAGAAGGAAAGGCTGAGACTCGATACGGAGCTCGCAAAGGCCGAAGCTGAAATAAATGTTTACTACGAATACGTCAGCCGATCGCCCGCGAGAAAGAGTGCACTCATTGAATCAAGCAGCGCGCGCCCGAGCAGCGCGCACCCTCACTTTTCCAACTCAAAATGCAACAGCCGAGCGCAGCCTGCAAAGGAGAGCGCAGTCACCGAATCGAGCAACGTGCACCTAAGCAGCACGCACTCTACAGACTTGGAACACAATGAACTCTATGAGCACAGCGTGCCCACGGAATATCACGAACACGCCTCGTGGCAGCCCGCTCGAGAGTCACGCTTCGAAGCAGCCCGTTCAAGCGAGCCCATCAGTGTCAGAACTACAATAGCAAGTACTCAAAATGAATGTCCTATCCTAGACAGTTATGTCAGAGCTTCGATACAGCACATTATCGAATGCCAACGCTCTATGGGGCAGCCCAGTCAGGCATGACCATGAGCTCAAACCCACAAATGACAAGTACCCAGAAGAAACGTTCTACCCTTAACAACGAACATCCATGGCAGGCTCATGATGCAGTATGGCGTCAGCCACAACGCCAGGGAGATTCCCCAGGCGCACTTGCAAGTATAAATCAGCAACAGATAAGCACCTTAAGAAACCCATTTAGTATGACAGAATGCACTACTCAAGACAATGAATACTTACGTCAGAGCCTCGACACAGTAGGGCTCCAGGTGCAACATCAAGCAGAGCTCACAGAACTGCTCGCGAGAAGCCACATGCTGTCAACCTTGCCCCAGCGCAACATTCCTCCGTACAACGGGGACCCGTTTAAATTCTCATCCTTCATGATATCCTTTGAGCGTTTCGTTGAATCCAAAGCTGACAACGACGTTGAAAGGCTGTCCTATCTCGAACTGTTCACGACAGGCGAACCCAAAGAACTTGTAGCGAGCTGCATGAACATGACAGATGGCTACGCAAGAGCAAAGAAATTGTTGCACGATAGGTTTGGTAACGAACTAAGAATTGCACCAGCATATAAGCAAAGAGCAGATAAGTGGCCAAAAATAAAACCGGCCGACGGAAGGGCGCTAAGTGCCCTCTCCTTGTTCCTGACAACCTGCCAAAATGCCATGGAGAACCGTGAATCCATGGACGAGTTGAATAGCAGCCAGTGCATGAATGACATTCTCACAAAGCTGCCCCACAAGCTGATCGACAGGTGGAAGCTTCGCTCACAACTGCACTACGAGCTCCACGGAACAAGAGCCAAGTTCGCCCAGCTGGTGGACTTCATCGATCAACAAGCTAGACTGTACTCCAACCCGTGCTTCGCTGACCTGGACGCCGCAACCAGCGACAGAAAACCCAGTTATACATCCCTTCAAGAATGAAGGCCAAGGAAAACCTAGGGTCAGCTTCGCAACCGAGGTCAGACAGGTTGGTAAACATTTCAAAGACTCGATTATAAAAGGGAACGCCAGTGCATTACCTGCCAGCGCCTTTACTAAACCGTGCGCACATTGCAAAGGGGAGCATATCTTAGACGATTGCTTCCAATTTAATGATAAGACACACAAAGACAAAGTAGAATTCTTAAAAAGGAATGGATTCTGTTTCGGATGTTTAAGAAAGGGTCATTTATGGAAAGACTGTGCCAGAAAAATAACATGTTCATTGTGCGCAAAGCCACATCCTCGCATGCTACACATAGCAGTGCAAGACACGGCGCAGTTTCCACGAAAATGAAACTGAAGGTGAAACAAAAAATACACCACCTGCAGTGTTACCAATCAAATGCACTTAATGGGGCTGGAGGTAATTGCACCCTCCCAATAGTACCCATTAAAATAAAGTCCAAAAAAGTGACAAAGTTGCAGAAGTGAATGCATTCATAGACCAAGGTAGTTCCGCCACATTCTGTACAGAGTCGTTAGCAAGGCGATTAAATGTACAAGGCAGAAGAGTTAAAATACTGCTGAGCACCATGAACTCAACAAAACTTGTAGAAAGTTACATGCTCAATGATTTGGAGATTAGTAGCCTGGAAGAAAACACCTTAATTGAACTTCCCAATGTGTATACACAAAAGAATATCCCAGCTACAGTGGAAAGTATTCCACAACAGCACGACATCGACCAGTGGTCCTACCTTAGCGAGGTAAAGTTGCCCCAGATTAGCGCCGGAATTGAAATTCTCATAGGAAATAAAGAGCACAAACTCCTAGAACCACGGGGAGTAATCAATAGCAGGCATGAAGGGCCATACGTGGTGCAGAGTGCTCTCGGATGGACTGTGAACGGGCCTCTCAGAGAACCAGACGAACCAGTGATCGTTACAGTTAACCGAACCTCTATTGAAAGTGTAGAACGAATGCTGATAGAGCAATATAACCATGATTTTCCTGAACGAAATTGCGATGACAAAGCAGAGATGTCACAAGAGGATTATCAGTTCTTAGACCTCGTTAATAACTCTTTGCAGTTCACAGATAATCACTTCTACATCAGCCTCCCACTTAAGAAAGCATCCGTTCAAATGCCCAACAACCGAAATGCAGCTATGCAACGTGCATTAAACCTTAAATGAAAACTTAGCAGCAACAGCTCATTTCAAGAGGAGTACACAAACTTTATGAATGACATGCTAAAAAAGGGTCATGCAGTCAGGGTTCCTACACCTCACACAAACCGTCAGGACGGTCATGTGTGGTACATATCGCATCATGACGTCTATCATCCTCAAAAGAATAAACTAAGGGTGGTTTTCGACTGTGCTGCCAGTTATCAAGGAGTGTCACTAAATAGTGAGCTCCTACAAGGACCAGACTTAACAAACGCACTCATTGGCGTGCTCACACGCTTTAGACAAGAAGAGATTGCCATGTACTATCAAGTGAGAGTCCCCAAGAAGGACACAGATCTGCTGCGCTTCCTATGGTGGCCGAATGGAGATTGAACCAAGATTTAATTGAGTATAAAATGGTAGTTCATCTGTTCGGTGCAAAATCATCGCCTAGTGATTTGAACTTCGCCCTCAGAAAGACAGCAGAAGAAAACCGCAGCAATGCATCTGCTGTGGCAGTCAATACAGTACTTAAAAACTTTTATGTAGACGACTGCCTGAAATCTGTTTCGAGTCATGACCAAGCAGTCGCCCTATACAACGATCTCACAAGTTTAACCTCACTAAATGGGCAAGCAATAGCCGTGCCCTACTGACTTTCATTCCCGAGAGCGAAAAGGATCAAAGACATGAGAGACTTAGACTTGAGTAAAGATGCACTCCCGGTTGAGAGAGCTCTGGGGGTGCTGTGGTGCATTAACTCAGACATGTTCAAGTTCAAAATTAGTTTAAAAGAACGACCTGTGACAAGACGAGGAATCCTGTCAATCACCAGTTCGATTTACGACCCCTTAGGTTTTCTCGCGCCTGTCATACTGCCAGCCAAAACTCTAATGCAACAGTTATGTAAAGAAAACCTCGCATGGGACGAGGACATTCCCGAGCAGTTTGCTAAAGCATGGAAAACCTGGCTGCAAGAGCTGCCCCAACTGTCCGAGTTCAGCGTAGCAAGGTGCGTGAAACCAGCCGACTTTGGAGCCACAGTTACAGCGCAACTTCATCACTTTTCCGACGCGAGTGAAATGGGATACGGAGTTGTCTCATACCTCAGGTTAGTAAATGCTGATGGACTCTTTACAACTACATTTACGTGCTTGTCAAGTTGGGAAAGAATTATAAAAAATGTCTCCAAGATTTTTTTCCAAGTGACCTAGAGCCTTTCACTAGAGCCATTTTGATTGGAAGTTATGTTATTCTTGAGTATGTGCTAATGCCTGATAGAGCAAATGATGAACCATATTCCAGGTGATGGAGGTTTGTAAAGCTTACACTCCCATCCCCATAGCATGATTGTTATAAGTTATTACTTTAAATATGAACCACTCTAAAGCGAGGCCCTAAGTAATTTCAGAAGAATATCATGCTCAACACTATAGAATGTAAAATCAAAAGTATATCTAAAAGTATCAGGATAGAAGATGACCCAGAATCAACGAACAGCAAATGACAGTTGTTATCTTCAGCAGTGCAGACTCAGTGCTATGTAATGCACTAAAACCAGATTGAAACGCATCTAAAAATTTCAATGTACCCAGGTATCAATTAAACTCTGAGAGTGAAACTTTTTCCAAAGTTTTTAAAATGGATGAGAGTTTAGAGATAGGATTATAATTGTTGTGAGCTGTGGGGTCACAATGATAGCCTTTTAATAGGAAATGTATGATAATTGTACATAAATGCATGAAAATATCCCATTTATTCATTATAGAGCTATTTATAATAGTTAAGGTTAGTTAGGGACTGATTGTGTCTAAAGCCTCTCTAAACAGACCACCAAGTAATACATTGGATCGACAAAATGTTAATTTCATCTGAGAAATTAGTTTGCGTCTTTGTGATGAAGACACTTGGTGAAAATTAGTAAAGAATTATCTATGTCAAAAGTAGACAGATGTGATCTAATATTTTATATTTTCAGAACAAAATATTCATGTTGTGCACATTTTAATACTGACATGAGGAATTGAGCCAGCAATGAGATTTAGAACAGAATTTAAGGTTTTAAAAGAACGTTTAGCCTAGTTACTGTGATGGTTGCCCACTAGAGGGCAGTGTTTTGGATTTGTAGTTTTTGGTTGTAGACCCAGTTTCCCAGAAGGCTCCTCGGTCAGTTGATGCGGATGCTCAGCTGAACCGAGGAGGCTCATTAGCATTAGCATAAATACCTGTTTGTTCTGGGAAACTGGGTCAAGAATTAATTTAATTTCAGTTCTGTTAAGTGGGTTTTGTTTTCTCTGATTCTGTTTCAGTTGGTTTAATTATAGTTGGCCTTTTGGTTTCTGGAGCTTTTAAGTTTATATTTGTCTTAATTTAGTATGTTGCTGTGTCTGTGTCTCCTAGCAGGATTAGCTTCTAGGAGAATTAGCCTTTTGTGTTTACCCTTTTGTGTAAGTAACCCCCATTGCATGATTAGTTATTAGTCTGTTTAAATACTAATGAGGGTGATGCTAACATGTTTAGATCTTAGCCTGTCTAGTCTTCGTTTACTGTATGTCTAGTCTCATCGTCTGATTAGCTCTTAGTCTGTTTAGGTACTAACATCTTTAGCCACTAACCTTTAGAGCTCTTAGTCTGTTTCATACCTAGTCTGCTGTGCACCTTGTCTGTTCATTCCCTTGGGTCTCAGGCTACTGGCCTGTTTAGCCATTAGTTTGATTAGCTATGAGCTAGCTTAGCAGCTAATGTGCAGCACAGCCAGTAGACCTAGCCAAGCCTGTCTTGTTTGTTTATCCCTTACAGGTATAGTCCCTAGTGTTTAGTCCGCTAGTCTGTTTAGTGTGTCTAGTCTCGTCCAGTTTGTATCCCATGTCTGTATTGTGTATCAATGTATGTCTTATGTCTAAGTGTTTGAGTTCGGTTGATAGATTGCTCCAAGTTTAAACCAACTTCCTTAGTTCATATTTTGTTCATGCTTGTTTTGTTTCTTAAAAAGACTCTTTTGTTTCACTGCATCCCCTCTGCGTCTATGCCTCAACACCTTGCCCACAGTCCAACATCATTCCAGAACGTGACAGTTACATTTTTTGTAATCAGGTTTGAGAAATATTTAGATTTTGCCTCACTAACAAAATTTTGATAAGCAGTTCAGCAGTTTGGTAAAAATTTGGTAGGAGACCCGGAGGCCATCGTTGCTAATGTACAGGCCAAGAAAGAATGGGCTTAACATATGAAATCACAGGTTCAAACATCACAGGATAATGATTATAAGTGCCAGCATCAAATATTTCATGTATATGTACAGAAACCATGAGTCAAAACAAGATCCAATGTATGGCCTCGTTTATGTGTAGGACTGGAAACCGACTGTACAAAATTGAGTGAGTCCATAATTCTCCTAGTTTTTCAAGATTTTGTCCACAGGGTTAGATGGACAGCAAACAGATTTTTGACATTCTCTTAGACCAACAACCTGTCACAATGAGACAGTTGATTAGACAGAAACTCAGAAAGTTCATGGATAAAGGTCTGACTTTAGGAGGTCTATACACTAAAACACAAAATAGGGGACCATTTAATTTATTTTTTGGAGTTGTGCCTCAAAACTATATGAGGCATTGATAGGCAGAAGTCAACATTTAAATTACGTTCTAAAACAGTGGATAAGCCGCCACCATGTTCATTTATATCATAAGTGCTATAGAAAGAACAGTCATGGGAGATAGCTTACCAAGAGATGAAATGTCACCATTCTTTAACAATTTTTCAATCACAAATAAAAAATCCAAGTAAAAGAAAAAAAAAAACATTTACAATGAAAGGCTGATTTGGCATTGACCTAGCATTCACTGCAGCCATTTTGACTGGAAGTTGAGTTATCGTTGAGGATGTGGTAATGCCTGATAGAGCACACGATGGACCATGTTCCAAAGCTTACCACTCCCATCCCCATAGCATATTTTAGTATGTAGCTAATGAACGGAAGACCAACCGACACGTACAAGACATCCAACAGCTGAAGTATAGACCCAATTTTTGTATACTGTGCAACCGCCACTCCAGCCCATTGTGTGAAATGTTCCATGCATTTGGCAGGTAATAGATTGACTGAAGGGATTATCCAGGACAGAAAAAAAAGTGAGCTGGGGATTCACTCTGATTTCAATGCACATGTTTGTTGTCACATTAGGCTTTGTTATCCTTATTTCCCTGGCGCCACAGAAGGATTGCTATTCACACTTTGATTTGAGCTCTACACAGCGGGAATGTTGATCAGCAGTATTGTCAAGCAGCATTCACTGCACTGGCCTCGGCCATTAGAGTACCAGATGGAGATTGTAATCGAACACTCATCACATCTGCCAAGTGGATAGCTTCAGATGGTGTGAATGAAGAGGAAATTTTATGTTTTTGTACAGAAATGCTTCCAGAAACATAATTTAACTTTAATGTCTCTATCACTGAACTAAATGTGTTTGGGGAGTGGGGGGTATGGGGCAGTGGTGGCTCAAAGGGCTAAGGCACTGAGTTACTGATTGGAAGATCGGCGGTTCGATCCCCAGCTCCACCAGGTTGCCACTGTTGGGCCCTTGAGCAAGGCCATTAACCCTATCTGCTCCAGGGGTGCTGTATCATGGCTGACCCTGCGCTCTGACCTCAGTTACACTGGGATATGCGAAGAAGGATTTTCACTGTGCTGTAATGTATATGTGACAAATAAAGGCTTAAACTTTTAATCTTCACTTTCACATGTAACAATACAATATACAGATGTTATGCTTGTGGTTGCATACAGAACAATCAATATAATTCCAAGACAAAAACAAACTAGCAAACAATCAATCGTCTTTTAGGTACCGTGAACAAAGACAAATGTAGTGAAATAACTTTAAGGGGCAGCTGTGTTAGCAGTGGACGACAAATAAAAAAGTTTGTTGACCTATCAATCTAGCTGCAAAAAACATATATTTTAAAATACACAAGCATACTGTATACACAAGAGGAACCATACACATCAAGCATTAGATATGTTTACAAGCCTATTTTCATGAGATATCTCAGCTATTATACAGATCAAACTGTAAAAAATAAAAGCATATACAATTTTCATAAAAGGTGAAATTCTTTATAGTCCACACACTTTTATACACGCTTCAGCAAACAAAAATATTACACTTTGTATGTCTGAAAACTCCCACAAACATACAAACTGTCTGAACCAGACTGATGATGTCTGGTGACATCTAACCAAACAGATAGTGCTGTGGGAAGGAAATAGTTTGAGTCAATATGGGAATATAACAACATGGGTGTATCATACACAAAGTAGCATGTTTTAAAATTAGTATATTTGATTTGCAATCAAATTAAATATGACCAATACTGATAATTGTAAAAATGAAAAATATCAGGCCGCGCATCACTGTATACTTTGTATACTGTACTTGTAAGGTTTGCCTTTTAAAAATAAACAATAGTACAAGTTCATAGTCCAGATGATAGTGGCTGCTTTAAAATGTGTATAGTTTAGTATTTCACCACATCCACAACATTTTAATTGGAACACCATATGTCAGATGTCCTATTTAATTCTGCCAAACAGGTCTGTCGCTCACTTGATGGCTCTTTCACAATTGCTCGTTCTTCCGCCCTTGCGGGCTCAATTTGCCATCATCCTTTCACCACTGCACCACTAAGCGTCCAAGTCATCCATTCTTTGAGAACTCTCAACGAAACTTTGTGCCAGAACTTCAAAGTCTTCCAGTAAAGAAACCATCAGAAGAAGTCTGATCTGATCCTTTGCAGGAAGTGAACCACCAAGGAGACAAAACATAATGCAAGTAAACAAACAAAGCTTCCTACCTTGCTAAAAATTTGGTGCGTGATCCAAAACTAAACAGTAAGATTAAACCCAAGGCTCTGCTCCTTTGAAACTGAATCCTTAAAGATTTTATTCACCTCTGACAAAGAGCTGAATCCATACACCTCTCTCACTGTATCCATGAATCTCCTTTTTGGTCTTCCTCTAGACCTTCTGCCCGGCAGATCCAACCTCAGCATCCTTCTACCAATATGCTCACAATCTCTCCTCAGAACATGTTCAAACAACCACATTCTGGCCACTCTGACTTTCTTTCCAAAACATCTAACCTGGGTTTTCCCTCTGTTTGACTCTTCTTCATTCTTGATCCTTTCCATCCTTGTCACTCACAAAGAGAACCTCAACATCTTCATTTCTGTTACCTCCAACTCTGCCATTTCTTCGTGCCAGTGTCTTTAAGCTGTAGAGCATCATGGTTCTCACCACTATCTTGTACATATTTCCTTTAATCCTTGTTGATACTCTTTTGTCACACCATACACCTGACAATTTACTCCATCCATTCCAACCTGCCTGTACATGCATCTCCACCTCCTTTTCACACTCTCTATTGCTCCAGACCATTGACCCTGAGTACTTTGAGTCCTGCACCTTATCTCAGTACTTTATCTCTGCTCCCTGTAGCCTCGCCATTCCACTTGGGCCCTTCTCATTCACACACATGTATTCTGTCAGTGTATTAGATCTTTAATGTATTTTTTTTACTGATCCTTAGGATGATGGCTGCTCTTCCCAGGCCTCTTTTGCCATGTCAAGCAGACCATGGACCCTCCCGCCAAATAGCAACTTAAAGCGGGTGAAACTGGTGGAGGCTTTGGGATTTTCTCATATGGTGAAGGGCAAATGCGGGACAAGATTTCTTTGGCGGTCTGTGGGTGGTCCACAGTTGCAGATCTACTTGATCTGCAATAGCTGAGGACATCAGTCATTGTTTCAACATAAATGATGTATCTTGGTCAGTAAGGATTTCCTTCAGCAATCCTAAGTAGCTGAACAGCTGCACCAGATCCTTTTCAATGCTCTTGGACGTTGATTGTGGCACTGCCTCTTGGTACCACCAAGATAAACTCATGCCCTTTTGTGGATTTTATGAGGTGCCTAATCCTGATGAGTGGAAGTGAACACGGATGTTTTCAATTATATCATTGGGGGACGCCACCTCCAAGTGACAATGTGGTGAGAACGGATTCCACATGCATACCATGTCCCGTATAATTGTTGGTTGTTGCATGCCCACTGCCTTTCTTTCACAGTGCAATATACTGTGGTATAGTGTGATATTGAATTGAGGAAGTGCAAGTTATTGAAATGATAGACAAAAACTGTAAACATTTCTCATAAGTAGCGACAGAATCCTTCTTACCTTCGGACATAACACATAGTACACTCAAACTAAGCATCGAGCTGAAAGGGGACAAAACAAGACTAGAGACACAGACGAGAGACAAGGGACACAGAGGGACTAGAGGCATGGGGAGACTAGAGACTGGACTAGAGCCACAGGGAGACTAGAGACAGGACTAGAGACAGGCTATGGATATAGAGAGGCTAAGGATACAGAGACAGGCTAAGGATACAGAGAGGCTACTACTTAACTAAAGTCTAACACACAACACAACATGACACGACACCGAATCAGCTCCATACACACTAAAACACAACGAACATATAGCATTTACCACACTAGAGCCTTATCTGACAAAAGAATGAACAGAACTTAAAATACAAATATAGATGAAAATATAAAGTAAACAAAAATAAATAAATGCCCAGTTACATGAGCTCCCGCATCATCTGACCAAGGTGCCTTCTGGGAAACTGTGTCTGCAAACAAAAAAGTACATACAAAACAGCGACCTCTAGTGGGGATCCCTTACAGGTTACAAAAATTTTGCTGATGTTGGGGCAACAAAGTAATGCTATCTGAGTCAGGTTGCTCTCTATATAGAAGATTGTAAAAATCAATGTTGGAAGCTGGGCCTTCCTTTATTGCAAGATACACTCCGGTGCATCTGGAGGTTTAGTGGTTCTATGGGTGTACCTAGGGCAGAGGTGCAGTTGGCATAGTTCGGTGGAGGTAAAGGCCTCAGAGCCACAGCATGGTGAGCATGGTCGGAAATCCATCACGTGGAGCATGTTTAGGAATGTTTATAAATAGTGCTTGGATTAGCCAGTGAGTTGTTTTACATCAGTCTGGGCTGTTATGTCATGTCCAAGTCTTAGCTAGTCCAAATCTTGGTAGTTTTTTCTTCCTGTTCTTGAACCTGTTTTTGGTTTTGCTTTTGAAATTTTTAGTAAAGTCTTAACGTCTGTAGTTATGCCTTGCCTGCAACCTACCCATCATGACAAAGATCTAGGAGTATCAGTTTGGTATTCTTTGGCCGTGACACCAACAGTGCGGCAGTCAAACTTTGCTGTCAGTGAAAAAGAAAAAAACAAAAAACAGACGTATGTTAGATTCTTGTCTCCACACGCATTGGAGACCTGTCCCTGCGCTTAGCACTCCATTCACATACAAGATTTATGTAAATAGCTTTGCGCAAATGTAAGTAAATGCTAATTGCTGTGTTGTTGGTGGAGAGATGTGCATGTCCAACAGAACAGGAAGGGCTTGCACAAAGAACCATTTTTTTTTAAATATTTTTCACATAAATATTCTTATACACACGTAAGAATGTTGCCATTAGAAAATTACTCGTGGCATGAATCCACACAAAGCGCTTCAGTTTCAAGTAATTATTCAACACTGTACACTAACAACTATTAATTGTATTTCAATTAATACTTCAGAAACCATGCTTCATTTTTGTTTATCTCAAAAGAAGCCTTTTTGTGTAAGGAATTTGAGCGGATAAGCATAAACAGCTGACACAATAGGAGTCCTGGTGATGTCACCTGAAACAGGTGTCAATAGGTCTTACATATTCATGTAAAGTCATAGATTATTCAAAGAAACAGAGGCTCTGTTGAAAAATTATAGGCACACCAGTCACTTTATCCAAAATAAAAGGTCTTTCTGAGTGTTATAATTTAATTGTTTTGCTATGGACACACACCCAAGACCAAACCAGTCAGACCCAACCAACTGTCAATTAAGCTTGGGGGGGGTGGCTCAAACATTAGTTATAAAAATACCAGAGCTGGCTTGTGTTATTTGTTGAATTATCAAATTGTAGTGTGACTGTTTCACAATGGAATACTCAACATGATGCTATTTTTGAATAGGTTAAAAAGATTTGAATATCTGCATTTATGAACCTGACAGAGTTTAACCAGTCTGATCTCTGTGTGCATTTCTCCTGTCCAGAGAGATCTGTATCTCTTGCAGTTTATATCTTACTCTATGTGTGTTCAGCTGCTGTGGTTCTGCAAACATTGTGTGGAAATCTGCTTGTCATCATCTCTGTTCTTCACTTTAAGCAGCTTCACACACCAACAAATATACTTGTGCTCTCTCTGGCTGTGTCGGATTTCCTCGTTGGTGCTTTAGTGATGCTACCAGAGTTAATTTGGACAATTGAGTCATGCTGGATTTTTGGAAAAAAATTCTGCACCATTTTTTGGTTAACTGGCACTTTCATCATGGCCTTCTCCATCTATAATATTGCTCTCATTGCTGTAGATCGGTATTTGGCTCTCTCAAACCCATTTCTCTACACAAACATAATCTCTATGAGGACAATGTGCATTGTGGTTTATTCTAACTGGTGTGTGTGTCTATGTTATAGTATAACATTATATAATTTTAATGAAAGACAAAATAATTTTCTACTATGTCCTGGACAGTGTTTCCTCTTTCTGAATGAGGTTTGGTCTGTAATTGAGCTTACATATTTATTTCTTTTTCCACTTTCTGTCATAATTATATTATATACACGAGTTTTTGTGATTGCTATGAAACATGTCACTGCTATCAGAGAGCTTAATAGTCATACACAGCCTAAATTACAGAAAACACAGAAAATCACCTCACACTCAATGAAATCTGAGAGAAAAGCAGCTAAAGTCCTTGGAATTTTAGTGTCTGTGTTTCTAATGTGTTTACTTCCATATTTCATTTACAGTTTATTAGGCGATATTATTGAACTTCAGGCAGAAACTATCCATATAGTTTTGATCTTCCTTTACCTTAACTCCACCATTAATCCATTTATTTATGCTCTGTTTTACCCATGGTTTAGGAGGTGCATGAAATTAGTTACAACTTTGAAAATATGTCAAACACAGTCTGCTTTAATCAATGTTCTTTCATGAAAACGCATTACCCTGTTCTTCTGATGGTGTGCGTAACTGTTGATCATGTAAGTTGCCTTTGTGACAACCATTTTAATTTTACGTATGTTTTATTTTAATCATATAATATTAAAAAGTAGTTACAAGTCCTTGATTAAAAAGTCAATCACCAAAACAATTAAGCAGATTTGAAATTACTAGAATTTTAACACATAATTAAATGCTGTAGGGACTGGACTGTTCAACTGTCCACTTTGTGGAAGAAATGTCAGGAAAAAAATATTACTGGACATCACTTAAATGTAATAAATAAGTAAATCAACAGTAACAAAGAAAAAACATAGCTATGCTAAATAGTTAAAAGTTAAAAGTTATAGTATTTCCATGAACACAGTCAAAAAAGTTTGAGGACTAAGCAGCTGTATGGACGTAAGCAAACCACTTTTTACTTAGGTTAATCAGAGAAAAGCCTTGACTGTGATGCAATAGAAAAAGGTTGTGTGGACTACTAATGAGTCTAAATTGACCTTATTCCAGAGCAATAGTTACATCAGGGTATGACAGGAAGTGCCTGAAGTTATGCAACTTGATGTTCAATGAGTTTTTTTTTTTTTGACAAAAGGATAGCACTACACACCAGGAATGTTCAACAGCAGCATTGTCAAGCAGCATTCACTGCACACGCCTAGGTCATTAGAGTACCAGATGGAGAATGTAATCTAAACACACTCAACTGAATCTTCACTTTCTCTTTGTGGTTAAATACAGCACAATAAATATAACCCCAAGACAAAAACAAACAAGTAAACAAACAATCTTATTTCAAGTACCATGAACAAAGACAAATGTAGTGAAATAACTTTCTTGGAAGCCAGATGTGTTTACAGTGGAGAATGATGCAATTGTTTGTTGACCTATCAATCTAGCTGCAAAACACTATAGTAAGGGATTTTAAACAAACAAGCATGTGTGTAAGGGTAACCATACAGACCCCCAAGCATTGGACATGTTTACAGGCCTATTTTTCGTTGGATGCCAAGTCATTAGATTGGTCTAACTGTAAAAGATAAAGGTATATAAACCTATAAGTTCATCAGACCAGAGGACATGAATTTAAAAAGTAAGAGCTTTTTCCTCTTGTGCAGCTGCAAACCTTTCTTTTTATCCTTTTTTTCCTGGCAGTTTTGGAATCGTGGCTTCTTCCTTGCTGAAGATAACTCATTTCACTCTTGATATACAGTACAGTAGATACTTTTGCACCTATTTCCTTCAGTGTCTTCACATGGTCCTTTGCTGTTAGGATTGATTTCTAGTTTTAATCCCAAAATAGGTTCTCTAGGAGACAGAATACATCTCCTTCCTGAGGAGTATGATGGCTGCATGGGCCCATGGTGTCAATGCTCACATACTATTGTTGATTATAGATGACCATAGTACATTCCGAGATTCAGGAAAATGCTCCCAAGAATGAACCAGCAATTGTGGAGGCTCACATTGTGGAGTTCTTAATCATTAAGTTTAATGGTAGGTCTTAAAATACAACCACCAGTAAACCTGAAATTGACTCAAATTATGTCAGTTAATTATGAAATTGATGTAAATGCCAATTACCCAAAACATTTGTCAAAAACGCTTGATTGTCTAGATTAACTCTAAAACAGATAACATAAATAAATAAATAACATAAAAACAGTGAGATATAATTGTATTTGATGATGGATTGGCACGCTGTCCAGGGTGTACCCTGCCTTGTGCCCAGAGTCTCCTGGGATGGGCTCCAGGTCCCCGCGACCCTAATACAGGATAAAAGCGGTATAGATGATGAATGAATGAATAAATACTGTAGTCAACAGTTTTTGTCTAGGCAAACCAAATTTTCTGGGTAGCAACTTCTCCTGGGACTGACCCCCACTGTACGGGCATGTTATTCCACAAGTTCTGACGCATATCTTTCTTATTGCTCTCGGTTACTCACGACTCGGACGTCTGTTGAGTTCTTTGTGTCTTGTTTTATTTTCAGCATGGAAGGTTCAACACTTCGTACAGTTTTCTTGCATAAATCCACTGTGGTTACAACAACTTATTTGCTGTAGCTTGTTACAGTTTAAATTACGGTTTTCCTACGTTTACAACAACCTATTTGCTGTATCTTGTAGATTACGTTCAAAAGCTTGTGTTCTCCACAACTTCCGCATCTTAACTGACCTTTTACCATGCAAGAGTCATGCAACTACATGCAATAGTGGAATGATGTCACAGACCAACTTGCGATTGTCATAGATGCTTAACTAATAAACTTAGTGCTTAATGCTTAGCTAATAAAATAAAATAAACAACAACAAATTAATAAAGTAAAACATGGCTCTTACACCCAGGACTGAATGAAAAAGTGTGAAGAGATATCTTCTGATCTCACACCACTGATAGTGCCAAGGTTAAATTTGTAGAATCTAGATAAGATAAATGGTGACATCCAAGTATGAACAGCACAGGTTTTCTGGAACAGTTCCAATAACACACTTTTAATAACTGCCCAGAAGCTGGAGAAGTGTCATTTTAAAGAAAGGGTTGGGAATCTGGTCTGCCAGTAGCCAAGAGAGGGGACTCTCTGTCTCTTCTACCACGACATGAAAATAAAGATGTTGATGAGTGAATCCTGCTGCCTACTTAAAGTAATGATCTTCATCAGCAAATATACTGTATAAGGACACTCGTTCAACACACCCATATGTTAGCCTTCCTCAAACTGTGCCATAAAGTTGGAAGCACACAGTAGTCTACAATCTCTTTTGGATTCTGTAACATAGGTAAAGGTTCACTTAAAATTAAGGGGCCTAGCTTGAACAATCTGTGGGATTTCTATGTCTCTGAACTATATTTCTTAAACAAGAACTACAGGAAGCAAATACATCTCATTTAAAAACAAACTAAAAACTCTCCACTTAGCAATGTTTGCTTGCAACCATTACAGACGCCATTATAATTGTGCAAATTGATTTAATTTATGTAAAATAAATGCCACTAGGCAGTTTGAAATATGTGTTTTGGTCATGTCGTAACACTGAATACTTAATACTCTGTGGTGTTGAGGTGATGAGTTGTGGAGAACCAGTAAATGTTCCTTAACGTAGCAACAAGAATTAAGAAGTTAGTGCAAAGTTAATCCAGTAATGAATATTGTGCAAAAGAGCATGTACAGGTTGGTATGTATGATAGTTTGGTAGTGTAGATCAGTGTGTTTGCACTTGTGTTGATTAGTCAGTCTAGTCCCAATGTTTTGAGGTAGTTGAGTTAAGCTGAGTGATAATGTTTGTGTGTGTGTGTGCGTGTGTTTATCAGTCCAGTCCCTTTTTGTTGAGAAGACGGATGGCTTGTGGAAAAAATCTGTTGCACAGTCTGGATGTGTGTGTCCGAATGCTTCGGTACCTTTTTCCAGATGGCAGGAGGGTGAAGAGTGTGTGAGAGGGGTGTGTCCGATCAGCCATAATGCTGGTGGCTTTGTGGAGGTGTAGATGTCTTGAACAGAGGGGAGAGAGACCCCGATGATCATCTCTGCTGTCCTCACAATCCGCTGTAGGGTCATGCAGTCCGATATGGCACAATTCCCAAACCAGACAGTGATGCTGCCACTCAGGATGCTCTCAATAGTTCCTCTATAGAAGGTGGTCAGGATCGGTGGTGGAAGCTGGGCCTTCCTCAGTCTTCTCAGAAAGAAGAGATGCTGTTGGGCTGGTGTTGAGGGACGAGCTGAGGTCCTTATCTAGGTGGACACCCAGGAATTTGGTGCTTTTGACGATCTCCACAGAGGAGGTTAGGATGGTACCCAAATTACAGTAGGTCCAGTGAGGGGCTCAGCAGGGTCTTAATACAGTGGGTTGCAAAAGTATTCGGCCTCCTTGAACTTTTCCATATTTTGTCACATTACAACCACCAACATGAATCAATTTTATTGGAATTCCAAGTGAAAGACCAATACAAAGTGGTGTACATGTGAGAAGTGGAATGAAATTCATACATGATTCCAAATAATTTTTACAAATAAATAACTGAAAAGTGGGGTGTGCGTAATTATTCAGCCCCCTGAGTCTTTGGTCTGAGTGCAGTCAGTTGCCCATAGACATTGCCTGATGTGTGCTAATGACTAAATAGAGTGCACTTGTGTGTAATCTAATGTCAGTGAAAATACAGCTGCTCTGTGACAGCCTCACAGGTTGCCTAAGAGAATATTGGGAGCAACAACACCATGAAGTCCAAAGAACACACCAGATAGGTCAGGGATGAAGTTATTGAGAAATTTAAAGCCGTCTTAGGCTACAAAAAGATTTCCAAAACCTTGAACATCCCATGAAGAACTGTTCAAGCGATCATTCAGAAATGGAAGGATTATGGCACAACTGTAAACCAACCAAAACAAGGCCGTCCACCTAAACTCACAGGCCGAACAAGGAGAGCGCTGATCAGAAATGCAGCCAAGAGGCCCATGGTGACTCTGGACGAGCTGCAGAGATCTACAGCTCAGGTGGGGGAATCTGTCCATAGGACAACTATTAGTCGTGCACTGCACAAAGTTGGCCTTTATGGAAGAGTGGCAAGAAGAATTTTAGGCCAATGTTAACAGAAAACCATAAGATGTCCCTTTTGCACAGCAAACATGTGGAAGAAGGTGCTCTGGTCAGATGAGACCAAAATGAAACCTTTGGCCAAAATGCAAAACGCTATGTGTGGCAGAAAACTAACACTGCACATCACTCTGAACACACCATCACCACTGTCAAATATGGTGGTGGCAGCATCATGCTCTGGGGGTGCTTCTCTTCAGCAGGGACAGGGAAGCTGGTCAGAGTTCATGGGAAGATGGATGAAGCCAAATACAGGGCAATCTTGGAAGAAAACCTCTTGGAGTCTGCAAAAGACTTTATACTGGGGCGGAGGTTCACCTTCCAGCAGGACAACGATCCTAAACATAAAGCCAGGGCAACAATGGAATGGTTTAAAAGAAAACATATCCATGTGTTAGAATGGCCCAGTCAAAGTCCAGATCTAAATCCAATCGAGAATCTGTGAGGTTTTAAGATCTGAAAACTGTTGTTCACAAACACTGTCCATCTAATCTGAATGAGCTGGAGCTGTTTTGCAAAGAAGAATGGGCAAGGATTTCAGTCTCTAGATGTGCAAAGCTGGTAGAGACATACTCTAAATGACTGGCAGCTGTAATTGCAGCAAAAGGTGGTTCTACAAAGTATTGACTCAGGGGGCTGAATAATTACGCACACTCCACTTATCAGTTATTTATTTGTAAAAAATGTTTGGAATCATTTATGATTTTCGTTCCACTTCTCACATGTACACCACTTTGTATTGGTCTTTCATGTGGAATTCCAATAAAATTGATTCATGTTTGTGACTGTAATGTCACAAAATGTGGAAAAGTTCAAGGGAGCCGAATACTTTTGCAAGCCACTGTATGTCTCATGACAAGCCGCTCTAAGCACTTCATGATGGTCGCTGTAAGTGCAACAGGACATTAGTCATTGAGATAGGACACAGAAGACTTCTTGGGCACAGGGACGATCGTGGTGGCCTTGAAGTACGTGGGAACAATGCTGCTGCTCAGAGAGATGTTGAAGATGTCGGTGAGAACATCTGCCAGCTGTTCGCACATTCTCTGAGCACTCTGCCTGGGATGTTGTCTGTTCCAGCAGCTTCATGTGGGTTTACTCTGTGTAGAGTTTTCCTCACATAAGGTGTAGTGAGACACAGCACCTGGTCATTCGGAGGAGGGGAGGTCTTCCTTATCGCCACGTCGTTCTGCCTGTCGAACCGAGCGTAGAAGTTGTTGAACGCATCTGGGAGGGAGCCGTCACCATCACAGGTAGGTGATGTCATCCTAATATATTTTGTGTATGTCCCACTTGTATCACTGTTGATTTTTACTAGAGACTTTGTTATGCACACATTTGCATACTATTAAGTTGACTTCTCTAAACAGTAATAACTGTGCCTTCAAAACTTTTCTTGATGATGTTTTCAAGAGGACTAACTGTGCATTTTAAAACAATACCACTGCACATCATCTCATTTCACAATGCATGGGTTACTCATATTCCTCCTGCCATATCTTCCTGCCACATCTTTCCCCTTAATCCCCTTTTTATTTTTCACATTCCATATGCAATTTATACATTTTATAATTTTTACAGTATACATTTTATATAGTTCCATTTTACATTTTATTTTATTATATTTATATATTTGTAGATTTTATATTTTATATTATTTTCAAGTGCAATTTGCCTCTTCCTGCCTTCTTAGTCACTTTTAGGTCACAAAAAATTGTATAAGCATTTCACTGCATGACACTGTGTGTCTTTGTGCATGTGACAAATTACATTTGAATTTGACATCATATTCATTACGCAGGCAGGAAAGCTCAGAAGGCGTGATTAAATTGAACTATAAAAGCACTAGAGCTGTTTAAAACTCAAGTCATTCAATTGTATTTTACATAGTTTATAACTGTACCAGCCAATATACTGTATGGGGTATAATTTTAAACTGTTTGGAAATTAGAGAAATAATTTTATTTATTAACCTGATGGAGTTTAACCAGTCTGATCGCTGTGAGCATTTCTCCTGTCCTGAGAGATCTGTATCTCCTGCAGTTTATATCTTACTGTATGTGTGTTCAGCTTCTGTGGTTCTGCTAACAGTGTGTGGAAATCTGCTTATCATCATCTCTGTTTTGCACTTCAAGCAGCTTCAGACACCATCCAACACACTCGTGCTCTCTCTGGCTGTGTCGGATTTCCTCATTGGTGCTTTAGTGATGCTTCCAGAGTTAATCCGGGCAATCGAGACATGCTGGGTTTTTGGGAGAGATTTCTGCATCAGTTTTTCTTTGATTAGTGCTTTCCTCATGGACCTATCCTTTTATAATATTGCCCTAATTGCTGTAGATCGGTATTTGGCTCTCTCAAACCCATTCCTCTACACACACAGAGTCACTAGAAGAACTACATGGACAGTAGTTTATTCAAATTGCTGTTTGTGCCTGACATATATCACTGCAATCTACTTTTTTAATAGAGGTTTCATGAGTTTTGCAATGTGTTCTGGAGAGTGTGTTTACTTTCTGAATGAGGTTTGTTCTATAATTGATCTTGTTGTATCATTTATTTTTCCATTTTCTGTCATAATCATATTGTATACTCGAATTTTTGTGATTGCTAAGAAACATGCCACTGCTATCAGAGAGCTTAATAATCACACACAAAAAATCACCTCACACTCGATGAAATCGGAGAGAAAAGCAGCTAAAGTACTTTGCATTTTAGTGTCTGTATTTCTGGTGTGTTTACTTCCATCTTTTATTTACAGTTTATTTGGCAATGTTATTGAATTACAGGCAGAAACTATCCATAAACTTCTGATCTTGATTTATATTAATTCCACCATTAATCCCTTCATTTATGCTCTATTTTACCCATGGTTTAGGAAGTGCATAAAATTAATTATAACTTTGAAAATATTCCAAACAGATTCAGTGGCCAGTTTTGAGTTTTGAGAATGACACAATTACAATTTTTCACAAAGTCTGCGGCTTCAGTGTTTTTACATCTTTTTGTTAGATGTTACTATGGTATACTGAAGTATAAGCATTTCATATGTATTAAAGACTTCTGTTGACAATTACATTATTTTTATTCAAAGAGTCAATATTTGCAGTGTTAATCTTTCTTTTTTCATGCTTGTCAAGGTTTACCAGAATTTGTGGGTTTTTGTTTTTCCACCCGCCTCTTTAGGATTGACCACAAGATTTCAATGGGATTATGGTTTGGGGGAGTTTCCTGGCCAGTAGTGATATATTTTTGCCTTAGGGCAAGGAGCTCCATCATGCTGGAAAAGGCATTGTTCATCACCAAATTGTTCTTGGATGGTTGGGAGAAGTTGCTCTCGTAGGATGTTTTTGTACCTTTCTTATGTGTTATAGGCAAAAAAATAATAATAATTGTGTTATTAGGCAAAATTTTTAGTGAGTTCACTGCTTTGGTTGAGAAGCAACGACACATGAATGGTCTCAGGATACTTTACTCAGTTAGTATGTGCCTTAGCATTATGTGATCCTATCTCACACTCTATTGGTTGAATTTTAAATGGTCTGATGTAGCCTGGGCTAGGTTTAGTTATCATCATTCAGTGGGGGAGGTCTTTACCAGAGATACATACCCACTGTCCTGGGCGCAGCATTGGTCATTTTTTTTATATATATTTGTGGGATGGGTTCCCATTTGGACTGCCACTAGCAGCACTGTATTAACTTTCTGACAAATTTGAATGCACTGCTGAACCATGTGTTCAACAGTTAAATTTCAACAGGGACCCCGACTTCAGGGTTCTGCTCTGGGAACATGGGTTAAGGATAGCTAAACTGGCACTCAAATAGTGACATGCTCAAAATAAATTCTCGGCCCAGGATTAAGGGGTTACGGGATGTGAGACATTGGAGGGAGTGGACTCTATACAATATACTGGCCCTGGCCCCTAGCTGGCAGAAGGATTTTTAAAACTGGCTTCTGAATTGGGGACATTAGGTTGGTGGGAAAACCTTGATGTACTACCAGCTTTTCAGTCTCCTTGGCTATTGGGATTTTCTGCAGGAAATTAATTTGCTTACCTTTGAGAAATGATGCATTATCACTAGTAATATTTTGGGAAGGCAAATCCCACTGTTGTGACACACGATCAGGTTTAACCAGTCTGTATGACAGTATTTAGTTATAACTGGTGAAGAACAGCAAGCACCTGGCCTGCCATAGGTTCTGGAATTTGGCTGACTGGACTGGTTCTTGAGGTCTGTCCAAAATATGAACTGATGATTTGTGCCCTGCAGCCATTGTTGCCACTCCTCCAAGAACAGTACCGATGCCATAATTTCTTTCCACTGGGGTCTGTCAGTATGAGAAATAAGTGCAAGGGTGAAGCTTTTTGTCCTGGCGAGAATGTTAAGACAGGACCATCCCCGATGCCTACATCTGAATCATACACCACAACTATGAATTGAACTTCGGTTGTTAGTTTTGTCTTCATAGTGTTGATGGTGTCCTGTGTTTCAGCTCTCCATCTATACTTCTCCTGGCCATCTTTGTCAGGGCAATCAACGGGGCTGTCGGCAAACTGAAAGTCCTGACAAAGCTCCTTAAAAAATGGTGAAGCCCGTGAAGGATTACAATAGGAGGAGTCCTGGTGAAACCTGATGTCACCTGATCCAGGTGTCAATAGGTCTTACATATTCCGTTGTAGATTATTCAGTGAAACACAGGCTCTGCTGAAAAAAAAGTTATGCACATCAGTCACTTTACCCCCAAAAATGTTTTGCTAGGGACACACACCCAATACTTTCATAAACTCAGTTCTGTGTTCAAAACAATCTGCTTATTCTCCTTTTTCTCTGCTTTTCTGCTTTATCTTTTAAAGATTTGAAATCTACACAAATTTAAGAAGAGTACTGAATCATTGCTGGTATTCACAAAAGCCTCAGACACCTAAGGGTTAAAGGTTAGGGATCTATTTTCCTCATGAAGAAGAAACCGGCTCTGGCCATAGACCTGGAGGAGTGGAAGAACGCTAATGTAAATATATATTAAGCACATCCTTCACCATCTTTTTCAGAGCAGCCACAAACCAGGACAGGAACAGAATGCAGCAAATAGCAAAATTGGCCGAAAAAATGGTTCTCCCTTGCCTCCTCTCCATGAACCAAAAAATGAGCAGGAGAAATTACTACAGGCCCATCACACCTGGACACAAGCTTTTTCACCTCCTCCCTTCTGGCAGGTGCTACAGATATACCAAAACTGGCAGGTTAGCTGTGTTTTTATATGATTTGATACAATAGTTTGTCTGCTTGGTACAAAGCCGTGGCAGAACAATCGCACACGCACACCAACAAAAGCCTCATGATTTATTTGTAAACACAACTTTTAAGCCTATGTACTGTAGAATTAACTTCAATTTATGTAGTTAATTTTTTTTGTACTTTTTTTCTTACATAAATCATGTGGTCAAAAATAACCATGGACAATTACTGTAAGGAAATATTTTAGTATGTGTTTCATGATGTTAGGTGTTCTTGTGAACAGAGTGATCTTTCTATGAAATCAACATTTTGAGCATATCAGCAAACTATAACCGTTCCGGCTCTTTAGGCCAGTATAGCTATAAAAATAAAAGGGGGTCCAACTTTGCAATAACCTATGAGGTAGTGTTACAAGTATTACCAGAATATGTAAGACTCAAGGATTAACGAAAGCCATTTGCCAGCATATATTGAATCTTTACATAAATATAAGAACATACAAAATCCAATTATATGAAATGTTCATAGACAAGATAATCAATGTTCAACACAAATGTATGGTCGTGTAAATGTCCATCTCAGATGTTAGGAGAGAAAACCCTTTGACAAAGAGTAAAGTCTTATCTGTTGCAGGGTAGATTGATGAAGAGATGAAAGCACGGATTGAAAGCGATGTCCTCCATGGGATAGGCCAAAAGTCCATTAAAGTCCCACTTAAATATTAAAAAGATCTTGGGCAGTTGCGACTTTGCACCCAAACTCCATAATCCTACTTTCCGCACAGTAGCACAAAAGATGTAGGTTAAACAAAAGATCCTAGTTGGGCAGCAAACAAAAGTTTCCCCAAACCAGGATCCTCCAGAGAAGTAGCAATCTGCCCTGAGGCAACAACTGAATCTGCCTCTTGTTCTACTACTTCCTCTTTTATTCAAACTAGTGAAGCTAGTGGTGCCCCTAGTGGTCAGGATGAACATTCCACTATTACACATTAAACCATGTAACAAGACTTGATCGTTACAAAACACATTCCTCTGCTAATGTCAGTATAATCTCAAGGCACAGGCATGCCACCAATTCCTGCCCTGTACAGGGTCATAATAAACAGAAAAGCAGAAATACCCCCCTAAGCTTATCTTCTCCTCCACGTTATCTCTTATAAACAAGAGTCCAGCTGTAACTGTTCTTGCAACCCTCCCTTTAGTGTTTTCTGTGTGCTTACATATTCTTCTGTCTCCCCCAATAAACTTTGAACTTCTGACTGAGCAGTAACTTGTGTGTTTCATTAAGGGGTTCTCCATATACACTGAGTAGACAAAAGGAGTCTACCTATAATAAAAGAAATCCTTACAATTACCATTGAAGGCTTGTTTTCAAGAACATATATGCCTAAAACTGTCAATTAAACCTAGGGGTGTGGTCAAAATATAGGCTATAAAAGTCTGAAATGGTTTGCACTATCATGTATTAGATTATGAATTAGTACTGTTACTATTTTTCAAAAACTTATATCGGTAGAAGGATGCTGAGGTTGGAACTGCCAGGCAGGAGGTCTAGAGGAAGACCAAAGAGGAGATTTATGGATGCAGTGAGAGAGGACATGAAATTAGTTGCTGTGAGAGAAGAGGATGCAGAGGATAGGGTTAGATGGAGGCAGATGATTCGCTGTGGCGACCCCTGAAACGGAACAGCCGAAAGACAAAGAAGAAGACTATTTTTCAAAAACTACACCCCATATACTGTTTTTCTTTTTTAAAACTGTACTCATAAACCTGATGGAGTTTAGCCAATTTGTTCTCTGTGTGCAATTCTCCTGTCCAGAGAGACCTACAGGACACCCGGAAAGTATTCAGAGTGTCACTTTTTCCACATCTTGTTATGTCACAGCCTCATTCTAAAATGGATTATTTTACCAAGATGGCGCCGGTGAGGTCGGCTGCCGTCACGACTGCTCCGACCACCTTTTCTTTGTTTTTGTTTTTTAAGTTAGTTTTCTTTGTTTTAAAATCTGCAAAATCAGCACCATTGAGTACATTAGGTATGATAGAGACACTCTTGTTTCTATTGGTATACAATGTACTCACAATTCAACGTTTTTAACTCCGGATCCGAGCTGGCCGAGTGAGATCCTGAGGGAGAACAATTGACGCGACGCGAAGCGGCGGCCACGAGGGAAATGAGCCGGCGTTAGGAATAGGCTCAGAGCCCGTGCACACCGCACACCTCTGCCTAGTATCCTGCTCGCCAACGTCCAGTCACTGGAAAACAAACTCGATGACCTCAGGGCCAGGATAAAATTCCAGAGAGACATTCGAGACTGCAACCTTCTCTGCTTCACCGAGACATGGCTGAACCCAGCGGTACCGGACCACACCATACAACCAGCCGAGTTCTTCTCGGTTCACCGCATGGACAGGACACGGGACTTGGGGAAGTCAAGGGGAGGCGTCGTGTGTTTGATGGTGAACAACAGCTGGTGCAACAGCGCGAGTGTTGTTCCTCTTGCACGCTCCTGCACACCAAACCTGGAACTACTGTCCATCATGTGTCGTCCTTTTCATCTACCCCAGGAGTTCACATCGATCATAATTAGCACCGTTTATATACCACCACAAGCAGACACAGACATTGCCTTATGCGAGCTGCATGAGGCGCTCACACAGCACCAGACACAACACCGGGATGCTGCGCTCATTGTGGTGAGTGCCAACCTCAAACGCGCAGCGCCGAACTTTTATCAGCACATCACCTGCCCCACCAGGGGCGAAAGGACACTGGACCATTGTTATACTACGGTCAAAGACGGTTACAAGGCACAATCTCGTCCAGAGTTTGGTAAATCCGACCATCTTCCTCATGCCAAAATATAAACAATGGCTGAAACAGGAAGTTCCGTTTTCAGAGGGAGGTCGCGCGCTGGACGGACCAATCGGTGGCCGCGTTACAGGACGCACTCGATGACGCAGACTGGGACATGTTCAGAAACAGCTCCGATGATGACATCAGCGTATTTACGGAAGCGGGTTGTGGGATTTATTGGGAAGCTAGTGGACGATACGGTGGAGAAAAAGACTATCAGAACGTTTCCCAACCAGAAGCCGTGGGTGGATAAAACCATCCGCGACGCTCTGAGATCTCGCACCGCTGCCTTCACCTTGCGTCGGGGGACATGGAACCATACAAGGCTGCGTCATACAACGTCCGGAAGGCGGTGAAAGAAGCGAAGCAGCGCTATGGGAGACAACTAGAGTCACAGCTTCAACAGAGTGACTCTATGAGCCTGTGGCAGGTATTAACCCTCTGAGGTCCGAGGTGATTTTGGGGCCCTTGAGGTGTTTGGACATGATATGTTTTCACATCATGACTCTGATATTTGTGCTTTTTTCAGCTACTTATAATATATTATTGACCAACCTGTATTTTTCTTGTAATCAGTACAAACTGTTCTACAATAATACGTGACCAAAATGAATGTATGTGTTTGCATTTTTTAGGAAAAAAATATTATGCGTGGTTAGTAAGTTTTGTGAAAAAAAAAGTAGCTGAAATCAGGCCATGAAACTCAAACAGACAATTTGTTCACGAGACATTGTTTCACAAGGGCTGGTGGACTAGTGTTTTTGCTTCAAAATGATGTGAAAATTATCTTGTTTACTTGCTTACAGAAAACAATATAGTGATTAACACTTTTTAAGTCACTTTTTGAGTGTAAAGGGTCTATGCGAGAAGGCGTGATCTATCATTACTAATGCAGTGATTCACACCTGAGAAGACAAAAGCCTGCATACTGATCTGCATAATGAGCCTTCAGACAGGTATGTGACTGAGACAGGAGAGTTACAAGAAAGAATCTGAGGATAAAATAAGTTTATATATTTTCAGTGTTTAGGTTATTTGAGAATGTATTTGACACACACAAAAAAATCTTGAGATTCATTTGCGAGTTCAGTTAAACAGTTTATTAGGAACAATCAAAGTTGACTTTGTAACAGCATTACTGCAGTCACTATAATACTATAAAGTCACAGAAAATATAGCTAACAAGAATATATATATATATATATATATATATATATATATATATATAGAAAACAACAACAGCTCTTTGTACTGTAATTACCAGAACAAATGACTTTACCAATACTGTACTACATTTTTTCTACAATACACTACAGTTTACTATGATGAATATACAGTATTGTATTATATATTTATATAATATTGTTATATTTAACTAACATCTATGATGTACTGAATGTGCACTTACTCGTGGTTCTCCAGCGAACTCGAAACTAAACGACACTCACGTGACTTTCTTGTGCACGCGCCGGTGATGCAGCCACAGTCCTAAACAAAAAAGAAAATTGAAAGTTGAAGAATGGACGCGCATACAATCATTCACAAACAACAGCTGGTGAACAATTTGACCATTTGAAACACGGTCTAAACAATACAAAACACGTTTGTATATATATAAATAAATATAAACTTTAGACAGATCGTAATCAGATTTTATTGCGGGCTTGTAAGTAACGTGCATATTTCATATTTTACTCATGCTGGTATTTAGTATTTTCCAAATGTACCTATAAAATATAGAGCAGTGATGGTGAGAATAAAAGACTTACTGGTCAGGAATTACATCCTCCGCTGAGTCCAGACGTTATTGAAAATAAAGCCGTTCCTCGTCTGAGTCTTGCTCTTCCTCTGATGAGAAAAAATTCTTCATCGCTGTCCAGAACCATCTGAAGCGCTTCTTCACCCGTGTAGCGTGACATCATTCAAACGCACAGAAACAGTAAGTAAGTCTATGATGAAGCTTGTTGTTTTATGCCCTGGGGGTGTGTACGTGATTACCTGCCTCACCTCAGGTCATTTCCATATGAACAGCGCGCGCGCAGGGAGGCGGGAGCAAATTAGCTGTAATGAGGCGATACAGGAGAATCTGTACCACTCCTTACTTTCATACGGATTACATAAAAACAGATTATTTGTTTTCACTGTGACTTGCATCATTTAAAACTAGACCCTTTAAGCTTTCTATAGATATATTTCTCATGTCTGTGTGTGCAGTATTCGCGGAGTTTCAGTTCATTTTAGTGACGTGTTTCAAAAAGATTTTCGCGGAGACTGAGACGGCTGAAAGCACACCCGGTTTATTTTATGTATTTTATTAATGCACAAAGTCTTATTTTTAACATGTGAGAATACAAAAAAAAGTAGACACTTTACAGATTAGATTAATATATAGATCTTGTCTGTACGATCAAAACTGAAAGTGTAATTTAAGTTCTTATTGGTGTGATCAGGGGAAAACACCTCAAAACGCATGTATGCGTTCGCGGACCTCAGAGGGTTAAGGACAATTACAGACTATAAAGCACCAACATCCAGTATGATGAACGCGGACGCGACTCTGGCAAACGATCTGAACACCTTTTATGCTCGCTTCGATGCTGCAGCTAAAGACGCTAGCGATGCTAATGCTAGCGGCGGTAATGCTAACGGCGCTAACAGCTGCAGACAGGAAGACACTGCCAGTACCGGAAACGCGCTCATCATCTCCGAGCACGACGTGAGGAGAGCCTTCAAGAGAGTGAACACCAGGAAAGCAGCAAGACCAGACGGTATCTCAGGTCGTATTCTCAGAGCCTGCGCAGACCAGCTAGCCCTTGTGTTCACTGAGATATTCAACATCACTTTATCTCAGTCGGTGATCCCCACATGCTTCAAAGAGTCCATCATTGTTCCTGTTCCAAAGAAACCACATCCTGCTTCCCTCAATGACTATCACCCTGTAGCCCTCACCTTAGTAGTGATGAAGTGCTTTGAACGCCTGGTCAGAGACTTCATCATCATTTCACTACCCGACCCACTCGACCCACTACAGTTCGCTTATCGTCCGAACCATTCCACAGAAGATGCAATCTCAAATCTCCTCCACACATCTCTCACCTACCTGGACACTAAGAGGGGAAATTATGTGAAAATGCTCTTCATCGACTACAGCTCTGCATTTAATACCATAATTCCCTCCACACTCACCACCAAGCTGGAGCACCTGGGACTCAGCTCACCCATGTGTCAGTGGATCTCCAACTTCCTAACTGGCAGACCACAGGCAGTAAGGATGGGCGGTCATGTCTCAGCCTCCCTCATTCTCAGCACTGGAGCCCCCCAGGGTTGTGTTCTGAGCCCCCTGCTGTACTCTTTATACACCTACGACTGCGTGGCCACTACCAACTCCACCGTCGTCATCAAGTTTGCTGACAACACTGTCGTGGTGGGCCTGATCACGAACAACGATGAGTCGGCCTACCTGGAGGAGATTGAAAATCTGGAGAACTGGTGCCAGAGGAACAATCTCCTCCTGAAAGTCAGTAAGACAAAGGAGCTGATAGTGGACTTTAGTACAAAGCAGGAGAGGAACTACCAGACCCCCGTCATCAACAGGAGCCCAGTGGAGAGAGTGGACAGCTTCATATACCTCAGTGTTCACATCACGCAGGACCTGTCATGGTCCTGTCACATCAACACCGTGGTGAAAAAGGCCCGGCAGCGTCTGTACCACCTCAGACGTTTGAGAGACTTCAGACTGCCCTCCAAGGTGCTCAGGAATTTCTACTCCTGCACCATAGAGAGCATCCTGACGGGAAACATCATGACCTGGTTTGGAAACAGCACCATGCAGGACAGACAAGCTCTACAGAGGGTGGTGCGTTCAGCTGAGCGCATCATCCGCACCAAGCTCCCTGACCTGCACTCAATCTACACCAAGCGGTGCTGGACCAAGGTCAGGAAGATCGTGAAGGACCTCAGCCATCCCAACAATGGACTGTTCTCTCTGTTGCGGTCAGGAAAGCGCTTCCGTTCCCTGAAGGCCAACACAGAGAGAATGAGGAGGAGCTTCTTCCCGCAGGTGATAGGGTCTCTCAACCATACCTCATTCACACCACAAACACAGAACTAATACAACCTGTTAACGTCAATGGACACTATGGACATTTTCATGCACATCTACACTTACATTGGAACTCATGTTTATGTTTACATTCTGGACCCTTATGTTTACATTCTGGACCCTTGCACAAAGACACTTTAATAAGGCACCTTAAGACACGTTTCGATGCATACTTGCACACCATACTTCCTCCACCAAATTTCAATAAAAAAAAAAAAGAAAATCTCTATTGTACAGTATATTTCTATTTTTATTTCTATTTTATGTACAGTATACTTTTATTTTAATTTCTATTTTTATTCTAGTTAAGTAAAAATTTTCCTATCGTATTTCTTTATTCAAATTTATTTCTTACTATAAGATTTAATTCTCTTTTTAAGGTCACTGGCGGTCATGTAAGCATTTCACTGCATATCGTACTGTGTATGACTGTGTATGTGACAAATAAAATTTTAAATTGAATTTGAATTTGGATTTCATAAATTTTTTCCTCAGAATTCTACACACAACACCCCATAATGACAACATGAAAAGTTTACTGGAGATTTTTGCAAATTTATAAAAAAAAAATAAAATTTGAATAAACATCCTTTTTCCCCAGATTGGACATGATTTGGATATGCACACACCTGTCTCTATAAGGTCCCACAGTTGACAGTTCATGTTAGAGTACAAACCAAGCAGGACGTCAAAGGAATTGTCTGTAGACCTCCGAGACAGGATTGTCTCGAGGCACAAATCTGGGGAAGGTTACAGAAAATAAGCGCAGTGGCCTCAGTCATCTGTAAGTGGAAGAATTTCGAAACCACCATGACTCTGCCTAAAGCTGGCAACCATCTCTGCAGCAATCCACCAATCAGGGCTTTATGGTAGAGTGGGCAGAGAGTCTCATCAGACCTGAAAAATTTTATTCTCATGGTCTGAGAGTCCATCAGGTGCCTTTTGGCAAACTCCGGGTGGGCTGCTATGTGCCTTTTACTAAGGAGTGGCTTCCATCTGGCCACTCTACCTTATAGGTATGATTGGTAGATTGCTGCAGAGATGGTTGTCCTTCTGGAAGGTTCTTCTCTCTCCACTGAGGACCTCTGGAGCTCTGACAGAGTGACCATCGGGTTCTTGATCACCTCCCTAATTAAGGCCCTTCTCCCCCGATCGCTCAGTTTAGATGGTCAGCCTGCTCCAGGAAGAGACTTGATGGTTTCGAACTACTTCCACGCATGATGGAGGCCACTGTGCTCATTGGGACCTTTACAAACATGAATCAATTTTATTGGAATTCCACGTGAAAGACCAATACAAAGTGGTGTACACGTGAGAAGTGAAATGAAAATCATACATGATTCCAAACATTTTTTACAAATAAATAACTGAAAAGTGGGGTGTGCGTAATTATTCAGCCCCCTGAGTCAATACTTTGTAGAACCATCTTTTGCTGCAATTACAGCTGCCAGTCTTTTAGGGTAAGTCTCTACCAGCTTTGCACATCTAGAGACTGAAATTCTTGCCCATTCTTCTTTGCAAAACAGCTCCAGCTCATTCAGATTAGATGGACAGCGTTTGTGAACAGCAGTTTTCAGGTCTTGCCACAGATTCTCGATTGGATTTAGATCTGGACTTTGACTGGGCCATTCTAACACATGGATATGTTTTGTTTTAAACCATTCCATTGTTGCCCTGGCTTTATGTTTAGGGTCGTTGTCCTGCTAGAAGGTGAACCTCCGCCCCAGTCTCAAGTCTTTTGCAGACTCCAAGAGGTTTTCTTCCAAGATTGCCCTGTATTTGGCTCCATCCATCTTCCCATCAACTCTGACCAGCTTCCATGCCCCTGCTGAAGAGAAGCATACCCCAGAGCATGATGCTGCCACCACCATATTTGACAGTGGGGATGGCGTGTTCAGAGTGATGTGCAGTGTTAATTTTCCGCCACACATAGCGTTTTGCATTTTGGCCAAAAAGTTTCATTTTGGTCTCATCTGACCAGAGCACCTTCTTCCATATGTTTGCTGTGACCCCACATGGCCCCAACTGCAAATGGGACTTCTTATGGTTTTCTATTAACAATGGCTTTCTTCTTGCCAATCTTCCATAAAGGCCAACTTTGTGCAGTGCACGACTAATAGTTGTTCTATGGACAGATTCCCCCACCTGAGCTGTAGATCTCTGTCACCATGGGCCTCTTGGCTACATTTCTGATCAGCGCTCTCCTTGTTCGGCCTGTGAGTTTAGGTGGACGGCCTTGTCTTGGTAGGTTTACAGTTCTGCCATATACTTCTCAGATCTGTAGACTTCTTGTGGAGATCCATACTCTGTCCCCTGGTTTATATTCTATGTTTTTTCCTCTTCGTCGGTAAGCGAATTTCTTGTTTACTGTACAGGCTCGTTGTAATTGTTTATGTGCTTGTTCCCATACTAGTTCACTCTTCTTGAACCTTTCATCTACTATTGGGGAGTGTGTGATGTTTGCGTTCCTTGGGAACAGTGGGGGTTGGAATCCCAGTACGCATTGAAATGGTGTACTTGGTGTACAAGAACTTGGTACTTGAATAAATAAGCGAGTTTTGTGCATACTCCACCCATGGGATTAATTGTGACCAGTCTTGTTGGTTGTCTGCACAGTATGTTCTCAACATTCTGCCTACTTCCTGATTTGCTCGTTCTACTTGCTCTAGCTTGGGGGTGATATCCTGATGTCAAATTTATGGTTATGTCCATCTTCTCCATGAAGTCTCTCCATACTTTTGAGATAATCTGGGGTCTGCGATCACTCACTATGTCCTCTGGTAGACCAAAGTATCTGAATAAATGTTGAAACAAGATTTCTGCAGTTCTGAAAGCTGTGGGAAGATTGGTTAGAGGAATTAATATCAAGGGTTTTGAGAATCTATCAGTTATTACCATAATCGTGGTCTTTCCTCTAGATTCGGGTAGGTCGGTGATGAAATCGATGGCAATGTGGGACCACGGCCTCTATGGAATCAGCAGTGGCATTAGCTTTCCGGTGGGGAGAGATCTCGGGACTTTGGCTTGTGCACAGGCTGAGCAGGATGAAATATGTTTGTTGATGTCTGATGTCATGTTGGGCCACCAGCATTTTCTCTGTAACAGGTTGTGGGTTCTTAGACTGCCTGGGTGACCCGTTCCTGGAGATGTGTGAGCCCACATTATCAATTTGCTCCTTATTGGCAAAGGGATGAATTTCTTGTTTTGTGGACATTGTTTTGGTATTTGGGCTTTGGGAATTTATTTATTTATTTATCAATTTCCCATGTAACCGTACACACAAATCTGGACTCTGGGATTATTCTGTCTTCTCCTTTGTTTGGAGAGGGTGCATTGTGGATCCTTGATACGGCATCTGCCTTGGCATTTTTGGTCGGTAGGATAGCACAAAGTTGAACCTTGTGAAGAACAGAGCCTACCTGGCTTGGCGAGCGTTCATTCTATTGGCTGTTTTAATGTATTCGAGGTTTTTGTGATCTGTGTATATGATAAATGGGTGTTTTGCTCCTTCGAGCCAATGGTGCCATTCTTCCAATGCTAGTTTCACCGCCAGTAATTCACGATTTCCCACGTCATAGTTCTGTTCGGCTGGTGTTAATTTTCTTGACATGAATGCTATGGGGTGTAGCTTAGGTTTGCTACCAAATCTCTGTGACAGTATCGCTCCCACACCTGTTTCAGAGGCATCTACTTCCACAGAAAATGGTTTTGACGGATCGGGATGTTTCAGTATAGGTGCTGATGCAGGTGCAAAAAGGCTTGTTGTGCTGCTAAGTTCCATTTCAGGTTCTTGGAATTTCCCATTAAAAGGGTTGTGAGAGGTGCTGCGATCTGGCTGAAATTTCTGATAAACCTTTGGTAGAAATTTGCAAATCCCAGGAAACGTTGTAGTTCCTTTATGGATGTTGGGTTGGGCCAGTCCTTTACTGCAGTTACTTTTTCTTCATCAATCTGAACACACTGCTGGCTGATCACATATCCAAAGAAGTTAATTTCCTTAACATGGAATTCACACTTTTCCCCCTTGACATATAAGTGATTATTTTTAAGACAGGTTAGCACCTTTTTTAACATTTAGCACCTTGTGTAACATGGCTATTCCAGTCTGGAGAGTAGATTAAGATGTCATCAGTGTATGCTATGACATATTTTCCCAACATTTCTCGGAGTATGCAATTTATGAAATTCTGAAACACTGCTGGGGCTGAGGATAGTCTGTATGGCATCACGCAGTACTCGTAATGGCCTGATGTAGTGCTAAATGCAGTTTTCCATTCATCTCCTTTGCGGATTCTAATCAGGTTGTAGGCACTACGCAGTTCTAGTTTTGAAAAAAAAATTGCCTCTCGAAGTTTTTCCAGAGCTGTAGGAACTAAAGGTAGGGGGTACCTGTACTTCACTGATACTTTGTTGAGCTCGCTATAATTGATGCATGGTCTGAGCCCTCCCCCCTGGCCTTGCTGAATACCTCACTGAACATTATATACTCCTTGGGAATTTCATGTTTTGTGGCAGGTTCTGGGCTTTCAATAGAGGTGGATGCCAGATACAAATTCAAATAAAAATTTTATTTGTCACATACACAGTCATACACAGTACGATATGCAGTGAAATGCTTAGTTAACTGCTCGTTACCATAAAATAAAAGACTATGAATTGGAATAGGAAATAAATATGAAAAATAAAATAGAGGGTAAATTTAACTACAAAAGAATAAAATAAAAATATTAAAATTAAAGTTAAGATTAAATAACTGTACAACAATACATGGAGGGCGCGTTGAAGCAAACATTGTTTTTTGCACTCCTGGGACCACTGTGTAATTTCTTGTTCCTTCCAAGAAATGTGAGGGTCATGTTTTTGAAGCCAGGGGAACCCCAGAATTATTGGGAATTTTGTGGTTGTGACAAGGAAGATGTTTCCTGATGTAATGCTCCAACTGCGAGTGATAGTTGGGAAGTCCTGTGAGCTACAGATCCTCCTCCTATGGGTCCTCCATCCAGTGCTTCAATCGATATTGGTTGTTTTAGGGGATTTAGTGGAATGTTGTGTTTTATGATGAGGTCTTTATTCATAAAATTTCCGGCTGCTCCGGAGTCAATCAGCGCTGGAACAATTTTTTTTTTTTGTTTGAGAATTCTATTTTCACTTTTATGGACATATGAATAGGGTTATTTTCAACTTGTGTGCTCACCGCTGGGTTTTGAGTGTTCCCTGTGCTTTCTGCACCGCTCCTTTGCTCTCTCTTGGTAGGTAATACAGGGCAGAGAGCTATGTTGTGTTGGGCTCCCCCGCAATAGAAACACAACTGCTCCCTCCGGCGGCGGTTCATTTCTCCTGTAGTTGTCCTTGCTCCTCCAATTTGCATTGGTTCATATTGGAATGAGGTTGGGACTTCAATGGCTTCACCGGAGTAGGATTTTCTTGACATCAAAGCGTCAAGTTTAATGGTTAAATCGATGAGCTCGTCCAAAGAGATATTGTCATCTCTACATGCGAGTTCCTTCAGAATTCTGGGATTTAATCCTCGACAAAATGCTCCTTTTAACGCGGGTTCATTCCACTCGCTGCCTGCAGCCAGAATGTGGAAGTTCAGAGCGTATTCAGCCACGCTCTGCTTTCCTTGCTGCATGTTAAGCAAGAGCTCACTTACTTACTTCCCCTCCGGCGAATGATCAAACACTCTTTTAAACATGTCCAGGAAGTTTTCAAATGAATGTGCTTTCATCACCTTTATTCCAAACAGCGGTTGCCCATTTCAAGGCTTTGCCGGTAAGCATATTGATGAATTGTGCTATTTTCCCTTTTTTAGGTGACATTGTCTTGACCAGCGAAATACAGAGAACACTGCAAAATAAAGCCTTGGCAATCATCTGGATCTCTGGCGTATTTTTCCGGGCGAGCTACCAGGACTGGATTCGGAGCAGCAATGATTGGTGGTATGGGTGTTGGAGAAGCAGCGCTAGCTGACATCTTGTTAGTAAGTTGATCCACCATCTGTTGCATCCGTTCGAAGTTCTGCTTGAATTGTACCATTTCCATTTGGATTTGTGCAATGTCCTGTCGGAGCTCGTTCAGAACTCTGGCATGGCTCACAAGGGTCTCTCGAATGTTAATATATCCTGCTGCGTCCATAGAGGCGAAGTATTCTGTCACATCGCAGACTCAGAGAACGCAGGTTCAGTTAAGATATTCATTAATCAGAGTGTATGTGAGCAGAACAAACAAACCAGTAGGGATAATACAAAATCGGGAGTCGATAAAACAGGCAAGGGTCAGGCAATGTGCATCGGGCATAAACGATATCAGGCAAAACCCGGATCTGCATCTTTTTCTTTTTTCTATTTGTGGTCTCCTCATGAACCTTTCCATCTATATCATCACTCGGATTGCTGTAGATTGGTATTTGGCTCTCTCAAACCTGTTTCTTTATAAAAAGCAAAATCTATATGAGGACTACATGCACTGTAGTTTGTTCAAACTTGTATGTGTGTCTGACATATATTACAGCAGTATGTTATTTTAATGGAAGCTTCACAAACTCTGTAATGTGTCCTGGACAGTGTTTTCTCACTGTGAATCATATTTGGTCTGTAATAAATCGTGTATATTAATTTATATTTCCATTTTCTGTCTGTCTACTCTAGTTTTTGTGATTTCTAAGCAACATGCCACTGCTATCAGAGAGCTTAATAATTACACATGGACTAAAACACAGAAAATCACCTCACACTCAATGAAATCTGAGAGAAAAGCAGCTAAAGTCCTCTGCATTTTAGAATCTATTTTCTCTGATATGTTTACTTCCATTTGTTATTTACAGTTTATTAGGCAATATTATAAACAACATTTAGAAACAGTTCATAAACTGACAATTGTTTTTAATCTTAACTCCACCATTAATCTATTGAAATTTAGTTAAATTAATTTTCAGGTAGTTTCAGAAATGTAAATATTGACATGATTTTTTAAACATTATTAGTATTTCATTCAAGATTCAAGATTAATTCAAGATTCAAAGAACTTTATTAATCCCAAAGGGAAATTGCTTTTCATCTGTAATTCTGCTTTACTGACAGTGTCTATTCATGCTAGACCCCAAAAAATTGTAATCCACAGTGTTATCTGAGCAAACACTTGAACACAAGAAATTAGAAATGAGGAAGCATTGACTTTTTGGTTGTTACAATCGAAAATGTGGTTGCATTTAAATAGGGATGAAAAATTGTCAATGGATTGTAAAAATTGTGCAAACATTTAAATAATAAATGTATTTTATTTGTTTTAGGTATTTCAAATATATTATGTTTTTTATGTTATATAAATACAAAAAATTGGTTTATGTTAAATTTTTATTACAAATTCAAATTCTGTTAAATGTTGTAATAGGATGATAAAGAAGCAATAGTAGCAATAAATCTAACACACAAATCACAAGGGCAAGCAAACAACATGTAAGTCATTCTTGTTTTTTTGAAAAAGAAAACGTCTCGGGTTACTGTGCTGTAACCCTGTTCCCTGAAAAGGCGGGAAGGAGATGCTGCGTGAAAACACTATGGGAACCATTTTGTCCAGTTGCCGGTTGTGAAGCATGTGTGAAAACACGCCAAAATTTGGCTATATACAGTGGTGTGAAAAACTATTTGCCCCCCTCCTGATTTCTTATTCTTTTGCATGTTTGTCACACAAAATGATTCTGATCATCAAACACATTTAACTATTAGTCAAAGATAACATAATTGAACACAAAATGCAGTTTTTAAATGAGGGGTTTTATTATTTAGGGAGAAAAAAAATCCAAACCTACATGGCCCTGTGTGAAAAAGTAATTGCCCCCTGAACCTAATAACTGGTTGGGCCACAATTAGCAGCAATAACTGCAATCAAGCGTTTACGATAACTTGCAACGAGTCTTTTACAGTGCTCTGGAGGAATTTTGGCCCACTCATCTTTGCAGAATTGTTGTAATTCAGCTTTATTTGAGGGTTTTCTAGCATGAACCGCCTTTTTAAGGTCATGCCACAACATCTCAATAGGATTCAGGTCAGGACTTTGACTAGGCCACTCCAAAGTCTTCATTTTGTTTTTCTTCAGCCATTCAGAGGTGGATTTGCTGGTGTGTTTTGGGTCATTGTCCTGCTGCAGCACCCAAGATCGCTTCAGCTTGAGTTGACGAACAGATGGCCAGACATTCTCCTTCAGGATTTTTTGGTAGACAGTAGAATTCATGGTTCCATCTATCACAGCAAGCCTTCCAGGTCCTGAAGCAGCAAAACAACCCCAGACCATCACACTACCACCACCATATTTTACTGTTGGTATGATGTTCTTTTTCTGAAATGCTGTGTTACTTTTACGCCAGATGTAACGGGACACGCACCTTCCAAAAAGTAAAACTTTTGTCTCGTCGGTCCACAAGGTATTTTCCCAAAAGTCTTGGCAATCATTAAGATGTTTTTTAGCAAAATTGAGACGAGCCTTAATGTTCTTTTTGCTTAAAAGTGGTTTGCGCCTTGGAAATCTGCCATGCAGGCCGTTTTTGCCCAGTCTCTTTCTTATGGTGGAGTCGTGAACACTGACCTTAATTGAGGCAAGTGAAGCCTGCAGTTCTTTAGATGTTGTCCTGGGGTCTTTTGTGTCATCTCGGATGAGTTGTCTCTGCGCTCTTGGGGTAATTTTGGTCGGCCGGCCACTCCTGGGAAGGTTCACCACTGTTCCATGTTTTTGCCATGTGTGGATAATGGCTCTCACTGTGGTTCGCTGGAGTCCCAAAGCTTTAGAAATGGCTTTATAACCTTTACCAGACTGATAGATCTCAATTACTTTTGTTCCTGAATCTCTTTGGATCTTGGCATGATGTCTAGCTTTTGAGGTGCTTTTGGTCTACTTCTCTGTGTCAGGTAGCTCCTATTTAAGTGATTTCTTGATTGAAACAGGTGTGGCAGTAATCAGGTCTGGGGGTGACTACAGAAATTGAACTCAGGTGTGATAAACCACAGTTAAGTTATTTTTTAACAAGGGGGGCAATCACTTTTTCACACAGGGCCATGTAGATTTTGAGTTTTTTTTCTCCCTTAATAACGTAAACCTTCATTTAAAAACTGCATTTTGTGTTCAATTATGTTATCTTTGACTAATAGTTAACGGTTTTTGATGAGCAGAAACATTTAAGTGTGACAAACATGCAAAAGAATAAGAAATCAGGAAGGGGGCAAATAGTTTTTCACACCACTGTATATATAACCTCGGTCATGTGACGTCATCTGATTAGATGCAGGTGGAGGTTATAAATACTGGTGAGCCGGCGAAAAACCTCAGATTAATTTGTCTGAACGGATGTCCAGTCACGTGGTAGTGCGGCATTAGGACGCAGCATCTCGTTCCCGCCTTTTCAGGGAACATGGTTACAGCACAGTAACGTGAGACATTCTCTTTCAAAGGCTTTCTCTGGATGCTGCGTGAAAACGCTATGGGAACGAGAATACCAACGCCGCCGCACTACAAGTGTCTGGACCCTAAGGTTGTGTAGCGTGTGCACACAAATCCGAGAAGGTCTCAGAACTATGCCTGGGCAGCTGACTCGGGGACGTGAGCCCGGAGTAGCATGAACATCCAGATTATAAATGTAAGAAATTCTGTGCGGGGAGGACCAACCTTTCGCGTCACACAATTGCTGCAGGGGATACCTACTGCTGGTGCAGACTGGGACGATCACCCTGGTTGGGTGAGCACTGCTTCCCAGAGGCAAAGTGAACCCATGCGCCTCATAGGAGAGGGCAATATGCATCTCTCACCCAGTATAGTGGCGCTTTGACTTACGCCACTGGCTGGTGCGGTGAACGTTAATCTGAAGAGTACGTACTGGACAGTAAGTGAAGTTTCTCCTGCTCTGAGGCTGTAAAAGGCGGAGGACGGAAGGCTTCAAACAATGCTTTTAGGTGCATCCTGCAGAAACTCCAGCACTGAAGCAATTCGGCAGTGGACTGGGTCTACCTGCTTAGCAATACTTGCTGCAGGGTAATACCCCTTGATAGTGCAATAGATGAGGCGATCCCCTGGTTGATTAAGCCCTGAATCCTAAAGGCGAAGTGAGTCCACGCGCCTTATAGGAGAGGGCAAAGCATCTCTCGCCCAGTATAATGGCGCTCTGACTTATGCCACTGATGCGGTGGACGAAAATCTGAAGAGCACATACTGGACAGTAAGTGAAGCTGTAAAAGGTGGAGGACAGAAGGCTTCAAACAATGCAATTAAGTACATCCTGAGGGTACTAGGGCACAAGCCCAAGGAAAAGCTTTTCCTGCAGAAGCCCCAGCACTGAAACATTTCGGCAGTTCACTGGGTCTACCTGCTTGGCACACACTTGCTGCAGGGGAATACCTCTTGCTAGTGCAATAGATGAGGCAATCCCCTTGGTTGAATGAGCCCTGATTCCTAGAGGCGAAGTGAGCCCACGCGCCTCATAGGAGAGGGCAATAGCATCTCTCATCTAAAACATGTAGAAGCTGCTCTGACCTACACCACTAGCTGATGCGGTGGACGTAAATCTGAAGAGCAGTAAAAGGGAAAGAATATCTTGCAAGGCAAGAAGTCCACCTTGCTACATGAAATCTCTCCCTGACTACTTCGGAGTGGGGTTTCCATTCTCCTGTGTGTCAGAGATAGACTGGACAGTACTACGGCTCCCGCATACATGCTGGAATGTAAATCGCCCTGAGGGACAGGAACCTGGTGCGCTAGCTATTAGCGGCGTGAACACAGTCCGCCCTGCCAATAATATATGAGATTGCCATAGTGTTGTCCACACGCACTAGTACATGGCAGCCTCTCAACTGCTGGAGGAAGTGCTTTAGGGCCAGAAATAGAGCCATCATCTCGATGCAATTGATCTGCCGCACGAGAAGATGGCCTCTCCAGCTCCCTTGGGCTGGACGGTCATCTGAGGCCGCACCCCAGCCTGTGAGGGAAGCATCTGTCGTTAGCCTCAGCAACGACAAGATGAACTTAGAGTGGGACCCAGAGTAGAAATTGGGGTCTGAACCACATAGAAAGGGTACGAAGCACCTGGCGCGTAACCCTTATTGGGGATTGGCCCTAGTGGGGATTGGCCCTAGCCCTGGTTCTTAGCCACAACTTGGAACGCTCTCATGTGCAGAAGGCCCAAAGGTGTCACCATGGATACAGCTGCCATGAGAGCTAGGATGTCTGAAAGTGATGGTCACTTTCTGGTCTAGCTTGTTTTCCTTGAGGGTGTTGAGAATGGGTTCGACACGAGCGGGAGACAGCTGTGCCCACTTACAATGCCATATGGCACCTAATGTGTTGTCCTCTGAACAGGAAAGAGCACGCTTTCGTGGCGTTGGGTCTCAATCCTGAGAACAGTGATGAGCTAGGACGACATGCTGATGTCAAAGTGCTAGCTACCGGATGCCCTGGGACTCCCGTAAGAGCCAGGACTAAATCCATGCATTTTGTATATGTGCGGGTGAGCTAGACCAATGGAAGGACCTGATACTGGTAAGCTTCGCCCCCGAAAGCGAACCTCAGGAACTTCCTGTGTTGTGGCAATGTTTCTGTATGAAAGTAAGCGTCCTTAAATCAATTGTCAGAAATCAATCGCTTGGTAGGATTTGAGAGCAATCACCTTGACAGTCAACATTTGAAACTGTATTTATTGATTTTCAGATAGCGGGAGAGCCCGCAAAAATCTGAAAAATTGGACGCATTCCCCATTCCTCTTGGGAACCAAGAATACCGACTGTAGTAGCCTGACTCACTGTCTGGTGGGGGAACATGTTCCATGACCCCCTTCCCTAGCAGCTTTTGTCAGCAGATGCGCACTTTCCGGTTTCATGGAAGTGGAGACCACGCCATTGAAAACACAGAGGGTGAAGTGAGAACTGAATCCTGTAGTTTCTCTCTCCAGTGCTTAGTACCCAAGGAGATATACTTGGCAATAGCTTCCACGCTGCCAATTTCTCAGAAAAGGGCAAAAGTCTCGGCGGCTTGGTTAAACGGGGGGGGGGGGGGGGGGGGGGGGGGGATGTTAGATGTTCGGCATCCTGAAACATGGCAGGAAAAAAATTAAGAACTAACAGCCTATTGGAGACTGGTGTTGCCCGAAACACCAGTGGTGGCGAAGCAAGAACACCGACTTCCTCGGGGTGCCAGGGAGAACACTTCATTCGTTTGAAAGGAATTCTGGGAGCCTTTCCCTATTGGGGGGGGCACCCCCATTTATCTTATTTTACTTATTTTTTTTTTTAATCAGTCTGACCTCTTGGGGCAGATAGTGCAATGCGGCGCACCCCAATCTTTACGAGGAGGTGCCCGGGTCCAAAAAAAAACACCCTCCTTGTGTTTCACGCCTCGCAAGAGTCAGACCCGATCGAGACTGGGTGGCCGACAATCCCGACTCTTTAGCACGGCGGGGAGGGAATTTCCCAAAAGCTTGTTCGTATAACTTCGCCCCAGAACCTAGTGGCGGCTGAGTTAACGACATCGCTAAACAGGCCAGAAGGCGAGATAGGGGCATTAAGGAGGAATGCACAATCCTATCCTTGATGCGTCTGAGATTTAGCCACAGGTGCATCCTGCGAAAACCATAGTAGCCATAAAACAGCCGATAACACGAGCCGTCTGCTTTGTTGCACGAAGAGACAAGTCTGTAGCTCGGCATAATTACAATACGCCTTATCTTGAAGAGCCCCGCCAGTACTCAAGTCTCTCAGCAGGTCAGCCTGGTAGGCCTGCAAAACCGCCCTGGTGTGCAGTGGAGCACCAAGCTGACCTACTGCCTGAGAAGCTTTCCCCTCCAGGGAAGATGAAAGTCTACACAGCTGGAAAGGAAGTATAAGCTTTCCAGGATGGATGATATCCCAGGAGAGATATAGCCTGTGAAGCGTCTCTTCTATCTGGGCGTCATCATATAACCCCGAACTTCCACATCAACTATATTTAAATAAATAAATAAGTTGATGGCAGGAAAAACACCGGATGAATACAGCTTACTCCATGAAAGGGTTAAATCATATGGAGAGAGTTAAGACGGGGGACAGAGCGTTGTTGAGGCTCCACCCCCCAGCCACCCGACAGCACCTGCCGTCTACTGTTTTTTTTTTTTTTTAAGTGCTTAAGGCTATTTTCATCTCCGCGTAAGCAAGAGAGGAATCCCCGTGATGAGAACGCGAAAGAAAGGAGCCTACCTCCGTCTGCCGCAGTTTTAAGCCAGGAATGCGCGGCAGCTCGAAGCTTCTCAAGGAATGCGAGGCGCGTGCAGCACTTAACTGAAGAAGTGTAGAGATCGCACTCCGATATGGATTATCACACACGGAGGGATGTCTAGTTTAAACTCCGCCATATTGGTGAGTTATACACTTTCTTATTTTGCTGGTTTAAACACAGACACACTCATGACAAGGTGAAGACAAATGATCTGAGGTTTTTCGCCGGCTCACTAGTATTTATAACCTGCAGCTGCGTCTAATCAGATGACGTCACCTGACTGAGGTTATATATAGCCAAAAAATTTGGCGTGTTTGCACACATGCTTCAGGACCGGCAACAGGACAAATGGTTCTCATAGCGTTTTCACGCAGCATCGAGAGAAAGCCTTTGAAAGGGAACCACAAAGCCACATTAGCCACATTACCATTAGCCAAATTGTAACCAGCTTATCAGAGAGCCAAACTGTCTACACACCCAGATAAGCCACGGCCACTGCCAGGAGAGCAGAAACACATAGTGCATATGGCAGGACATTCAGGCCATCATCAGTTACAGAACAATGACACTTGCCTTTGATATGCATGCCTGCGACCACTCCAGATGCGCTGAATAACTTTTTTGCTTGGTTCAAAGTGCAGAACAATGTGGCACAAAAGAAGACAAACTCTCCCTCCACACAACCAGGTACTCTTACCACAGCTAATTCTATCTAGAGTTAACCCAGGAAATGGAGAAGAGCAGATAATATTCCAGGCAGAGGATGTGCAAACCAACTAAAGGATGATCTCATGGACATCATCAACATCTTCCTAAGCAATGCTACCAGTTTCTTCCTCAGACTCCTGAACATAGAGGCCCTAGACTGTGACCTCTCACACACACACACACACACACACACACACACACACACACACACACACACACACACACACACACACCCTCAACCACCATATGAACAATCATTCCATGTAAAGTGTCCCTGTAAGTGCCATATCGCACGTGTTATGAATTTGTTGTTGTGTTTATTTTATTTTATTTGCTGTTATTTCATTTATTCTACCTTGTTCTATTCAGTAGTAAAGCATTAAGCATTAAGTTTGTTACATAAGCCATAAGCTTTATATTTCTTAGTCATGCATCATAAGTTGACAATCGTAGGTTGGTCTGTGATGTCATTCTACTATTACAGTACATGCATTTGTGTGACTGTCATATGATAGACAGCTCAGTTTAGATTGGGAAGGCTACGGAAACACAAGCTTTTGACCATCAGCTAACGTAAGCTCGTAAGCTAAGAATGTGAGATACAGCAACTAGGTTGTTGTAACCGTAAGCTAACGTAAGTGGATATATACAGCAAGAGTGTTGTTATATTCGTAAGCTAAGACTGTAATTTACAAGATACAGCAAACAGGTTGTTGTAAAAGTCAGAGATTTGCAAGATACAGCAACTGGTGTCTGTAATCACAGTGGATTTACTCAAGACGACTGTATGAAGTGTTGATTCTTTGATGTTGACAAAATAAACTACAAGAGACAAAGAGATCGGACTTCTGTCGTGTGAGTGAAACTTTAAACCAAAGCTACGCGTCAAAACTGGTGAAATAATATGACCGCATCTACAGTCCCTTTAGCTGTGTACTTTGCATCTGGCCAAATAAATACTGTATATTACAAACCGGATTCCAAAAAAGTTGGGACACTAAACAAATTGTGAATAAAAACTGAATGCAATGATGTGGAGATGGCAAATGTCAATATTTTATTCAGAATAGAACATAAATCACGGAACAAAAGTTTAAATTGAGAAAATGTATCATTTTAAGGGAAAAATATGGTGAATCAAAATGTCATGGTGTCAACAAATCCCAAAAAAGTTGGGACAAGCCCATTTTCACCACTGTGTGGCATCTCCCCTTCTTCTTACAACACTCAACAGACGTCTGGGGACCGAGGAGACCAGTTTCTCAAGTTTAGAAATAGGAATGCTCTCCCATTCTTGTCTAATACAGGCCTCTAACTATTCAATCGTCTTGGGCCTTCTTTGTCGCACCTTCCTCTTTATGATGCGCCAAATGTTCTCTATAGGGGAAAGATCTGGACTGCTGTTGTTGACACCATGACATTTTGATTCACCATATTTTTCCCTTAAAATGATACATTTTCTCAATTTAAACTTTTGTTCCGTGATTTATGTTCTATTCTGAATAAAATATTGACATTTGCCATCTCCACATCATTGCATTCAGTTTTTATTCACAATTTGTTTAGTGTCCCAACTTTTTTGGAATCCGGTTTGTAGACCCTAAACATAAGATGATCATGGGTCTCATCTTACATAATCACTGTTCAAGCAAATTTTTTTTTTCTCGCTGCTAACTGTTGAAAGCCAATATAGTTATCCTGTCCATCTTGATAAGCTGTTGATAATTGAAATGGCAAATACACTTAATCATTTAACAATCTGACATGTTACGTGTCCATAAAGGAGACCACATTTTGGAGGAGGCCAGTGAAAATGTACCTCTATATACAGTATGCAGCATGTACACCACAGTTGCAATGAGAATGAGAAGAATACAAATATATTATTATTATTATTATTATTATTATTATTATTATTGGTATTGTTATTATTAGTATTAGTATTATTATTACAGTAGTATCTATATTAATTGCCCATTGCAAAAGACCAATTTAATTACCACTGAGTCCCCATCATTAGAATCTAATGAGAGTCAAGGATGAAGAGAAATCCTAGCTCTGGGCAATCCCTTTCAATCTGTTAGTGTTCTTTTCTAGTAATGCTGCAACCAAAAATGTATACAAAGCTTAGATATTTGTATGAACAGGATAATATATGCAAATCTAATGTTTGTATAAGTATTTGTTTAAGGACATTACGCCTTTGTTCAATGCCCTTCTTCAAAGCCCTTTGTTCAATGACAACGTTTAAAAGGTGTCTATCAACTTTGTGGGTGTGATCAGTTAGAGCTAGTATATAAAAGCAGAGAAAATTCATGTTACAGTTTGGATTATAAATTTGTACAGAATAGTTTTTTTTATGAGATTCAGTAGATGTAAACACTGCATTCATGAACCTGACAGAGTTAATCCTGAATCCTGAACGCTGTATTCATATCTCCTGTCCAGAGAAATCTGCATCTCCTCCAGTGTATATCTTATTGTACATATGTGGATTTGCTGTGGTTCTTCTAACAATGTGTGGAAATCTGCTCATTATCATATCTATTTTTCACTTCAAGCAGCTTCACACACCAACAAACACAATTGTGCTCTCTCTTGCGGTGTCAGATTTCCTCATTGGCACATTATTAATGCCTTTTATGTTAATCTGGACAATCGAATCTTGCTGGTTATTTGGAAGCAGTTTGTGCACCAGTATTTGGTTAATTGCTGGTCTCCTCATGCTTGTTTCCATCTATAATATTGCTCTGATTTCTGTGGATCGATATTTGGCACTCTCAAAGCCATTTCACTACACAAACAAAATCTCTAGGAGGATGATGTGCACTGTGGTTTATTGTAACTGGCTTGTGTGTCTGGCATATAACATAGCATTCTATTATTTTAATGGAAACTTTACAAATTATTTCATTTGTCCTGGACAGTGCTATTACTTTCTGAAAGAGGCTTGGACAATAATTGACCTAGTAATAATGTTAATCTTTCCACTTTCTGTCATAATTATATTGTATACTCATGTCTTTATGATTGCTAAAAAACATGCCACTGCTATCAGAGAGCTTAATAATCAAACACAGGGAAAAGTACAGAAAAACTCCTCACACTCAGTTAAATCAGAGAGAAAAGCAGCTAAAGTCCTTGGCATTTTAGTGTCTGTGTTCTTGGCCTGTTTACTCCCATATTTCCTTTGCAGTATATTAGGGAATGTCATTAAAATACCAGCAGAAACATTCCGTAAGGTCATGATCTTTTTTTTCCTTAACTCCACCATTAATCCATTTATTTATGCTCTGTTTTACCCCTGGTTTAGAAGGTGCACTAAATTAATCATAACTCTGCAAATATTGCAAACAGACTCTGCATTAATGAATGTTCTTTCATGAAAATTAGTTTTCCCCTTTTTTCCTTGCTCTAATATTAATATATAAAATGTAAGTTTTTGTAAGAAATGAATCAGTAAAACACATTATGCTGCATTATATCACATTTAAACAATAACCTTATTATATAATGGAATACAATATGCAGTATATTATAGTTATAAAGCATCTTAAAATACAAATTTAAAAAAAGTGCCAAACACAAATAGATTTGCAGGATTTACTTATTTGTGATTATGTTATAGGGTTCTTTTACAACCATTGTTATCTGGAGTTTTGTCAGTCATGTTTATTTTGGGCTAAACATGGATTTTTCTTTGAGAAAACATTCATGAGATAAAGTATATGATATGTGTTCCCTGTTAAATGAACAAACACCAAGGCATACTCCATCTTTGTGAACTGAAACATATACAGTGTTGAACAATCACAGGCATATTTAAGGATTTATAAGATCAGATGGGAGCACCTTATGTACCCTTGATATAATCAAACAGAAAGAATATAGAAGGAGTATTTCTTGACTTTTTCTTACTTAATAGATAACAGAGGCCAAACATTGAAAATGTAATGGTGTAAGCAAATACAGAATCATTGATAGATCTTACAGTGCTCGGTTAAATGACATGTGCAAATGAAAACTCAACTCATTGTTTTAAACTTCACATGGAATGCAGAACTAGCATCCAAACTTTAAAGCACTGTAAATATTTCATTCTCCTTCAACAAAATGACATACCTTTAGAAAACATTACTTTTATGATTACATTGTTTCAATACGCACTATTTATTTGTTTATTATTATTTGTTTATTATTATTTATTTATTAATTAAATGCACTCAATACTCTGAAACCACTTTATTCGCAGCGAGAATTTTCCTCTTTCATTCTGGCTGGTGTTTACATTCCACCCCAGGCAAATGTGAGTGAAGCACTAAATAACCTGGCAGACCAAATATCTGACCTGGGGTCCGTTCCTCGTATGTCGCTAACTCAGTTAGCTGGATTTGAATGTTTTGGATTTGTCCTGATCTTGGATTGTTTCGTTCTTCGATGCGTTTCTCGCACTTGTTGTCATAGCAGCATGTCCGTAAGCTTGAACCTGCTTGGTAGCAGGTTTATTTCATGTAAACAGGATTAAGGCTGCGCTCCTGCCGGGTAATGATTGGTTGAAATGGTGAGGTCACATCTGATTGGTTAAATAGTGCTGACGCGGACTGACTCACGTGGGAAAAGAAAAGTACCTTGCATATATGCCCCCCTGCCATGGATAACCGCTATCAAATATTATATTAGAACATAATTTCCTAGGTTTATTATTATAAAATATGATATTACTATTATAATAAACTCTAGGCACGAGACAGCCGTCAAGACCATTAATACAAATTCTTGTATAATGTTTATTTTGTAACACATTAATTTTTCAGGCGTTCGTCATGAAGATGCAAATAAATATTTATAATATATAGTAAAAAAAAATTTTTATAATGAAAAATTGGACAAAACTAATTTTATTATAAAGTAAACAATGTAAAAGTATACATGTTTTTGAAAAAAAATATTCATATTTCCATTTTTCCATATGCAACATATTTATTTTCATATTTCTTATTTTATTTTATTGTCTCATGTAATTTGTAAAGCATATGCGCATATTATGTTCTAATATAATATTTGATAGCAATTATATGTGTGTGTCGTAGGGGGGGAATCCATGGCAGGGAAGCATTTCAGCACATAACACGTGTGGGGGGGGGCATAACAGGTGTTACAAAAAAAATTAGCTTGTTCTTTTGTCATTTCATCAACCAATCAAAGGAATAGTGATCAGTGTTTCTACTGTCGATGCATATCACCTTTTAAACCAACGCACGAACGCGCAATAATCCTAGACAACTCAATCCGGCCATACTAATCATCAACAACAGGTGTGCTTGAAGAACCAACTTTGCCAGGTCTTAATTAGCACGATGATCTCATCTTAGGTGTATCAGTTCATCTCGGATGTGTCAAGCGACATACGAGAAACGGGCCCCTGGAACAAAAATATCTTGATTCATCGGCGTACCCTTCGATAGCTCTGCTCCCAGGAGTCCTGGCTAGGGTCCGTCAACACGGTTTGCGCCTCTTATTGATAGCACCCCGTCGGCCGGCCTGAGTATGGTTCTCAGAGATAATATCGCTCCTCAACGACTCAACTTGGATGATTCCAGTGAGGAGGGATCTTCTATCTCAGGCGCAGGGGACAATATTTCATCCCCGGTCCGAGCTCTGGAACCTTCACACTTGGCCCCTGAACGGGACCAATTGAGTCAAGCCGGCCTTTCAGCCGGCCTAATTGACACCATCCTAAGTGCTAGGGCTCCCTCCACTAGAAGGATTTATGCCTTCAAATGGAAGGTATTCGAGAGCTGGTGCATGGCAAAGCAGGTGGACCCAGTGCACTGCAAAATCGTTTCAGTGCTGGAATTCCTGCAACAGAAATTTTCCTCGAGCTTGTGCCCTAGTACCCTCAGAACGTACGTGGCCGCTATTTCAGCCTGCCACATCCTGACTGAAGGGGTAACTGTGGGAAATCACCCTTTAGTTGCCCGTGTCATTCGTGGAGCTAAACGGTTGGGGCCACCCACTAGAGTCACGGCTCCCTCATGGGATTTATCTATCGTGCTCGAAGGTCTGATCGACACTCCTTTTGAACCGCTAGAGTCAGCGCCCAATAAGCTTCTGACTCTCAAGATGGTTCTTCTCATGGCCATCACCTCTCTAAAGAGGATCGGAGACCTCTTTATGGCGGTCATAAAGGGATGGACATGGTCAGAAACAATGCTCAGGTAGCCCGTGGCATTTAAACAAAGCCCAGTTGACACTAGGGGGCCTAAAGTGTGCCAAGAAAACATCCCCCACACCATTACACCACCACCACCAGCCTGCACAGTGGTAACATGTCATGATGGATCCATGTTCTCATTCTGTTCACGCCAAATTCTGACTCTACCATTTGAATGACTCACCAGAAATCGAGACTCATCAGACCAGGCAAGATTTTTCCAGTCTTCAACTGTCCAATTTTGGTGAGCTTGTGCAAATTGTAGCCTCTTTTCCCTATTTGTAGTGGAGATGAGTGTTACCCGGTGGGGTCTTCTGCTGTTGTAGCCCATCTGCCTCAAGGTTGTGCGTGTTGTGGCTTCACAAATGCTTTGCTGCATACCTTGGTTGTAACAAGTGGTTATTTCAGTCAAAGTTGCTCTTCTATCAGCTTGAATTAGTCGGCCCATTCTCCTCAGTCAATCCAGGACTGCCGCATACTGGATGTTTTTCCCCTTTTCACACCATTCTTTGTAAACCCTAGAAATAGTTGTGAAATACTCAGACCGGCCCGTCTGGCACCAACAACCATGCCATGTTCAAAATTGCTTAAATCACCTTTCTTTCCCATTCTGACATTCAGTTTGGAGTTCAGGAGATTGTCTTGACCAGCACCACACCTCTAAATGCATTGAAGCAACTGCAATGTGATTGGTTGATTAGATAATTGCATTAATGAGAAATTGAACAGGTGTTCCTAATAATCCTTTAGGTGAGTGTACAGTATAACATGTAATGTGTGTGTGTGTGTGTGTGTGTATTATACATGTTGATTATACTAATATTTAGCATTATGAGAAGTGATGTAAGTGATTTCATTAGTGTTTTTGGCAAAAGTCTTGAACTGACATGTCTCACTTTTTTTGTCATGCTAATTTATCAGGTGGCAATGCTATCAGGTACTAGTGCAGTCAGAAGGGAGGAGTTAGGGTCAAAGGTGAGGCCTATTAAAAACATTGTTCACCCACCAAAAAAACTTTACTCACTATTTACTCCTTAAGTGGTTCCAAACTTTTATGATTTTCTTTATTTTGTTGAATGCAAAATAAGGTATTATGAAAAAAAAGCTGAAAACCATTAAACATTGACTTCCGCAGCAGGAAAAACAAATATTATCTAAATAAATGTAAATCAATATCTTCTGTAGTGTTTATCAGAAGAAAAAAAACTTTAAAAGACTTTTGACAAGTGGAAGATGAATAAAGTATGTCCCTTTAAGCACATAATCATGGTTTTAATGTAAGGATAAGTATGTTATTGTAAGGGACCGCCCCTAGGGGGCACTGTGTGCATTATTTATTTTTTGTTTGTAGTTTTGTTAGAAGACTTCCAGAAGGCACCTCAGTCAGGTGAGGAAGCTCACCTGAACCGAAGGAGCTCATTAGATATTGTATAAAAAGTTCTGGGAAACTGGGTCGAGCATTAATACTGTTGAGTGGGCATTTGTTTTTGATTCATTTGGTTTTGCTTATTTTGTTTAAATTGGGACTTATGTTAAGCTGGCTCTGAAGGCTTGTGTTTTGTGTTATATGTAGTTAAGAGTATCTTTAGTTTGTCCTTAAAATTATGTGAGTATTGGTTAGTCTGTTTCTAGTCCTCTCATTTCCAGTCACTCCTGTTTATTGGTTCTTCCTCGTGTTATTTTCTTCCCTGTCTCTAGTGTTGCTCCCCTGTCTAGTGCCTTTCTTCTATGCTCTCAAGCCTGAGTATGCTCCATGTAAGTGTGTGGTTCGCTCCAAGTAGGTTTGCGTGTGTCGCGAATAGGTGCGTGAATGCGTGGTACACTGCTCGTAGGAGCGCAGGTGTGCATATGTTGCTCATAGGAGCGTGAATGCGTGGTTGCGCATTCTGTCTTATGTTTAAAAAGAAGCCTAGATGTTTTAGTGTGGTACGCCAAAGGAGCCAGTGTTTTGTTTATTTTGGGGAAATGTGTTTTGGGTTTAAATAAAAGACTCTTTATGTTTGGAAAACCCTCTGCATTTATGCCTGCCCTTCTTAAGCCCATGGCATTAACAACAGCCAGTAACACCCGCATCATGACAGTTATCTAAATAAAATGAGTGGTGTGTTCTCATAATCACTTATGTATCATCATAGTCAGACTTACAGTATGACTAATGCCTCTTTTCCACTGCATAGAACGACACGACACAGTTCAGTTCAACTCACTTTGGTTCGGCGCAGTTTGGCTCGGTTTGCTCTTCCACTGCAGTGTAGTAACGCTTTAGCATGGGCGGGATTACTCACGCGCGCGGCGCCGCTACTGCCGTAACGTCATCGTAAGCGCGCCACAACCACACACACAACAATGGAGCATATCGACGGCATGGTGTTCTTCATTCTCGGCATGTGGATGTTTTTAACAGCGAGACGAAGGAGTTTGTTTCAAAAGAGGCCGACGGTTAATACAAAAAGGTGCGTGCAATCCTCCTGGCTGTTTCTAAATATATCGGTTCTGTTGTGTCTCGTGTCGCAAGTTCGGTGACGCAGTAATGACGATTTTCTCCGGCTAATCAGTGACCAGCGTGTTTACACGTCACGTTTTGGTAACGGTTCGGCGCGCTTGGAACCTCGTGCGAGGTGGTACTAAAAAAAGGAACAGGTACTATGTACTGGTCCCAGTGGATAACCCCCCAAAAGTGAGTAGAACTGAGCCGTGTCGTGTCGTACTATGCAGTGGAAAAGCGCCATAATTGTATAATGTAGTGTATTTCTAAGGAAACTGGTCCATCTGTAGTGAGCAGCAGGGAGAGCAGCAGTTAAAGTGACAACAATGAAGAACAGTGTAGAACTGGAGATAGAACAGGAAAATGCCAGACACTGCTTACAAATTATTGTAGGTGCATTACAGTATCTTACTAGGCAGAGTTTGGCACTGCGTGGTCATGACAAAGATGATGGTAACCTATTTCAATATTTAAAATATATAGCCAAAGATGATGTCTGTCTTTCTGACTGGCTATGCCATTGTCATGACTATACCTCTCCACAAGTGCAAAATGAGATTTTGCAGATGTTAGGAAACAGCATTATCAGGAATATTGCACAGACTATCCAGTCTCTATCTGTCCTGCATTTCTCAATCATTATAGATGGTACTCAAGATATCTCGGGTGCAGAGAAAGAGTCTATATGTTTAAGATATGTCGATGAGGACCTGGTTCCACATGAGGTTTTTATTGGCTTATATGAGATCTCAGGAAATACAGGAGTGGAGATTGCCAAGATGGCTGTGGATGTGCTTTTGAGGTTGAATAGTGCAATAACATATTTAAGAGGTCAGACATATGATTGTGCTGCCAACATGTTGGAGCATATTCAGGTAAATAGGCAGTACAGAAGAAATATCAGCCATTGGCATTATATGTACACAGTGGAACTTAACCTAAACTTTGCCTTAACCTAATCACATAGGCTGCATGCCAAGCTAGTCCTTTAATTTGAGATGCTTTAGAGTGGGTACATGATCTAGGGTCATTAAGCATTGGTAAATTCAAGGTTATGTTTACAGCTGTGGCAGCAGATTCAGATGTACCATCAGCTTCACTCAGACCTCTCTGTCCAACCAAGTGGACAGTAAGGGGAACGGCTATCAAAGCAGTGCTGTCTCACTATGAAAGTGTCTTTACAAGCTTAGAGGAGATGGCAACAACTGGATCTAGTACAGGTGCTAGGGGGAATGGACTGCGTGAGAGGTTTGGAAAAAAAGGTAAAACTGTGCAGGAGCTTCTTTTGGCATTAGAAGTTATTGAGGAGCTAGAATGAACAAGTCTCTTCAGAAACGGATTGCAACTGTTGCAGGAATACAACAATCAATAAAGTGTGTTGAATCAACTCTCCAGTTCAAAAGGAATGAAGAAACATTTCAGGAGATTTTTAAGAATGCAGTGAAAATGGTGGACTCTCTTGGCATTGTATCCATTCAGATGCCTCACCAAAGACAAACATCAAGAAGATATACCGGTGGGGCTAGTCAGCACACTCACAAGTCACCTGAAGAGTATTACAGGGTGGGTGAGTCATAGGTCCCCACCAATGTAGAGAGCAAATCTACGCACTTGCTGAAAACATTCCCCATCTGTAGGGTCCCGAATCAGTAAACCCTGATGCTCCCTGATACTATCCCAATGATTTAACATGGACTGAACAGGTTGAGGCAGAGCTATGCGATCTTTGTCATATGGTCTCTTCTTACATTTAAGAGCGACTTACATTTTTATCTCATTATACATCTGAGCAGTTGAGGGTTAAGGGCCTTGCTCAAGGGCCCAACAGGGGCAACTTGGTGGTTGTGGGATTCTTCAATTCAATTCAATTCAATTTTGTTTGTATAGTGCTTTTAACAATTGTCATTGTCATTGTCATTTGAGTTACACAATCAAAATAATTATTTAAGTTTGTATAGAATATGAATGTGTATGAATCAAAATGGTCAGATAGTCACTGGTGAGCAAGCCGAGGATGACAGTGGCAAGAAAAAAACTCCCTGAGATGGCAACAGGAAGAAACATTGAGAGGAAACAGACTCAACAGGGAACCTATCCTCATTTGGGTAAAACAGAAAGCAGTAATCGATCTGCAGTCATACTGTGTGTTAGGTGGCAGCCAGTTTAGTATAACAGTTGATGTTAATTGATGTTAATAAGTAGTCTAGTTAGTTATTAGAGGCTCAGTAGAAAATTCCAGTCGTGAACTACCGGGCAACTGCAGCCCAGTCAAGTCCTCAGAGAAATAGGTGTCAACATCAGTCGAGACCAGAACCGTCTTCTTTTATAGATGGCCTTGTCTCACACACACAGGTAGACTGCTGTAAGTCTGCCACCATAGCACCCCTTTCAACATCAAGCTTGCATTTGCCAGCAAAAATAGGGCTGTTCGTCTGGACAGTCCATTTGCATTTCTATGTTGATTTCTTGTGAACAACGGAAAATAAGAAATCTTATAGTGAGAGAAACCAGCAGTAATTTGAGGATTGTATTTAATTTTTTTTTAGCTCTTGGCAATCTTGTAGAATCTCATCTTCCCACACACACACACACACACACAGCGCCTGTGCGCATAAAGGGAAACACTTATTTGTCAGGATTTATTTGTACTTTTTTCAAAGGTAAAGTGCAGGTTAATTTGTTTTACTTTTACTTTATATTTAGTTTTAATTATTTTCTGTATACATTTTTTTAGGCTGTAGAATGAATAATTTGAGTTTCCATTATTTCTTATGGGAAAATACAATTTGTTTTGGAATACAAGGTCACTGCTGGAATTAATTATGCTCGTAATCCAAGGTTCCACTGTACTTGTTTTTCTGTTGTGGGTTACGGATAGGCCTGGACTGCTTAATTTTTTTTCTTTTGTGGCTTCAGCAGGCCGCATCCGATCCAGTAAATGAGGTACTTATGCCTTGGTCAGACCAAGATGACAAGTTATAAAATACAACCATTGGCCATCTCCTCGTCATTCTCTGGGAAGTATACTTGGCAGTCAGCTTGTCCAGGTTGTCTACTCCCACCTTTGTTTTTATTATAGTCCAAGATAATTATGGGCTTTTTGTCACTTGCTGATGACCCAGCTGCGTCTTTGTGAAAAGTGGACATAAATATCACATTCCGGTGTTCTTTTTTGGACAATATGAAACATTGGTGGTGTCTGTAAAAGGAAATTTTGAAGAAAATGGAGCCCTGTCCTTCACCTGAAAAAAATCGACTATTCGTTTCCCAGAATGCAACAGATAGAATAGTCCATTGTTCGGATGGCTGAGGTCCTTCATGATCTTCCTGGCCTTGGTCCAGCACCGCTTGCTGTAGATTGAGTGCAGGTCAGGGAGCTTGGTGCGGATGATGCACTCAGCTGTTTGCACCACACTCTGTAGAGCTTGTCTGTCCTGCATGGTGCTGTTTCCAAACCAGGTTGTGATGTTTGCCATCAGGATGCTCTCTATGGTGTAGGAGTAGAAAGTCCTGAGCAACTTGGAGGGCAGTCTAAAGTCTCTCAAGCGTCTGAGGTGGTAGACACGCTGCCGGGCCTTTTTCACCATGGTGTTGATGCGACAGGACCATGACAGTTCCTGCATAATGTGAACACAGAGGTATCGGAAGCTGTCCACTGTCTCCACTGGGCTCCTGTTGATGAATCTCCACTATCAGCTCCTTTGTCTTGCTAGTGTTCAGGAGGAGATTGTTACCCTGGCACCAGTTCTCCAGATTTCCAATCTCCTCTAGGTAGGCTGTCTAGTCATTGTTCGTGATCCCACTCACCCCACCACGTCAGTGTCATCATCAAACTTGATGATGTTGGTGGAGTTGGTAGTGGCCACACAGTTTTAGATTCAAAGAGTACAGCAGGGGCTCAGAACACAACCCTGGGTGGCTCCGGTGCTGAGAGTGAGGGAAGCTGAGACATATCCGCTCATCCTTACTGCCTGTGGTCTGCCGGTTAGGAAGTTGGAGATCCACTGACAAGCTGAGTCCCAGGTGCTCCAGCTTTATGGTGAGTGTGGTGGCAATTATGGATTTAATTACTGAGCTGTAGTCAATGAAGAGCATTTTAACATAATTCCCTTTCCAAATGTGTCCAGGAGAGTGAGTGAGGTGTGGAGGAGATTAGAGATTGCATCGTCACTAATTATAGTGGGTCCAGTGTGTCAGGTAGTGAAGAAATGGGGTCTCTGACCAGACGTTCAAAGCACTTCATCACTACTGAGGTGAGGGCTACAGGGCGACAGTCATTAAGGGAGGCAGGACGAGGTTTCTTCAGGACAGGAACAATGATGGACTCTCTGAAGCATGTGGGGATCACCAACTGAGATAAGGAGAGGTTAAATATCTCTGTAAACACAGGTGCTAGCTGGTCTGCGCAGGCTCTGAGGATACGATTTAAAATGCTGTCTGGTCCTGCTGCTTTCCTCGTGTTCACTCTCCTGAAGGCTCTCCTCGTGTCATGCTCGGAGATGATGAACGCATTTTCGGTGCAGGTAGTGTCTTCCTGTCTGCAGCTGTTAGCACTGCTAGTATTAGAATCGTTAGCGTTGTTAGCTGCAGCCTTGAAGTGATTATAGAATGAGTTCAGCTCATCTGCCAGGGACACGTCTGAGTTCATCATACCGGATGTTGGTGCTTTATATTATTGTTCTTAGTCCCTGCCACAGGCTACTAGAGTCACTCTGTTGGAGTTGTGACACTAGATTCCTCCCGTAGCACTGCTTCGCCTCTTTCACCGCCTTCCGCACATTATATGACGCAGCCTTGTATGCGTCCATTTCCCCACATTGTAGGTCATGGTGCGAGATCTCAGAGCATCACGGGTGGTTTTATCCACCCACGGCTTCTGGTTGGGAAACGTTCTAATACTCATTTTCTGCATGGTATCATCCGCTAGTTTCCCAATGAATCCCACAACCGCTTCAGTAAAAACGCTGATGTCATCTGTCTTGGAATATCTCCCAGACTGCATCATCAAGTGCATCCTGTAATGCGGCCATCGATTGGTCCGTCTAGCGTGCGACCGCCCCTGAACCGGAACTTCCTGTTTGAGCCTTTGTTTGTATTCCGGCATGAGGAAGATGGCGGCATGGTCAGATTTCCCAAACAGCGGGCGAGATTGTGTGGAAGTAGTACGTGTAGTAGTAGTACAGTAGTAGTAGTACAGTAGTAGTGCCTCCCTTATTGTGGCCGAGCGTGAACGCCGCTTCCGAGAGGGGCTGTGCACCTATTGTGGTTCAGCGGCGCACCACCGAGCGATCTGTCCTCTTCATCCGGGAAATGCCCAGACCTAGTGAGAAGGAGGAGAAACCTGCACCTGCACCGAACTTTGCCTATGGGCACCGGCTGGGACGTGCTCTAGGGAGTACGAGTCCCCCGACGTCAACACCAAAGCCATTTCCACCGCCTACCGGGACCTGGCTGAAGTGTTTTCTAGAAGACGCGCCACACATCTTCCTCCACATCGCCCCTACGATCTGGCAATTGACCTTCAGTACCTCACCGCGGCCATCTCTACTCCCTCTCTGCCGCCGAGATGCAGGCGATAGAGGAGTATGTGTCAAACGTCCTTCGCCAAGGTACCATCAGGCCCTTCTCATCACCCGCCGCCGCGGGATTCTTCTTTGTAAAAAAGAAAGGAGGTGAACTTCGTCCATGTGTCGACTATCGGGGGCTAAACATCACTATTAAGAATCGACATCCACTGACTCTTACGAACTCTGCCCTGGATGCCCTCTCTGGTGCCACCATTTTCACAAAGTTGGACCTTCACAGCGCCTACAACTTGGTGCGCATCAGAGAGGGCCATGAATGGAAGACGGCATTCATCACACCCACTGGACATTACGAAAGTCTTGTTATCCCGTTTGAACTTTGAAATGCCCCTCCACCTTCCAACATTTCATCAATGATGTTCTCAGGGACATGCTAGGGCAGTGGGAATTTGCGTATCTTGAAGACATCCTCATTTACTCACATACAGTTGACGAACACATCCAACATGTCAGAGCGGTTTTAATGAAATTGCGCGCCCATCAACTGTACTGTAAGTTGGAGAAGTGCGCTTTTCACGATCGTTCCACCACATTCCTGGGTTTTGTTATCTTGCCCCAGGGTGTTGCCATGGACCTGAAGAAACTTGAAGTTGTGCGTGATTGGCCCCTACCCAAGACCCTTAAGCAACTTCAATGGTTTCTCAGGTTTGCGAATTTCTACCGTCGCTTTATCCGGGACTACAGTACAGTTGCAGCTCTCCTGACCGCTCTGACCCGTCCTTCATCTCGCCCTTTCAGCCTCACCTCCACCGCCATCTCCACCCTCCAGAAACTCTGTCACCGCTTCACCAACGCTCCAATTCTTCTCCACCCAGATGCAAGCAAACCATTCATTGTGGAGACGCCTCAGATGTGGGCGCTGGGGCTGTTCTCTCCCAGCGAGGTCCAGATCAGAAACTACACCCCTGTAGTTTCTTCTCCAAAAAATTTTACGCAACTCAGCAGTGATACGGAGTAGGGGACCGCGAGCTGCTGGCCTTAAAGTGGGCGTTGGAGGAATGGCGTCACTGGCTACAGGGAGCCATTCATCATCTGGACCGATCACCAGAACTTCATAACCATCCGCAATCTGAAACAACTCAACCCGAGGCAGACGCAATGGGCGCTATTTTTTGAACATTTAATTTCCATCTGTCGTACCGCCCGGGGTCAAAAAACACCAAGGCAGATGCCCTCTCCTGTCAACATGAGGAAGACATCACCTGATGGAACCCACGCCTGTCCTCCCCCTTCAAAAATTATCGCACCTCTCCATTGGGACTTGGAAACAAGGGTTCCCCAGGCACAGGCAACGGAGAATGGACTGGCAGGTGTGCCGCCTGGACATCTCTACGTGCCTCCAAACATGAGACGTGAAGTCATACAGTGGGGACACCTCACCCATTGCTGGACACCCAGGCAGCATGATGCACCCTTCAATTCATCAAGCACGCTTTCTGGTGGCCCTCCATGGCCCGGGACATCGATGAGTTCGTCCAGGCGTGCCCCATGTGCGCCAGGGCAAAAGTCACCAACCAGCCGACACCGGGAGAACTCCAACCACTTCCTGTCCCTCGCCGGCCCTGGTCACACATTGCCATTGATTTCATCACGGGCCTGCCGGACTGTGAAGGAAAAACCACCATAATGACCATCGTTGATTGGTTCTCCAAAGCTGTGCACCTGGTGGCCCTTACCGGACTCCCATCAGCTAAAAACACAGCAGAGCTGATATTAGAGCACGCAATCCGCCTGCATGGGTTCCTTAAACACGTCGTCCCAGACAGAGGGCCTCAGTTCACTGCCTGGTTCCGGAAGGCCTTCTGCCATCTGATCAATACCACCAGTAGTCTATATTCTGGGTACCACCCCCAGACCAATGGTCAGATGGAGCGGGGCAACCAACAACTGGAGCGTTATCTGAGATGCTTCGTCGATGCTTCGTCGCTCCTGGGCTCGCTACCTCTTATGGGCTGAGTTATCACACAATCTCCATGTCACCCCTGCCAGAAATTTCAGTCCGTTTGAGGTATGCCACGGTTTCCAGCCTCCGATGTTCGAACACCAAGAACCGAAGGTTGACGTACCGTCGGCCCAACAGTTGGTCTGCAGGTGTCGGTGGCTGTGGACCCAAGCCAACCAAGCCATCCACCAAGCTAACACCCGTTACGCCACACAACATTGCCATCGACACCCTCCGGGATTGGTGCTTAACGTAGGTGTCAAAGTGTGGTTATCAACAAAAAATCTTCACCTCCATACTGAATCAAAGAAACTACCACCCAGGTTCATCTGTCCATATTGCATCCACCTCAGTATCAACCCTGTCACCTACCATCTCCAGGTGCCTGCCGCGCTCCGAATCCATCCAGTTTTCCACACCTCACAGCTGAAGCCCTATATCACATCTCCTATGATTCCACCGTCCCCCCGTGCTCCTCCTCCCCGAATCATTGACAGTGGCCCTGTTTACACGAATCCTTGATTCGCGACCTAGGGGCCGAGGCACCCAGTACCTGGTTGACTAGGAAGGCTATGGTCACAAAGAGCGATCTTGGATTCCGACCCGGTTATGCTCCACCCCGAGCTCATCAAGGATTACCGTCATCGGGTATCCTCCACCCCAGGACCGTTGGTCCTGGACAGGGGGGTATTGTCACACACACCCATTCTGCGACCGGCACTAGGACCCGGAAGTAGTATGGTTGCAAAAAACAGGAAGCATAAAAGGAAATAAGTTGGCGCTTCACATCGTCATTAAGTTCGCCCATGATCGGCCGTCTGCCATTTTCTGAGTACTAACTTTCTTGGGTCTACTTTCTGATTCGAGTGTATGTTTATAGGATGCGGGTTAAATTTGCATTTTCCCTTGCTCCCCTTTTGTGTTCTTAGAATAAATCGTGTGGTTATCCTGCCTATTCGCTTGTTTCCGCATTTGGGATTACCATCCATGCTACAAAGGGCTAACCGCTAAGTGTGTTAAATCTTCTGATCATCCCGGTTAGTATCGTGACAACCTGTTTGTGACGCCGACTGGTTTCACTCCAGGCTGCTGCGTCGCTTCACGTCTATTGTTCTTGCTCGGGATCTCACCCCATTCCCGAATAGGCCGCACGATTAGACACCTCATTCAAGGGTCTATAACATATTGCCTGGAACTAGTTAAGCGCCGAACTTTGTACGGAAGAAGAATAAAAAAAAAAATTTTTTCAGCCATCCGAGGCAAAATTCCTGAAGAAATTTTAAGTGTGTCTATGCGACTGCCGGGTCAGTGTTTCAGTGCAAAGTACTGCTGAGGTTTAAACTCTGAGTGAGAAATGTGGTCAATTCAACGTTTCTACAAAGTTGGTCTCAATGTTGTGTCTATGGGACTTTTCCGCCCCACACTTTAGAAAAGTCATTGCACCCCATTGCCTAATAAGCTACACAGTTTGACACCTCATTCATGGGTCTACGACAAAGGGTGTGGGACTATCGGTTAATTGCCTCCTGTCAGTACAGATCCAGTAATGCGCACATCCGATTTAAAACCCGCTTACTCCGTAATGATTAATTATTCTTTCCATCTCTTTTCCTTCGCCGCTAATAGCAGCACCCGCGACTTCCGCATTACTGGATCTGTAGCGACAACAGACAGCAAAGGATGATAGTCACGCCTGGGCTGATGGGAATTGTAGTTCCCGCTACCTCCTGTTCGCTCCATTCGCCTGAGCAAACTTTTCTCAGAAGACCTATAGTTTTATCGAGTCATTTCAGTTTCTCTCTGAAAAGAAACGAGAAAGGAAAAAAATCCTGTCTCTGTCTGAATAAGTGAGTGAATGAGGTTCTCAAATACTCATTCAGCACATGGGCCAGCTGCAATAACTGCTATTTAAATTTTTTCTGAGTTTTCAAGAATAGTAAATTGAAACTTTTTCTTCTTTTACATGGTTTAATAATTTTTTGTTATTAAAATTGAAAAATTTAAGTTTCTGTTTCAAAGTTTACAGATAGATGGCAAATTTGTATGCCATTGATATGTTCAGTGTTCATGTATACTGTTTAATAAACATTTCTGGCACTTTTTTCGAGTCTCTTCATTAGTTTAGTGTTTCCTGTAAATGATTCAATAAATACCGTACCGTGCCATTCATACCGAGGTATTACCGTACCATGAAGTTTTGATACCGTTACATCCCTAATATATATATATATATATATATATATATATATATATATATATATATATATATATATATATAAATTCCTGTTACGTTCCTGGTGCTGTTACCTTCCTCGCTGGTGCTTGGTTGTGACATTTCCCTCGAATCTTGAGTCTCTATCATGGACATCTCCGTCTACTTATTACAACGTTATCAAACGAAAATGCTATTTTATTCAAACGTCCTTGCTGGTGTGTGTGATGTGACGTCATGTGCAGGCATGATGGATCGCGTACCAACCAATAGGGTGTCGGAATGGTATGTTTATACTTTTTATTCAACCACAATCAAATTCGCTCCATCCGGATTTTTTATTTAATTCTTTTAAATGACACGCTGAAATAAAATAGGAGTAACAAGGCGATTTTTTAAATGTAAAGAGTAGAAAGTACAGATAATTGCGTGAAAATGTAAGGAGTAAAAGGAAAAAGTCGACTGAAAAATAATTACTCCAGTAAAGTATAAATACCCTAAATTTCTACTTAAGTAAGGTAACGAAGTATTTGTACTTCGCTAGTTGACACCTCTGGTATTAAGGGACTAATACAGACTGATGTGGGTTGGGGATGATGGATGACACTTTAACAAAAAACAAAGACTATGCTTAAATGCTACAAGTCCCTAACAGGCATATTTACTAAATGAACTGATCTAAATTATAGGGCATGTCATAGTATTAGTGGTCTTATAGTAATATGGGGAATGTCTATAATCATCAAATCACCCACTCAGCTGATAGAATAGGCCCCTGTAAACCTCACAGTAGGTATTTATGATTTGTTTGCTATTTGTTTGCTATAACTGTCACCTGATGCATAGCTTTGCTTCCCATGCTGATGATGATGCACCGGTTATGTTCTTCCCATTATATTTTGATGGTAATTTGAGGTTTTATGCACATTATATTATGAAAGTCTGGAGAATTCATGTAAAAACTGTATTATTAAACACCGTTTCAATTTGCTCAAAATTCTGCTGAATGACAAGTAAAGTGTGACACTTTACAAAGATTAGATTTGTCTTGAATTCAATCACTGTTTGCTTCATACAATGTATTCATTTATTAGCATTGAACAATATAACTTATTCAAAAGCTTATTTATTGTGTCATGAACAATTCTTCAGCAGAGTTGACTGGTTACGAGAGACATTTTGAAAGACAAAGGTTAATAATTAAAATGAGAATATCCATATGTGTTTGTTCCCCCCAAATGATTACATCAAATTTGGTTGCACATGTTTATATAGTAATCTTTTTATAACGCAGTGTCACCATGTCCAGTACAGAGGAACTAGATGGGCTAAAATGTGACAATGCAAGGCCTCTGTGCACAAGTAGAGCTACAAAAAATAACCACAGCCACATTTTAAAATAAAGTGAAATGTCTTTTTTCATGGACCAAACGATTATAAAGATTGTGGTTTAAAAAAAAAGCTCATGTGGGTGTGATGGACAGGTTGCCACATTCGTTTGGCTATGAAGTGTAACATTTGAGGGATTACAGTGATTACAGTTTTAACAGTTTTAACATTAAATATTTAAAATAAAATCTAAAAAGTAAACCAAAAACTACTTGTTCTTCTTCGTCTTCTTCTCTTATTATTATCATTATTGTTATTATTATTATTATTATTATTATTACAACCAGTTTTTCCTTGGCACATATATGTTAAATCATTCCTTTTTAATGTGTATCTGCAACAATCTTTAAATAATTTTTATTTCAAGATTCTGTATGAAGTCAAATACCTGACATGATTGTAATGATTATATATTTATGGATAATACCAAATAAATATTACTTTTATATTGTAACAAGTTGACAATAAGAATTGGCTTCTTACTGATTTGTTTTAAATTATATAATAAAATGGCAAAATTTGGCCACATCATCAGAAGGTTGATGAAAGAATGTTGATTAAAGCAGAGTCAGGTTGGAATATTCGCAGAGTTAAAAGTAAAGAAAAAGTGACAATCAGAAGGAGTAAAAACTTTTCATGAAAAAACACTGATTAATGCAGAGTCTGCTTGAAATATTTGCCATGTAGTTATTAATTTAATACATCTCCTAAACCATGGGTAAAACAAAGCATAAATAAATGGATTAATGGTGGAACTGAGATACATTATAATAAGGACTTTATGAACAATTCCTGATTGTAGTTCAACTATATCTCCTATTAAATTATACACAAAATATGGAAGTAAACACACCAGAAACACAAACACTAAAATGCCGAGGACTTTAGCTGCTTTTCTCTCAGATTTCATTGAGTGTGAGGTGATGTTCTGTGCATTAGGCTGTTTGTGGTTATTAAGCTCTCTGATAGCAGTGGCATGTTTCTTAGCAATCACAAAAACTAGACTATAAAATATGATTATGATGGAAAGTGGAAATAGAAATGAAAATATGAGATTAATTACAAACCAAACCTGACTCACAGTGAGAAGGCATTCTCCAGGACACATCACATAACCTGTAAATATTCCATTGAAATAATAGAAGGCTATGGTATTTACCAGACACAAAAGTATGTTGGAATAAACAACATTGCACATATTCCTTGTAGAGATTGTGTTTGTGTAGAGAAAGGGGTTTGAGAGAGCCAAATACCGATCCACAGCGATGAGTGCAATGGTGTAAGTAGATGTGGCTGTGAGAAAACCATTAATTAACAAAAAAACAATGCAGAAGTCTCTCCCAAAAATCCAGCATGACTTGATTGTCCAACTGAACATTGGTGGCATTACAAATGCACCAATAAAGAAATCTGACACAGCCAAAGAGAGCACGAGTGTGTTAGTTGGGGTATGAAGCTGCTTGAAGTGAAAAACTGAGATGATGATGAGCAGATTTCCACATACTGTTAGCAGAACCACAGCAGCTGAACACACGTACAGTAAAATATCAACTGTAGGAGATACAGATCTCTCTTGACAGAAGAAATGCTCACAGCGATCAGACTGGTTAAACTCTGTCAGGTTCATGATTCTTGTTTTTTTTCAATCTACATTGTTTGAAAATTACATCATGTATTAGATGCTACCATTATATAATTGCTAGTGTAAAAGGTCATGATTGAATGACTTATGACTCAAACATTCCTAGTGTTTTTATAGTTTAAAACTTGTCCACACCTCCTAATTTGAGTGACAATATGATTTAACCTTCCTCTTATGTTAGCTTTCTCTTGCTATCTCTGATGTTTGTTTAATCAGCCATATTACCCTCAAAACAATTATTTATCATCCAATTTTTTCCTTACCTCTTGGTTACTTTGTCACGCTTCCTTATCCATTAAAAGAATGTATTTAATATTTTTTGCTGTGACCTCATGAGCTTTTATTTTAACAGGATACCTCTCATTTTCAATAAAATTATTAAATGAACCTCAAGTACCACCACTGTCCGCGGAAATAAGATCTGGGTCTCCGGACTACTGAGCCACCGCATTATCATCTCCCCCTAGTGTGTCAACATTGATATGTCTCCCAATCACAAATGATGTTCACCTGTGTCTCTCCCCTGTGTGTCTCAATTTAAGCCAGCCGAACCCGCTACGGGTTTTGTCCGTTCACTGTTATCACCACGTTTGTTTTGCACCTGCCTGTTACGTGCAGGTGTGTATGTGTGTGTGTAGTGCATGTATGTGCGCATGCGCGACGGCGGGTGGTGGCGCATGCGCGATCTCTCCCCCTTTTCTCTCTCTCTCGCTCTCCTTCTCACAGGAAGCCTCGCCCCGATGGAACGTGACGTGCGCCGCGATTGGCTGGCCGTGGATCTGCGCGTCTTTTTAAGCTAGCGGGTGAAAGCAGGAAGTGCGCGACTTATGCCTTGGTGTGACTTACGTGCTCAAAAGTTTGGTTGTTGGTTGGAGTGTTGGAGTGATTGTGTGATTGTTTGGTTGAGTGATGGCGCCATTTCTGTGATGGCGCCGGTGAGGTCGGCTGCCGTCACGACTGCTCCGACCACCTTTTCTTTGTTTTTGTTCTTTAAGTTAGTTTTCAGTGTTTTAAAATCGGCAAAATCACCACCATTGAGTACATTAGGTATGATAGAGACACTCTTGTTTCTATTGGTATACAATGTACTCAAAATCCGACGGTTTTAACTCCGGATCCGAGCTGGCCGAGTGAGATCCTGAGGGAGAACAATGGACGCGACGCGAAGCGGAGACCTCGAGCGAGACGAGCTGGGGTGAGGAACCGGCTCAGGGCCCGTGCACACCGCACACCTCTGCCTAGTATCCTGCTCGCCAACGTCCAGTCACTGGAGAACAAGCTCGATGACCTCAGGGCCAGGATAAAGTTCCAGAGAGACATTCGGGACTGCAATCTCCTCTGCTTCACCGAGACATGGCTGAACCCAGCGGTGCCAGACCATGCCATACAGCCGGCTGAGTTCTTCTCGGTTCACCGCATGGACAGGACGCGGGACTCGGGGAAGTCAAGGGGAGGCGGCGTGTGCTTAATGGTGAACAACAGCTGGTGCAACAGCGCGAGCGTTGTTCCTCTTACACGCTCCTGCACACCAAACCTGGAACTACTGTCCATCATGTGTCGTCCATTTTATCTTCCACGGGAGTTCACATCGGTCATAATCAGTGCCGTTTACATTCCTCCACAAGAAGACACAGACAAGGCCTTATGCGAGCTGCATGAGGCGCTCACACAGCACCAGACACAACACCGGGACGCTGCGCTCATTGTGGCGGGGGATTTTAATAGTGCCAACCTCAAACGTGCAGTGCCGAACTTTTATCAGCACATCACCTGCCCCACCAGGGGCGAAAGGACACTGGACCATTGTTATACCACGGTCAAAGACGGTTACAAGGCACAATCTCGTCCAGTCGGTAAATCCGACCACGCCGCCATCTTCCTCATGCCAAAATATAAACAAAGGCTGAAACAGGAAGTTCCGGTTCAGAGGGAGGTCGCGCGCTGGATGGACCAATCGGTGGCCACGTTACAGGACGCACTCGATGACGCAGACTGGGACATGTTCAGAAACAGCTCCGATGATGACGTCAGCGTGTTTACAGAAGCGGTTGTGGGATTTATTGAAAAGCTGGAAGACGATACAGTAGAGAAAAAGACTATCAGAACCTTTCCCAACCAGAAGCCTTGGGTGGATAAAACCATCCGCGACGCTCTGAGATCTCGCACAGCTGCCTACAACACGGGACTTGCGTCGGGGGACATGGAACCGTACAAGGCTGCGTCATATAACGTCCGGAAGGCGGTGAAAGAGGCGAAGCAGCGCTACGGGAGAAAACTAGAGTCACAGCTTCAACAGAGTGACTCTAGGAGCCTGTGGCAGGGACTGAGAACAATAACGGACTATAAAGCACCAGCATCCGGTATGACGAACGCGGACGCGACTCTGGCAGACGAGCTGAACACATTTTACGCTCGCTTCAAGGCTGCAGCTAAAGATGCTAGCAATGCTAATGCTAATGGCGCTAATGCTAACGGCGCTAATGCTAGCGGCGCTAACGGCTGCAGACAGGAAGACACAGCCAGCACCGGGAACTCGCTCATCATCTCCGAGCACGACGTGAGGAGAGCCTTCAAGAGAGTGAACACCAGGAAAGCAGCAGGACCAGACGGCATCTCAGGTCGTATTCTCAGAGCCTGCGCAGACCAGCTAGCACCTGTGTTCACTGAGATATTCAACATCTCTTTATCTCAGTCGGTGATCCCCACATGCTTCAAAGAGTCCATTATTGTTCCTGTTCCAAAGAAACCACATCCTGCTTCTCTCAATGACTATCGCCCTGTAGCCCTCACCTCAGTAGTGATGAAGTGCTTTGAACGCCTTATCAGAGACTTCATCATTTCTTCACTACCCGACACACTGGACCCACTACAGTTTGCATACCGTCAGAACCGCTCCACAGACGATGCAATCTCTAATCTCCTCCACACATCACTCACTCACCTGGACACTAGGAAAGGGAATTATGTTAAAATGCTCTTCATCGACTACAGCTCTGCTTTTAACACAATAATTCCCTCCACACTCACCACCAAGCTGGAGCACCTGGGACTGAGCGCATCTATATGTCAGTGGATCTCCAATTTTCTGACTGGCAGACCACAGGCAGTAAGGATGGGCGGACATGTCTCAGCCACACTCTCTCTCAGCACTGGAGCCCCCCAGGGTTGTGTTCTGAGCCCCCTGCTGTACTCTTTGTACACCAACGACTGCGTAGTCACTACCAACTCCACCTCCATCATCAAGTTTGCTAACGACACCGTCGTGGTAGGACTGATCACCAACAATGATGAGTCGGACTACCTAGAGGAGATTGGAAATCTAGAGAACTGGTGCCAGAGGAACAATCTCCTCCTGAACGTCAGTAAGACAAAGGAGCTGATAGTGGACTTTAGTACAAAGCAGGAGAGGAACTACCAGACCCCCGTCATCAACAGGAGCCCAGTGGAGAGAGTGGACAGCTTCAGATACCTCGGTGTTCACATCACGCAGGACCTGTCATGGTCCTGTCACATCAGCACCGTGGTGAAAAAAGCCCGGCAGCGTCTCTACCACCTCAGACGCTTGAGAGACTTTAGACTGCCCTCCAAGGTGCTCAGGAACTTCTACTCCTGCACCATAGAGAGCATCCTGACGGGAAACATCACGACCTGGTTCGGGAGCAGCACCATGCAGGACAGACGAGCTCTACAGAGGGTGGTGCGATCAGCCGAGCGCATCATCCGCACTGAGCTCCCTGACCTACACTCCATCTACAGCAAGCGTTGCTGGACTAAGGCCAGGAAGATCATGAAGGACCTCAGTCACCCAGTAATGGACTGTTCTCTTTGTTGCGGTCTGGGAAGAGATTCCGCTCCCTAAAGGCCAACACAGAGAGACTGAGGAGGAGCTTCTTCCCGCAGGCGATAAGGTCTCTCAATCACACAATCACACCTCCACACAGGACTAATAACATCTTTTAAGCTCACAACACTGACTGGACAATCATGGACACATTCATACACACTTGCACTAAATAGCCATACATCTGGACAATTGCACATGTCACCTTCATGCATATTTGCACAACCACGAACACTTTAATCCTATATTTTTGCAATATTTTATTATGCCCTTATGCACAGTTAATTTTACTAGTTAAAATTATTTCTTTAGTATTTCCTTTTTATTGATTATTTATTTTACGTACAAGCTTTTATTTTCTTTTTTTAAGGTCACTGGCGGTCGTATAAAGCATTTCACTGCATATTATACTGTGTATGATTGTGTATGTGACCAATAAAATTTGAATTTGAATTTGAAAATTTTAATTTGAGTGATTGACTGTGTGTGTTATTGTTTGTTTGTTTGGTTGGAGAGAGTGTGTCGCGCCCTGCGCTCTCTCCTTCCTTTTTTTGTTTTGGTTTTCTTTCTTGTTCTTTGTGTAAGCGTGGATGGAAGTGTTCCTCCCGCTATTGTATATAGTTTTTTTTTCATTGTAATTATTGTATATATATTGTTTATTCTTTTGTTTGTATATAGTTTCAAGGAAGCAGTAGGGGTTGGGCGCCATTTTTGTTGTTTTCTCCTGTTTTGTATTGACAGTTAGGACGTTAGTTTAGTTTTTGTATTTTGATTTCAATTCTCTTCTTTGGTAGTTTAGTTAGTTTGAGGGTGGAGATAGGGGGGGGGTTTGTTTATTGTTTTGGCTTTGGCCCAATCCTGAAGCCCAGAGCTTCCTGTATTTGGTGTGCGTGCGTGTGTGTAAAAATAAAAATAAAAACCCACGCACTGAAATCTTGGTTGCAAGGTTTATTCATTTATTATAAATTTATTATTTTCTTTGTTGCGTCCCTGGACCCTAGACCGGGGGACGTAACACTGCCTCCTAACCCTCTTTGTGTGCGTATCTGCTCCTCAGGACTGAGCAGAGTCTGCAGGGTCAGGGTAAGGCCTGTACGGACAGGCTCAATTCAGTCAAGAACCTCTCATGACTTCTGATTTCGTTTGAGACTAATCTTCTGCGTTCGTGTATACCCACCTGCAGACCCAGTCCGAGGAGACTAGGTTAGAGGAGTCTTTGTTTTGTTTTTTGCAGTTTATGTTGTGTGATTGTTGTGTAAGAGAATTATTTAAATAAATAAAAGGTTATGTTACGTGACTATTACTGAGGGGTATTAGAACACATCTCTTAAATAAATTTATATATTTTTATTATACTATTAATTACTATGGTAAGATCTATGGTGTTACAGCTCAAATTTGATACATGCATATTTATTAAATAAAAAGGCAAAAAGTATTTTCAAAAATAACTTTCATATATATGGAAAGCTAAAGAAATAAATCCATCCATCCACCCATCCATTTTCTTACGCTTATCCGAGGTCGGGTCGCGGGGGCAGCAGCTTCAGCAGGGATGCCCAGACTTCCCTCTCCCTGGCCACTTCTTCCAGCTCTTCCGGGGGGATCCCAAGGTGTTCCCAGGCCAGCCGATAGACATAGTCCCTCCAGCGTGTCCTGGGTCTTCCCCGGGGTCTCTTTCCAGTGGGGCGTGTCTGGAACACCTGACAAGGGAGGCGTTCAGGGGGCATCCTAAATAGATGCCCAAGCCACGTCATCTGGCTCCTCTCAATGCAGAGGAGCAGCGGCTCTACTCTGAGCCCCTCTCGGATGACTGAGCTTCTCACCCTATCTCTAAGGGAGAGCCCAGACACCTAATTTCAGCCGCTTGCATTCGCGATCTTGTTCTTTTGGTCACTACCCACAGCTCATGACCATAGGCGAGGGTAGGAACGTAGATCGACCGATAAATTGAGAGCTTTGCCTTTTGGCTCACCTCCTTCTTCACCACGACGGACCGATACAGAGCCCGCATCACTGCAGACGCTGCCCCGATCCGCACGTCGAACTCCCGCTCCATTTTACCCTCACTCATGAACAAGACCCCGAGATACTTAAACTCCTCCACTTGGGGCAGGATCTTACTCCCAATCCTGAGAGGGCACTCCACCCATTTCCGGCTGAGGACCATGGCCTCAGATTTGGAGGTGCTGCTTCACACTTGGCTGCGAATCGATCCAGTGAGAGCTGTAGGTCGCAAGATGATGAGGCCAACAGAACAACGTCATCTGCAAAAAGCAGTGACCCAATCCTGAGCCCACCAAACTGTACCCCCTCAATGCCCTGGCTGCGCCTAAAAATCCTGTCCATAAAAATTATGAACAGGATCGATGACAAAGGGCAGCCCTGTCGGAGTCCTACTCTCACCGGAAACAGGTCCGACTTACTACCGGCAATGCGGACCAAGCTCCGACACTGGTTGTACAGGGACCAGACAGCCCTTAACAGGGAATCCGATATCCCATACTCCCGGAGTACCCCCCACCGGACTCCCCGAGGGACTCGGTCAAATGCCACAAAGAATTAAATCTCATAATGTGGATTTTCAAGGTCAAACAAACAATGAACGATCAACCAAATCAAACCAATAGAAATGAGGCTCTAGTTTAGTTTGTATGCAAGAACATGCATGTGCATTTAGATGCATGTGTGGCAAAAAGTGACACCTTTAGTCTGTTGTTTGCAACTATACATTTTTTGAAGTAGAAGCAGAGTATTTACATTTACATTTTACATCTAGGCATTTGGCAGACGCTCTTATCCAGAGCGACTTACAAAAAGTGCTTTAAAGTTAACATCACTGGATACATACTTACACTGGGTTAACTAGGTTAATAACTAAGTGCCATTAGTCGAACACAACTGGGAAGAGAGGGTTTTTTGTTTTTTTTTTCTTGGGGGGGGGGGGGGGGGGTTAGTCCAAGTACTGGAGAAACAGATGCGTCTTGAGTTGTCGTTTAAAGATAGTCAAAGTCTCTGCTGTAAGGACATCTAGAGGAAGTTCGTTCCACCACCTGGGTGCCAGAACAGAAAAGAGCCTGGATGAATGTTGCCCTCGATCCCTGAGAGATGGTGGGATGAGGCGAGCAGTGCTGGAGGTTCGGAGGGAACGTGGTGCAGTGCGTGGTGTGATTAGAGCAGAGAGGTAAGTGGGTGCAGGGCCATTTTTAGCTTTGTAGGCAAGCATCAGCGTTTTAAATTTGATGCGGGCAGCTACAGGAAGCCAGTGCAGGGAGCGGAGGAGTGGGGTGGTGTGGGAGAACTTGGGGAGGTTAAAAACGAGACGTGCTGCTGCATTCTGGATCAGTTGCAGAGGACGAATCGTGGACAGAGGCAGACCTGCCAGGAGTGAGTTGCAGTAGTCCAGTCTTGAAATAACAAGGGACTGAACAAGCACCTGAGTGGCCTGTGAAGAAAGAAATGGGCGAATTCTTCTGATATTGTAAAGAAGAAATCTCCAAGAGCGAGTAAGGATAGCGATGTGTGGGGAAAATGACAGATGGTTGTCCACGGTTACCCCAAGATTGCGGGCAGTGGCTGAATGTTTGTTTGTCTTTCTGTCTTTAAGACTAGGGCAGATGTGACATCACTTTCTTTTAGAATCTGGTGGCCTCAGTGAGCAACTTGGAGGGCAGTCTGAAGTCTCTCAAGCGTCCGAGGCGGTAGAGACGCTGCCGGGCTTGTTGATGTGACAGGACCATGACAGGTCCTGCATGATGTGAACACCAAGGTATCATTCAATTCAATTCAATTCAATTCAATTTTATTTGTATACTGCTTTTAACAATTGACATTGTCTCAAAACAGCTTTACTCAATTAAAAGAATTATTTAAGTTTGTATGGAATGTGAATGTGTATGAATCAAAATGTTCAGATAGTCCCTGGTGAGCAAGCCCGAGGGCAACAATGGCAAGGAAAAACTCCCTGAGATGGTAATAGGAAGAAACCTTGAGAGGAACCAGACTCAACAGGGAACCCATCCTCATCTGGGTGAAACAGATAGCAGGAAATGATCTGCATTTATACAGTGTTAGGTGGCAGGCAGTTTAGCTATAATAGTTTATGTTAATTGATGTTAAAATGGAGTCCAGTAGTTATTGGAGACTCAGATAGACTTGTAGAAAATTTCAGTCCTGAACTATCAAATTGTCAAGTCCTCAGAGAAACAGCTGACAACATTCTGGCCAGAACCATCTTCTAAGTAGATAGAATCATCCCCAGACACCAGACGCATCCCAAAGAGACACACGCGGCATCCATGCGACGAGACCTCCAACCAGAAACGTCTGGATGGATCAGACAGGTCCGGAGGGCAGAGGGAGTCTGGATCACTGGCAGCTCAGGAATGACATGTGTAGCTCGACAGAGAGAGAGAGAGAGAAAGAGTGAAAGGGGGAGACAGGGGGAGAGAGGAAAGAGAAAGAGGGGGAGAAAGAGAAGAGGAGGAGAGATGGCAATTAGGTATTGTCACAGTGACATAATGTATAATGTGAATGTATATTTACTGTAGAGTGCAAGCAGGGACTCCGGCAGGACTAACTATGACAGCATAACTAAAAGGGAGAGCCAGAAGGAAACACAAACATGAGGGGGAACTGAGATGTAAAGCAAACAATCACCTCGCCGTCAACAAACCTGAGTGATCAAATGAGAGTGAGGAAGACAGCATCTAAACATACAGTACCAGTTCAACATAATACTCTACGTCCATGAGTCCCCCAGATCTGCTCCTTTACCTATGGCAAATGTATTTATAAAAATGCTTGGCTAAATAAATAGGTTTTTAGCCTAGACTTAAACACAGACTGTGTCTGAGGCCCGAACACTATTTGGAAGACTATTCCATAATTTTGGGGCTTTGTAAGAAAAAGCTCTGCCCCGAGCTGTAGTTTTCATAATACGCAGTACTGACAAGCAGCCTGCATCCTTTGATCGAAGTAGGCGTGGCAGATCGTAAGACACTAGCAGTTCGCTCAGATACTGCGGCGCGAGACCACTTAATGCTTTATATGTCAAGAGTAGTATTTTAAAATCAATGCGAAATTTCACAGGGAGCCAATGTAGTGAAGATAGGATAGGGGTGATGTGCTCATATCTTCTGGTTCTAGTGAGGACACTCGCTGCTGCATTCTGGACTAGCTGAAGCTTGTTTATGCACCTAACAGAACAACCAGACAGTAAGGCATTACAATAGTCCAACTTAGAAGTGATAAAAGCATGAACTAGTTTTTCTGCATCGTTTAGCGACAATATGTTTCTTATCTTGGCAATATTTCTGAGGTGGAAGAATGGTATCCTGGTGATATTATCTACATGAGTTTCAAATGAAAGGCTGGAATCTATAATCACGCCGAGGTCTTTTACTGTTGTACTTGATGGAACAGAAAGGCCATCTAAAGTTACGGTGTGATCTAAGATTTTACTTCTAGCTGTATGCGGTCCTATGACTAGAACTTCTGTCTTATCCGAATTAAGCTGAAGGAAGTTAATTAGCATCCAATTTCTTATGTCCTGCACACATTGCTCAACTTTAGTAAGATGGCTTTTCTCATCAGGTTTTGTTGAGACGTATAGCTGTGTGTCGTCAGCATAACAATGAAAACTAATACCATGCTTACGGATTATGTTGCCCAGAGGAAGCATGTAAAGGGAGAAAAGCAGTGGGCCTAAAACTGAACCCTGCGGAATGCCAAACTCCACTAGAGAACATGCAGAATAATCACCATTTAAGTCTACATACTGATAACGATCGGTCAAATAGGATCTGAGCCAGGAGAGGGCTGTACCCTTAATTCCTAATACATTTTCTAATCTGTGAAGAAGAATAGCATGATCAATGGTGTCAAAAGCTGCACTGAGGTCGAGTAATACAGTACAAGCATAGTTACATAACCCTGATCAGAGGCCAATAGGAGGTCATTTACTACTTTATCGAGTGTTGTTTCTGTGCTGTGATGAGGCCTAAATCCTGACTGATACAGTTCATGTATGCCATTTCTATGTAGATATGAGCATAGCTGCTCCGCTACTATCTTTTCCAGAATCTTAGAGATAAAGGGAAGGTTTGATATTGGCCTGTAATTGGACAGCTGAAAGGGGTCGAGGTCAGGTTTCTTAATTATTGGTTTGATAACTGCTAATTTAAATGATTTTGGAACATAACCAATGCTGAGTGAGGAATTAATTATTCTCAACAGCGGTTCTGTTATTACTGGTACTATCTGTTTAAGAAAATGTGTCGGTATAGGATCTAATATACAGGTTGATGAATTTGCAGAAGAGATGAGTGAAATTAGTTCATTCTCTTCGAGGGGAGTAAAGTATTCTAGGTTCGAATCTGACATGGCTAGGTGAACATCTGTAATTGGTGCAATTACTGTCATGTTCTGCTATGATGTAGAAAGGCGGACGCAGACGCAGGAGAATGTTCAGAACTCGTCTTTATTAATTCCTCGTTAACTCAAAAAGTCTCTTTCTTCTTCTGTACCGAAGAAGCTCTTTTCTTTTCTTTTTTCTTAATTACTTAAATTTATCAATAAACAAAACAAAATGAACGTCAAACAAAACCCAAGCCTACCACACACTCCCCGTGTGGGTAGCCCCTCGATGTCCCAAACGTCCCTCGGCCGCGCGTCAGGTCCACACTGTCTGGAACGGCTTCTAAGCGCACTTTGCTGGGCACAACAGGTGCACTTCTTTGAGTCCTGTGATCGGGCTGACTTATCGCTGTGAGGGAGAGACGACAGCACTTTTAACGGGGAGAGGGACACAGACCGTGACAAACACATAGACACACAACTGTGAATGGATGAGACGCTACGGGCTCGACCGGCTTAAATAAGGACACAACAGAATAGGACACAGGTGTAGGTGTTCTTGTGATTAGGGAGACATACCAACGTTGACACACTAGGTGGGGACAAAGTGTCAGCTCAATAATCCGGAGACCCAGATCTTATTTCCCTGGGCCGCGGAGGTACCGATGTTACAATTACATTGTTAGGTTTCAAAGCCCCAATTTTATGCCTGATATTTACAATTTTATTATTAAAAAAGTTCATGAAGTCCTCACTATTGCATTATGTTGTTGTGGAGATTTCTTTAGTGGTCTTATTTCTGTTTAATTTGGCTACAGTATTAAATAAAATTCTAGGATTATTTTTATTTTGTTCTATAAGAGTGGAGAGATACGTTGATCTAGCTACACTAAGAGCTTTCCTATAGTTTATGATGCTCTCTTTCCATGCTATTTGAAATACTAACAATTTAGTTTGACGCCATTTACGCTCTAATTTCTGAGCGGTCTGTTTTAAAGTGCGCGTGTGATCGTTATACCAGGGAGCGAGTTTCTTATCTCTAATAATTTTTCTTTTAGCTGGAGCTACATTATCTAAGGTACAACGAAATGTCGACTCTAAATATTCAGTCGCCTGATCGAGTTCTGTGGAGTCAGACGGTGACCTAATCGAAGTTGGTAACTGGGAGATTACTGATAAAACTCTGTGTGGTAGTTGATGTGAATGTACGTTTAATATGGTAGTGCGGTGCTGTGCGTACATTATCTCTGTGACACACTTGAATGGAGACAAGATAGTGATCTGAGATCATTTCAGACAGTGGAATTGTGAATACATTTCTTATGCTTAATCCGGTGTGACCAAGTCTAAAGTGTGACCTGCTTTATGAGTGGGTCCTACTACACACTGATTTACACATATGGAGTCCAGTATGGACATAAATGCTGTTCTCAGAGGGTCTTCTGTGTTCTCAAAATGAATGTTAAAATCTCCGGCAATTAACGCTTTGTCTACAGAAACGACTACGTTTGAGATGAAATCTGCAAATTCACTAAGAAATTCAGAATACAGCCCTGGAGGTCTGTAAATTATAATTAGTGGGATCAATTGAGCTGACTTTCTATACTTAAATACACTTATGTTACTATAAAGAATTTCAAATAAGTTAAATTTCTGTCCGTGTTTTTGTACGATAGACAGATTATCATTATGAATAACTGCGACGCCTCCTCCTCTACCAGTTAACCGAGGATGGTGTATGTAGCTGTATCCAGGAGGACTAGCTTCATTTAGAGCTACATACTCGTCCTGTTTAACCCATGTTTCAGTTAAACAGAGTATATCAAATGCCTGATCTGTGATAATTTCATTACCAATAACCGGTTTTGATGCGAGAGATCTAATATTTAACAATCCTAGCGTCAGATCAGAGGTGCCGGCTGCACATTCAGTATGATCAGAGTTTGTGGACTTTATGTTAATTAGATTATTGAAACACACTTTCTGAGCCTTTCTATATTTTTGCTTAGCTCGGGGAACAGACAAAGTCTCAATATGGTGAACCCTGAGTGACGACTCTATGCAGCTAGCAGACGGTTGGTTTAGCCTGTCTGTCTGCTCCCTGGCCTGGGCTCTGGATTGTCACCGATTAACTAGACCTCTACTGAGACTATGAGCTATACTACAGGAAATGAGAGCAGCACCTTCCCGAATGGGATGGACACCATCCCGCCCTAACAGGCCAGCTTTGCCCTCAAAGGTCTTCCAATTATCTATAAAGCCCACATTATTTTCGGAGCACCACCTGGACATCCAGCGGTTCAGCGACCATAGACTGCTGTAAGCTATGTCACCACGGCTCATTGGGATGGGACCAGAGCATACTACTTCATCAGACCTCGCCTTCGCTAATTTAAACACTTCTGTAAAGTTACTCTTCCTAACCTCTGACTGACGAAGGCGTATATCATTATCTCCAGCATGTACTACTATCTTAGAGAACCTGTGCTGTCCTAGACCCCTAAGATTACCTGCTATGTCCAGTGCTCTGGCTCCCGGGATACACCTAACCACTGCCGCTGGCGCGTCTAAAGGTCTAGGTAATTTCACTTGCCTCAGTATAGAGTCTCCTATAAACAGAGACTATAATCATAAGCTGTCCACTCTCTCCGCTGGGCTCCTGTTGATGAAAAGGGTTTGGTAGTTCTTCTCCTGCTTTGTACTAAAATCCACTATCAGCTCCTTTGTCTTGCTGATGTTCAGGAGCAGATTGTTCCGCTGGCACTACAGTAGTTCTTCAGATTTCTAATCTCCTCTAGGTAGGCTGTCTCATCGTTGTTTAGTGATCAGGCCCACCACGACAGTGTCATCAGCAAACTTGATGGGTGTGGAGTTGGTAGTGGCCACGCAGTCGTAGGTTAACAAAGAGTATAGCAGGGGGCTCAGAACACAACCCTGGGGGGCTCCAGTGCTGAGAATGAGGGAGGCTGAGACATGTCTGCCCATCCTTACTGCCTGTGAACTTCCAATTAGGAAGTTGGAGATCCACTGACACATAGATGAAGAATTTATGGTCTCTGACCAGCTGTTCAAAGCACTTCATCACTACTGATGTGAGGGCTACAGGGCGATAGTCATTAAGGGAGGCAGGATGAGCTTTCTTCGGGACAGGAACAATAATGGACTCTTTGAAGCATGTGGGGATCACCGACTGAGATAAGGAGAGGTTGAATATCTCTGTGAACACAGGTGCTAGCTGGTCTGAGCAGGCTCTGAGGATACGACCTGAGATGCTGTCTGGTCCTGCTGCTTTCCTGGTGTTCACTCTCCTGAAGGCTCTCCTCAAGTCATGCTCGGAGATGATGAATGCTTTTCCGGTGCTGGCGGTGTCTTCCTGTCTGCAGCTGTTAGCGCCGCTCGCATTAGAATTGATACTGTTGTTAGCTTCAGCCTTGACGCGAGCATAGAATGAGTACCTCTCGTCTGCCAGAGACATGTCCATGTTCGTCATACCGGATGTTGGTGCTTTATAGTCCGTTATTGTTTTTAGTCCCTGCCACAGGCTCCTAGTGTCTAATTTCCTCCCATAGCGCTGCTTCGCCTGTTTCACCGCCTTCAGCATGTTATATGACGCAGCCTTGCATCGGTCCATTTCCCCGCATTGTAGGCCACGGTGCGAGATCTCAGATTGTCGCGGGTGGTTTTATCCACCCGTGGCTTCTGGTTGCGAAATGTTCTGATACTCGTTTTCTGCACGGTATCATCTGCTAACTTCCTGATGAATCCCACAACCGCTTCAGTAAACACGCTGATGTCATCAGAGCTGTCTCAGAACATGTCCCAGTCTGCGTGATCAAGTGCGTCCTGTAATGCGGCCACCGATTGGTCTGTCCAGCGCGCAACTGCCCTCTGAACCGGAACTTTCTGTTTGAGCCTTTGTTTGTATCCTGGCATGAGGAAGATGGCAGCATTTCCCAAACAGAGGGCGAGAATGTGCCTTGTAGCAGCCCTTAATTGTAATATAACAATGATCCAGTGTCCCTTCGCCCCTGGTGGGGCAGGTGATTTGCTGATGAAAGTTTGTGGTTGGTGCTGGTAATGTCCCCCACCACAATAAGCGCAGCACCCCATTGTTGTGTCTGGTGCTGTGTGAGTGGCTCATGCAGCTCGCATAAGGCAGTGTCTGTGTCCGCTTGAGGCAGGATCTAAACGGCGCTAATTATGACTGTTCTGAACTCCCGAGGAAGATATAAAGGATGACACATGATGGTCGGTAGTTCCACGGAGCGTGTAAGAGGAACAACACTCGCGCTGTTGCACCAACTGTTGTTTACCATTAAATACACGCCACCTCCCCTTTACTTCCCTGAGTCCTGTGTCCTGTCCTGAGACTGAGAAAAACTTGGCCGGCTGGATGGCGTGGACCGGCACCGCTGGGTTCAGTCATGTCTTGGTGAAGCAGAGGATTGCAGTCCCGAATGTCTCTCTGGAACTTTACCCTGGCCTTGAGGTCATCTGTCATGCGCACTCAGCCGCGACCGGCACTAAGACCCGGAAGTAATATGGTCGCGAACCTGAAAGCATAAAAGGAAACAAGATGGCGCCGCACATCACTCTGTCATTGAGTTATGCCCATGCCGCATCAGAATCGTTTGTTTGCACATGAGTACTCACTTTCTTGGGTCTAAATTCAGACTGAGTGTGTGTTTATAGGACGCGGGTTAGATTGTGTCTTTCTCTTGCTCATTTACTTTGAGAGTCCTAATAATAAAACGCGTGATTATACTGCCCGCTCATGTCTCTCCGCGTTTGGGTTTACCATTCAGGCTACAGGGCTAACTGCTAAAGCTAAGTCTTTCTGGTCTCCTTGGGTTAGTTCATGACATCATCGAGCTTGTTCTCCAGTGACTGGGTGTTGGCGAGCAGGATGCTAGACAGAGGTCTCAAACTGTTGCTGACGCCGACTTGTTACCTAATGTACTCAAAGATGATGAATTTGCCGGTATAAAAATGCTGAAAACTAACTTCAAAAACAAAGAATAGCAGATCAGAGCAGTCGACCACACCGGCGCCATCTTTTACCAGAATGTTTCTGAATGTTGCACCTTATGCAGTTTTTATTTATTTTTAACTGTTCCTGCAATATTTGCAAGTGAATCTTAAGTTATTCTAAACAAAACACAAACAAAGAAATATGTTTCTGTACTCAAATAATTTTCTTGTAGCACGTTCCTCAGTCCCATACCTGACTGAGGGTAATTATAGAGATCAATATCTGGGTCTTTATCTTCTCTGGTGTGAATTACAGCATTATTCATGATCATTCACACCTACACAATGTTATAAATACAATGTTATCAGATTTTAGACATTTATATGTTCATAAGTACCTGAAAAATACACAAATGCCAGGGCATCTCAGAATCTCTTCAGGGCTACAAAACATCTTCAGACTCCTAATGGTGCTAAAAGTGCTATAAACATTAATTCTGACTAGGAACAAAAGAACTTAGAACACACAATGCTTGCTGTGTATGGGCAGGAGTAGCTTCAAATCAGTAGTGTACCTATGCTGTCACCTATACACCATGAAAGAAAATTACAATGGATTAGTTTAATTAACAAAAAAAGAGAAAAACCTCTTGCCTTTTTCTGTTTCCATACTGAACACCTGACCAGATTCTACTAACTTACTGTGACGGTTAACCCCTAGAGGGCGCCTAACGCCCGTTTTGGTTTTTGGTTTGTTTTGCAGTTTGTTTGTGTTATAGTTTAAATGAAGACTTCATTTCCCAGTTTGCACCTCGGTCAGGTGACGTAGAAGCTCACCTGAACCGAGGGAAGTTAATGAGTTTATTATGTTTTACGTTTTGTATAAATAGCCTGGCTGAACTTCAGTCAGGCGTCTAGCTTCCGTTATAATTAATCCTTAGTTTGTGTTTGGATGTTTGTTTGCCTTTTTGATGAAAATAAAAGGACTTTGTAAAACCGTCAGCTCGCCTCCGCAGTCATGCCACGCACACACTCCAGACGCAGACAGAATAGAAGAGGAATTCGTGACAGAAAGCTAGACCGTCCAAGTGGCATGGCGGAGGATTTCCCCCTGGATTATTTTGGGGGGGGCGCAGATACCATCTCGCCCGAGCTGGCGAACTGGCTGGAGGACAGCGAGGAAGAGCTGATGTATCGCAGCTGGGAGTACAGCTTGCTGATGGAGCAGGAGGGCTTGCTGGAGGACAGCGAGGAGCACGGCGAGACAGAGTTCTGGCAAAGCTGGGAGAACTGCAGGTACGCCGAGGAGGCGGAGAGGCAGGAGGAGAAAGCGACACAGAGGGAGAGGATGGCGCAGCAGAGCTGGGAAGGCTCGCCATCCGGCACACACCGCCGAGAGGTGTAGCGGCCAAGGGAGAGACAGAGGAGTTCTACAGGCAGTGGGCAGAGCGCAACGAGGAGTGCATTCGTGACCTGCGCGAACTGCAGTTCGTCCAGGTTCAGGAGAACCAGCCTGTAGTCCCGGAAGCGATCCCCCTCCCGGATCTGGACGATGCACTCCTTCACCGGCCACTGCCTGAACCGGTCGCGGAGAAATACTGCGAGCTGTGTCTGCACGAAGAGGAGAACAGCGTTTCCAGCCTTCAGTCTCCATGCGAGCTAGGGAGCGAGATCCTTGCGCCGCCTCCCAGGTTTGAGGACAGCGCGCTAGCGTGTCAGCAGCCGCTGATCCACGCACCCGTTCTTCCGCCGCCTCCCGGCTTTGAGGACAGCGCGCTAGCGTGTCAGCAGCCGCTGATCCACGCACCCGTTCTTCCGCCGCCTCCCGGCTTTGAGGACGACGCTGAGCCAACAACGCCGCTGTTGAGCTCTGCACAAGCTCCAACGTTGTCGTCGAGCGCAGTGCACGCTCCAACGTTGTCGTCGAGCGCAGTGTACGCTCCAACGCAGCTGTTGAGCTCTGCACAAGCTCCAACGTTGTCGTCGAGCGCAGTGCACGCGCCAACGTTGTCGTCGAGCACAGTGCACGCTCCCACGCCGCTGTTGAGCTCAGTGCAAGCTCCAACGCCGTCGTCGAGCGCAGTGCAAGCTCCAACGCCGCTGTTGAGCTCAGTGCAAGTTCCAACGCCGTCGTCGAGCGCAGTGCACGCTCCAACGCCGCTGTTGAGCTCAGTGCAAGCTCAGACGCCATCGTTGAGCGCAGTGCATGCTCCAACGCCGCTGTTGAGCTCAGTGCAAGCTCCAACGCCGTCGTCGAGCGCAGTGCACACTCCAACGCCGCTGTTGAGCTCGGTGCACGCTCCAATGCCGTCGTTGAGAGCACAGTCAGCGCTGTCCCGGCCGAGCACGTCTCCAGCTCTGCAACAGCCGAGCACGTCTCCAGCTCTGCAACGGCCGAGCACGTCTCCAGCTCTGCAACGGCCGAGCACGTCTCCAGCTCTGCAACGGCCGAGCACGTCTCCAGCTCTGCAACGGCCGAGCACGTCTCCAGCTCTGCAATGGCCGAGCACGTCTCCAGCTCTGCAATGGCCGAGCACGTCTCCAGCTCAGCAGCCGCCGAGCAAGTCTCCCGCTCTGCAACAGCCGAGCACGTCTCCAGCTCTGCAGCCGCCGAGCACGTCTCCAGCCCCGTCACCCAGCCCCCTGGTAAGGGGGCAAATGGTAGAACATTGGGGTGGGTGTCCGGGGCCTCCGGTGATGCTCCGGAGGAGCATTTTTTGGGGGGGCTTCTGTGACGGTTAACCCCTAGAGGGCGCCTAATGCCAGTTTTTGGTTTTTGGTTTGTTTTGCAGTTTGTTTGTGTTATAGTTTAAATGAAGACTTCATTTCCCAGTTTGCACCTCGGTCAGGTGATGTAGAAGCTCACCTGAACCGAGGGAAGTTAATGAGTTTATTATGTTTTACGTTTTGTATAAATAGCCTGGCTGAAGTTCAGTCAGGCGTCTAGCTTCCGTTATAATTAATCCTTAGTTTGTGTTTGGATGTTTGTTTGCCTTTTTGATGAAAATAAAAGGACTTTGTAAAACCGTCAGCTCGCCTCCGCAGTCATGCCACGCACACACTCCAGACGCAGACAGAATAGAAGAGGGATTCGTGACACTTACTATTTACATCTAATTTCATTCATATTGCTTATTCACAACGCATATAACTATAATGGTATAATTATAAAATTATGCGACACATTATAATGCTGTCTTTGCACTATATATCTCATCCACAATCTTTTCTGTACATACCGTATTACACAAAAATGCATATAGTATTAAGGGACTAATGCAGACTAATGTGGGTTGGGGATGATGGATGACATTTTAACAAAAAACAAAGACTATGCTTAAATGCTACAAGTCCTTAGCAGGCAAATTTACTAAATGAACTGATCTAAATTATAGGGCATGTCATAAAATTACTGTTCTTAAAGTAATATGGGGAATGTCTATAATCATCAAATCACCCACTCAGCTGATAGAATAGGCCCAAGTAAACCTCACAGTAGGTATTTATGATTTGTTTGCTATTTGTTTGCTACAACTGTCATCAGCTCTCCCGCCTGATGCATAGCTTTGCTTCCCACGGTGATGGTGATGCACTGGTAATGTTCTTCCCATTATATTTTGAATGTAATTTGAGGTTTTATGAACATTATATTATGAAAGTCTGGAGAATTCATGTAAAAACTGTATTATTAAACACAGTTTCAATTTGCTCAAAATTCTGCTGTATGACAAGTAAAGTGTGAGACTTTACAAAGATTAGATTTGTCTTGCATTCAATCACTGTTTTGCTTCATACAATGTATGAATTTATTAGCATTGAACAATATAACTTATTCAAAAGCTTATTTATTGTGTCATGAACAATTCTTCAGCAGAGTTGACTGGTTACGAGAGACATTTTCAAAGACAAAGGTTAATAATTCAAATGACATTTTATGGACAAAAATATATGGACAATATTCAATTTGCTTGATATCCAAGCAAATGTGTGTATAAACAGTACCTATTATGCCTATTAAACAATGCATGACATCATATTCATTATGCAGTCACTTAAACTCAGAAGGTATGATCAATGCATAAACTATAAAAGCACTAGAACTGTTTAAAACATAATTCATTAAATTGTGTCTTGTGACTTGTGAATAGTTCAGAGCTGTACCAGCCAATATACTGTCTAAGGTACTACTTTGAACTCTTTAAAGAAATACTTCATTCATGATCTTGATGGAGTTTAACCAGTCTGATCTCTGTGAGCATTTCTCCTGTCCAGAGAGATCTGTATCTCCTGCAGTTTATATCTTACTTTACATGTGTTCAGTTTCTGTGGTTCTGCTAACAGTTAGTGGAAATCTGCTCGTCATCATCTCTGTTCTTCACTTCAAGCAGCTTCACACACCGACTAACACCCTTGTGCTCTCTCTGGCTGTGTCGGATTTCCTTGTTGGTGCTTTAGTGATCCTACCAGAGTTAATCTGGGCAATCGAGTCATGCTGGATTTTTGGAAGAAATTTCTGCATCAGTTTTTCATTGATTAGTGGTTTCCTCATGGACCTATCCTTCTATAACATTGCTCTGATCGCCATAGATCGGTATTTGGCTCTCTCAAACCCATTTCTCTACACAAAACAAATCACTAGAAGAGCTACATGCACTGTAATTTATTCTAACTGCTGTTTGTGTCTGACGTATGTTACAGCAATCTACTATTTTAATGGAGGTTTCATGAGTTTTGCAATGTGTCCTGGAGAGTGTGTTTACTTTCTGAATGAGGTTTGTTCTATAATTGATCTTGTTGTATCATTTATTTTTCCTCTTTCTGTCATAATTATATTGTATACTCGAGTTTTTGTGATTGCTAAGAAACATGCAACTGCTATCAGAGAGCTTAATAACCACACACGACCTAAAACACAGAAACTCACCTCATACTCGATGAAATCTGAGAGAAAAGCAGCTAAAGTCCTCGGGATTTTAGTGTCTGTGTTTCTGGTGTGTTTACTTCCATATTTTATTTATAGTCTATTATTAGGCAATCTCATTGAAGTAAAGATAGAAACATTTCAGAAAGTTTTGATCATACTTTACTTTAATTCCACAATTAATCCAATTATTTATGCTCTTTTTTACCCATGGTTTAGGAAGTGCATAAAATTAATCTTAACTCTAAAAATATTCCAAACAGATTCTACCTTAATTAATGTTCTTTCATGAAAAGACTTTTTTACACTTCTGAGCATATGCCCAATGCATGTCTGTCTATCTATCTATCTACACACAAGGTGGTCAAAAAGTTTAAAGGTTATTGAAAATTCAGACATTAATTTATTTATTTTTAATAAATAAAAAAAGTAAAAAAAAAAAGTTTTTAAAATATTACACATTAAACGAAAGCGAAATTTTAGGTTTAAGCACTTTTGTTACATTAGCCATGTTAACTGCTTTGTATGGTTGGATTTTTCATGAAGCTTATTCCTTCTATTGAAACTTTTTCAGACAACATGCAGACAAATTAGATTTAAAATAAATCATTCAGTCTGATGCGAGGATGTGAAATCTGTTAGCTTGAATGTCCACTGTCATTAAAACAAACGGGAGAATATCAAATACTAAGAAAAACTAAAATCCATGTAAATATTCTACTTTTCAACCAAGTTATTCATAATAATGGGATTTTTAGAGATTATAGAGAATTACAGACAAAAGCATTTTAGTAATGTTCTCAGACTTTTGGAGCACTGGGGCTTGGTATACACATACATACAAATACATATACTTGAGTTTCAGTTATTTGTCACCTTACAGTGTGTGAGTGTGTGTATGTGTGTGTGCCCTGCGATGGATTGGCACCCTGTCCAGGGTGTACCCCGCCTAGTGCCCGAAGTCTCCTGGGATAGGCTCCAGGTCCCCCGCGACCCTGAACACAGGATTCAGCGGTATAGAAAATGAATGAATGAATGAATGAATGTCACCTTACAGCAGAGTGAAATATTTATTTTTTTCTTTACAATATTCCAGTTAAGAGCACATGGTCAGTCATGAAACAATGAAGCAGCACACTTCTTGAGCAGTTAAAATCTTTATTTTGATTATTTTTTTGTGCATTCATTAACAGCAAAAAATGCACATAGAATTATATAATTCAATCTCGGCTTGGTTCTGTCTCTCAAGCACACTCTGATCCCTCTTATTAGTTTTCCAGCTTTGACCAACTACCTGTCTCATGTTCACTTCACAGACCAATGCTTATTCAGGCCCACACTGCCACATACACACCACCACACCCTAGCTACTGTATCTGCACCTCCAAGTCACAGGGCTGAAAGGTTAGAAGAGTAATGACAGAACAGAGAGCCCTCAAGGCGCATTGCTACAGGTAATGGCAGATGGTCAGGTATGCCCACTTAATTGCTATGAACGTCTTATTGAAAATACTGTATTACTCTTCAGTATGACAATCTTTTGTCTGGTGCATAGTACCATACACCATACACCCTTGACAAAATCACTCCCAGCCCCATGGACAAAAGCTTGTTTTCATAGTCATGTTTAATTTACCAGATCTGTTTTTTTTTCACACTATGCTGAAGTATATGTGATGTTTGTGGCCTTTACCCTGAAAGCTGCTTTTTTTTAATGATGTTTATTTAATCTCCACAAAAAATAAAGAAAAAAAAAACATTAATATTTACCATTTTATTTACTCTTGCAAAGGTCTAGGCTGGAGATTAAGTTCAATCAGTGGCCTTATATGACAAATTGAAAAGTACAAATTGTGGATGGCTAACCTTCTCATATCCACACAAAAAAGTTAGGATATCTGTTTTTGTATAGCTGCTAAAAGCTACTGTAGACAAGCCTTTAAAACATATATACAATAGAAATTTGCTCAATATCAGTCATATTTTACATTTTTATATTACTATTAAGACAAGATGGCAGATATTTAGTGGAATATTTAACAATGTTAAGGTATCATCCCCATAACAAATAAACCTTCAGTGTCCTGTCTCAAGGACCACCTTCCCATGGCACCCACCATAATGATGTTATTTGAGGGGATCATCTTCATTTATAATGAGTGTGTGTGTGTGTGTGTGTGTGTGTGTGTGTGCTCTGCGATGGATTGGCACGCTGTCCAGGGTGTACCCTGCCTCGTGCCCTGAGTCTCCTGGGATAGGCTCCAGGTCCCCGCGACCCTAAATACAGGGTAAAGCGGTATAGAAGATGAATGAAAGGATCTTCATTTGTGTCTTTATTCAGCTACATTGCACATAGCAACTCATAGCAACAGCAGAGAAAACAATCTGACTAATAAATATATTTCATTCATTCATTCATTCATTTTCTATACCGCTTAATCCTGTGTTCAAGGTCGCGGGGGACCTAGAGCCTATCCCAGGAGACTTCGGGCACTTCGGTACACCCTGGACAGGGTGCCAATCCATCACAGGGCACACACACATACACACACACTCACACACCAAATCACACACTACGGGCAATTTAGGAACGCCAATTAGCCTAACCTGCATATCTTTGGACTGTGGGAGGAAACCGGAGTACCCGGAGGAAACCCACCAAGCACAGGGAGAACATGAAAACTCCAGCACACAGAGACGGGAATCGAGCCTGGCCGGGGAATCGAACCCAGACCCTGGAGGTGCAAGGCGACAGTGCTAACCACTACACATAAATATATTTATTACACATTATTATTTTGGGTGATTTATTGTTGTGATTGTGAATTCGGTGATTGTGAATTGTGATCGGTGCTCAGGCTTTCTATTTTCTTAACATCCTATGTACTAAAAGAAGATTTGTGTTCAATCATTAATAAACTACTTTCTTTTGATAATGTGTATTTTTTTACAGTTCATGAACTATGCTAGCACCCACAGTACCCACTTTTGTGTGTATACTTAAGCATTGCCTTCATAGTGATGCTGACATGATGTTCCTTTTTCACTAAATAATAATACTTTTAATCCAGACAAATGGGTTTAGGCATTCATTAACTATTCTCATATGACATTTAAAATGTCTTAAAGCTGGGTTTGTGTACAACATTGTAGATCTGCGAATGTACAAAGATGAAATATGACCCTCTTCATATTACAGGGGGAAAAAAATCTAGTTTTAAACTGGAAAACAGCACAAATGCACATAGAATTATATACTTCACTTTGGGCTTGGCTCTTTTTCTCAAGCACAGTCTGACATGTCTTATCAGTTGTGCAAGTTTGACCATCTACCCTTCTTAGGGTTACTTCAAGGATCAGTGCTTGATCAGGCTACCATTCCCACATACACCACCCCACCTGCACCACCAAGTCACAGGGCTTAATGACTACGGACATGAATATGCAGTAATTTTTGTCTGAAAGGGCGTCCACTCACACCCGCCGTGCGGCCTTGGAGCTCAGCATCTTGTTCCCACTTTTTCAGGGAATAGGGTTACAGCAAAGTAACTCGAGACGTTCCCTTTCAAAAGCTACACTCTCAGGATTGTGTAGTGTGTGAACAGTCGCCCAAAGGGGTCTAAGACATTGAATTCAATTCAATTCAGTTTTATTTATATAGCGCTTTTAACAATTGACATTGTCTCAAAACAGCTTTACACCATCAAAAGAATTATTTAAATCTGTATGGAATGTGAATGTGTATGAATCAAAATGTTCAGATAGTCCCTGGTGAGTAAGCCAGAGGGCGACAGTGGCAAGGAAAAACTCCCTGAGATGGTAATAGGAAGAAACCTAGAGAGGAAACACACTCAACAGGGAACCCATCCTCATCTGGGTGAAACAGATAGCAGGAAATTATCTGGATTTATACAGTGTTAAGTGTTAGGTTCAGCTATAATAGTTGATGTTAATTGATGTTATAATAGACATAATTCTGGGATGCTGGAATTGCGTGGACATCCAACTATAAAATCTGACAAATGTATGCGGAGTGGACCAAGCTAACGCATCACACACTTGCTGCAAGGGGACGCCTCTTGCCAGAGCAATTGATGAGGCAAGCCCCCTGGTCGAATAGGCCCTAATTACTAGAGGCGAAGTTATCCATGCACCTCATAGGCTAGGTCAATAGCATCTCTCACCCAATGTGACAGCATTTGTCTAGTGGCGGCTGCCCTTCGGCTGAGACCCCCTTAAGATAACATATAAAAACCTGCTCTACTGTAAATCTCAAGAGCATGAACTGGAGACAGTAAGGGAAATCTTTCCTGCTTTCCTGCCTGAGGACAGAGGTTTCGAGAACAACTGGGTGCATAGTCGAGAATGGACCCTTCGGAAGATGTTTGGGGTGAGGATGAAGAATACCTTTCACAAGCCCAGGGGTCTAAGCAAGATGGGGAGGCTGACAAAGTCTGCAAATCTCCAATTCTCTTGAGAGAAGTAACGGCCAGGAGAAAGAACATCTTAAGGGTCAGAAGCCTGACAGGCACTAAATCTAGTGGTTCAATAGGGGCGTCAACCAACCTTCATGTCACAATAGTTAGATCCCAAGAAGGGACTATCTCTTGACGAATAAGCGAATAAGCGGGCAACTAAAGGGTGTTTTCCACAGAAACCCATCAGTCAGGACATGACAAGCTGAAATAGTGGTTACGTACGTTCTGAGAATAGTAGAGAATACTACAAGAGGTAAATTTTCTTGTAGAAACTCCAGCACTGAAATAATTTGGCAGTGGACTGGGTCTACATATTTTAGTAAGCACCAATTTTCAATACACTCCACACTGGCTGGAAGACCAGCCTCTCTTCACTGGTCCTCCTCAGGGGCCAGACATGAAGGTAGAAGAGCTCGGGACGGGGATGGAATGTCGTCCCCTGCTCCTCATAGGATAGATATTAAATCTGAACACCACACACTGGTCGGCCAATGGGGTGCTATCAATACAAGGCACAAGCCTTGTTGATGGATCTTCGCCAGGACTCCTGAGAGCAGAGCTGTGGGAGGAAATGTATAAGACGCAGTCTGGGCCATGTATGTGCCATCGCGTTAAGACCCAGAGGACCTGGAGGAGCTGGGGTGGGGTTTCCAAACCCTGTGTGTCATGGCTTGCCTGGACAGCAAGTCTGCTCCCATATTCATATGCCCTGGAATGTAAATCGTCCTGAGGGACAGGAACTTGGTAGCCTCTCAGCTACTGGAGGGAGTGTTTCAGGGCCAGAAATAGAGTCATTGTTTCGAGGCAATTGCTGTGCCACGCGAGAAGATGACCTCTTCAGATCCCTTGGGCTGGACGGCCATCTCAGACTGCACCCCAGCCAGTGAGGGAAGCGTCTGTCGTTAGCAGCTTGCGACGCCAACACGGACCTACAGTGGGACCCAGAGACAAAGACCAGGGTCTGAACCACATAGAAATGGTACGAAGCTCTCGGCTCGTAACCCTCATTGCCTCTGGGGATTGGCCCTTGGATGAAATCCCCTAACTCTTAGCCACAACTGAAGCGATCTCATAGGTCAGAAGATCCAAGGGTATCACCGTGGATACCACGGTAGTAACTTTTCGCTGGAGACATCTGCTCCCCGAAACACCAATTGTGGCAGAGATTGAACCACGGCCTCCTGAGGGTGCCAGGAAGGAATTTATAATTCTGATAGGAAATTTTACGTGCCCCTCCCCGGGGGGAGACACCCCCATGGTCCTGGGCACGTAAGCCTCAGGACTCCTTTTTAGAGGAGATGATGCTCCTCAGGTCTGGCCTCCTTGAGGTGGACTGCGAAGCGTGGTGAGTCCCGCCCCAATCTCTACAAGGGGGTGCTCAGCTCACCACACTCTCCTTTTGCGCTTCATGAAGCGAGAACCGGACTTGGCCGACAGCCCCAACCCCTGAGAATGGCGGAGGAAAAACCTCACAAAGGCCTGCTCATAGAGCTTAGCCTCCTGAAAACTAGTGGCGACGATGTTTTTGGCGTCGCCAAAAAGGCCAGAAGGCGAGATGGGGCATCAAGGAGGAAAGTGCGATCCCTGTCCTTGATGCCCATGAGGTTAATCCACAGCTGTCTCTCCGTGGCGATCATGGCAGCCATAAAACGGCTGATAGCACGGGCCGTGTGCATGGTGGCACAAAGAAATAAATCTTTGTCTCGCGTAGCTCTGCAAATGCTATGTTGCTGATAGACCCACCAGTGCTCAGATCTCTAAATAGGCCAGCCTGGTATGCCTGCAAAGCCATGGTGTGCAGGGCAGTACCAGCCTGACCCGCTGCCTGAAAAAGCTTTTCCCACCAACAAAGATGTTAGTCTACACTGCTTGGAGGGAAGTGTTGGTTATTTCAGGGAGGATGATGTCCCAGGAGAGAGATAGCCCACAAGCATCTCATCTATCTGGACACTATTCCATCATATAACCCCGCACTTCCACATCAACGATATTCGAATAAATCGATGTCGATGGCACGAAAACAAGGGATGAATATGGCTTACTCCATGAACGAGTTAACTTGTTGTGGAGGTCGCTAAAGAAGGGGAGAGATTGTCGTTGAGGCTCCATCCCCCGGCCACCGACAGAAACCTGTCGTCTAATTTTGAGCGCTTGGGGGAAGCTCGGTCATGCGGCCAGTCAATATTAAGGAGTAAGGAGTTACTACTTCGAGTAACTCCTCATACGCTCTGTCATCACTAGAGGAGGGCTATTTCCATCTCCGCAGAAGCAAGAGAGGACGTCTGTCCTGCCCATTCACAAGAAGCGCCGGGGCGCTCTTGAGAAGTGGACGGAAAAATTTCCCGATCCGGCGAGAGCGTGAGAGAAAGTAGGGGAGATTCCGTCTCGTGCGCATCTGCCAGATCCGCATTTGAGCCCCAGGAATGCGCCGCAGCTCGTGGCTTCTAAAGAAGTCGAGCCACGTGCAAAGCACTTTAATCGGGAGTAGGTCACAGTGCTCACACTCTCCCTGAAGCCAGAGGAGAGCGTGATTTTCCCCCAAACACTCGAAACAGAAAGTGTGGAGATTGTCCTCTGAAAGAGGTTTATCACACGGAGGTATGCATCTTGCTTGAAACTCCGCCATAACCGTGAGTTAAACACTTTCTTAATTTACTTGTACACACTCACACACACACACAAACACAAAGCAGTCCTGAAGACAAAAAAATCTGAGGATGTTTCTGGTTCATTCTTATTTATAACCTGCAGGTGAATTTCATCAGATGACGTCACCTGACCGAGGTTATACACTGTGTTCCAAATGATTATGCAAACTGGATGTAAGTGTCATAAACATTAAATGGTTAGTTTTTAAATTAAACTCATGGATGGTATTGTGTCTCAGGGCTCTTTGGATTACTGAAATGAATCTCAGACACCTGTGATAATTAGTTTGCCAGATGAGCCCAATTAAAGAAAAGTACTGAGGAAGGTTGTTCCACATTATTAAGCAGGCCACAGGTTTCAAGCAATAAGGGAAAGAAATGGATCTCTCTGCTGCTGAAAAGCATCAAATTGGACAAGGTATGAAAAGGTCTCGGGTTACATTGCTGTAACCCTGTTCCCTGAAAGGCGGGAATGAGATGCTGCGTGAAAACGCTATGGGAACCATTTTGTTGCGTTGCCAGTCGTTGAAGCATGCTGTGAAAACACGCCAAAGTTTTTGGCTATATATAACCTCGACCAGGTGACGTCATCTGATTAGATGTAGGTGGAGGTTATAAAAACAGGTGAGCCGGCAACAACCTCAGATTAATTTGTCTGAACAGCCGTCCGGTCACGTGGTAGTGCGGCATTCGGACGCAGCATCTCATTCCCGCCTTTCAGGGAAGAGGGTTACAGCAATGTAACCCGAGACGTTCCCTTTCAAGGCTTCACTCGATGCTGCGTGAAAACGCTATGGGAACGAGAATACCAACGCCGATGCACTACAGGTGTCTGGACCCCAAGGTTGTGTAGCGTGTGCGCACAAAGCCAAGAAGGTCTCAGAACTAGCCTGAGCAGCTAACTCGGGGGCAGTGAGCCCAGAGTAGCATGAACATCCAGATTATAAATGTAAGAAATGTGTGCGGGGAGGACCAACCCTTCGCGCCACACAATTACTGCAGGGGATACCTCCTGCTGGGGAGACTGGGTCGATCACCGTGGTTGGGTGAGCTCTGCTTCCCAGAGGCGAAGTGAACCCACGCGCCTCATAGGAGAGGGCAATATGCATCTCTCACCCAGTATAGTGGCGCTCTGACTTATGCCACTAGCTGATGCGGTGGACGTGAATCTGAAGAGCACATACTGGACAGTAAGTGAAGTTTCTCCTGCTCCGAAGCTGTAAAAGGCGGAGGACAGAAGGCTTCAACAATGCAGCTAAGAACATCCTGAGGGTACTAGGGCACAAGCCCAAGGACAAGCCTTTCCTGCAGAAGCTCCAGCACTGAAACAATTCGGCAGTGGACTGGGTTTACCTGCTTAGCAGAGACTTGCTGCAGGGGAATACCTCTTGCCAGTGCAATAGATGAGGCAATCCCCTTGGCTGAAAGAGCCCTGATTCCTAGAGGCGAAGTGAGCCCACGCGCCTCATAGGAGAGGGCAATAACATGTCTCATCCAGAACATGTAGAAACTGGTCTGACCTACGCCACTAGCTAATGCGGTGGACGTAGCTCTGAAGAGCACAAGCTGGACACCGCAAGTGAAGTCTCTCCTGCTCCGAAGCTGTACGCGCGGAGGACAGAAGGCTTCAAAAGCAATAGGGTGCCTGTTGGGTTTATAGAGCTTTCGGAAGATAGTTGAGAGACGATGCAGTCACGTACGTCCTGAGAGTACTAGGGCACAGACCCGAGGACGGAAACTCCAGCACTGAACAATTCGGCATTGGACTGGGTTTACCTGCCTAGCAGATACTTGCTGCAGGGGAATACCTCTTGCTAATGCAATAGATGAGGCAATCCCCAAGGTTGAAAGGGCCCTGATTCCTAGAGGCGAAGTGACCCCACGCGCCTCATAGGAGAGGGCAATAGCATCTCTCATCCAAAACATGTAGAAGCTGCTCTGACCTATGCCACTAGCTGATGCGGTGGACATAAATCTGAAGAGCAGTAAAAGGCGAAGCATATCTTGGATGGCAAGGGGTCCGCCTTGCTACATGAAAATCTCTCCCTGACTACATAGGAGTGGGGTTACCATTCCCCGTGTGTCAGAGATAGACTGGACAGTACTACTGCTCCCGCATCCATGCTGGAATGTAAATCGCCCTGAGGGACAGGAACCTGGTGCGCTAGCTGTTAGCGGCGTGAGCACAGTCCATCCTGGCCATAATATATGAGACTGCCATAGTGTTGTCCACCGCACTAGGACATGGCAGCCTCTCAACTGCTGGAGGAAGTGCTTTAGGGCCAGAAATAGAGCCATCATCTCGAGGCAATTGATGTGCCATGCGAGAAGATAGCCCCTCCAGCTCCCTTGGGCTGGACAGTCATCAGAGACCGCACCCCAGCCAGGGAGGGAAGCATCTGTCGTTAGCCTCAGCGATGACAACATGAACTTAGAGTAGGACACAGAGTAGAGACCGGGGTCTGAACCACGTAGAAAGGGTACGAAGCACCTGGCGCGTAACCCATATTGGGGATTGGCCCTAGTGATATCCCCTGGTTCTTAGCCACAACTTGGAATGCTCACATGTGCAGAAGGCCCAAAGGTGTCACCGTGGATACAGCTGCCATGAGAGCTAGGATGTCTGAAAGTGATGGCCACTTTCTGGTCTAGCTTGTTTTCCTTGAGGGTGTTGAGAATGGGTTCGATACGAGCGGGAGACAGCTGTGCCCGCTTACGACCGAATCCCATATAGCACCCAATGTGTTGTCCTCTGCACAGGAAAGAGCACGCTTTCGTGGCGTTGGGTCCCAGTCCTGAGAATAGAGATGAGCTAGGACGACATGCTGATGTTGAAGCACTAGCCACTGGATGCCCTGGGACTCCAGTAACAACCAGGGATAAATCCATGCATTTTGTATGTGTGCGGGTCAGCTAGACCAATGGAAGGACCCGATACTGGTAAGCTTCGTCCCCGAAAGCGAACCTCAGGATCTTCCTGTGTTGTGCCAATGTTTCTGTATGAAAGTAACCGTCCTTAAATCGATTGTCAAACAATCGCTTGGTAGGGTTGAGAGCAATCACCTTTACAGTCAACATTTGAACTGTATTCATTGATTTTCAGGTAGCAGGAGAGCCCGCAGAATCTGAAAAATTGGACGCAGCCCAAATTTGGGCACGAATGACTTTAATGATGAGGAGATCGCAATGCTCACATCCTCCCTCAAGCCCGAGAATAGCGTGCTCTTCCCCAAACATTCAAAACAGAAAGCATGAAGATTGCCCTCAGTGAGATATCTTTTACATGGAGGCACGATGTCAAATTCAAACAAATTCAAATTTTATTTGTCACATACACAGTCATACACAGTACTGTATAATATGCAGTGAAATGCTTACACGACCGCCAGTGACCTTAAAAAGAAAATAAAAGCTTGTACGTAAAATAAATAATCAATAAAAAGGAAATACTAAAGAAATAAATTTAACTAGTAAAATTAACTGTACAATAAGGGCATAATAAAATATTGCAAAATATAGAAATATAGGGGGGGGGAGTATATATGTATATAGAATTTAAAGTGTCAGTGGTTGTGCAAATATGCATGAAAGGTGACTAATGAAAGTGACATGTGCAATTGTTCAGATGTATAAATATTTAGTGCAAGTGTGTATGAATGTGTCCATGATTGTCCAGTCAGTGTGAGCTTAAAAAGATGTTATTAGTCCTGTGTGGAGGTGTGATTGAGAGACCTTATCGCCTGCGGGAAGAAGCTCCTCCTCAGCCTCTCTGTGTTGGCCTTTAAGGAGCGGAATCGCTTCCCAGACCGCAACAAAGAGAACAGTCCATTACTGGGGTGACTGAGGTCCTTCATGATCTTCCTGGCCTTAGTCCAGCACCACTTGCTGTAGATCGAGTGCAGGTCAGGGAGCTCAGTGCGGATGATGTGCTCGGTTGATCGCACCACCCTCTGTAGAGCTTGTCTGTCCTGCATGGTGCTGTTCCCGAACCAGGTCGTGATGTTCTCTGTAATCTTTCTGGTGAGTAATAAGACACTCTATTTTCGCTTTCTTTTTGTTTCGAAAAGTGCTTGCACACACGCATGCACACAATGCGGTCCTTGAAGACAAAAAGACCTGAGGATGTTTCCGGTTCAGTCCCATTTATAACCTGCAGGTGAACCTTATCAGCTGACGTACCTGACCGAGGTTATATAAACCAAAGTTTTGGCGTGTTTGCTTCACAACCGGAGAACAAAGAGACGGTCCCATAGCATTTTCATGCAGCATCAAGTGTAGCTTTTGAAAAGGGAACACCAAACTCTACTTGGTAACATCAAAATAGTCAATATTTAAATATACAAACTCATAAAGATCAGTCAAATAGGATCTGAGCCAGGAGAATGTCTTTTCCTTAATTCCTACTACATTTTCCAATCTGTGAAGGAAAATAGCTGCACTGAGGTCAAGTAACACAAGCATAGTGACCCTGATCAGAGGCCAATAGGAGGTAATTTATTACCGTAACAAGTGGTGCCTCTGTGCTATGATAAGGACCAAATCCTGACTGATACAGTTTGTGCATGCTATTTCTATGTAGATATGAACATAGCTGCTGTGCTACTATTTATTCCAGAATCTAAGAAATGAGGGGGGAGTTTGATATCAATTCAACTCAATACAATTTTATTTGTATAGCGCTTTCAACAGTTGACATTGTCTTAAGGTAGCTTTACTTAAGCTTAAGCTTTACTTAGCTTTATTTACACAATCAAAAGAATTATTTAAGTTTGTAAGAGATGTGAACGTGTATGAATCAAAATGATCAGGGCCCGGTTTCTCGTAAGCTTCTTATCGCTAAGTAGTTCTTAAGTTGTACCTTAACCTCTCTCTTAACGTTATGGCGCATTTCCCGAAACGTTCTTACGCTAAGTATCTCTTAGCTAAGTCACACATTCGTAAGGTTGGTCTGGACCAACCTTAACTCATACTTAGCGTAGTTTCAGCTCAAGACGCTAGTCGCCGCCACTGAGCAGCAGTCTTTATAAATCAGCGGTGTATGCAAACACATTATGGCACGTTATCAAAGTCGTATTAATGATTTAATATACTGTAGACCTGTTTAAGAATTTTATTTTATTTGATATCAGAACTTGTCAAGACCCCGGTCTGATCATTGAGTTAAATCTTTTTTCTTTTCTCCTTTCCTCTCTCCCAGTGTTTACATGTCTATTCTAGCACATGGTGTTTGTTTTGATCCTTCGCCATGTGCTCGTGTCTGTGACATCACCACCATCCCTCCCACTTCCTCCTTATCACTCTATCAAGATGATTTCACTCACCTGTTCCCCTCGTTTTCGTTGTAATCAGTCACCCTATTTATTCCCTCTTGTCCATCGTCCTGTGTCAGATCGTTGTCCCATGTCGCTAGCTGTATCGCCTGTCCGTTTCTTGTTCTGTCTAGTCCTGTATGTAGAGTTTATTTTTGGCTCCAAGCCAGTATCCGTCGGTCCTGTTTTCCACCTATTTTTCCCCTCCTCTCTCCCGTGGTTTTTTGTCCTTTTGCACCCAGGCGGGATCCTGTTTTTCTTTTCTTAATTTGCACTGCAGTCTCCCGTCCCGAAGCCGGCCGGCTCTTGCTCTTCTTCGCGGCCGTGCAGTTCAGCGGACTTCGGTCCTATCGCCCCCTGCTGGCCGCCAAAGGAACTACAGCCTCGTCTCCTGGTTAAGGCCCTTTTTCTCTACGGAGTGGTTTTTGTTTTTTCCCCTTTTGGGACGTTGGCGCTCCTGGGTTTTGCTTTAAAGAAAAGGAGAAGAAAAGAAGAAAGCAGTGCAGCTTGTTCCTGATCTTATTTTTGTACTTTTATTTATTTATTTATTTATTTATTTATTTGTTTTTTTTTTCCTTTTCTGTCTGAGTCAAGGCATATCTGCAACCAATAAAATCTTGAAGGAGACCTGCACTTGTGTCCGTTCTGATTCCCTAACAGAACGATCTGACCAGCATGGACACAGCAGGTCCAGACCCCATCAGATCAGCAGTAGCCCATCAGGGGGTGCTCCTAGGCCAGCATGAGACCCGCTTGACCAGCACCACGAGAGAGGTCGAGTTCCTCGCCACCCAGGTGGCAGACCTCACGGCGCGCATCCAGGAACTCCAGCGGGAGGCCGCTCAAGCAGGTTCTGTCCACCTCTCCTCACGTCACGATCAGGAGCCCCGCTGCAACAACCCACCTCCCTACGACGGGGACCCTAACTCCTGCCGAGCCTTCCTGACACAATGTTCGGTAGTGTTCGCCCTCCAGCCGCGCACATTTGCAGCAGAAGAGACAAGGGTGGCATTTGTTTTGACTCTTCTTACAGGCAAGGCCCGTGAATGGGGAACTTCTGTCTGGGAGTCCAGAGCCCCATGTTGTGACTCATTTAACGAGCTTCGACAGGAGATGTTGAAGCTTTTTGATAGGTCCGTCAGAGGACAGGAAGCAGCGGACAAGCTCGCACGGCTCCGTCAGGCAGGTCGCTCAGTCACAGAGTTTGCCATTCAGTTCAAGACCTTAGCAGCCTCCTGTGACTGGAATGAGGCCGCCTGTCGGGCAATGTTCCGGGTAGGGCTCGAGGAGGATATCCAGGATGAACTGGCCACTCATGACCTGCCCCACGACCTTGAAGACCTCATCGACCTGGCACTCCGCATCGAGGCTCGTCTCTGTCGTCGGCACCAGCGCCGGATGGTCCGTTCCTCTAGCAGGGTGGAGGGTTCTAACCCCCCTGTGGCGACCGTTGACCTGCCAGAACCTGAACCCATGCAGCTGGGACGCCTCCGTCTAACACCCCAGGAAAAACAGCTGCGTCTGACCAAAGGCCTGTGCCTCTATTGTGGCAAGCCAGGCCACTTTGCCGCAGCCTGCCCAGCAAAAGCCAAGGCTCACCAGTGAAGCGGGGGATCCTGGTGAGCGCTATTCCTTTTTCACAATCCCCCTCCTCTCGCACACTTTTATCTGTCTTAGTTCAGTTTGGGGAGACTTCACAGTCATGCTCGGCCTTGGTCGATTCAGGGGCTGAGGGCAATTTTATGGACAGCTCGATAGCTGCAAGTTTGGGTATTCCAGCTATTCCCTTGCCTGAACCTATCTCTGCCCGGTCCTTAAATGGGACCTTAATTACTACTGTTTCTCACCAGACACCCAAAGTTAGCCTAGTGGTCTCAGGCAATCACCGTGAGGAGACCACGTTGTACCTTCTGGACTCCCCTAGTGCTCCTATAGTGTTGGGGCACCCCTGGTTGGTACAACATGGCCCTCACGTTGATTGGTCTGGAAATTCTGTCCTGTCTTGGAGCCAAAATTGTCTTGCTTCTTGTCTTGGTCCTGCCCCTTTTTCTGGTTCTGTTTGTCCTGTGTTGCAGGTGGAGGTTGCTGATCTGTCCGGGGTCCCGGCGGGGTACCACGACCTGCGGCTGGTGTTCAGCAAGTCCCGGGCCATGTCCTTGCCTCCTCATCGCCCTTATGACTGCGCCATTGAGCTCCTCCCAGGCACTTCTCCGCCCAAGGGTCACTTGTATTCCCTTTCAGGTCCGGAAAGAGAGGCCATGGACACCTATATTAACGAATCACTCAAAGCCGGCCTCATCCGCCCCTCCTCTTCTCCTGCGGGTGCGGGGTTCTTCTTTGTCAAGAAGAGAGATGGTTCCCTGCGTCCCTGTATTGACTATCGTGGGCTGAATGACATTACCATTAAGAACAGGTATCCCCTCCCTCTTATGTCTTCAGCTTTCGAACTTTTGCAGGGAGCCAAGGTCTTCACCAAGCTTGACCTGCGCAATGCCTACCACCTTATCCGCATTCGGGAGGGAGATGAGTGGAAGACAGCTTTCAACACACCCACGGGACACTTTGAATACCGGGTCCTTCCGTTTGGTCTGACCAATGCTCCTGCTGTCTTCCAGGCCCTGGTCAACGATGTGCTGAGAGACATGGTAAATCAATTTGTCTTTGTGTACCTAGATGACATCCTGATATTTTCTCCCTCTTTGCAGGTACACACTCAGCATGTCCGCCAGGTGTTGCAACGGCTTTTGGAGAACCAACTATTCGTGAAAGCGGAGAAGTGTGTCTTCCATGCAAGGTCGGTTTCGTTCCTGGGGTTCGTGATTTCGGCGGGTGAGATCAGAGCCGACCCTGCTAAGATAAGGGCGGTAGCTGAGTGGCCAACTCCTGACTCTCGGAAGGCTCTGCAGCGGTTCCTGGGGTTCGCCAACTTTTATCGGCGTTTCATCCGGAACTTCAGTCAGATGGCTGCACCCTTAACAGCGCTCACTTCTCCAAAGGTACTGTTTAAATGGAGTAATGAGGCCCAGGAATCCTTTGATAAATTAAAGTCCCGGTTTGTCTCTGCTCCTGTCTTGTCTACTCCAGATCCTGAACTACAGTTTATCGTTGAGGTGGACGCTTCAGATGTTGGAGTTGGTGCGGTCCTATCACAACGCTCTCTTCGGGATGGGAAGGTGCATCCATGCGCCTTCTTCTCCCACCGCCTGAACCCCACTGAGCGGAATTACGACATAGGTAATCGGGAGTTGTTGGCAGTCAGACTGGCTTTGGGTGAGTGGCGTCACTGGCTGGAGGGCGCAGTCCAACCATTCATGGTCTGGACTGACCACAAGAATTTAGAATACATCAACTCGGCCAGAAGACTAAATTCCAGACAGGCCCGCTGGTCCCTTTTCTTTAGCCGTTTTAATTTTACACTCTCTTACAGGCCTGGGTCTAAAAACACCAAACCGGACTCCCTTTCTCGGCTATTTGAGACCCCTGAGAAGGAGACCTCCGTCGACACCATCCTGCCCAAGGGCATGGTGGTGGCTGCGCTCTCATGGGACGTCGAGAGGGAGGTTCAGGAGGCCCTGCAGAAGTGCCGTGTACCCAGAGGGGTTCCAGCGGGCAAGCTGTATGTCCCTTTGAGACTGCGCTCCAAAGTCATCCAGTGGTGTCACTCATCCAGACTGGTTTGTCACCCAGGAGTTCGGAGATCGTTGGCCTCCATCCGTCAGCGATTTTGGTGGTCCACCATGACCAAGGATGTCAGGCAGTTCGTGGCAGCTTGCTCAGTTTGCGCCCAGAACAAGAGTTCACCTTCGCCTCCCGTTGGTCTTCTTCGCCCATTACCCATCCCCGCCCGCCCGTGGTCACATCTAGCTCTTGATTTTGTCACGGGCCTCCCCGAGTCAAGGGGCAACACCGTCATTCTCACGGTGGTGGACCGCTTCTCCAAAGCAGCCCACTTCATCCCTCTCCCCAAGCTCCCCTCCGCCAAAGAGACTGCTCAGGTGGTGGTTGACCAAGTATTCCGGATTCATGGTCTTCCGGTAAACGTGGTCTCTGATAGGGGCCCACAGTTCGTCTCTCGGTTTTGGAAGGAATTTTGCAGACAGATCGGGGCCTCAACGAGTCTGTCATCTGGATTCCACCCCCAGACCAATGGGCAGTCTGAGCGGGCTAACCAGGATTTGGAACGTGCTCTCCGCTGCCTGGCATCCCACAATCCGACCTCCTGGTGTCAACAGTTGTCCTGGGTAGAGTATGCCCACAATACTCTACCGGTTTCTGCCACAGGTATGTCACCATTTCAGTGTTCTGTTGGCTATCAACCCCCTCTGTTCCCTTCACAGGAACCCGAAGCGGCAGTCCCGTCTGCCTTGGCTTTTGTCCAACGTTGCCGGCGCACCTGGAGAAAGGCTAAGGAGGTCTTGGCCCGGACTAGTAGACGGACCAAAGCCGCGGCCGATCGCCACCGGACTCCTGCCCCTAACTATGTTTGTGGTCAAAGGGTATGGCTTTCTACCAAGGACTTGCCTCTCAGGGTGGTCTCGCGCAAGTTGGCTCCCAAGTTCATTGGTCCGTACCGGATCACAAAGGTCTTGAACCCAGTGGCGATCCGGCTCAAGCTTCCTTCCACGCTTGGTCGGGTACACCCAGTATTTCATGTTTCTAGGGTTAAACCTGTGTATTCCTCCCCTCTTGCCCCTTCTGCTCCGACCCCCCCTCCCCCTCGTCTAGTGGATGGCTCCCCAGTATACACTGTTAGGAGGTTGCTGGACGTCCGTCGCAGAGGTCGGGGTTTTCAGTATCTAGTGGACTGGGAGGGCTATGGTCCAGAGGAGAGGAGTTGGATTCCGGCCCGGGAAGTTCTGGATCGGGCGCTGGTCGTGGACCTCTGTCGACGACGAGGTGAGCCCCTCCCTGGGGGCGCCTAGTGGCGCCCATGGGGGGGGGGGTACTGTCAAGACCCCGGTCTGATCATTGAGTTAAATCTTTTTTCTTTTCTCCTTTCCTCTCTCCCAGTGTTTACATGTCTATTCTAGCACATGGTGTTTGTTTTGATCCTTCGCCATGTGCTCGTGTCTGTGACATCACCACCATCCCTCCCACTTCCTCCTTATCACTCTATCAAGATGATTTCACTCACCTGTTCCCCTCGTTTTCGTTGTAATCAGTCACCCTATTTATTCCCTCTTGTCCATCGTCCTGTGTCAGATCGTTGTCCCATGTCGCTAGCTGTATCGCCTGTCCGTTTCTTGTTCTGTCTAGTCCTGTATGTAGAGTTTATTTTTGGCTCCAAGCCAGTATCCGTCGGTCCTGTTTTCCACCTATTTTTCCCCTCCTCTCTCCCGTGGTTTTTTGTCCTTTTGCACCCAGGCGGGATCCTGTTTTTCTTTTCTTAATTTGCACTGCAGTCTCCCGTCCCGAAGCCGGCCGGCTCTTGCTCTTCTTCGCGGCCGTGCAGTTCAGCGGACTTCGGTCCTATCGCCCCCTGCTGGCCGCCAAAGGAACTACAGCCTCGTCTCCTGGTTAAGGCCCTTTTTCTCTACGGAGTGGTTTTTGTTTTTTTCCCCTTTTGGGACGTTGGCGCTCCTGGGTTTTGCTTTAAAGAAAAGGAGAAGAAAAGAAGAAAGCAGTGCAGCTTGTTCCTGATCTTATTTTTGTACTTTTATTTATTTATTTATTTATTTATTTATTTGTTTTTTTTTTCCTTTTCTGTCTGAGTCAAGGCATATCTGCAACCAATAAAATCTTGAAGGAGACCTGCACTTGTGTCCGTTCTGATTCCCTAACAAGAACTAATAGAGTGACTTTTAATTAGCCTATTTCATAATGTGACAAATGCATTAAAATTGCCAATCACAATTAATATAAAACAGGTGGCGAACAATTTGGCAGCGAGCGTGTTGTGTTAAACTGAAGCCGGCGCGGTCCGTGGAGCCGTGTGAGTCATGTACATTTTTCCTTTAGACAAAACTTCAGCCCTTTTCATATTTTCCCCGTGGTCGTTATTAAAAAAAGATTTAAATAAAAGTTTTGCTTTCCAAGGCAACAGATTATGGAGCTTTTTGAGCTGCTCAGACCTGCGCGTGCCAGACCAACGCATTGTACTTACTGTACACTCCCCGTCCCGATGTCCAGCTGCTCGCTGCTTTTTGTTTAAAATATGTTTCATTGATCATTAGCCATTATCCATGACTTTATGGGTTTTTCTTTTGACACGTTTTATTTTTATGAAATTTGATTTAGTTAAATCTGAAAATATCCATGGGAGTTTCAAACCCCGCATCCATTCATGTTTCTGGGTGATTGTAATGTTTAATACCCCTACAGTATTCACTTATGCAGTTTGACTCGCTGTGAGATGCGGTGTGTTATACCCCTATCTCACCTGGACTGTCTCGCGCTGTGGCCGTAGGCTTGATCATGATTGACCCCGAGTTTTTGCGCTGTGATTACGTTTCCATCTTTCCGTGTGAAAAATTCAACGTTTAATCTTTTGCTGCTCCTCGCAGAAGCTTGCAGACTTTGCAGAACTTCGCGGAACGTTAAAGGAACGTCACGGGCAATCACGGCAGCTCACGGAGATGAGTCAGGCTACACAGGTGAGAGAGGGGTATTAGGCACCGTGATCCGCCTCGAGTGACCGGCACCCGACGGTCCGCGAAGATCTACAAGGTCCGCGAGCTTCCGCATGTTAAACATGTTTATTTTTTTTGCGTGGTAAAATGGAAACGTAATAACAGCACCAAAACTCGCGCCGAATCATGATGAACCTCACTTACGACCCCGTGTAGGTGAGATAGCGGTATTAAACCTCCACTCTGTCATCTCATCGTATTCATTCTGTGCGCTATACAAACCCAACAACTGACATGTTTCACATTGTTTCTGAAACTGGTGAAGAGTGTTATCAGCTGTTTGTCCATCAACTATGATTGGTTACCCGGTTCGTTTCACGGCCACATGTTACATGAAAATATTAGCGATATTAATTAATTAATTAATATTAATTAATATATTTGTCTATTATGGCATGTTATTGTTAAGTTAACCCATGTCGAAATAAACGCTATTAAAAGAATTTAGTGCAATGTTTAATTTGTATAGAAAGTGCCGTCTTTCTTAACGCTGTCATGAAAAAGGAGTGAAAAATCGATTCCTGAGCAACCGATGTCCGCTAATTCAGGACCTTCACTGTAGACAGCGCCGCGTAACGTCGGACGTAAGAGGCAGCGACTTAAGAAGACTCCTAAGAGACAGTTCGAGAAATACACTTAGAAAAGTTATCACTTAACGTAAGATATATCTTAAGAATCTTCTTAGCGTGCGAATAGTGTGCGTTATCGAGAAACCAGGCCCAGATTGTTCCTGATGAGAAAGGCGAGGGTGACAGAGACAGTGTCAAAGAAAAACTCCCTAAAATGGTAATAGGAAGAAACCTTGAAAGTAATCAGAATCAACAGTGAGCCCATCTTCATTTGGCTGAAAATGGATAGCAGGGATTGATCTGCATCATACTGTGTGAGACTGGAAGTTTGTTTCGGGTTACTTTGCTGTAACTTTGTTTCCTGAAAAAGCGGGAACGAGATGCTGCGTGAAAACGATATGGGAACGCTCTTCACGCGACCGGTTGTTGAAGCATGTGTGTCAAACACGGCAAAAGGCTTTATCAGCATCACAAAAATACAATACAAAAACACAAGCAGAATCAAAGGAAAGTGCAAAAGTATAAAGCACTTTGGAATATAGCAGCACACGCACTCCTATTCTGTCTCTGTCTTCTCACAAGTTTCTGCAGTGCACACTCTGGCAGCACACCTTAAAAGGGCAACAAAAATGTGTTCGTTCCATATCCCTATGTGTTCTTGAGTGAGATTTGTGAGATTCATTGGTGTGTAAACACCCCACCCCCACCCCCACCCTCAGCTAATCTGTCCTGTTAAACTACATCTGAAATCGGTATGGAACAAAATAACCCAATTGCTCGAGCAATATGTGCAGTAATAACATTAATAACACACACACACACACACACACACACACACACACACACACACACAGAACTAAACCAGCATAGAAAAAGCTGGTTTATCTCCAAAACAAAAGCATATACAGAAATTATAATTGTGTTAAAAGTATATTTAATATGACTGAGTTGCCCCACATATTTGACAGATCGGTATTATAGGAATAAGAAAATGTAAAATCAGTGATATAATGTGTGCCGTTTTTCCCTACATTTTGTAATAATAAAGAAAATTATAATGTATTGTCAGCATTTGCACTATTTACTTAAATACTTTACACAAATTGTTTTGGCCTGTTAAGGTTGGACGTATGGAAACTACTCTTTGAATTCTCTCCATGCGTTTCTACAAAATTCATCCATTTTGACATAACAAAATGTTGTTCATTGTCTGTTGAACTCATTGTTGTAATAACATGCTTAATTTTCTAACCTCATTATATATTAAATATTTTGTTATGCTGTCACCCTCCAGGGGTGTGACTAATTTCTGAACTATAAAAGCACCAGAGCTGTTTGACAATCATTTTATTATTACGTGTTACACTGTACTGTAAGTTATATTACACTTAATGGGTTACTGGAGTAATAAAGGCAAGATCTACAATATAAAAACTGTTTAGACATTAGAATATTGCTTTATTTATGAATATTACAGAGTTTAACCAGTCTGATCGCTGTATGCAATTATTTTGTTCAGAGAGATCTGTATCTCCTGCACTTTATTTATTATTGTACGTGTGTGCAGCTGCCATGGTTTTTCTTACAGTGTGTGGAAATCTGCTTGTCATTATCTCAGTTTTTCATTTCAAGCAGCTTCACACACCTACTAACACACTTGTGCTCTCTCTGGCTATGTCAGATTTCCTGGTTGGTGTTTTAGTGATGCCATCAATGTTAATATGGATAATAGAATCATGTTGGATTTTCGGGACAGATTTTTGCATATTTTTTTCATTTATTAGCGGTTTACTCATGAACCTATCAATCTATAACATTTCTCTGATCGCTGTTGACAGATATGTGGCTCTTTCAAACCCATTTCTCTATGCAAACACAATCTCAAGAAGGAGTATGTGCACTGTGGTTTATTCTAACTGGTGTGCATGCCTGTCATATATGACAGCAATCTATTATTTTAATGGAGGCTTGATGACTTATGTGCTCTGTCCTGGAGAGTGTTTTTACTTTCTAAATGAGGTCTGTTCTATAATTGATCTTGTTGTATCATTTATTTTTCCACTTTCTGTCATAATCATATTGTATACTCGAGTTTTTATGATTGCTAAGAAACATGCCACTGCTATCAGAGAGCTTAATAATCACACAAGGCCTAAAACACAGAAGATCAACTCACACTTGAATAAATCTGAAAGGAAAGCAGCTAAAGTGCTTGGCATTTTAGTGTCTGTGTTTCTGATATGTTTACTTCCATATTTTATTTATAGTTTATTAGGTGAAATTGTTGACTTGCAGTTGCAAATATTTCAGAAAGTTTTGATCATGTCATATCTTAATTCCACAATTAATCCGATTATTTATGCTTTGTTTTACCCGTGGTTTAGAAAATGCATTACATTAATTCTATCTCTGAAAATATTTCATACAGACTCTGCATTAATAAATATTCTTTCATAAGATGTTTCGGTTTAATTTTTCGGTGATGTGCAACTGCATCTAAACCATTAGCTAAAATGTGTCAATTTGTATTATTTTCTAATATGATACACTTTTAATACAATTCATATTAGTGACAGCAATTTAAATTCTACTAACATAAAGCTCATTATGTACATTCCTTGTCCCCATGTTGCTTTATTGACATTGTTCACTTGAGCTGTACTCCTCAAGTTTGTGGAAAATTGTCTCGTTAAACATTTTTTCGTACAGTAATTTACATCTTTTTTTCAACACTGTTAACATGGTCTATATCTCAGATTTGCTACCATTTAAGTAGCTATCAGAAATAATGTAGAATTTTCAGTGTTAGACATGAAAAGATTGTTTTTAATCTCTCAAATGCAAAATAGCATTTATGTGTGTGTGTGTGTGTGTGTGTGTGTGTGTGTGTGTGTGTGCATACGAGGGATGTTCAAGTCAAACCAGGACTTGTGATGCATAATGCCAATTGCCATTTACGGATGACTTCAAGCACAGTACGATAATGAGACTCTTAGCTTCAATAAAACATTTGAATGGTGCAAATATTTAAGGTAGGTTGTACATCTGTATGGCGGCACAATGGTGTAGTGCACTGTCGCCTTGCATCTCAAGGTTCCGCGTTCGATTTCCAGCCAGGTTTGATTCCTGTCTCTGTGTGCAGGCTCGATTCCCGTCTCTGTGTGCATGGAGTTTGCATGTTCTCCCAGTGCTTGGTGGGTTTCCTCCGGGTACTCCGGTTTCCTCCCACAGTACAAAAATATCCAGGTTAGGCTAATTGGCGCTCCCAAATTGCCCGTATTGTGTGAATAGGTGTCTGAGGTGTGTGTATGTGTGTGCCCTGCGATGGATTGGCACCCTGTCCAGGGTTTTCCCCGCCTCGTGCCCTAAGCTTCCTGGGATAGGCTCCAGGCCCCCCACAACCCTGAATACAGGATTAAGCCATATAGAAGTTGATTGAGTGAGTGAGTGAGTGAGTAAGTGAGTGAGTGAGTAAATCTGTAAATACAGTTGAGGTCAAGGTGCCTTGGAGCCCACAGTTCAGTTCTTCCTATGAACATTCATTGAGTAGAACTCCTAATCTTTGAAAATCAAAGAAAAACTGCACTCATAATCATAGACCAACATCACTTGAACATTACAGAAACTCAGGTGATATTATTGCATTAGTATAGCAGGGTATGATGTAGAGTAACAAAAGTAGTTTTTACTTTTATATCTATCTCTATCTATCTAAAGCTACACTGATTTCCTACCATTTCTTACCACAAGCTGATAGGCATTCCAAACTATGTGTGTGTTTATTGAGATGTCATTTTGTTGCCATAAAGGGTGGACCTGCTCAGGTTTGGGTGCCATTTAAACAAAACTCCATTGGTACGAAGGAGCCCAGCATGTGACAAGAAAATATCCACCATCATCTGCCTGAACCAGTGATACAAGGAAAGATGGATCCATGCTTTCATGTTTCAACTTTATGCCAAATTCTGAACCTACAATTCATATTTTGCAGTAGAAATTGAGACTTACTGGGCCTGGCAGCATTTTTCCAATCACCTATTAAACCCATCACCTCAATTAATTTTTTTTTATTTTTATCTAACAGGAGTGGCAGCAGGTGTAATCTTCGAGAAAATGGCGGGAGAGATGAGAGGTTCTTGTGCTCCCACATTAATAACGGCTCTACAGCCAATCAGGGGCGTCTGTGAGCTCACGCACGCGGAAGGAGCGGCTAGCGCTTTCCTCCGAGTGTGTTATTCCGCCCCTAATGGTGCGTGAGCAAGCAGTTCGAAAAGATGCGGGCAGCTGACGTCACCTGGTTCAGAGGAAACACGGGATAGTCTTCGCCCTCCCGACTGAGTGGTCGTGGTAGCCTTAATGTGGGACCCGCCCTAGCGACGGGGAGGAATTGGCTATAACTAATATTGGGGGGGGAAAAAAAGAGAGAATAAATTGCTATTTAAATTGCTATACTGTTGCTTTTCTATCAGCTCAAAAAGTCTGAACATTCTCCTCTGACCTCTGGAATCAACAAGGCACACAGATACGTATTTATTTTAAGACCATACACTGTAAACCATAGAGATGGTTGTCCCAGCAGATCAGCAGTTTTGAAAATAATCTCTCGAGCCTGTTTGGCACCAACAACCCTACTACATTTGATATCACTTAAATCAACTTCTTTTTCCCTTCTGATGCTTGGTTTGAGCTACAACAGATTGTCTTCTTCATGTTTACATGCATAAATGCATTGTCTTGCTGCCATTTTATTGGCTGATTAGATATTTGCGTTAATGTGCAGTTGAACAGTAGTCATAGTCATGTAATGGATAAGGTGAATGTAGTGTGCAAACAGGGACTCCGGCAGGACTAACTGTGACAGCATAACTAAAAGGGAGAGCCAGAAGGAATCCCTGGGATGTAAAGCAACCAGTCACTTCACAATCACCAAACCTGAGTGATCAATGAACTTGGGGAAGACAGCATCTAAACATACCAGTTTATCAAATGAATGCCCCAGATCTGCTCCTTTACCTAAGGTAAATTTATTCACAAAAATGCTTTCGCATTAATAAATATGTTTTAAGCCTAGAGTTAAACACTGACACTGTGTCAGAGTCCAGGACATTAATTGGAAGGCTACTCCATAATTCTGGGGCTTTGTAAGTAAAAGCTCCACTCCCTGCTATAGATTTTATAATATGCAGTACAGACAAGCAGCATGCATCCTTTGATCAAAGTAGGACACTAAGACACTAGGAGTTTAAACCAGTCCCCTGTTTCCTTAGACTTGAGAGCTTCCGAGTCTTGCTTCTTATTCTTATCCCACTGCTATCAGGTGAGGCAGATCTTGCCTTTTCTTTGTCCAAAGAGAAGGCATAAAATGATGAGTCGTGGAAATGAAAGATCTTGGCCTGGTGTGGGCTTTCAAGTGCACAAGCCACTATGGAGTTTTACAAGCTCAGCTAAATTACAATCAGGTAAAGTTGTTATTCATGCGGTATTCTGGTTTTACCACCACGCCTCACGGTGGCGACATTTGGGTTTGTGTGTTTGCTGGCTTTTACCGCTGAGTGGTTCTATATAACTATAGACTGATGCCTCGGGCTTCAGTTCATTCTCTCTAGGATTAATGAGACGCGCTCCTTTAGAGCTGCACATAGTACTCCTGGGCCAGGAGTAGCTCAGTGGTTAAGGCATTGGACTACGATTCGGAAGATCCCAGGTTCAAACCCCACAACCACCAAGTTGCCACTTTTGGGCCCTTGAGCAAGGCCCTTAACCCTCAACTGCTCAGATGTGTAATGAGATAATAATGTAAGTCGCTCTGGATAAGAGCGTCTGCCAAATGCCTAAATGTAGTTGATAAAATCAAGTGAAACATTGTAGTTAAACGAATTCATAATCACAGTATTAAAATTACAGTACAAATGTAGAATTTAAATTAAATTAAATCTTATTAGGATAGAATTTAAGCAAAGTAAACGTTAACACAGTGAGCCTTTAGATTTGATCATGTGTAATTAGAAAAGCTACGCATTTATGTTTTTTGTCATCTTATATTTTGTGTTCTTTAAATTTGTAGTAGATTTGTTAACTGAAATAAATGAAAATAAATGACCATAAAAATTAAAACATTGTCAGGACGTGCTACTGCGTGAGCAGATTTCGATGTGTTTTTGCGTTATTATAAGAATTAAATGCAGTAGGTTGTTATGATCATCATAATGTTCTTTAATAAATAATGAAACCATTTTAACAAATTACATTTTCACATCCCAGCACCCCCGTTTTGCTGTACCACCGCCTGCAAAAACCTTATAAAATACAAGTGAAACATTAAACAAATTTATCATCACAGTACTAAAATTACAGTACAAATTTAGAACTTAAATATAGGCGTTTCTTAGTTCCATCGAATTTAAGCAAAGTAAATGTTAACACAGTGAGCCTTTATATTTTATCATGTGTAACATTCGCGTAGCCAGAAAACTCTGGCTGTGTGTATCAGAAAACGTGGGTGAGTCACAGGTGTTGTCAGATTAATGGGCAAAAACGATATAATAAACCTATATAAGCTACATAGCCTTTATAAGACTTTACTTTTATTTAAGTGCACCCACAATGACGAGAAAACGTTATGGTTTTGTAAAATAATGAAAACAAACAGGGATACAGCGCTATTCTGTATCAGTTTCTGTGAACTTGAGCATGCCAGAAAATGAACCGAAACTCCGTGTATACTCGCCTCACAGATGTGAAAAATATATATTTCCAGAAAGCAAAATGTCTGGTTTTATATAAACTAATGGGGAAAAAATTTGCTTATGTAATTCGTATAAAACGTGGATTACTACAGCGCATCCACTCACAACCGAAAACCAAAGACATCAACTTATCAATGAATTATTAAAATGGCCAGTCAGTTTCCTTGCTATTTTGCCCAACGCATTCATAATCATTAGTCTACTTCTGCTAGTGTGGTGTTTCTTAACCCCACCCCTGTTAAAACGGCATATTCAGAGAAAGGCTCGCCCACGAGAGGTTGTGCGCGCACGGTCCACTACACAGCAAAACCATGTTAGTATATTTAGACTGAAATAAAGCGTCTCTCATCGGCATGCGTTTCGCAAAGCGCCACAAAGACAGTGCTTATTTAACACGTAAAAATTTGTGTTTGTTAAAAAGAGAGGCAACATATACTTCCTGATTAAACACTGCATTTTTTTAAAAAGTGAAAGCGCTCGCGTTGTGACCAGCTTTAATTATTGGTAATTAAATAATTATTAAATGGTGGACATAAACAGCAAAAAGAACAATATTATTTTACTTTTGATTATTAATATCATGTTCTTGAATGATTATGTGAAACTGAATCGCTCCTTGTAGATTCATGCCACGAGTCATTTTATCATAAAAAGATTTTTACGTTGTGCTCGGACCACTAAGCGTCTGTGGGTTCCAAAATTGACATTTTTACCGTTTTTTAATCACTGGAATGAAAGAGATAGAAAATTTTCTTATCATAACACGCCTTGTATTGTTTTTAATCACTCGACACAAACCATCTGAAATAAAGCGTCTCACATTATTGTGCGTTTCGCACAGCGCGTCATAGACAGTGCTTATTTAACATATATAAATTTGTGTTTGTTGTATTTCTGGGAAAGAGAAATCTCTTATAAATCTCTCATATCGGCGCACGCGTTCATCTGACTTTAGATCAAAACTCGGCAAACTGAAAGAGCGCACAAGCACGCCGCGGGTTCACACGGACATTTTACATTCACTAAAAGGCTTATTCACAACCATGTTTCAGCCATTCACACACATGCATTGTGCTATGTTGTTGGTACACAAGAAAAGAGACAAGTGACAAGTTTCCACTGAGAATCTACTCCCCCGTACACAAAAACCCAGCTCACATGCCACCTCCATAATCTCTAGCTGATATAGCTGTAACTCATAGCTTTGAGTATAATGAAGGACCTGCGCCACCTCCCACATGCTGCTCTAACTGAAAGCGTAGTTATGATCACATGCCCTTTTATCATGCCACTTAATGTGCCCGCGTGCAACCCCATCTTTGTCACCTGTGTTCATGGCGGGAAGTGCCCGCGGTGCACATCATGGTCAAAGATCACTGGGTCAAAGATCAATTTAAAGCTGGCATAATTCCTGTGCTACATGTGACTCTACTTCTAGGTCATGATTGGCCCAGTCGATAGCCTTCATACACATTCACATTCCATACAAACTTAAATAATTCTTTTGATTGTGTAAAGCTGTTTTGAGACAATGTCAATTCTGAAAAGCGCTATACAAATAAAATTGAATTAAATTGAATATGGCCTGAATGAGCTAATGTCGTGCAGAAGAAACGGAGGATGTGATGCTTCGAGAAATCCTAGAGAAATGTGATGCTCAACGCAGCCACAGTGGTTGGTGCAGCCGCTTACTGATGGCAGTGATCAGTGATGCTAAAGGTGAGTCTAGTGATACTATATATATATATATATATATATATATATATATATATATATATATACAGTGGTGTGAAAAACTATTTGCCCCCCTCCTGATTTCTTATTCTTTTGCATGTTTGTCACACAAAATGTTTCTGATCATCAAACACATTTAACTATTAGTCAAAGATAACACAAGTAAACACAAAATGCAGTTTTTAAATTAGGGGTTTTATTATTTAGGGAGAAAAAAAATCCAAACCTACATGGCCCTGTGTGAAAAAGTAATTGCCCCCTGAACCTAATAACTGGTTGGGCCACCCTTAGCAGCAATAACTGCAATCAAGCGTTTGCGATAACTTGCAACGAGTCTTTTACAGCGCTCTGGAGGAATTTTGGCCCACTCATCTTTGCAGAATTGTTGTAATTCAGCTTTATTTGAGGGTTTTCTAGCATGAACCGCCTTTTTAAGGTCATGCCACAACATCTCAATAGGATTCAGGTCAGGACTTTGACTAGGCCACTCCAAAGTCTTCATTTTGTTTTTCTTCAGCCATTCAGAGGTGGATTTGCTGGTGTGTTTTGGGTCATTGTCCTGCTGCAGCACCCAAGATCGCTTCAGCTTGACTTGACGAACAGATGGCCGGACATTCTCCTTCAGGATTTTTTGGTAGACAGTAGAATTCATGGTTCCATCTATCACAGCAAGCCTTCCAGGTCCTGAAGCAGCAAAACAACCCCAGACCATCACACTACCACCATCATATTTTACTTTTGGTATGATGTTCTTTTTCTGAAATGCTGTGTTACTTTTACGCCATATGTAACGGGACACGCACCTTCCAAAAAGTTAAACTTTTGTCTCGTCGGTCCACAAGGTATTTTCCCAAAAGTCTTGGCAATCATTGAGATGTTTTTTAGCAAAATTGAGACAAGCCTTAATGTTCTTTTTGCTTAAAAGTGGTTTGCGCCTTGGAAATCTGCCATGCAGGCCATTTCTGCCCAGTCTCTTTCTTCTGGTGGAGTCATGAACACTGACCTTAATTGAGGCAAGTGAGGCCTGCAGTTCTTTAGATGTTGTCCTGGGGTCTTTTGTGGCCTCTCGGATGAATTGTCTCTGCACTCTTGGTGTAATTTTGGTCGGCCGGCCACTCCTGGGAAGGTTCACCACTGTTCCATGTTTTGGCCATTTGTGGATAATGGCTCTCACTGTGGTTCGCTGGAGTCCCAAAGCTTTAGAAATGGCTTTATAACCTTTACCAGACTGATAGATCTCAATTACTTTTGTTCTCATTTGTTCCTGAATTTCTTTGGATCTTGGCATGATGTCTAGCTTTTGAGGTGCTTTTGGTCTACTTCTCTGTGTCAGGTAGCTCCTATTTAAGTGATTTATTGATTGAAACAGGTGTGGCAGTAATCAGGCCTGGGGGTGACTACAGAAATTGAACTCAGGTGTGATAAACCACAGTTAAGTAATTTTTTAACAAGGGGGGCAATCACTTTTTCACACAGGGCCATGTAGATTTTGAGTTTTTTTTCTCCCTTAATAACGTAAACCTTCATTTAAAAACTGCATTTTGTGTTCAATTACTGTATGCTATCTTTGACTAATACTTAACGGTTTTTGATGAGCAGAAACATTTAAGTGTGACAAACATGCAAAAGAATAAGAAATCAGGAAGGGGGCAAATAGTTTTTCACACCACTGTATATATATATATATATATACACTGTGATGCACCTGGTGCATTTCATGTCTTTTGGTGGTCACCTGGGGTGCAAAACATTACTAATAGAATTAAAAACCAAGTTCAATGGCTGGGACTCAATAAGGAGGTTGGCAACTTCTATCAATGCTATCCCATCTGTCAGTGCACAGTGCCTGCTAAATCCACCTCCACTCCACAAATTCCACATCCTATTATATGAGTGTACTCTTCTAGAGGATTGGCATTGATCTGGTTGGGCCGCTACCCAAACCTGAAAAATGTTATGCATATATCCTAGCGATTGTTGACTAGGCTGTGCCCTTGGGACAAGCTACATCAAAGAACATCGCAAGGGATCTGGTCCACCTCTTCAGCAGAGTCAGCCTTGCAAATTGAGGTATGCTACTCAGATCAAAACTAGTGTGTGATGTGTGCAGGCTGTTGCAGACCAAGCTGAGCCATCAGTGTATCATTCGCATACCTCAAACTTTAAAGTGGATACTCTGGATGGAGTTGGACGAGTCCGACTGCAACAGAGACCAAATGCTGCCGCTCATCTAGTTTGTAGTACAATGCAAGTCTCCACAAAATTCTCTTTCAGCTGCTTTTTGGCCACAAGTCATGCGCCAAGAAAGCCTGTCACAAGGACGTTCTCACAGTTCAAGTTGGTCAATGAGTTCATTCTAGAACTCCAATCAAATATTAATAAAATCCACCCTATTGTTAAACAGCACATGCAAAAGCCACAAGGGGAGCAGAAAGACGCCTATGATTGGCTGCTTCAGCCTTGCAAGTTCAAGATGGGCAAACACGTACTGTAGCAGTTGGCACAGGCAAGAGTCGGGCAGTAAACTATCGTCTGCAACACCCGGGTAAGTGCAAGTGCACTTAACTGTATCACATTAATCTATTTGGGCGATTAATTTAACCCATTCTGCACACCTCAGCCCTTGCCTATCTCTCTACTACAGTGAAAGGCCATCTTCTGGTTCACCAGGGAGAGGATCTGTCACCCACACAGAATCAGGAGCTGAGTGACTTTGTGGAACAGTTCATGGACGCGTTCTCCACCAAACCAGGGCTCACACATTTAGTGCACCATATTTAGTTGCTGCCCAGTGCAGTCATCCATCAGCGCCAATATTGAGTTCCAGAAGCCCGCCATTATGCCTTTAATGCTGAGTTGGACAGCAGGCTAAGACATGGTATCATGAAGGAGTCAATAAGCCTCTGGTTAAGCCCCATCATTAATGTTGCCCAAGCCTGATGGGCCATTCAAATTTGTAATGACTTTCGGCAGCTTAAGGCAAATTCTGGCCCAAACATGTGATCATTGTTCATAAACCTTTTATTCAACTCAAGAATTTTTCTCTGTCTTTACATTCCACCCAAGGTGAAAGTGAATGAGGCCATCTCAAGGATGCTTATCACTCTGTACCACGGGCAGCTTTGGGACACTTTGATCACTGCTTGGTTCATCGTATTCCAACCTACAGGTAGAAATGTGGCTGTTTTAAGCCTGTAGTCAAAACAGTGAAGAAATGGAAAAGTGTAGCAAAGCAAGAACTTTGACTGTACTGACTAGAGTGATTTTGAAAGTGGATGAGCTGACAGACATTGTAGCATCTTACATAAGTTTGTGTAAAGATATGTGTGTGCTAACCAAAATCTTCTTACCATATAATAACAGCAAGCCATGGTTCACAGCCAGACTGAAAGACTTGAATCAGGCTAAGGAAGAAGTCTACACAAGTGGCAACAGAGCCCTGTATAATCAGGCCAGGAACACAATGACAAAGGAAATCAGAGTGGATAAAATAAGCTACACTGAAAAGCTGGAAAACCCTCTATCACTGGTCTGAATGACTAAAGGCCTATAGGTCAAATATTGATTAATATTTGTGGTCATGAAGTCCTTTTAATGACTTGTATTGGCAACCCTAAGAAACATCACAGATCAGCTGTTAGATCCCCTTCAGTTTGCATACCAATCAAACAGGTCAGTGGATGATGCAGTTAACATGGGGCTGCACTACATCTTCCAACATCTTGACTGCCCAGGAACCAATGCAATAATTCTGTGTGTTGACTTTAGCTCAGCCTTCAATACGATAATCCTGGACATCCTTTCCTCTAAACTCCTACAGCTTATTGTACCTCCTGCCATATGTCAGTGTATAACCAGCTTCCTGACAGAAACAGTAAGTGAGGCTTGGAGAACTTACTTCTAGCACACAAATTGTCAGCACTGGTTCTGTGTCCTCTCCCCTCTGCTATTCTCCCTGTATTCTAACAACTACACATCCAAAGACCCAGTGTCAAACTCCTGAAATTTGCAGACGAAACTATGCTTATTGGAATCATCAAAGATGGTGATGAGTCTGCATGTCGACAGGAGGTGCAATGCCTGTTGCTCTGGTGCAGTCAGAACAACCTGGAGCTGAACATGCTCAAAACTGTGGAGATGACAATGGACTTTACAAGACAGCCTTCAACACTACTCCCCCTCACAATATCTGATAATCTTGTGTCAACCATGGAGTCTTTCAAGTTTTTGGGAACTTCCATTTCCCTTCACCTGACATGGGAACTCAACATTGACTCCATTCTCAAAAAAGACCAGCAGATAATGTACTTCCTGTGCCAACTAAGGAAGTTCCATCTACCTCAGGAGCTGCTCATCTATAAACAGGACAGGAATAGTAAAAACTGCAGAAAAAATAATTGGAGCTCCCCTGCACCCTCTCTGTCAAGATGGACTAACCTGAGGTGACCAGAAGACGTAGCTTTAGCGGTTAGCCCAATGTAGCGTGGAGGATAAACCCAAACGCGGAAAGAAGCGAGCAGGCAGGATAACCACGCGATTTAGTTTAAGGACTCTCACAAAAGCGGAGCAAGGGAAAAACACAAATTTAACCCGCGTCCTAAAAATACACACACAATAGCAAAGACAAACGGAACCAACATGTGAGTACTCACGGTTTGCTGAAACGACAGCTGGAGCTGACATGGGCCGAACTCAATGACTGAGCGGTAAGCCATCGTTTGTTTACCTCTTTTATACTTCCTGGTTTTGCGCCCGTCTTACTTCCGGGTCCTAGTGCCGGGCGCAGATTGAGTGTGTATGACAGTACCCCCCTGTCCAGGACTGGCTCCTGACGGTCCTGGGATGGAGGATACCCTGTGACGGTAGTCCCGAATTAGCTGGGGGTCGAGAATGAACCGGGCCGGGATCCAAGATCGCTCCTCGGGGCCATAGCCCTCCCAGTCCACCAGGTATTGCGTACCTTTGCCCCGAGGGCGTGAGTCAAGGATTCGGCGCACGGTGTAGGCGGGACCGCCGTCGATGATCCGGGGAGGAGGAGCTGGGGGGGTGGGTGGAATCATGGGTGAGGTGATGAAGGGCTTGAACTGGGACAGGTGGAAGACTGGATGGATCCGGAGCGCCGCAGGCAGCTGGAGCCGGTAGGTGACAGGGTTAATTCTGTGAGTGATGTGGTATGGTCCGATGAATCTGGGGGAAAGCTTCTTTGACTCGGTGCGGAGGTGGAGGTTTTTTGTGGACAGCCATACCTTGTCACCTACGTGGTATAGTCGTCCCGAAGGATGTCGGCGGCGATGTTGGTGGATGTAGCGGGCATTGGCACGTTGGATGGCCTGGTTGGTCGTAGTCCAGAGCCGCCGACATCTGCGGACCAACTGTTGGGCTGACGGTACATCAACCTCCGGCTCTGGGTGGTTGAACACGGTGGGTTGGAAACCGTGGCATACCTCAAATGGGCTTAGGTTAGTGGCAGAGGAGATGTGGAGGTTGTGTGATAGTTCCGCCCAAATGAGGTAGCGTGCCCAGGAGCGCTGACGGTCCGCTACGAAACATCTCAGGTAGCGCTCCAGTTGTTGGTTGGTCCGCTCCGTCTGACCGTTAGTCTGTGGGTGGTATCCGGAGGACAGACTGCAGGTGGAATTGATCAGACGGCAGAAGGCCTTCCAGAACCGGGCTGTGAACTGGGGCCCTCTGTCCGAGACGATATCCTTGGGGAACCCATGCAGACGGACTACGTGCTCTAAAATCAGCTCTGCTGTTTCCTTTGCTGACGGGAGTCCGGCGAGAGCCACCAGATGCACGGTCTTAGAGAACCGATCCACGATCGTGAGGATGGTGTCCTTTCCTTCGGAGGCCGGCAGGCCCGTGATGAAGTCCACGGCAATGTGCGTCCAGGGCCGTCGAGGGACTGGAAGGGGTTGCAGTTCTCCTGGAGAGGGTCGGTTGGTGGTCTTTGCCCTGGCACACACTGGGCATGCCTGAACGAACTCTTGGACGTCCCTCGTCATGGATGGCCACCAGAAGTCGCGCTGGATAAATTGGAGGGATCGTCGGGTGCCTGGATGGCCCGAAATTGGGGAGGAGTGTCCCCAGTGGAGAACCTCGGGTCTCATCCCTTCAGGCACGAAGAGTCGTCCAGGTGGCACACCTGCCGGTTCGGTCTCTGTACCTCGTGCCTGGCGCACTCTCGTTTCCAGGTCCAGTTGCAGGGGTGCGATGATCTTGGAAGAGGGGAGGACAGGCGCGGGGTCCGCCCGGGGGGGGGGTCCACCTCTAGTTGTCGGGAGAGGGCGTCAGCTTTGGTGTTCTTGGGGCCCGGGCGGTATGAGAGGTGGAAGTTGTAATTCTCAAAGAATAATGCCCACCGCGCCTGTCGTGGATTTAACTGTTTAATGTTTCGGATGGTGATTAGATTTTGATGGTCCGTCCAGACTATGAATGGCTCACTGACGCCCTGGAGCCAGTGACGCCACTCCTCCAGAGCCCACTTTATGGCCAGCAGTTCGCGGTCCCCTACCCCGTATCGCTGCTGAGTGGAGTCAAATTTTCTGGAGAAAAAACCACAAGGGTGTAGTTTTTGGTCTGGACCTTGCTGTGAGAGGATAGCTCCAGCGCCCACATCTGAAGCATCCACCTCCACAACGAATGATTTATTGACATCTGGGTGGTGGAGAATCGGTGCAGTGGTGAAGCGGTGACACAGTGATCGAAAAGCGGAGACAGCTGCCGGGTTGAGGTGAAAAGGGAGAGAGGAGGGACGGGTCAGAGCGGTTAGGGGGGCGGCAACTGTACTGTAGTCCCGGATAAAGCGACGATAGAAGTTCGCAAACCCGAGAAACCGTTGAAGCTGTTTGAGGGTCTTGGGTAGGGGCCAATGACGCACAACCTCTAGCTTCTGCGGGTCCATGGCCACACCCTGGGGCGAGATGACAAAACCCAGGAACGTGGTGGAGCGCTCGTGAAAAGCGCACTTTTCCAACTTACAGTACAGTTGGTGGGCGAGTAATCTCTTTAGAACCGCCCTGACGTGCTGGGTGTGTTCTTCCATGGTGCGTGAATAAATTAAAATATCGTCCAGGTATGCGAATGCCCACCGACCGAGCATGTCCCGAAGGACGTCGTTAATGAAGTGTTGGAATGCGGCGGGGGCATTGCACAGTCCGAATGGGATGACAAGGGTTTCATAATGTCCGGTGGGGGTGATGAACGCCGTCTTCCACTCATCGCCCTCTCTGATGCGCACCAAGTTGTAGGCGCTCCGGAGGTCCAACTTCGTAAAGATGGTGGCGCCAGAGAGGGCGTCCAGGGCTGAGTTGGTAAGAGGCAGAGGATGTCGGTTTTTGATGGTGAGATGGTTGAGCCCCCGATAGTCGACACAAGGGCGAAGTTCACCGCCTCTCTTCTTCACGAAGAAGAACCCCGCGGCGGCAGGTGAGGAGGAGGGCCTGATGGTGCCTTGGCGCAGGGCGTTATTTACATATTCCTCCATCACCTGGGTCTCGGTGGGTGTGAGTGAGTAGAGATGGCCGCGGGGGGGGATCGTACCGGGTTGGAGGTCTATGGCGAGGTCGTATGGACGATGAGGAGGAAGATGGGTGGCTCGTCGCCTGCAGAAAACCTCCGATAGGTCTCGGTATGGTTCGGGGATGGAGTTGGTGTCGACGTCGGGGGCCTCGGACTCCCTAGAGCACGTCCCAGCCGCTGCCCGTAGGCATAGTTCGTTGCAGGTCGCGCCCCACTGAAGGATCCGATTCTGGGTCCAGGAGATTAGAGGGTCATGTTGGAGCAGCCAGGGATGACCAAGGATGATGGGTGGAGATGAGATGGAGGTGACGAAGAATTTTAACTGTTCATGGTGTTGGTTGATGGAGACGGTGATGGGTTCTGTTCGGGTGCTGATTGGGCTGGTGGAGAGGGGGCGACCGTCGACAGAGGTGATGCGAACGGGCTGGGATAACGCCTCGAGTTTTACCCCCAGGGTTTTGGCATATGCAGAGTCAATGAAGTTACCTGCTGCCCCGGAGTCGATGAACGCAGCACTTCGGACCCGTTTGTGGCCAACCTGGAGGTGTACCTGAACCGTGAGACGGGAGGAGTTGGTGGTGATGGCGGAGAGACGAAGGTGACCCGGCGAGTATCTCTCTCCTCTCACCGGGCCTGGGCGTTTCCCGGTCTGAGCGGGCAGGTCGCCCTGTGATGTGTAGCTGACCCGCAATAGGCACAGAGCCTTTCACGAAAGCGTCTCTCCCGTTCTGCAGCGGTCAAGGAGGCGCGTCCTAGTTGCATGGGTTCCCCGGCTCTGGTGTCAACCACGGCAGGAGGTGGAGAACCGACATGTCCCGGGGTGGCGTAGGTGGCGGAGTCTGCGGGGCGTGGAGTGGTGACAGTGAAGGCGGGTGCTGGTCGTGAAGTGGTGACGGCGAAGGTGGGTGCAGGTGGCAGGGTGCGAGGGGCTGGCCTCGGACGAGAGAGGAGGCATCCAGAGATCCATCCTGGTCGATCCAGAGAGCGAGTTGGATCAGGCCCTCCAGGGTCGCAGGAAGCTCTCGCCCGGCTAGTTCGTCCTTAATTCGAGAAGCCAGTCCCTCGTAGTAGGATGTCCGGAGTGCTGCATCGCCCCACGTTGTTTGGACGGCGAGAGTGCGAAACTCGGCCGTATAGCGGCTCACGGGCAATCCTCCCTGCCTCAGGTGATAAAGTCTGGTGTCGGTCTCCACCTCGCCCGCTGGATGTTCGAAAGTGAGTTTGAGTTGGTGGATGAACTCATTGTAAGAGTGAGCGGTATCTGTATCTGCCTGTAAAACTGCCGTGGCCCACTCTGCTGCCTGCCCTTTTAGCAACGAGACGAGAAGAGCAATGCGAAGGCGATCGGTGGAGTATTTGGTGGCATTAAACTCAAACACCAGATCGAGAGCTGTCAGAAAAACGCTGCACTTCCCGTCCGTGCCGTTCCACTTCTCTGGTAGAGAAAGAAAAACATCAGAAGGAGGGGGGGGGGATGCGGCGCCGCGGCCTCCGCGGCGTGCGATCGAGCAGTGACGCCATCAACAGCTGCGCGGAGATCCGTATTCTCCCGCCGGAGCTCAGCGACCTCGCGGCGGAGAGAAGCGAGATCCCCGGTTAGCTGATTGATTAGCGCCGCATGCTGATCTACAACGTCGCAGAGACTCGCATAATCCGCTGGGTTTACCGCGGAGGGCTCAGTCATTCTGTCAAGATGGACTAACCTGAGGTGACCAGAAGACGTAGCTTTAGCGGTTAGCCCAATGTAGCGTGGAGGATAAACCCAAACGCGGAAAGAAGCGAGCAGGCAGGATAACCACGCGATTTAGTTTAAGGACTCTCACAAAAGCGGAGCAAGGGAAAAACACAAATTTAACCCGCGTCCTAAAAATACACACACAATAGCAAAGACAAACGGAACCAACATGTGAGTACTCACGGTTTGCTGAAACGACAGCTGGAGCTGACATGGGCCGAACTCAATGACTGAGCGGTAAGCCATCGTTTGTTTACCTCTTTTATACTTCCTGGTTTTGCGCCCGTCTTACTTCCGGGTCCTAGTGCCGGGCGCAGATTGAGTGTGTATGACACTCTCTATGACATGTATTCTACAAGATCCAGGCAATGGCCAGGAAAATTTCTACAGACCCCTCACACCCAGGACACAACCTCTTTAATCTCCTGCCTTCTGACAGATGCTACAGAATTCTGACAACCAAAACTGTCACACACAGGAACCGTTTATTTCCGTAAGCAATCACCCTCATAAACAGTGGAACTGGATCTTACAACCGTCTTTGAAATCATTATTTTCACAAATTCAGCATCCAGTATCATACTGTATATTGTGTAAAAGTACTGCAATGCCTTCAACAAACTCCCTACATGCACATTACATCACTACTACATGCTTTTTCGCACTACCTAGTATAGTATATATGATGCACACAGGGCTATTACAATCACTTTATGTACACTCTACCGCAGATATTTAGGATACCCCTGACTTTTGTAATTATTACAGAGACACACACACACTGCACACATCGCATAGGGTGCACCAACAGCAGAGTGCACCTAACAAGAAGGCCGAACTCACCTGGCCTGAGGCTTATCACCAATCATGCGAACTTGGCATCCACGCAGCCTCCTCGGCATCCTCAGCTAAGTAGCATCAAAACTAACCTAAACTTACACCAGCCTCTTGTTTTCCTAGACTTGAGTGCTTTTAAGTCTTATTTACCTAGGAGAAGGCTACCTGCTGTCCACCCATGCACCCTCTCTGCTGTTTTCAGTACCTACAGTGGGAGCCACACCAAATAGCCGCGACAGTGTGGCTGAAGTGTGAATGGCGTGTGAATGGCCTTTGCACGCCGTAATCCCCCCTCCCTTTTCTGGCCGAAAGGCGTGTCAAGATTTCACAGTAAACACGCCCATTCAAGCCCTATTTATTCATTTACCTGGTGCCACCACTAGATGGCGCTTCGTTCTCAAGAACACATTAAAACAAGCCAGCTGCGCTGAGTTGCAATCACGTGATTTTAACAACCCGCCTCCACCCCCGCCGAACTGACGCTGCCAAACTACAGAGATGAAGATGGCGGCTTAACGGACTATTCGTGGTAAGTGATGTTTTATTTTATAAAATGTGTTCGGGGTAGTTTACAGTTTATTTCCCAGTTTAGTTTTTTTATTGGCCGTTTGAAATATCACTGGCAGCAGCAGCAGCGGTCAGATGTGACTTTAGAGAACTTAATGATCTGTTTACCAAGTCTGGAGTTAATATTACAGCTTACTGTCAGTGTCACACACTCACAATGTCACTCCACTTTAACTCAAAAACATGCTCAAGCTTCGACAATACTATTAATGTCCCTATTACAAGAGCTGCACTACCCGATGAAGAGTGTTTGTGTTCTCTGTAAATACTGAGAGAATCTCACCGCGTGTTGTCTGGATAAATTCAGCGCTTATTTATTCTCTGGTTAAGAGTTAATCTGCAGGTTATTTCTGTGACTGTAATATAATGTGATGCAGTTGATGAGGGACACAGACTGAGGGGAGCAGTACAGGAGCTAGTAACGCTCATAACCCGGTTTATATTTTACACACTTTCCGCGGTAGCGCGAGCGCTTAGTTAAAGAGCTGAATAACAACACAGAAGTGTTTATCAGTTAAGGAGGAGGAGGAGGGGGGAGGTGTGTGTGTGTGTGTGTGAGGGGCTTCAGTAAGTTATAGTTTGGCTTCAGAGATGAACTAATGCTCATATCCGAGTGTTATATCGCTTAACTTATTTGTATGAGAAGCGCATTAAGTAAATTCTCGGTTAATTTAATGCAGACGATAATACAGACAGTCACTGGTTAACACTAACACTGTTCACTGGTTAACACTAACACTGTTCACTGGTTAACATTAGCACAGGCAGATTATTTACATTACAGAATCCCCAAAGCAGTGTTTTACACACTCTGTGGTAAATAGGTTTATTAATATATATTATTTTTATTAGAACTATATGTTCTGTGAAGTTTATCTGTCTTGACTAAATTCTCCTGTTGTCTTTAAGCAGAGCTCCGCTGTGGAGGATTGGGGGGTCAGACGGCTGGACTTTTGGAGCTACAGGACTGGAGGAGCCTGAACAAGCTGTTGAGGGAGCTGTAGGAGCGATGACGTCACAGTCCGACAGCTTTAGAATGATGTTTGATCAGGTCTACTGTATATTCTGAACAATAAATTGAACAATAATATTCTGAAGAATAAATTGAATTGTTAAAGTCATGTTTTGCGTGTTTTAATTTTGGGGGATTGTTTGGGTATTTAAAAATTGTTTAGTTGAACCAACAACTTCAATGGGCAAAAAATGGGACACAACTTTGTTTTAAATAGTCAAAGAGTTGGGCTGAAAATAATAATAATAATAATTATTGATCATAGAAACAAATGAAACCAGTTAAACACTTGATTATATGTGTTTGTGACCCATAATAATTTTTTCTCAGTATAAATAAATGTTTTGGGTTTTAAGAACTCCAAAAGAGCAACGACAAACTTGGTATTCTCCATTGAGGTTTCTCACCTTCCACTCCTGAGTATGACATGGTGTTAATTGCTCTGTGTGTGTGTGTGTTTTTGGCGGGGGGATGGGTGTGTGTGTGTTTTCGGCTGTTCAGCAGTTCTAAACACAAGCACAGTTTTTGTCCTTAACTAAAATACTTCAATACGTTAATAATGAATTTATTTTGCTGAATAAGGTAATAAGCGATATTTAAACCAAACCAGTAAGTTAAGTAAGTGTTCCATACATTAAAGTACTGTGTATAACCAAGTGCCCTAGCAAACACAGTTACAGTACAGTTTACAGTACAAACAGAGTGTGTGCGCTGGGGGATTGGAAGGTGAGTGAGAATACTCATTTACAAGACAAAAGACGGTTAGAGGCAGCGCCGTTCTAGACCAGACAACACGGGGTGGGGGGAGGGGGGCATCATGTTCGAGCACTGTTTTTACCTGGCCTTACTGTATAGTAACAGTATTGTATTTGCTGAATTGTGTTGAGGCACGCAAACCCCCTGACCACAATAAGGTGGCAATCCCTCAGGGGGAAACTAAAAAAAAAAAAAAAAATATATATATATATATATATATATATATATATATATATATATATATATATATATATATATATAATAAAATATCCTTAATCCAGATTTTATCAATCAATGACATAACATTTATCTAAGCTGGATGGTAAAATTCTCAAAAACGTTTAACCTAAAGTAAGACTTAACACACTATAACTAAAATATTTACAAAACTGAAAGGTTGTCTTATGAATAATAAAAAATACAAACTAAATTAAAACAGATGGGCTGTTGAACAGATCATAATATGTTTTATGTTTTCTGATTATAAATGATATATGGGTTGATTTTAGAAAGGCTAAATGAAATAGCTAGTTTTTGGTCATGTCAGTCCAGTAACTATACTATGTAAAAGTAATTATAATATGAATTAATTAAGGGCAGGACCTAACCTAATGTTAATAATTTACACCATGATAACATTAGTATTCATGTTTTTGTATATATTTTTAAATGTTCAAATGAACGTTTCAGAGTATATCATTTGTCGTGTCATCTGTGATTGAGACCCATGAGTTAAATTGAAATATTTTTTATAGGTAGTAAGCCAGGTTTTAGTAACCTTGGATAAATCAGCATGTAAGCCCTCTCTCGCGCACGCGCTCTCACGCTATCTCTCGCACTCACACACACACACACACACACTGTACACACACAGACACACACAAATAATACATGAAATCGCATAAAACCAAATGAAACTAGGGTAAAAAATATGAGCAGTAAAATACAGTAGTATCCTGTAGGTGATTCCTGTCCTGTGATAACAGACACTAACACTCTAGAACTGTTTACTTCTGTTAGTTTTGTTTTCAAGTGTGAATGTTTATGGGGATTAAATCTGTCTCTGCTGCTGCATCTATACACCGTTGTGATAAGTGATTGATGCCCCATCAGATCTTTAATGTGGGACATTATGCTGGTTAAATGACTAAAGACACACTGATCCGTATGGACAGATATTTGTTCCAGATATTATGCGCCATTAATCAATTTGTTATGCCAATTTGACTTTCAGCGAAAACATAAAAAATATAACGAAAACAAACCCAAGCAGAAGTTACATTTTAAGCTTTACTTTCAAATTCAAATTTGATTTGTCACATACACAGCGCGATATGCAGTAAAATGCTTTGGGTGCTTTAGGTGAGACTCGAACTCGGCACTGCTTCACCTGGACCGCTTTATAAGTATCACGCGCTAACCGATTGCGCCACTGGAGCCACACGGAAGTTGGTCTTGTCAGAGTATCCTCTCTCTCGTGCGCGCACGCACACACACACACACACACACACACACATGAAATTGCGTAAAACCCAACGAAATATAAGCAGTAAAAAAAAAAAAAATCAGTAAAAATACATTAGTATAACAGGCGCTAACCCTCTGGAACTTTTTTTTACTATTGTCTCCAAGTGTTTATGGGGATTTAATGTGTCTGCTGCCGCATCCATTCACAGTTGTGATAAGTGATTAATGCCCCATCAGATCTTTTGACGGGGGAGCATTATGCATGATTAAATGACTAAAGAAATACTGATCCATATGGGCAGATATTTGTTCCAGGTTGCATGCGCCATTAATTGCCTCTTATGCCACTTGTAGACTATCAGTGAAAAAATCAGCGAAAACATCATCAAAAATATAACGAAAACAAACCCAAGCAGACGTTTGAGCTTTACTTTGCAGCAAAATATTATCTATCAGTATATTAAATGGAACGGGGTAAAATACACAGTAATATAAAATACTGTACGTAGCCTGCGTTTTTATTCCGTACCTACAATGATCGGTATAGACAAATTACAGCCGCTACCGTGTCTTTAAGGATCATTTCAGGATGTCTTAAAAATATTTCACTAACTAATTTTATTAATTCATTATTAAATAATAAATAGCATAATCATCATGGGTTATGTATTGAGTGATTTAACAAATCTGTTTTATTAATCGGTTTGTTGTTGTTGTTTTTTCATCTATTTATGAAACTATGTTGACAATACAAGAACTGTCTGTATATTAAAGATACGGTATTGGGTTTCCTGGACACTGCAGTTAACTGTGCCAGTCAATGCTCCATCTGGCGGAATTATACGGCATTGCAACCATCTTTTTAGAAAGCGCATGGGGGCGTTTATGGGGCGGGGCATCGTTAACTGCGTCATCGCGGGGGATCACATTCCATGCACGAAGCCTTCATGGAACTGCCACGGAGCAGTCATGCTCCAGGCGGCTGTTTGACGTGGCTCCCACTGTATTCAGCACCAATGGTCTCACCTGCTCTGCACAAACCTGAGCCCCTTTCATGACACTGCGCCTGCTGAGGATCGACCTGCTGAACCGCGACACTTTATATGGCTATAAATCCTGAGCGTTTATGGCATTTAACATACGGAGCAGCTACATACTTTGCTGCTTAAATAAGCTATCATTAAACAACTATTATTGAAACGCTGACGTGTTTCCAGTGTGTTCTGTCCATGTGCCAGACCCGTTACAGTATATTAACAAATACGACTTTTTCTGTTATGATGGCTTATCTCTCTTCCTCCACAGCCCCATTGACCTCAGGTGTTTCCATTTTGGACCCTGTTCTAGTTTCTTTGTACATGTTGCCATTAGGATTGATTAGTTCAAAGCACAATTTTTCACTTCATCTGTGCACAGATAATTTACAAATCTCTATTCTGCCAAATTCTTCTAATGCACCTGAATCTATTCACAGATGTTTGCATGACACCAAACTTTGGCTGTCACAGAATTGTCTTTTTGTAAATGAGAGTAAAACAGAATGTATTCTGTTTGGCACCTCCAATTTTCCTAATTTTGTTGTTGCTTGTTATGATTCCCCGGTCCCTCATTTTAGCCAAGCAGACTCTTTTCCATTGCCTCTTCACAAAGGTCAAGGCCTTTCTGAATCTGTGTGACCTGGAGAAAGCCATGTATGCTTTTATTAGTTCATGGCTTGAATATTGAAATGCTCTTTATGTTGAAGTCACTCAAGCTTGTGCATAGCCTGCAACTTGTGCCGAATGCTGAGCCTAGTATGCTGACTAATAATCGTAAAAATTTAACTATTATCACAATAATCCCGTATTCACTCCACTGGCTTCCGGTACAGTTCCGTATTCGGTTGTTTTTAATGGAGTTAATGACCTGGCACGTTCATACTTTTGTGAGAAGATAAGCTTTTACCAAAAAATTAGAGCTTTTAGTCCTGCTGAGCAAAACCTACTAATGGTCCCTACCATTCCACCGAAATTATATAACATTACTGACCAGCCTCTGTTTAAAGCAGAACTTAAAGCTCAATTATTTAGAATGCCTTTTGGTATTTATTAAATTTATATGTTTTGTATATTTTATTGACATACTGTAAATAAAATTTGTTTGTTGGACGCATTCCATGGGCGCTCAATTGGATTTATATCTGTGGGCTTGGGCTAATTTCCTGTTGGGCCTTGTATTTGGTGGGCTATGGTGCAGTGTATTCTTTATGGTGCCTTTCTGTGATGGCCAACATTTTTTTTCCTGTTATTTGTGTTGCATTAGCTTTTCTGTAGAATGTTCCAGGTATATAATCAACATACAGATGTCGCCCTTAAAACCCTGCGTGTTTTCCCGCGGTATGCCGCAATTTAGCGCGCGGCTTGCCGGAGGCAACATTCGGGAATTTAAAATAAATGTGTTGTGCTTCACTGAATATCCGCCAGATGGCGCATAGAAGGACTTTATCTAAAAGCCGGTGGTCCGGGAAAGTCAGTTTCCCTATGTTTCCCCGGTGGCGCGCAGATTCAAATCATGACGTCACTCGCTACCTAACGCTGAGAAGGCGAACGAGGATTTTAACAGTTTTTCTCTCGTTTTAAAGTGTTTTTATGAACTTTTTGAATTAAACAAATAACCTATGCATAATAATCGAGTGTCTTTTCGCTTTTTTTTTGTATATTTGAAGATAATTCATACGTTTTAAGCCGCTGCAAAAGGCTGGTTTGCTGGGCGAGTACTGACATCACGACTACTTTTATTACACCTACATTTGTTTATTTGTATATGTATGTCATTAATATTAATTTTTTAGAGATTGTGTGTGTGCGTGCACGGAGAGTTTGTGTTGATAAGTGTATGTGGATAAGTTAATAACTGTATCAGAAAGCATTAAAATGTTCATTTGAATTAAAATGACACACACGTCTGTATATACAGTATATCAATTACATATATATCAATTTCATTAGTTCGTTCATTCTATTTGAAGCTTCGGATGTTTTTTTTTTTTTTGGTTTGGTTAGATTAGTTCTGAACTCACTTCCGTGAAACTATCGCTAAAACAATGTACTGAGCCCTCCTGAGGATATAAAGCTTTATTATTGTGTTTGAATAAATATTCAGATCTACCACAGCAGGTAATAAACTATGGTGTGTCATAACCGAAGCAAACACCACGATTATGCCTCATTTCGTTCGACGGGAACGTGGTTCACTTGGCCGCGGTGTATTATAAACCTGTGGAATGTTTCACTGTTTATGCTCACATAAGAGGAATAAAAGCGAGTGAAATGTGGAAATGATGTGTGGCAACTCAATGAGGACTAAACCAAAGATTTCGGTAACTCCACTGAGTGTAACATCTGCATAGTGAAACTGAACATCTTCACTTTTCCGTTTACCTCTGAAAAAAAAGCTGTATTTTGTTTGTTTATATTTAGAGGTTTTATAACAGTAGAACAAGTACCCGCGTGCACGCACACACATAGACACACACACACACACACACACACAGACACACACACTCCCCTGAGCCCTCGGGAAACATCCAATCACCGTCGGTATACAAATGAGTCAAGACGTAGCTTAACGTGGTGTCGTGTCGGATTTCAGTGGTCACGGAGTGGGAAGACTTTGAAGAAGCTGCTGTGACAGTAAACAGCTGAACAACTTCACTTTTCCGTTTACCTCTGAGGAAAAAAAGCTGTATTTTGTTTGTTTATATTTAGAATTTTTATAGTAGTAAGAGAGAGTTATAGTTTGGTCTGTTTTGTAGTTCGCACCCTTGTAGAGAATAAATAAATGAATAACACCTTCATATCCCCTCTCAAGAGTGTCATAGTCCATTGTTAGTTTTAATGATCTGGCTGAAACTAATTATCACTACATAAGTACCCTAACACCATTGATCATGAGTCTCAGCTGAACCTAATTCTATACTTGTAACAGAAAATGTAGATGCAGATTCCAAATGTGTATTTATATAATAGATAGATAGATAGATAGATAGATAGATAGATAGATAGATGTGTGTGTGTGTGTGTGTGTGTGTAGGCTCTACGCAGGGGCAAGAGAGGGCAGCGCAACCTTAAATGTCTGCACATGTTAATATATTCCTAAAATGTATATATTACAAGTTGATAAACTGATCTGCGGTAGCGGAAAAATCCGCTGAAAATAGGACAGGATGAAGCGCACGCGCACACACACACACACATACACACGCGCGCACACACACACACACACACACACAGACACACCTCCCTTGAGCCCTGCGTCTGTCGGATTTCAGCGGTCACGGAAAGACTTTGAAGCAGTTTATATATGAATCTAAGCTTGAACTTATCAGCATTGTAAATATATAATACTTTTCAAATAAAATCGCTATTACTTTGACCCTGAAGTTTAGTTTAGCACACACAAAACAGAAAAGTCATTTCTGGTAACAGAATGTGTAGTTTATTTACAGTAATTCATTAAAAAATGAATATACATTGTACAGTACACGGTAAACACGGGAAAGATTACAAAATGAAAAAACAAACAGTGTCTACTTTATAAACAGCTTAGTATGTGCGTCGAGATGCTGAAATCCCTTGCATGTTTTTGCTTCCAAGTGGAGAGATATTTGACCGATATCCTAGAACAAAAGATCTATAGGTGTGATCACAACCCCCTCCGACCGACCGTGTCATCAATCACTGACCACCTCAGAAGTTCCCTCCAATGTATGGCTGCAATACTTGTTTTGCAAGTATTTTTAACACCATTCAAAGGCTTCAAAGGGGCAGTTATCGGCTATGACACGTTGAAGGAGAACTTAATAGTTCTCAAAAATAGTGTAAATGTCTGCAACAATCACTAACCATTAAAATGTTTTTTTTTTGTAATTAAACACGAAAATATTAATTATATTTCCATATACACACACACACACACACACACACACACACACAAGGGCGTAGGTTTGCTACCTATGACTCCAACTAATACCCCATCCCCCAATCCCCTTTTCCACCCACCAACCCCCAACCCCCTGCCCCATCCACCTACCAAGCTCCCACCCCAACTATGTCCAATGAATACATGTTTTTCTTAATATGGTGCGAAATCACTTTACATTAATACTAGCAATGCTTCGATTTATATTAATCCACTCGAAATGCAATTCATTAAGTTAAATTAAGGAATAGTGTAAAGTTAAAGGAATGTTTCATAACTGACAAAAAGATAGTCTTTAATAAAATAAAAACTATTCTTTATTGAGCCCTAGTGCAAATGAAACATCTCAATCATCTGTATATATATAAAAGTAGATTACATCTAAACATGAACTACTAGGTAGAGTACCACACAACAGCTCAATGCCTATTGCTCCTATATGAAGGAGACAAAAACATGCCTTCGCCTCTCGTTAACAAAAATAAACTGCTGGCATATTTGTTTGACATCAATATTGTCCAGGCTGTTCTTTTTTTCTTCTGATAAACACTAAAGATGAGATTTTGTAGAATGCTGAAAACCTGTAATCATTGATTTACATAGTATTTGTTTTTCCTAACGTTACGGAAGTCAATGTTTTCAGCTTTTTTCCCCAATATCTTATTTTGTATTCAACAAAATAAAGAAAATCATTAAAGTTTGGAACCACTTAAGGAGTAAATAGTGAGTAAAGTTTTTTTGGGGGTGAACAATGGCTTTGACCCTAACTCTTCCCCTCTGACTGCACTAGGACCGGACAGCATTGCCACCTGATGAAATAGCGTGACAAAAAAGTGAAATGTCAGTTCAAAACTTTTGCCAAAAACACTAATGAATCACTTAAATCCTCAGCCTATCACTCCTCATAATGCTAAATATTAGTATAATCAACATGTATAATACACGCACACATATTATATGTTATATACTGTATAATCAACATTCAGATTGACCTCCTGTGACCTCGCCTCTTCACCTGAACTACAACATGGCTGATCTGCTTCTGTCCCCTAATTGAAAAACATTGAGGGATTCCTTATGAGCATGGACAGAGAATGCCTCAGCCTATTATTGGTAACAATGTTAAATCTCAGGACAACTACAGTGGCTTGCAAAAGTATTCGCCCCCCGTGAACTTTTCCACATTTTGTCACATTACAGCCACAAACATGAATCAATTTTATTGGAATTCCACGTGAAAGACCAATACAAAGTGGTGTACACGCGAGAAGTGGAACGAAAATCATACATGATTTCAAACATTTTTTTTTTCACAAATAAATAACTGAAAAGTGGGGTGTGTGTAATTATTCAGCCCCCTTTGGTCTGAGTGCAGTCAGTTGGCCATAGACATTGCCTGATGAGTGCTAATGACTAGAGAGCACCTGTGTGTAATCTACACTCTCTCCATCGCTGTCTGATATACAGCACAGGTGTTTAGGTTCTGTTACCTGACAAAACAGGGTAAACACATGCCATTTAAACAGCAATCATTTTATTTCACTTTTTCTGAGTCTTAGTGTGCAAACCTCGAATCAAATCATTAATGTTCGCCAAGTAAGTGAATGCATTTTAAAAACTATTTTTCTGAAGTGGATTGTCTATTGGTGTCAACAAAATTCTAGCCATATGGCAATATTAGTATATTAGTTTATCAATTTCTTTCACAATACTGATTTCTGACAAACAGTCACTAGATTAGGAGACTGACAGGGATCATATTTATACTTTTACATTTAGCTGTTTAATCTGCTGTTAGTTTTACGTCCGTATTCACAGACTATATCCTGGTCTGCTGTACTGAATGTGAGTCCACTGCATTTGGCGCTGCTTGTGTCTGAACGCAGTATATATATAATTTAAAACAATTTATTCATTTGTCTTTTATTTACTTACTTACTAGCGAATGCTTTTTTAGGGCTCTAAAAACTACGGCAGTATGAATGACAATGGAATAGGACGTGTGAGTTGCACCGGTCACACACACACACACACACACAATATATATATATATATATATATATATATATATAATAAAATTCTTAAAACATCGTGTTCACCCATGCACTGAAAAAAAGAACTTGTAAGATTTACTTGATAAAATCCTCATAACAATTTGGACACAGATTTTAAGTAAATTTTATTGCTCCAATATTAAGGCTGAATCCCAACCCTTCCCCCTACCCTTCCATTTGACGCGTTCACGTGCAGGGGTAGTGGTGTCTCATTTCTCTTTTGTTTGGAGGTGTAGGGGGAGGGGGGAAGGGCCAGATAGCCCTCCAAACGAAGATTTTTCAGGACCTCACTTCAAACGAAGGGCTAAGCGAAGTTTTCAACATGGCTGCTCACTCGAGCAAACAGACCCATAAATGTTAAGTCATTTTTGCCATTAATAAAGATTTTTATGACAAGTTTTCATTATATGTATATTACCTTTAGTCTTGTGTTTGTGTTTATGGTGATGTTCTGTAAAGAAACGTTTGCAAAAAAAATCGCTAAAGTTTGCTAGCGGATAGCACATATTGCACAATATTACAAATATATATTTTTATGTCACATACACTTTACTGCATGCTACAAACAAATATGAAAGTTCAGTAGCACGGCATTTTGCCGAGCATTTGATAACGCATTGTTTGTTTTGCTTACGGCCATACACTATTGTTTTGCTTACACTATTCTTACTTATTGCAACGTGACCACAGTTTTGTAATTTATATTCTATATATGGACGGCTGAGGAAACCCGAAGACTCATCCGTGTTCGTGGTGAAAATGAGCAACTTTTTTAAAAATCGAAATACGGCGCAAAAAACCTTTGGGAGTGAGTAATCTCTCTTATTGGAATGTGTGATAAACATCGGCGCATGTCCTCTGACGTAACATTAGGAACCAGCGACAACGTATGATGACGTGGATAGGGGGGTAGGGGTGGCTCAGTGGTTAAGGCATTGGACTACGGTTCGGAAGATCCCAGGTTCAAACCCCACAACCACCAAGTTGCCACTGTTGGGCCCTTGAGCAAGGCCCTTAACCCTCAACTGCTCAGATGTGTAATGAGATAAAAAATGTAAGTCGCTCTGGATAAGAGCATCTGCCAAATGCCTAAATGTAAATGACGTATAACAGTGTTGTCCCATTTCTTAGGGGAAATATTTATACCCTTCCCCTTTCCACTTCGTTTCAAGGGACAAGGGGAAGAAAATAGAATTGTGATTCAGCCTAAGTAAAACTCACCCGTAATTGTCAGGTAAAATTTACTTAATTAAATTAACAATAAAAGAAATCAAGTAAAAGTTACATAATTATATTTAATGCACAAATTAGATTTATTTAAAATAATCAAGTAAAGTTGCAGGAACCTTAATTTTATGAAATTACTATCATTTTTTTTTTCGTGAGATTTTCCCTTAACTTGGTTTTATCAATTTATATTACTCCCTATAATAATGTAAACATTGCTAATTTATGTTTTGGAAAGAAACTTAAGTAATTATTTCATCTGTATCTTTCATAAATCACACAACTAAAATATAATTAAACAGTTTATTCACCAACATTACCAAATATTTGTGACATTCACAGTCTAGATCCAAGTTGTCTTTTTAATAAAAGTGCATTCAGCTAAATTTTGCATCCATAGAAAAAAACTGCACAGCACCAGGGCCTGAAATACTTGTTTTAAACAAAATTGTGTAAAATAATAAATAAATAAAATACAGCATTCATTTAGAAATAAAATACAGCAGAAAATACATTAAACAAACTGTAGAATAAACGTTAAAACGTAATAGCCCTCGGAAGCAGTGAATTTGCAACATTCAAATCAGCACTCTGGACTAGTGCACTTAAAAGTATGCCATTGAAACCATAATGCATTAAAACATTAAGCTGAACATGGAAACACAACATGTAAAGACTTGTAGTCAAGCCAAATCAAATGTTTTAAGATAACTTCATCTTTAAAGCTTGCACTTTTGGTGATAGCTTAATCCCATCAAGTTCTAGAAGAACTTTCTGAAAATAGCTCAAATGTGTAGCGCAGTGCTCGGAGCTATTAAAATTTCCTCTCCTTCAAGGATTATGGATACACCAACTGGTCCTTCCCCTTCAACAGCACAGACGACAAGGATTTTAAGAAGGTGCATACTGGCATCACTTCGTCTGTCCCCCTGCATAAAATGTACAAGAAAATAAATAATTTATTTTGAGAAACAAAAAAAAAATCGGAATTGCTTCAACCTGTGCTGACTTCATTTCACAGAGAAAAAAAAATAATACAAATAATTGATAATAAAAAATGACCATCACTTCATATACTTCAGATTGTTAAAATTGCTTTAGCAATAATCTTGCATCACTAAAACATTGTAAAACATGGCATGAGATGGCTCCGTCAACAACTAAATCAACAACGTGCCTGTTAGACCCAATCCCAACCAGATTTTTAAAAGAAGTGATGCTTACGGTTGGAGAGCCACTCCTAAACATTATTAATTCTTCATTACATCTAGGTCACGTCCCTAAACCTTTCAAGTTAGCAGTTATTAAGCCGCTTCTTAAAATATCTAATTTGGACGCGAATGAAATAAAAAATTACAGACCGATTTCAAACCTCCCGTTCATATAAAAAATACTAGAAAAAGTAGTATCAGCTCAAATTTGCACATTCTTGCAGGATAACAACATCCTTGAAGAATTTCAGTCAGGTTTCAGGCCCCATCATAGCACAGAAACTGCACTAGTTAAGATTACAAATGACTTGTTTTTAGCTTCAGACCAAGGCTGCATCTCATTGCTAGTCCTGCTTGATCTTAGTGCTGCATTCGACACTATAGATCATAATATTCTCATAGATCGCTTACAAAATTATATAGGTATTCAGGGACAGGCATTAAAATGGTTTAGATCTTACCTGTCTGATCGCTACCATTTTGTAGATCTAAATGGAGAACCGTCTGGTATAATGCCAGTGAAATATGGGGTCCCACAAGGGTCAGTTTTAGGACCTCTGTTGTTCTCAATATACATGCTTCCCTTGGGTAACATCATTAGAAGACATGGGATTAGTTTCCATTGTTATGCTGATGATACCCAATTATATATCTCAACTAAACCAGATGAAATACCTAAGCTGTCTAGATTAACTGAGTGTGTCCAGGACATAAAAGATTGGATGACCAATAACTTTCTTTTATTAAATTCAGATAAGACAGAGATATTACTTATTGGCCCAAAAACCAGCAAACAACAGCTTCAAAATTCAGCTTGCGCTTAGAAGGATGTACTGTTATTACCAGCTCAGCAGTAAAAGATCTGGGAGTAATATTAGACAGTAACTTGTCTTTTGAAAATCACATTTCAAATATCACAAAAACAGCCTTTTTCCATCTTCGAAATATTGCTAAACTTAGGAACATCTTATCCGTATCTGATGCAGAAAAACTAGTTCATGCATTCATGACCTCCAGACTGGACTATTGTAATGCATTACTAGGTGGTTGTCCTGCATCCTCAATAAACAAGCTTCAGTTAATCCAAAATGCAGCTGCCAGGGTTCTCACTAGATCCAGAAAATATGATCATATAACCCCAATATTATCATCCCTGCACTGGCTACCTGTTCAGTTTAGAATAAATTACAAAATAGTATTACTTACATACAAGGCCTTAAATGGTTTAGCTCCCACATACCTAACCAGTCTTCTGATACGCTACAATCCACCACGCGCCTTAAGATCACAAAACTCCGGACTTCTGGTAGTTCCCAGAATTTCAAAATCTACAAAAGGGGGTAGGGCTTTTTCATATTTAGCTCCAAAGCTTTGGAATAGCCTTCCAGACAGTGTTCGGGGAGCAGACACGGTTTCTCAGTTCAAAAGTAGACTCAAGACGCATCTTTTTAATCTGGCATACACATAACTCATCCCAGTACTCATACTCCAGTACACCTATACCGAATGGCAACTACGCTAATTCTCCCCATCTGTTCTGTATTTCTCTACCCATCCCGAGGCATCGGGAGATTTTGCCAGCTTCAGTAGACAAAGGCCGACCCTGCGAGGTTCCTGAGGCATCCAGAGAAGGACCAGCTCCAGCTGGATTCAGCTTTATGATGGTTGGAGCTACACATGCTGCTCCTGTGCTTCCAGTGATCCAGACCTCATCTGCCCTCTACACCTACTGACTCGTCCCTATGCTGAACTGGTCTTCATGTCAATTTAAATAATTTCTGTCATATTGAATTTTCACCTGCACAACACACAAGATGTTATATCATTTCTATCTGTTATCACCCAAATGAGGATGGGTTCCCTGTTGAGTCTGGTTCCTCTCAAGGTTTCTTCCTAATGCCATCTCAGGGAGTTTTTCCTTGCCACCGTCGCTGTCACCCTTGGCTTGCTCATCAGAGAAATTTCATTCATTCGTCTCATTATTATCTGCACATTTTTCTCACACATCCACACTTCCAATTATTTTCTTTTCTATAATTATTATTATTATTTGTTTTTATTTATTTATTTTCTATTATAATTTTATTTATTTATTATTTTATATATAATTATTCTATATATAGTTTTTTTCTTTTTTTTTTTCTTTAATTTTTGTGAAGCTGCTTTGAGACAATGACCATTGTTAAAAGCACTATATAAATAAAATTGAATTGAAAAAAAATTTAATTGAATGGCTACACTCCATAGATTACTCTGCACCTTTACAGTGTCAGGAAATCCTATGATGAATGCTGAGATTGTATTTAAAGGGTTAGTCCAAACATGAAAATTCGTTCAATAATTACTCAGATTTACATATTCATTTGCATTTATATGCTTCTGTCCAATACAACAAACACTATATTCAAGGTATTAATAAATTGTATAATTAATAAGAAAACAATGCTTTACCAGGCAATCATCAAAGAGATCCTCTTCAGATTCACGTCTCATTTTTACGCTTTGTTTCTGTGAAAATATTTACATTGTATCATTACATAATCTTTTATTCGTACAACTACATTTAGGCATTTCTTCATCTTTTGACTCGACACAGGATGACTCGACTTATTTTTATTGTCTGCAATGCGATTTAGACAAATTAGAACTGCGGTCAAGCCAGCCGCGATTGATTTTAGTGTGCGCACATATTACAGTGATTACGGTAGTTTCAGGAACGACACAGAGACAACGCGCTTTCAGAGCGCTTTTCATTTAGACGCCCAGGACTGAGAGATAATACAACATGCTCGTCAATTTTTACTTGCTTATTTATTTGCATTTCTGCTTTAATATCCGTGTTATTTATTGGTGACTTTGACGGTTGTCTGTTACAATATTTTTCTTAAATATTCACCATTCAAATAATTGTTTTATGTAGATTAGTTACAGCAGAATTCGTAGAAAACAGACAAAATAATGTATTTAGTCTTTCTAAATACCAGAATTGATTTTTATTTTGTTTTACTGTTCAAAAGTAGCAGTTATTCTTCAATGAATGTTTTCTATAATGAGGATTAACGTCTGCTTTGGAAGAGAGGTCAAATAAACAAATGTTCACAATGGGGAAAAAAAGTTAAATAAAATGCCTTTATTTCACTTCAGAGACATATGAAAAAATTAATTCTAGTAAGTATAAAACGCCATGGTCAGTTTTTATCCCATATAATGTACACACATTATATGATAAAAAAAAAAAAAAGTAGAAAAAAACAATGATCAGTTCTTATTCAGGACGTCCCATACTATATACACACCAAATATGAAACAATTTTACTGCAGCATTTTTCAGATATTGGACATTATTACACTTTAAAGGGGTATAAAGACCCCATTTCTAATAAGTAGAAAAAAACAATGATCAGTTCTTATTCAGGACGTCCCATACTATATACACACCACATATGAAACTATTTTACTGCAGGATTTTTCAGATATGGGGCATTCTCTCTGTGTTGTTCATGAAACTACCGTAATCACTGTAATATGCGCGCGCACTAAAATCAATCGCGGCTGGCTTGACCGTGTTTTTCTGAACCGCGGCTGGCTTTACCGCAGTAAATTAGAGCTGCTGTCAATACTGTATGAACATATGTACAGGTTCTTTACTCATAACTCATTAATAAAGTTCGGCTTCAGAAAAAAAAACGTTTATTGCTAGTGCTTTTACCATTTAATGCTTTAACACACACGACTCAGTTTGTTCAGAAATGGCATCTAACTGGCGAGCCTTTGTCTGAACACGCCGTTTTCACTCGGGGTGGGGTAAGAAACACACATCTCGGTGTATTAATCCGCGCGCTCGGTTCGTTATTATTTTATTTATTTACCACAGGACCCATGGGGGCTCCGTAGGTTCAGGTTTTTACACGAAAACGGTGTTTTGTGAATCTCCACACTATTAAAAACTGAAATTGCTAATTGTACGTCCTGAGATTAAGATGAACATTAATTGGGAGTCAAGAAAGCGAGAATCACATCCAAAAAAGAAAGCTAAACTTACCTCGAACACGACAAACTCCAGCTGCAGCCACGCCGTGTTGTAACCTCCGTGATGATTCCCAACCGACTGATACACAGCGCGGGCACAGCGACTCCAAACACGCATGCGCAGTTTAATTTGCACACATTTTCGGCTTCAGTAGACACACAATACTTCAGACTGAAACACGACTGCCCCCTACAGGTAATGAAGGGCATGTTCACAGCTTCACGCACGCAGCCGTGCAAAGCCGCGGCAAGTCACGGGATCCCTTTTCTCGAAACGCGGGTTTTTTTTACATCTGTATTAATTAACTGGAAAATTATTAACTGGTGTTAGTCATAGCTGTTTATATACAGTCTTATGCAAAAGTTTGGGGACCCCTTGATAAATAACAGATTTTGGTGATTTTTTTTTAAACAAAGAAAGTGGTCTCTCTTGGAAATGGAAAAAATGCACAATATTTTCAGAAAAAAACCAATGATGCAAATCACAAATATCACTTCCATACTGGATCGGTCGCAGCCTGGGTTAACAACGACCGCCACCGGTGCTGTTGATCTACAGGGTGCCTGTCAGTGAACTAACCTGGAGTAGACCAGAAGATTTAGCTTTAGTGGTTAGCCCTTGTAGCGTGGATGGCAAACCCAAACGCGGAAGCAAGCGAGAAGGCAGGATAACCACGCGATTTAATCTTCGGACTCTCACAACAACGGAGCAAGGGAAAAACACAAATTTAACCCGCGTCCTATAAACACACACTCTAGGCAGAAAGATAACCCAAGATAGTGAGTACTCACGAATTGGAAGCGATACGAGCTGATCCGACATGGGCGAAACTCTATGACTGAGTGACGTGAACCGCCATCTTGTCTCCTTTTATGCTTCCTGCTTTTGCGACCTGGCTACTTCCGGGTCCTTGTGCCGGTTGCGGCGCGAGTGTGTGTGACAGTGCCAGTGTAAATTGGGCTACTGTTGGTCGAAAATGGAGACGAGGAAGGCGTGTTCGAATGCAGAGAGAGAAAAGGAAAGTCAAAAATTTAGGAGTGATAGTAGGCACTTTGAATGTTAGGACTATGACAGGGAAGGCAAGAGAGTTGGTTGATATAATGCAGAGAAGGAAGGTGGATATACTGTACTGTGTTTCCAGGAGACCAGGTGGAAAGGTAGCAAAGCTTAGGATCAGGGTTCAAATTGTTTTACCATGGCATGGATAGGAAAATAAATGGAGTAGGAGGTTTTCTGAAAAAAGGAATTTGTTAGGAATCTTCAAGAGGTGAAACTATTATTGGATATGGTGATGAGTCTGAAGCTGGAAATTGGAGATGTGATGTTCAATGTTGTACATGGTTATGCCCCACATGTAGAATGTGATTTGGAAGAGAAGGATAATTTCTGGAGTGAGTTGGATGAAGTGATGCAAAGCATCCCCAGAGGTGAGAGTGGTGATTGGTGCAGACTTCAATGGACATGTTGGGGAAGGGAACAGAGGTGATGAAAATGTGATGGGCAGGTTTGGTCTTCAGAGTGGACTTTGCAAAGAGGATGGAAATGGCAATAGTGAATTACTTTCCAGATGAGACAGGAACATAGGGTGACATATAAGAGTGGAGACAGAAGCATCCAGGTGGACTGCATCTTGTGTCAATTCAATTCAATTTGATTCATATAGCGCTTTTAACAATGGTCATTGTCTCTAAGCAGCTTCACAAAAAATGAAAAAGATTTTGTTAGAAAACGTTTTGTGTCAACGTTATAATCTGAAAGAGATCAGTGACTGAAAAGTGTTGGTAGGGGAGAGTGTAGCCAGACAACACAGAATGGTGGTGTGTAAAACAACCCTGGTGGTGAGGAAGGTGAAGAGGACAAAGGACGAGCAGAGGGAAAAGTGGTGGAAGTTGAAAAAGGAAGAATGTCGTGTAGTCTTCAGGGACAAGTTGAGACAGGCTATGGGTTGTCAGGAGGTGCTTTCAGTTGACAACTACAGCCAATGTGATCAGGGAAACAGGAAGGAGGGTACTTGTTGTATCACTAAACGATGCAGAAAAACTAGTTCATGCTTTCATAACGCCTTACTGTCTGGTTGTTCAACTTGGTGTATAAACAAGCTTCAGTTGGTTCAGAATGCAGCAGTGAGAGTCCTCACTAGAACCATAAGATACGAGCACATCACCCCTATCTTATCTTCACTTCATTGACTTCCTGTGAAATTCTGCATTGATTTTAAAATACTACTTTTGACATATAAAGCATTAAATGGTCTTGCGTCGCAGTATCTGAGTGAACAGTTAGTTTCTTATGATCAGCCACGCCTACTTCGATCAAAGGATGCAGGCTGCTTGTTAGTACCGCTTATTATGAAAACTACAGCAGGGGGCAAAGCTTTTTCTTACAAAGCCACAAAGTTATGGAGTAGCCTTCCAAATAGTATTCTGGACTCGGACACAGTCTCAGAGTTTAGTCTAAAAGTTTAGGCAAAACCTATTTATTTAAATCAAGAATTTTTGTAAATAGATTAGCCTTAGGTAAAGGAGAAGATCTGGGGGACTCATGGACGTAGAGTATTACGGTGAACTAGATGCTGTCTTCCCCACTCTCATTGATCACTCAGGTTTATTGAAGGTGAGGTGATTGGTTGCTTTACATCACAGGGAGCCCTCATGTCTGTCATTCTTTCTGGCTCTCCCCTTTTAGTTATGCTGTTATAACTTTCTATCTTTCTGCTTGCACTCTACACTAAATATACATTCACTTTATACATTATGTGATTGTGACTCTTCTGCTCTCTCCTCTCCTGTTCTCTCTCCCCCTCTCTCTCTTGAGCCACACATATTGTTCCTGAGCTGCCAGTGACCCCCACTCCATCTGCCCTCTGGACCTGTCTGACTCATCGTGGTGCTCCCTTTCTGGGTGGAGATCTCGTCACATAGATGCCCTGTGTGTCTCTTTGGGATGTGTCTGGTGTCTGGGCATGGTTTTACTCTACCATGAAGACGGTTCTGGCCTCGACTAATGTTGACAGCTGTTTCTATGAGGACTTGATTTGGTCGGTCGATAGATCAGGACTGGAATTTCCTAAAAGTCTACCTGAGCCTCCAATAACTACCTGTACTCCATATTAACATCAATTAACATCAACTGTTATGCTGAACTGCCTGCCACCTAACACACAGTATGAATGCAGATCAATTCCTGCTTCCTGTTTCGCACAAATGAGGATGGGTTCCCTGTTGAGTCTGGTTCGCTTCAAGGTTTTTTCCTACTGCCATCTCAGGGAGTTTTTCCTTTCCATACACATTCACATTCCATACATTTATTCATCTTCTGTATCGCTTTATCCTGTATTTAGGGTCGCGGGGACACCCTGGACACACACATACTCATTCACACACGCCAATTAGCCTAATCTGCATGTCTTTGGACTGTGGGAGGAAACCGGAGTACCCGGAGGAAACCCACAAAGCACGGGGAGAACATGCAAACTCCATGCACACAGAGATGTGAATCGAGCCTGACTGGGAATCGAACCCGGACCCTGGAGGTGCAAGGCGACAGTGCTAACCACTACACCACCGTGCCGCCTACATTCCATACAAACTTAAATAATTATTTTGAGTGTGTAAAGCTGCTTTTCAACAATGATAATTGTTAAAACCACTAGACGAATAAAACTTAATTGAATTGAAATAAGGAAAATAAGAATAGGATTATTATAAATCTTAGAAAAAGCTCAACTTGCTCTGCTTAAAAAAATTAAGCTCTTGCTCTTCTAAGCGCCAACTTATCTCCCACTTTGAAGGCAGAGTCTCGGATCATCAGAAGTGCACTTCCACAGTAATCCACGGTTTCTGGTTGGGTCGTGAGATGATGTTCTTGGAGACAGTGACGTCATCGGTGCAGTTATTGATATAGCTGGTCACTGATGACGTGTACTCCTCCAAGTCAGTGAAGTCGCCGTAAGTTGCACCTTGGTCCTGGAGGAACATTGTTTCGTTTTACTGTGTACTAACTGTATATGGTTGAAGTGACAATAAAACCTACTTGAACTTGAACTTGAATGGGAGCTTTGTGGAGTTTCTGTCTTTGTTTAGATTTGTTTAAACTTTAGTAAGTTCCAAAAAAATGTTCCACAACAAGAGGATGCAGAGGATAGGGTTAGATGGAGGCAGATTATAAGCTGTGGCCACCCCTGAAAGGGAACAGCTGAAAGACAAAGCAGAATTAATGCATAGTTACTTCTTATTCTTATAAATTTAACAAAAATAAAACATTATTATGATAGATCCACCCCATGCTTAATAGTTGGCAAGGTGTTCTTTTCATGAAATGCTGCTCCTTTTTTTTCTCCAAACATGGCTTTGCTGATTGTGGCCAAAGAGTTCTATTTTAACTTCATCAGTCCACAGTACTTTTCCAAAATGCATCAGGCTACTGTAGATGTTCTATTGCATTCTTCTGACATTGAATTTTAAGGTGGGGATGCAGGTAAGGTTTTCTTCTGCTGATTCTTCCAGTATATATTCCAGAGTCTTCTAAATCTTCCTGCAGTTTTTTTTTGGAGTTAAATGGAGGTTTTGATTTGTCTTTCTTACAAGCATACAAGCAGTTCTCTCCGAGAGTTTTCATGGTCTTCCAGATCTCACCTTGACCTCCACAGTTCCCCTGAACTGCCATCACTTAATTACAATCTTCACTGTGGAAGCTGCAAGCTGACAATGCTTTGCTATCTTCTTGTAGCCTTATCCTGCATTGTTGACATCAATAACTTTTATTTGCAGAGTCACAACCAGAATTTATGGTTGTTGAGTGTCCGCAAGGTTTGAAGCGTCAAATAATTTGTAAAGCGTTGAAATTGCATTTACTCATGACAGCTTTTGCCATGCATTAGATCTAATGAGCTGATTAAGGTCTGAAACCTTGGAAAAAATCTGAGACTCTGCAACTCTTAGGCTGCCTTAACTTTTGCATGGTGCCCAAATATTGTTTTTATTTATTTTTTTATTCAATTTATAGCAAAAGAGGTAACTGTGCATCAATGTTCCCTGAAAATATTGTGCATTTTTTCTATTTCCAAGAGAGACTGTGTTAACATTGTTTAAATATAACAAAAATCAACAAAATATGTTATTTATCAAGGTATGAAACCTTTACATAAGACTGTATAAGCTGTTTATTTGGAGGTACAGTACCTGTTAAACCATCAATTACGAATGCGAACACACACACACACACACACACACACACTGTATACATCCCACAATATAAGTCAATTAAATAAACATGCCAAACATGCGTAATATCTTTTAACCCTAGTTTTCAAAAAGGCATGACATCATAGATTTCAAATGTCCAATGAACTTTGAGGGTGTGACCTATTTGTAACCTATAAAAATGTCACCAATAACTCATTTTACATTGAATTTTAATCATTATTGTTTAACATTCCTGATATGTTAGATGTTGTTTTACATTCATTTCCAAACACTGCATTCATGAACCTGACCGAGTTTGCAGAGTCTGATCACTGTGAGCTTTTCTCCTGTCCAGAGAGAACTGAATCTCCTGCAGTTTATATCTTACTGTACATGTGTTCAGCTGCTGTGGTTCTATTAACAGAGTGTGGCAATCTGCTTGTCATCATTTCTATTTTTCATTTCAGGCAACTCCACACACCAACCAACATGCTTGTGCTTTCTTTGGCGGTGTCAGACTTTCTTGTTGGTGCTTTTCTAATGCCACCAACGTTAAGCTGGATGATCGAGTCATGTTGGGTTTTGGGGATGGATTTCTGTATGTGTTTTATGATGACTGGATATTTTCTGACAAGCCTATCCATATATCATGTTGCTCTGATAGCTGCAGATCGGTATTTGGCTCTCTCAAACCCATTTCTTTACACTAATAGAGTTGCTGTAAAAACAATGTGCATTGTGGTTTTTTCTCACTGGGTTGTCTTGCTGGTATATAATTTAATGCTTCCGTATGTCAATGGGAATATCAAGTTTGTCATCTGCCCTGGAAATTGTTTTGTCAAATTAAATTATGTTTTGTCTATTGTTGATCTTGTAATAACATTTATATTTCCATGTGCTGTTATATTCATATTGTATACTCGGATTTTTATGATTGCTAAGAAACATGCCACTGCTATCAGAGAACTTAATAATAATACACGGTCTAAAACACAGAAAATCACCTCACACTCAATGAGATCTGAGAGAAAAGCAGCTAAAGTTTTGGGAATTGTAATGTCTGTGTTCATGATATGTTTACTTCCATATTTTATTTACAGTTTACTAGGAAATGTTATTGAGTTTCAGTTAGAATCTTTACTAAAAGTAATGATTGTGCTTTACCTTAATTCCACTATTAATCCATTTATTTATGCTCTGTTTTACCCATGGTTCAGGAGATGTGTTAAATTAATTTTAACTCTGCAAATATTCAAAAAAGATTCTGCATTAAGAAAAGTTTTATAATGTAATTACTTTCTGAATAATCAGCAATTTTTTAATCTTTCTGACCAATCTACTGGGAAAAGTATTAGAAAATATTGTGAGTTTTTTAATAGTTTACTAGGAAATGTTATTGAGTTTCAGTTAGAATCTTTACTAAAAGTAATTATTGTGCTTTACCTTAATTCCACTATTAATCCATTTATTTATGCTATGTTTTACCCATGGTTCAGAAGATGTGTTAAATTAATTTTAACTCGAGAAATATTTAAAACAGATTCTGCATTAAGAAAAATGTATGTGTAATGACTTTAAAAAATTTAATGACTTTTAAGGTAGGGGGGTTGGATTTTTAAAAAAATCTTTTTGACCAATCTACTGGGAAAAGTATTAGAAAAAAAATGTATATACACAAATATATATATACATACAGTATATATTGTGTTTATAATGTTTCTTTTTAAAGTTTGTTTTATGAGCATTTTCCCGCATATATCGTTATAAAATGTTATAGCTGTATACTCAAAATCTGTTCAAACATCAGGATCATAGTGTCTGGATAATGTATATCTTAAGTGGGCTTGTGTTTTATTTATTTTTATTACTTCTATAGTAGTATACACTGTAAACAAGCTGGGCACACCCACGGTATATACACATATACTTACATACATACAGGTGAAACTTGAAAAATTTTAATATCGTGCAAAAGATAATTTATTTCAGTAATGCAACTTAAAAGGTGAAACTAATATACGAGATAGACTCATTACATGCAAAGCAAGATAGTTCAAGCCATGATTTTTCATAAATGAGATGATTATGGCTTATAGCTCATGAAAATCCCAAATCCACAAAATCAGAAAATTAGAATATTACATGTAATCAATAAATCAAGGATTGTACATAGAACATATCAAACCTCTGAAAAGTATAAGTATGCATGTACTCAGTACTTGTTTGCGCCCCTTTTGCAGCGATTACTGCCTCAATGCGACTTGGCATGGAAGCTATCAGCCTGTGGCACTGCTGTGGTGTTATGGAAGACCAGGATGCTTCAATAGGCCCTTCAGCACTTCTGCATTGTTCGGTCTCATCTTACTCTTGGCAATGCCCCATAGATTCTCTATATGGTTCAGTTTGCTGGCCAATCAAGCACAGTAATCTAGTGGTCATTGAACCAGGTTTTGGTGCTTTTGGCAGTGTGGTCAAGTGCCAAGTCCTGCTGGAAAATGAAGTCAGCATCCCCATGAACCTCATTTGTCAAAGGAAGCATGAAATGCTCCAAAATCACCTGGAAGATGGCTCCATTGACCCGGGACTCCAGCACCAACACCAGGAGATGGTATGGCTCCTCAAATCAACACAGACTGTGGAAACTTCACACTGGACTTCAAGCATCTTGCAGTGTGTGCGTTGTGTGAGCATTGTTCCTCCAGACTCTGGGTCCTTTGTTTTCAAATGAGATGAAAAAGTTGCTCTCATCAGAAAAGAGGACTGTGGACCACTGAGCAACAGAACAGTTCTTTTTTTCTTTAGCCCAGGTAAGACGCTACTGACATTGTTTGTTGTTCAGGAGCGACTTCACAAGAGGAATACAACATTTCAAGCCCATATCAAGGATCCGTCTGTGTGTGGTGGCTCCAGCCTCAGTCCACTCCTTTTGAAAGTCCCCTTTCGAATTTCGAATGCCACTTTTGAATGGCATTTCCTGACAATCCTATGCAGGCTGCGGTCATCCCTGCTACTTGTGCACCTTCTTCTTGCACACTTTTCCCTTCCACATAACTTTCTATTAATGTGTTTTGATACAGCACTTAGGGAAAATACAACTTCTTTTGCAATTACCTTTTGAGGCTTTCCCTCTTTATGGAGGATGTCAATGATGCTTTTCTGCACAATTATCAGGGCCCGGTTTCTTGAAAGCTTCTTATCGCTAAGTAGTTCTTAAGTAGTACCTTAACCTCTCTCTTAAAGTTATGGCGCATTTCCTGAAACATTCGTATGCTAAGTATCTCTTAGGTAAGTCACACATTCGTAAGGTTGGTTTGGACCAAACTTAACTCACTCTTAGCGTAGTTTCAGCTCAAGACGCTAGTCGCTGCCACTGTGCAGCAGTCTTTATAAAGCAGCGGTGTATGCACTGCAAATTATCTGACACTTGCCATGATTTAAAATCTGACTTTCAGACATGATAGATAATTTGCCTTGTTTTAAAAATTACTTACTTGTTTTTAATACTTGATTTTATATCATAATCTTAAACTGAGCATGAGTATATCATTTTGTCTTTATTAGTCCAGAAATCCTAAATTGGATAGAATAGCTCTTAAAATAAGCTAAATTAGTTATTTCACCAGACGTCTCACAAAATAAAACTTCTTTTAAGATTCTTTGACAAATTCAAAGATTTGTTTGCTCAGTTTGCTTGATTTAAAAATCTTATTTCAAGATTTCTTACCAAGTAAAATTTACTTGCTGCATGGACAGATAATTTCACTAGATTTAGGTAATTTTTTTATCAAATGTAGTAACTGTTTCTTATTTTTAGACTAACAATTTTTGCAGTGTGTAAGCACAGTATGGCACGTTATCAAAGTGTTTAATTATTTTATTTTATATTAGTACTAATAGAATGACTTTTAATTAGCCTATTTCATAATGTGACTAATGTATTAAAATTGGCAATCACTTTTAATATTAAACAGATGGCAAACAATTTAGCAGCGATACAGCATGTTGTTGTGCTAAACTGAAGACGGCGCCGTCCACGGAGCCGTGTGGTCCATGTTAATTTTTCCTTTAGGCAAAACTTCAGCCCTTTTCATATTTTGCCTGAGGTGGCTATTTAAAAAAAAGTTTCGCCTTCCAAGGCAACAGATTATGGACCTGCTCAGACCTGCGCTTGTGGGCCAATGCGTCATACTCATGCTCTACTGTACGTCCCGATGTCCAGCTGCTTGCTGCTTTTTGTTAAAAATATGTTTCATTGATCATAAGCCATCATCCATGACTGGATGGACTTTTGATTTGACACATTTTATTTTATGATGAAATTTGATTTAGTTAAATGTGAAAATAAACTGGAGAGTTTCAATATCCCGCTTCCATTGATTTTTCTGAGTGATTGTAATGCTTAATACCCCTATATCACCTATGTGGTTTGACTCTCTGTGAGATATGGTGTTATCCCCCTATCTCACCTACTCGGTTTCGCACGGTGGCCATACGAAATGTTCATCATGATTCAATGAAGTTTCTCGCTGTGATTACGTTTCCATCTTTCAGCGTGAAAAATTTAACATTAGTCATGTACAAATGAAAACCCGGTTGGGTTATTTTGGTTTATTCTTTATATATATATATATATATATATATATATATATATAATAAATATTACTGTCATTGTGTCACAAGGGTAGTTTTCTGAGATTTGAGCTCCAGAAATCTCCCAGCACTCTGCGCATAACACTGGCCCAACACAGCCTCGGAAAAATTTCTAAACATTTTCTAAACATGGCCTATTGTTGTTTACTTATAATGTTTGTTAATTTAATTTAAATGAGTTTTGGGCTAAGGATTTTGATTTGGCATCGTGATCCTCCTCTTTAACTTCTTACGTAGTCTAATCAGCGCTCAGCACACGCATTAAGTTAAAAAATATTTGCTTTCTATAAGAATAGATTTCTCACATCTCTGAGGCGAGTGTACACTGAGTTTTATTCATTTTCTGATCCACTCAAGTTCACCGAAAACAATACAGAAGCCTGTTTACTTTCTTTATTTAACAAAATCATAATGTTTTTTCGTCACTGTTAGTGCACTTAAAAAATAGTCTTATGAAGAGTCTTATAAAGGCTATGTAGCTTATATAGTTTTACTATATAGTTTTTGCACATTAATCTGACAATGTTTTAATTTTCTTGTCATTTAGTTTCAGTTAATGAATCTACTACAAATTTAAAGAACACAAAATATACGATGACACAAAACCCTACACGAGTAGCTTTTCTAATTACACATAATAAAATCTAAAGGCTTAACGTGTTAACATTTACGTTGCTTAAATTCGATCCTAAAAAGATTTAATTTATTTAAAATTCTAAATGGCGGCGCGGTGGTGTAGTGGTTAGCACTGTCGCCTTGCACCTCCAAGGTCTGGGTTCGATTCCCCGGCCAGGCTCGATTCCCGTCTCTGTGTGCATGGAGTTTGCATGTTCTCCCCGTGTTTGCTGGGTTTCCTCCGGGTACTCCGGTTTCCTCCCACAGTCCAAAGACATGCAGGTTAGGCTAATTGGCATTCCCAAATTGCCCGTAGTGTGTGAGTGTGTGTGTGCCCTGTGATGGATTGGCACCCTGTCCAGGGTGTACCCCGCCTAGTGCCCGAAGTCTCCTGGGATAGGCTCCAGGTCCCCCGCGACCCTGAACACAGGATTAAGCGGTATAGAAAATGAATGAATGAATGAATAAAATTCTAAATTTGACCTGTAATTCTAGTACTGTGATTATGAATTTGTATAAATACAATGTTTCACTTGATTTTATCTGCAACTACGTGTGGATCTAGACGAGCTGTTCCTGGAGAGAATGAACTGATGCCTCAGGCCTCAGTCTATAGTTATATAGCGCCACTCAGCAGTAAAAGCCAGCAAACACACAAACCCAAATGGTGTCTCCATGCGCCATGGCAGTCAAGGTAGAATACTGCTTGTCTACCTTCTGTAGCTACAAAAGACAACAGTATTTCCTGTTAGGGCCTGACCCTGGGCTGGTGAAAAGTAATGCGAGAGGTTGGATGTTCTTCATAGTTTAATTCCTGCAACAGGACTCCAAAGCATCAGTGAGCATTAGGAAGTGGTTGTTATTTTTGGGGTTGTGGAGGATAGGAGAGCTTTGGAGGTAGCTGAAATGTCTTTTCTGGTTGGACTTTTCTAAGGAGATTGTTTTTTGTGTCTGGTTATGCTTTCTTTGTCTCTGCTATGTCTTTGTTAGTGGTGGGATTGGGGTTGTCTCTTCCTTGTTCTTGCAGGTTCCGCCCACTTCTGCCAGTACCTGAAATCTGTTGGTTATTGCACTACCTGTCCTTTGTGGGCCCGCTTCCTCCCAGATGATTGGTCCTACAGGAGACCCAGAGGCCTACTTAAAGCCTTCAGACGAGAGTGCCCTAGACTGTGTTTTTGCTTACTGTTTATCCCATGCTTGATCCTGAATGTTATTCTGTGTATGACCCCTTTGCTACATTTCTGACTACTCTTAGACTTTCCCCTTTTGCTTGGTTTTATTCGCCTATTCTGTGTATGACTCTTGTGCTTGTTTTGACTACACTTTTGTGTTTGCCCCTCTTTGTTTTGTTGTTTTGGCTTGTAAATACTTTTGTACGGAGTTGATGCCATTTTGTTTCTTGGTTTGTGGTTAGTTAGGGAGTAAGGGAAGAATTTTGTGTTTCTGTTTCTTTATTTCTGGTGCAGGTAAGTTGTTTCACTTTGGTACTAGGTAGAAGGAATTTTGTTTATTGTTTTGGCCTTGTCGGCTTCTGAAGCTTATAACCACCTTTTTGGGACTTGCTTATTCACCCCTTTTGTAAATAAACACTAAGGAAACACACTTTTGGTCTATTTTTCAATTTTCAATTCAGTTTTATTTGTATAGCGCTTTTAACAATTGACATTGTCTCAAAACAGCTTTACACAATCAAAAGAATTATTTAAGTTTATATGGAATGTGAATGTGTATGAATCAAAATGTTCAGATATTCCCTGGCGAGCAAGCCCGAGGGCGACAGTGGCAAGGAAAAACTCCCTGAGACGGTAATAGGAAGAAACCTTGAGAGGAACCAGACTCGACAGGGAACCCATCCTCATCTGGGTGAAACAGATAGCAGGAAATGATCTGCATTTATACAGTGTTAAGTTTTAGGTTCAGCTATAATAGTTGATCTTAATTGATGTTATAATACTTGATGTAAAATGGAGTCCAGTAGTTATTCAAGACTCAGATAGACTTGTAGAAAGTTCCAGTCCTGAACTATCGAATTGTCAAGTCCTCAGAGAAACAGCTGACCACACCAGTCGAGGCCAGAACCATCTTCTAAGTATAGAGAATCATCCCCAGACACCAGACGCATCCTAAAGAGACACACGGGGCATCCATGCGATGAGACCTCCAACCAGAAACCGGGCACCAGGATGGATCAGACAGGTCCGGAGGGCAGAGGGAGTCTGGATCACTGGCAGCTCAGGAACCACATATGTAGCTCGACAGAGAGAGAGAGAGAAAGAGTGAAAGGGGGAGACAGGGGGAGAGAGGAAAGAGAAAGAGGGGGAGGAAGAGAAGAGGAGGAGAGATTGCAATTAGGTATGGTCACAGTCACAATGTCTAATGTGAATGTATATTTACTGTAGAGTGCAAGCAGGGACTCCGGCAGGACTAACTATGACAGCATAACTAAAAGGAAGAGCCAGAAGGAAACACAAACATGAGGGCTCCCTGAGATGTAAAGCAAACAATCACCTCACCGTCAACATCACCTCACCGGTCTCACCCCCTTTTTTTTCTTTTCACTCCTAGACGTAACAAGATCAGCTGCGTAGAGGAGAAGTTTACATTTAGGCATTTTGCAGACGCTCTTATCCAGAGCGACTTACATTTTTTTTTATCTCATTTCAAATCTGAGCAGTTGAGGGCCCAACAGTGGCAACTTGGTGGTTGTGGGGTTTGAACCTGGGATCTTCCGAACCGTAGTCCAATGCCTTAACCACTGAGCTACCCCTGGCCCCAGTTAGTTAGTCATAGGTCTTCTGCAACAACTTGTTATCCCCAGGAAATCACTTACTTGTGGTTTCTTCAGTAGTCTTCAGCTGTGGGTAGGTGCATGATCTCATGTTGCATCAGATAAATGAGCTCCAATTTGGTGTCACTGCCTATGGGTACTGGGTCGCATAGTTGACCAGGATATTGGCCCCTTGCTGACTGTGAGAGCAGGGCAACCAGGTCCATGTCAATGAGTTTGAACAGCATGCTCATAAATTGGGCTGGCTTCTTAAGGGTAGTTTTCTGGCCAGTGGCACAAGGTTCTAAATTTTCCAAGGCTTTTTGCAGTTGTAAGTGTCACTGTTTGTTTTGCTTTGTAATATGACCTGGAGATCTTGCAGCTCTCCTCTTTTTTCTGATCAAAGTACAGTAGCCCACTGTGGAAAATATAGTATGACGCAGGCTGAATTTTATCACTATCTTCAGCCTCTTTCTCTATTTCTCAGATCTAGACCCAGCAACTTTTAGGGCATCAATAATTCTGCTGTAGCTGGGCAAATGTGCCATATTGTGTCACCTGCTGATGTGGGTGAGAATTGGGTCAATGTGGCCTCCACGTCAGCGTTGTCCTAATGGGACTAGGCCAGTCACACTGAATGGGAATGATGATTCTTTTTTATGGGGAATGGTGATGTCTTCTGGTTTTATATATATATATATATTTTTATATATATATATATATATATATATATATATATATATATATATATATATATATATATATCAGTGCATCTGGAAACTATTCACAGTGCATCACTTTTTCCACAGAGTGACCATTGGGTTCTTGGTCACCTCCCTGACTAAGGCACCCCCCCACACACACAAACACACACACATGCATACATACACAAAAGTCAAAAGACAAAAGTCTTGTCGCTTATCCATTTTGAAGAAACATCTGCTATCAACCTGACTTTTAAATAATCAACTGGTTTCAGAAATAGCTCATATGAAAGCTAAAACCCTCCCAAATGATGTTTAATGCACTAAAATAAATTTGTTTCAATTAAAAATGATTTATAATTTAATGAATACAGAAAGATAAATTTTTGCCAAGACAAAAGTTTTGTCGCCTACAAAAAGTAATGTGAAAATTTAACAAATAATTTAATTCAAATACAACAATGTGTTACATATCATCAGCGAATTAAATGTAATATCTTGTATGACTTCCATTAGCTTGAAGGACTGCATCCATGTGGTTCGGCAAGGATTCATACAATTTATTTATGAAGTCATCAGGAATAGCAAATAAAGCAGTCTTGCATGCCTCCCAGAGTTCATCAACATTCCTTGGTTTTGTCTTTCATGCTTCCTCTTTCATCCTACCCCAGACATGCTCAATGATGTTCATGTCTGGTGACTGGGCTGGCCAATCCTTGAGCGTCTTGATCTTCGCCTTGAGGAACTTTGATATAGAGATGGAAATATGCGATGCTACAGAATCTGGCCCCTTTTATGGTTGGGAATATCAGAGGTAGCTAAGATTTCTTGATATTTTAGACTACTGATGTTGCCTTCCACCCTGCAGATCTCTCGCACACCCCCATACTGGATGTAACCCCAGACCACGATTTGACCACCACCAAACACACTGTTTTCTGGGTGAATCTCAGATCATGCGGGCTCCAGTAGGTCTCCTGCAATATTTGCGGCAACTGTGATGTAATTCAGTAGAAGATTCATCTGAAAAATCCAGCTTCTTCCACTTTTCCACCGTCCATCCTTTTGGCAGGCTGTGAGCCTTGGCAAATGCCACATGGTTTTTTAATTGTCTTTTGTTTAGTGCTGGCTTCTGGGCACTGATTCGACCATGGAGGTCATTTCGAGACAGAATTCTACAAACTGTTCTGGTTGACACGGGAACTTCAGGTGACCAGGTCGTTTGGAGCTGTGCGGCAGTGAAAAATGGGCTAGCCTTGGATTTTCGAGCTAACAAACAGTCCTCCCGAGCAGTTGTTTTGCGGGTTCTGTCTGAACTGAACTTGTCAAAAGCGTCTCCAGTCTCTTCAAATCTTTTTCTCATCCTCTCTACTTCACACTAATACACATTTGAAGTTGTCTGCCATGTCAGCAGTGGTCTTCAGCCTCTTGATAATCAACACTTTAGTCTCAGGATAAATCTTAGGCATGTTGTCAGAGGTCTGTCTTTTGTCAGTTGCAGTTCATGTGAAGGTCTAGTGTACTGGGGTCTTTTTATACACACCTGAATCTTAATTGATCCATTATTAGTCACAGGTGACAAGACTTATGTCTTTGCAAAAATTGACTCAATTGGCTTTACCAAGCTGTGAATATTAGAATACTTTTCTACAGTTTAGTTGTGCACCGAAACATTATTACAAAAGCTGTTGGAATTAAAATGAGCCATTGCTTGTAAAAAAAATTTGATTAATAATATATTTGAGGGGCACTTCAGGTCAATATATACCCAAGCGACAAGACTTTTGTCAGGAACTGTATATACTGTGTATATTTTTTTAAATAATAAAATTGTAAATATCAGGCATAAAATTGAGGCTTTGAAACCAAACAATGTAATTGATACTGATGTTAACCTAGCCATGTCAGATTCAAACCTAGAATACTTTACTCCTCTTGAAGAGAATGAACTAATTTCACTCATCTCTTCTGCAAATTCATCAACCTGTATATTAGATCCTATACCGACACATTTTCTTAAACAGATAGTACCAGTAATAACAGAACCGATGTTGAGAATAATTAATTCCTCACTCAGCATTGGTTATGTTCCAAAATCTTTTAAAGTAGCAGTTATTAAACCAATAATTAAGAAACCTGACCTCGACCCCTGTCAGCTGTCCAATTACAGGCCAATATCAAACCTCCCCGTTATCTCTAAGATTCTGGAAAAGATAGTAGCGGAGCAGCTATGCTCATATCTACATAGAAATGGCATACATGAACTGTATCAGTCAGGATTTAGGCCTCATCACAGCACAGAAACAGCACTCGTTAAAGTAGTAAATGACTTCCTATTGGCCTCTGATCAGGGTTGTGTAACTATGCTTGTATTACTCGACCTCAGTGCAGCTTTTGACACTATTGATCATGCTATTCTTCTTCACAGATTAGAAAATTTAGTAGGAATTAAGGGTACAACCCTCTCCTGGCTCAGATCCTATTTGACCGATCGTTATCAGTATGTAGACTTAAATGGTGATTATTCTGCATGTTCTCTAGTGGAGTTTGGCATTCCGCAGGGTTCAGTTTTAGGCCCACTGCTTTTTTCCCTTTACATGCTTCCTCTGGGCAACATAATCCGTAAGCATGGTATTAGTTTTCATTGTTATGCTGACGACACACAGCTATACGTCTCAACAAAACCTGATGAGAAAAACCATCTTACTAAAGTTGAGCAATGTGTGCATGACATAAGAAATTGGATGCTAATTAACTTCCTTCTGCTTAATCCGGATAAGACAGAAGTTCTAGTCATAGGACCGCATACAGCTAGAAGTAAAATCTTAGATCACACCGTAACATTAGATGGCCTTTCTGTTCCGTCAAGTGCAACAGTAAAAGACCTCGGCGTGATTATAGATTCCAGCCTTTCATTTGAAGCTCATGTAGATAATATCACCAGGATAGCATTCTTTCACCTTAGAAATATCGCCAAAATAAGAAATATATTGTCGGTAAATGATGCAGAAAAAGTAGTTCATGCTTTTATCACTTCTAGGTTGGACTATTGTAATGCCTTACTGTCTGGTTGTTCAGTTAGGTGCATAAACAAGCTTCAGCTAGTCCAAAATGCAGCAGCGAGAGTCCTCACTAGAACCAGAAGATATGAGCACATCACCCCTATCCTATCTTCACTGCATTGGCTCCCTGTGAAATTTCGCATTGATTTTAAAATACTACTCTTGACATATAAGGCATTAAATGGTCTCGCGCCGCAGTATCTGAGCGAACTGCTAGTGTCTTACGATCCGCCACGCCTACTTCGGTCAAAGGATGCAGGCTGCTTATCAGTATCGCGTATTATGAAAACTACAGCTGGGGGCAGAGCTTTTTCTTACAAAGCCCCAAAATTATGGAATAGTCTTCCAAATAGTGTTCGGGACTCAGACACAGTCTCAGTGTTTAAGTCTAGGCTAAAAACCTATTTATTTAACCAAGCATTTTATAAATAGATTTGCCATAAGGTAAAGGAGCAGATCTGGGGGACTCATGGACGTAGAGTATTATGGTGAACTGGTATGTTTAGATGCTGTCTTCCTCAGTCTCATTTGATCACTCAGGTTTGTTGACGGTGAGGTGATTGTTTGCTTTACATCTCAGGGAGCCCTCATGTTTGTGTTTCCTTCTGGCTCTCCCTCTTAGTTATGCTGTCATAGTTAGTCCTGCCGGAGTCCCTGCTTGCACTCTACAGTAAATATACATTCACATTAGACATTGTGACTGTGACCATACCTAATTGCAATCTCTCCTCCTCTTCTCTTCCTCCCCCTCTTTCTCTTTCCTCTCTCCCCCTGTCTCCCCCTTTCACTCTTTCTCTCTCTCTCTCTGTCGAGCTACACATGTGGTTCCTGAGCTGCCAGTGATCCAGACTCCCTCTGCCCTCCGGACCTGTCTGATCCATCCTGGTGCCCGGTTTCTGGTTGGAGGTCTCATCGCATGGATGCCCCGTGTGTCTCTTTAGGATGCGTCTGGTGTCTGGGGATGATTCTCTATACTTAGAAGATGGTTCTGGCCTCGACTGGTGTGGTCAGCTGTTTCTCTGAGTACTTGACAATTCGATAGTTCAGGACTGGAACTTTCTACAAGTCTATCTGAGTCTCGAATAACTACTGGACTCCATTTTACATCAAGTATTATAACATCAATTAACATCAACTATTATAGCTGAACCCAACACTTAACACTGTATAAATGCAGATCATTTCCTGCTATCTGTTTCACCCAGATGAGGATGGGTTCCCTGTCGAGTCTGGTTCCTCTCAAGGTTTTTTCCTATTACCGTCTCAGGGAGTTTTTCCTTGCCACTGTCGCCCTCGGGCTTGCTCGCCAGGGAATATCTGAACATTTTGATTCATACACATTCACATTCCATACAAACTTAAATAATTCTTTTGATTGTGTAAAGCTGTTTTGAGACAATGTCAATTGTTAAAAGCGCTATACAAATAAAACTGAATTGAATTGAATTGAATATACATATGTATGTATGTATGTATGTATGTATGTATGTATGTATGTATAGTATGTGTGTGTGTATATGTATATATATATATATATATATATATATATATATATATATATATATATATATATATATATATACACACACACAGTGGCTTGCAAAAGTATTCGGCCCCCTTGAACTTTTCCACATTTCGTCACATTACAGCCACAAAAATGAATCAATTTTATTGGAATTCCATGTGAAAGACCAACACAAAGTGGTGTACACGTGAGAAGTGGGATGAAAATCATACATGACTCCAAACAAATAAATAACTGCAAAGTGGTGTGTGCGTAATTATTCAGCGCCCTTTGGTCTGAGTGCAGTCAGTTGCCCATAGGCATTGCCTGATGAGTGGTAATGACTAAATAGAGTGCACCTGTGTGTAATCTAATGTCAATACAAATACAGCTGCTCTGTGATGGCCTCAGAGGTTGTCTAAGAGAATATTGGGAGCAACAAGACCATGAAGTCCAAAGAACACACCAGACAGGTCAGGGATAAAGTTATTGAGAAATTTAAAGCAGGCTTAGGCTACAAAAAGATTTCCAAAGACTTGAACATGCCACGGGGCACTGTTCAAGTGATCATTCAGAAATGGAAGGAGTATGGCACAACTGTAAACAAGACAAGGCCGTCCACCTAAACTCACATGCCGAACAAGGAGAGCGCTGATCAGAAATGCAGCCAAGAGGCCCATGGTGACTCTGGATGAGCTGCAGAGATCTACAGCTCAGGTAGGGGAATCTGTCCATAGGACAACTATTAGTCGTTCACTGCACAAAGTTGGCCTTTATGGAAGAGTGGCAAGAAGAAAACCATTGTTAACAGAAAACCATAAGAAGTCCCGTTTGCACAGCAAACATGTGGAAGAAGGTGCTCTCGCCAGGTGAGACCAAAATGGAACTTTTTGGCCAAAATGCAAAACGCTATGTGTGGCGGAAAACTAACACTGCACATCACTCTGAACACACCATCCCCACTGTCAAATATGGTGGTGGCAGCATCATGCTCTGGGGGTGCTTCTCTTCAGCAGGGACAGGGAAGCTGGTCAGAGTTGATGGGAAGATGGATGGAGCCAAATACGGGGCAATCTTGGAAGAAAACCTCTTGGAGTCTGCACAAGACTTGAGACTGGGGTGGAGGTTCACCTTCCAGCAGGACAACGACCCTAAATATAAATCCAGGGCAACAATGGAATGGTTTAAAACAAAACATATCCATGTGTTAGAATGGCCCAGTCAAAGTCCAGATCTAAATCCAATCGAGAATCTGGGGCAAGATCTGAAAACTGCTGTTCACAAATGGTGTCCATCTAATCTGACTGAGCTGGAGCAAAGAAGAATGGGCAAGGATTTCAGTCTCTAGATGTGCAAAGCTGGTAGAGACATACCCTAAAAGACTGGCAGATGTAATTCCAGCAAAAGGTGGTACTACAAAGTATTGACTCAGGCGGCTGAATAATTACGCACACCCCACTTTTCAGTTATTTATTTGTAAAAAATGTTTGGAATCATGTATGATTTTCGTTCCACTTCTGAAGTGTACACCACTTTGTATTGGTCTTTCATGTGGTATTCCAATAAAATTGATTCATGTTTGTGGCTGTAATGTGACAGAATGTGGAAAAGTGCAAGGGGGCCGAATACTTTTGCAAGCCACTGTATGTAAGAATAGATATAGTACAACAAATATAGTGTGTGTTTGTGTGTCTATTATTTTTTGGACACCACACAGTATAACAAAAAAGCATGACATCATATATTCAATTACCTTTAAGGGAGTGCTATATCTATTTCTGTACTATATAAAACCCCAGATACTTAGCAGAAACTTCTTTTCACATTAAATGTAATCAGTAATAGTTTACATCTCCAGTGGCAGATATGTAAGTTGTTTTTATTGTTGCTTTACATTTCTAAACACTGTATTCATGAACCTGTCAGAGTTTAACCAGTCTGACCATTGTATGCATTTCGCATGTCCTAAGAGAACTGCACCTTCTGCACTTTATATCTTATTGTATGTTTGTTCAGCTGCTGTGGTTCTTCTAACAGTTTGTGGAAATCTGCTCATTATTATCTCTATTTTCCATTTCAAGCAGCTTCACACACCGACCAACGTGCTTGTGCTCTCTCTGGCAGTGTCAGATTTACTCATTGGTGCTTTATTGATGTCACCCATGTTAATCTGGATGATTGAGTCATGTTGGATTTTAGGCATGGATGTATGCATGTTTGAAATGATGACTGGATATTTTCTGACAAGCCTATCCATATATCACATTGGTCTGATAGCTGTGGACCGGTATTTGGCTCTCTCAAATCCATTTCTTTATGCAAACACAGTCTCTGTGAACAAAATGTGCATTGTGGTTTTTTCTCACTGGTTTGCCCTGCTGGTGTATAATGTAATGCTTCCGTATGTCAATGGAAATCTTAATTTTGTCCTCTGCCCTGGAGATTGTTTTCTCAATTTAAATTATGTATTGTCTGCTGTTGACATTGTAATAACATTTATATTTCCATTTGCTGTTATATTCATATTGTATAGTCGGATTGTTATGATTGCTAAGAAACATGCCACTGCTATCAGAGAGCTTAATAATAATACTCGGTCTAAAACACAGAAAATCACCTCATACTCAATGAAATCTGAGAGAAAAGCAGCTAAAGTTTTGGGGATTTTAGTGGCTGTTTTTATGATATGTTTGCTTCCATATTTTCTGTACAGTTTACTAGGAAATGTTATTGAGTTACAGTTAGAATCTTTACAAAAAGTAATGATTGTGCTTCATCTTAATTCCACTATTAATCCATTTATTTATGCCCTGTTTTACCCATGGTTCAGGAGATGTGTTAAATTAATTTTAACTCGAGAAATATTTAAAACAGATTCTGCATTAAGAAAAGTTTTGTAATGTAACTTTTAAGGTAGGGGGGTTTATTTTTTATTTTTTTTTAAAGATACTTTTCCAGCACATTTATATATGCCATAATGTGAAATATCAGGACAATAGTTTTTATACTTAATTATGTCATTAATATTGTGCTAGCAAGAAGAACTGCCAATGAATTAATTATTTATCTAATCTTAAATGTGTTTATTTATTCATTCATTTATTTAATCATTTATTTATTTATTTATTTGTTTGTTTGTGTGTTTGCTTGTTTAAACATCTTATTTACTCTCAGAAAATAAAATATACACACACACACACACACACACACACACACACACATACATATATATATATATATATTATATTATATATAATATATTCAAAAGTTCAAAAGTTTGGGGTCACTTGCAAATTTCTTTGTTTTTGTTTAGTGATTGATTTATTTTCTACATTCTACAACAATACTGGGGATTTCAAAACTATAAAATAACAAAATAATATATAATATTATAAAATAATAAAAAAGAGGTCAGCTTTTCTGTAATAGTTCTTGCAAGAACAGTATTGTGTCAAGTGCATTTGCAAAATCCGTCAATCACCATAATGAAACTGGCTCTCATGAAGGCCGTCCCAGGAGGGCGAGACCAAAACCTACCTTTGCTGCAGACGAGAAGTTAATTTAGAGTTATCAGCCTGAAAAATGACCAATTAACAGCACCTCAGATTAGAGGCGTTATGAAGTATTTACAGAGCAGAAACATCTCAATATCAACTGTTCAAAGGAGATGAATGCATTTTTTGGACGCCTTCAGCTTTACAATGTAGAAAGAAATAAAAGTCAGGAATGATCATGGAGTTAGAAAGTGACCCCAAAGGTTGTACAAAATATGACGGAAACATGCTAAAGTATTGTTTAAAAAGTGTTACAATTAATATATTATTATTATTATTATTATTATTAACATTTTATAGCATTACACCATTAATGCATTTATTTATACAGTTTTAGCTATGGTTCAGCACATGCTTGTATTGCCCTCTTATGAGAGAAATACTCGAATATGGTTGTATGGCTTACCTGTATGTGACAGCCATTCTAAATTAGCTGGGAGTCTTTTAACACCTCACCAGTGGCAGCTATGTAGGTTTTAAAAGCCTCGCAACAAATTTAGAATGCTTGAGCTTGTTCAACTTGCAGCTGTTTCAGACATGACTCTTCAACTTCACCTAATTAGTTTATTATCCTTCATATATATTATACATAGATAGAAGCCTAAAAATATCAAAGACAATTCTGTAGTGCTTCCAACATGGGTAATTACAGTAGGTGGACAAGCGGTATTGAACTTTTACCGTCGCAGCGTATGGTGACAGCATTTGGGTATGTGTGTTTGCTGGCTTTTACTGCTGAGTGGTGCTATAAAACTATAGACTGACATCTCAGGCCTTAGCTCGTTCTCTCCAGAATTAATGATCCGCAGCTCATCTAGAGCCGCACGTAGTTGCAGATTAAATCAAGTGAAACATTGTGATTAAATGAATTCATAATCACAGTAGTAACAGTGCAGTACAAATTTATAATTTAAATAAAATTTAATATTTTTAGGATAAAATTTAAGCAACATAAACGTCAACACATTAAGTCCTTATATTTTATTATGTGTAATTTGAAAAGCTATGCGTGTAGCTATGCACCGTTAATCTTATTATTATTACTTACTTGCTAACACAACCGTCCTGCTTAGCCGGCTAAGCTAACGGTTTACCACACACACGAACTGTACAAGTCACGAACTGTCACGCGACGCGAGATATTTACGAGGTCTTGTGTCTTCTTATATTTTGTGTATTTTGTGAAACAATAAAGAAAAACCTACTTTACGTTTTTTTCTTTTTTATATATATATATATATATATATATATATATATAAATTATTACGCAAATTATATATTTCTCTGATTTTCATAATTAGTCAATGCAAATGACAGTCAGTATATTTTTCAAGTCAACCATTAGGGTATAATTAAAATTTTATTGAACAAACCTCGTAATGATAATATTTTTTAAAAAAGAAATATTAAAATAAAAACGCACTGTTCCAAATTATTATGCACAACAGAGTTAAAACATTTTATTGGTTGTAAAGAACTGAAAATAGGCTTTTGTTGAATTTGCAGCATTATGAGGTCATATTTACTGAAATCAAAAGCTATTCAAATCAAAAAGATCCTACCAGGGCATGTTACATCTTAACATAGGACCCCTTCTTTGATATCACCTTCACAATTCTTGCATTCATTGAACTTGGGAGTTTTTGGACAGTTTTTTTGCAGGATGTCAGAATAGCCTCCCAGAGCTGCTGTTTTGATGTGAACTGCCTCCTATCCTAGATATTTTGCTTGCGGATGCTCCAAAGGTTCTCAATGGGGTTGAAGTCAGTGGAGGATTGTGGCCACACCATGAGTTTCTCATCTTTTATGTCCATCGCAGACAATGACACAGAGGTATTCTTTGCAATGGTGCATTGTCGTGCATGAAGATTTGGTTGCATGAAGGCATGGTTCTTCTTTTTGTACCATGGATGAAAGTCAAAAACTCTATATACTTTGCAGAGGTCATTTTCACACCTTCAGGGACCCTAAAGCGGCCTACCAGCTCTCTCCCCATGATTCCGGCCCAAAACATGACTCTGGCACCTGCTTGTTGATGTCGCAGCCTTGATGGGACATGGTGGCCATCCACCAACCATCCACTACTCCATCCATCTGGACCATCCAGGGTTACACGACACTCATCAGTAAACAAGACTAGTCTTCATGTATGTCTAGGCCCACTGCAAGCATTTCTGCTTGTGAAAATTGGTTAGGGGTTTATGCACAACTGCAAGTCTCTAAAGGATCCTACACCTTGAGGTTCGCGGGACTCCAGAGGCACCAGCAGCTTCAAATACCTGTTTGCTGCTTTGTAATGGTCTTTGTTGCAGCTGCTCTTTTAATCTGATGAATTTGTCTGGCAGAAACCTTCCTCATTCTGCCTTTATCTGCACACACCCGTCTGTGCTCTGAATCAGCCACAAATGTCTTCACAGTACGATGATCACGCTTAAGATTTCGTGAAATATCTAATGTTTTCATACCTACAGTAGTTCAAGGTTTTGCACTATTTGATGCTTTTCGGCAGCAGAGATCCTTTTTCCTTCCCATATTGCTTGAAATCTGTGGAACAACCTTCATCAGTACTTTTCCGTTAATTGGGCTCATCTGGCAAACTAATTATCACACGTGTCTGAGATTCATTTCAGTGATCCAAAGAGCCCTGAGACACAACACCATCCATGAGTTCAATTTAAAAACTAAACATTTAATGTTTATGACACTTACATCCAATTTGCATAATAATTTTGAACGCGGTGTATATACACACATACATACACATGTAAACACATGCCTATAAACTATACACACACAAACGAAGTCAACATGCATACATTACAAACACACAGATGCACACATACACTATTAACATATTTACAATAGTTTTTTTTTATATAAAACCACCCACTAACCCTCCCACCCCACTTCCCTGCTATTAACAAGTCCTTTTTTTTTCAGTTTTTTTGTTCATTAATTTACAGTTTTATTTATAGTTTGTGGTTTGGTTTCGCTGTTGTCCATTTTTTCTTCTTCTTTCTGAGTGACGGTTTGTTTTTTTGTTACCTGTTGTGTTAGTTTTTTTCAGTTTTTTTAACGTTTCCACTACCTGTTTCCTCTCCATTTTGGACAGTTGTAGGAACAGGTTCACTTGCTCCTCTATGCCTGTAGGTGTGTGTGCGATGCAGTGTAGCTGTTGTTCCCGTCTTTAACTTTAAAATTGACATTCAGTGGACCCTCCTGATCGTTTAAAATCATCGGGACTTGCCTATGGAAGGACAGGATGTGCTTCACGCTCGAGATTTTACACCTGAGCGTGATGGGCTTCATGGGGCCGGTGAACTTCGCATAGCGCGCCAGCTCCCTCAGTATTGGCTCGTCCTTGATGAACGGGGGGACGTTGGAGATCACCACTCGTGTTGCTGGAACAGACAGAGGGGTGACCTGGACCATGACGTCTCTCATTCGTATCCCATCTTTTGTTGCTGTGGTCACAAGTGATTTTTTGGTCAGGAAGACCACCACTGCTTTATTCATCGGGGAGGCAGAGTAAATATTCTGGCACCCGATCTGCTCCTACATCGCTAGCAGAGAGAGAGAGAGAGAGAGAGAGAGAGTGTGTGGGTCACATACACAAACACACACACACACACACACACACACACACACACACACACACACACACACACACTCTCTCTCTTGCGCGTGCATGGTCTCTCTCTCACACACACACACTCTCTCTCTGTGTGTGTGTGTGTGTATGTCTGCACACACACACTGCTCCTCACAGAAACTGACCCCCAGGCACGGTGTTAAATTACGTGCCCCACACACATAGGCAGGGAGAGAGAAAATGGATTTTTAACTTCTAATGAGATTTTCTTTGCTTTACTCGTGCGCGCACATGTGTGTTATAAAAAACGGTACACGCACACAGTACACGCGCTTACAAACGCAAAATAAAATATGTTCACACACACACACACGCAGATAGTTTGGGTGAGGATGCAAAATGGCCTTGACTAGCCCAGGGGCAAAGTCCAGGCAAGATGGGGAGACTGACAAGGCACGCAGATCTCCGATCCTCTTGAGAGAGGTAATGACCATAAGAAAAAACATCTTGAGAGTCAGAAGCTTGTCAGGCGCTGACTCTAGTGGTTCAAAAGGAGTGTTGATTAGACCTTCGAGCACGAGAGATAAATCCCACGAAGGGACTGTGACTCTAGTGGGTGGCCTCAACCGTTTAGCTTGACGAATGAAATGGGAAACTAAAGGTTGATTTCCCACAGTAACCCCTTCAGTCAGAACGTGGCAGGCTGAAATAGTGGCCACGTAAATTCTGAGGGTACTAGGGCAAACGCCAGAGGACAATTTCTCTTGCAAGAACTCCAGCACTGAAACAATTTGGCTGTGGCCTGGGTCCACCTGCTTTGCCATGCACCAACTTTCGAATACCTTCCATTTGAAACCATAAATTCTTCTAGTGGAGGAAGCCCTAGCACTTAGGATGGTGGCAATTACGCCGGCTTGACTTAATTGGTCCCGTTCAGGGGCCAAACGTGAAGGTTCCAGAGCTCGGGCCGGGGATGAAATATTGTCCCCTACACCTGAGATAGAAGATCCCTCCTCACTGGAATCATCCAAGGTGAGCCGTCGATGAGAGATATTAGATCTGAGAACCATACTCGGGCCAGCCAATGGGGCGATATCAATAAGAGGTGCAAACTGTGTTGATGGACCCTCGCCAGGACTCCCGGGAGCAGAGCTACTGGAGGGAACGCATAGAGGCGTAAATTGGGCCATGTATGGGCCATTGCGCCCAGAGTCAGGGGAGCTGGATGAGTCAGAGAGTAGTAGAGGGGACATTGTGCAGTCTCATGGGAGGCAAAGAGGTCCACCTCTGCTGTAAAGAATCTCTCCCAGATTCGAGTGACTACTTCGGGGTGGAGTTTCCATTCCCCGTGGTTCACAGCTTGTCTGGACAGTAAGTCTGCTCCCACATGTATCCTGGAATGTGAATCGCCCTGAGGGACAAGAACTTGTCCTGAACCGAGAGCAGAACCTGATGCGCTAGCATGTTCAAGCAGCACGAATGCAGGCCGCCCTGGCGATTAATGTAGGAGACTACCGATGTGCTGTCCACCCGCACTAGGACATGGTAGCCTCTCAGTTGCTGGAGTAAATGCTGTAGAGCCAATATCATTAGCCATCATTTCGAGGCAATTGATGTGCCATGCGAGAAGATGGTCTCTCCAGCTCCCTTGGGCTGAATGGCCATCCAAGACCGCGCCCCAGCCAGTAAGGGAAGCGTCTGTCGTTAGCATCTTGCGACGATAAGACGGACCTAGAGTGGTGGCCAAAGTGAGAAACCGGGAACTGAACCACATAGAAAGGGTACGAAGTCCTTTGCACGTAACCCTTATTCGCCTTCGGGATTTGCTCTCGTATGAACTCCCCTGGCTCTTAGCCACAGCTGAAAAGCTCTCATGTGCAAGAGATCCAAAGGTATCACTGTGGATGCAGCTGCCATGAGGCCTAAACATTTTTGTAAGTGATGTACAGTCACTTCCTGGTCTAGCCTGATTTCCTTCAGAGCGTTGTTTATGGATTCGACGTGAGCAGGAGACAGATGTGCATGTATAGTGATCGAATTCCACCTGACACTCAAGTACGTTGTCATCTGCGCCAGAAAGAGAACGCTTTTCGTGGCGTTGAGTCTCAATCCTAGCGAATGAAGATGAGCTAGGACAACATCCTGGTGCCGAAGTGCTAGCTGCTGAGACTGGGCCAGGATTAGCCAGTCGTCTATGTAATTCAAAATGCGGATGCCCTGGAGTCTCAAGGGAGCCAGAACTGCATCCATGCATTTCGTGTATGTGCGGGGTGATAGGGCTAGCCCAAATGGAAGAACCCGAAATTGGTAGGTTTCTCCCCCAAAAGCAAACCTCAGGAACTTCCTGTGCTGTGACAAAATTTCTATGTGAAAGTATGCGTCCTTTAAATCTACTGTCACAAACCAATCCTGTGGTTGGATTTGTGAGACAATAGTTTTTATAGTCAACATTTTGAAATTGTATTTTTGGAGATAGCGGTTCAAACCACGAAGATCAAAAAATTGGACGCAGTCCCCTGTCCTTCTTGGGGACCAGGAATTACCGACTGTAGTAGCCTGACTCCATATCTGGAGGAGGAACTTGTTCTATGGCTCCCTTCTGCAGTAGTGTCTGGAGTTCGGAACTCAGAAGATGCGCCCTTTCCGGTATCACGGAAGTGGAGACCACGCCGTTGAAACGCGGAGGGTGATATGTAAACTTAATCCTGTATCCTTTCTCTACAGTCTTTAGGAGATGTGCCTGGCAGTAACTTCCACGTTGCCAGCTTCTCCGAAAGGGGTACGAGTACTTCTACTGGGCTGGGGGGTTGTTAGTGGTTCGGTGTCCTGGAATATGGCAGGATCCGACCGAAGGAGTAACGTATCTCCTGGGGGGGGGGGGGGGGGTCACCCCCATGGTCCTGGGCTCTGCTCTCAGGAATTCTTCTTCGTAAAAAGAAGACGGTACGGTGATCTGTTCTCTTGGGGGCGGCCTGAAGAGGGCGCCGAGCCATACCCCTGTCCTTACGGGGGGGTGCGCGACTACTAATGTTCTCCTTCTGCGCATCAAGGAGGAATGCTCGATCTTTGTCCTTAATGCCTGTCAGATTTAGCCACAGGTGCCTCTCTGCGGACACCAGGGAGGCCATAGAACGGCCAATAGCACGGGCTGTCTGTTTTGTTACATGCAGGAACAGATCAGTAGCCTGACATAATTCTATGAATGCTTTGTGATTCATATTGCCACTTGTGCTCAGATCATTCAGCAGGTCAACCTGGTACACCTGCAAAACCGCCATGGTGTGCAAGGAAGCGCCGGCTTGACATGCTGTTTTTAACGGCTTGCCTACCAGGGTAGAAGAAGTTCTACACGGCTTGGAGGGAAGGGTTGGCTTCTTTAGTGAGGATGATGTCCCAGCAGCGAGATGCCCCAGATTGAGTAGACGCTCGCGGGCTATCACCACATAACCCAGTGCCTTTGTATCAACGATATCCGAATAAAACAAAGTCGATGATACAAAGATACGGGAAGCAAAAGGTTTACTCCATGAACGAGATAATTCGTTGTGGAGATCATCAAAAAAGGGGCGAGGGTGGCGTTGTGGCGCCATCTCCTGGCCACCCGATAGAAATCTGTCATCTAATTTAGATCGTTTAGGGTGAGCTTGCTCCTGTGGCCAATCAATGTGTAGTCGTTTGACTGCACGCGTTATAACTTCAAGTAACTCCTCATACTCTTTATCATCTCTAGAGGATCATTCTGAGGTAGCTACTTCCATTTCCACAGAAGCGGGAGAATTAATCTCTTCCGAACACTCACGAGAAGCACCAAAGTGCACTCGTGAAGTGGAGGGAGAGATTTTGTGATCTGGGGTGAGGGCGATTGAAAGGAGGGACTCCGTCAGATCAACTTGTGATCCCCAGGAGTGCAGCGCGGCTCGTGGTTCCCTAAAGAACAAGAGGCGCTCGCGTAGCACTTTCATCGGGGGATTATCACACTGCTCACACTCTCCTTTAAGTCCAAGGAGAGCGTGGCTCTCATCCAAACATTCAAAACAGTGGATATGAGTATCGCCTTCGGAAAGATAATTATCGCACGGGCATCTAACTCTAAACTCTGCCATTTTGTCTGGTGAGTTTTATGTTTTTTTTCTCTCTGTTTTAAATGTACTGTAGTTTTAGTTTTAGTTCAACTTAATGGTAATGGGCCTTTTGGTAATGTGATAGGCCCATGACAGGTCTGGCTTGATGTGAACTCTAAGGTATCTGAAGCAGACCACTCTCTCCACTGGGCTTGGGCGTCTGGTAGTTCCTCTTCTGCTTTGCACTGAAGTCCACTATCAACTCATTTGTCTTGCTCACATTAAGGAGGAGGTTGTTCCTCTGAGACCAGTTCTCCAGATTTCTAGTCTTCTCCAGGTAGGCCATCTCACTGTTGTCAGTGATCAGGCCCACCACATGTGTTGGTGCTTTATAGTCAGTTATTGTTCTTATTCCCTGCCACAGGCTCCTGTAGTTGCCCTGTTGGAGCTATGACTCTAATTTCCTCTCGTAGTTCCGCTTAGCATCCCTCACTGTTCTGCAGACATTGTATGATGCAGCTTTGTACAAGTCTATGTAACTCGATGCAAGTCCCATGTTGTAGGCAGCAGTGCAAGATCTCAGAGCATCGTGTATGGTTTTATCCACCCATCTTCTGACTGGGAAACATTATGATGGTAATTTTTTCAGTACCTGATGGCCAGTTTCCTGATGAATCCCAAAATCACTTTTGTAAACATGTTGAGGAGTCATCAGAGCTGCACCAGAACATTTCCCAGTCTGCGTTATCAAATGCGTCCTGTAGAGCGGCCAACGATTAGTCCATTCAGCAGCAATAAGACCTCCCTCTGAGTTGGGGCATCCTGTTTATGCTTTTGTTTATATTTTAGCATAAGAAAGGCGAGGGACCTAGCAAGGACTTTTTTTTACTCTCTGCCCGTCCAAATGCTGCCAATACCAACTTTTCCATGCAGTCTCAGTTCACTGGATTTTTGCATACCGAGGTTTGGATAGCAACATTTATATTTGTTCCAGTGAATCGGACTAACAGAGCAACCTCTATTCTAACCAAACATGCCAACACACCTATAGATTGACATATTATTCATAGAACAGTTGCTGGTATGACATGGAAGGCAAGTATGAAAGTAGTCTTGGTGTACATTCACAAATCTGAATGTTGAAAACATGATTTTCAAGGATTTTCCGTAGATTCACTATACGGTAAGATTTTAGGTATTCTTTTCAAGGGAGTGTACATGGCCAAAAATGGTAATTGGCATGAATAATACCAATTGTTACACACATTGGCTTAGAAATTCTTTATTCTTAAAGGTGGCCTATGATATTTAAATCTCCTCTACTTCTATATTGTCAAGGTGATATTTGGGCCAGGGGTAGCTCAGTGGTTAAGGCATTGGACTACGGTTCGGAAGATCCCAGGTTCAAACCCCACAACCACCTAGTTGCCAAGCTGCTCAGATGTGTAATGAGATAAACATGTAAGTCGCTCTGGATAAGAGCATCTGCCAAATGCCTAAATGTAAATTATATTTAGTTAATAATGCTTATTAACAATAAACAAAATGTATCCTTAATGTGTAAAAATATGACAACATTGTAGTTTGTAAAATTTATTTTTGACGCTTTCCACACACATTCTTCATCCATATTACAGGCATTTCACAGGGAAACTATTTACAGATATTAAAATAAAGTTACATTAGTAGTAATTAGTTTGTTATACACACATTTGAATAATTCTACTATGAATTCTCCTGGCAGTAATCACTAGGCATTTGGTTTCAACATCATCACACTGTGCAATCACTAGGGCATGTTCTAAACTATAAGAACACCAGGGATATTTGACCCATAGGTCATTTGATTATGATTTATTACAGTTGATGTGTTACAATGGTAGCATGCCATATATAAGGTGTTTCTTTTAATATTGTATAACCTGAGGAATTTATTTTTTCATGAATGTGACAGATTTCATCCATTTTGATCGCTGTGTGCTTTCCTCATGTCCAAAGAGATCTTTTCCTGCTGCAGTTTATATCTTATTATATGTGTGTTCAGCTGCTGTGGTTCTTCTAACAGTCTGTGGAAACCTGATTGTCATTATCTCTGTTTTTCACTTCAAGCAGCTTCATACACCAAACAACATGCTTGTGGTCTCTCTGGCTCTGTCAGATTTTCTCATTGGCACATTGGTGATGCCGCTGCTGTTAATTTGGATGATTGAGTCATGCTGGATTTTTGGAAGAGTTATTTGCATCCAATTCATTTTGATTTCTGGTGTCCTCATGATTTGGTCTTTCTACATTATTGCACTGATCTCTGTAGATCGGTGTTTGGCGCTTTCAAACCCATTTGTCTACACAAGCAAAATCTCTAAAAGGACTATGTGCATTGTAATTTATTTTAACTGGTGTGTCTGTCTGGCATATAATATAACATTCTATTATTTCAATGGACTTTTCACTGATTTTGTAATGTGTCCTGGAGAATGTTTTTTCATTCTGACTGAGGTTTGGTCTGTAATTGACCTTATGTACTCATTTATATTTCCACTTTCTGTCATAATTATATTGTATACTTTGGTTTTTATGATAGCTAAGAAACATGCTACTGCTATCAGAGAGCTTAATAATCACACACGGCCTAAGACACAGAAAAGCATGTCACACTCGATGAAATCTGAGAGAAAAGCAGCTAAAGTCCTTGGTATTTTAGTGACTGTGTTTCTTGTGTGTTTATTTCCATATTTTATTTTCAGTGTTTTAGGCAATTTTATTAAACTGCCAGCAGAAACAGTGAAGAAAATTCTAATATTTGGTTATCTTAATTCCACCATTAATCCATTTATTTATGCTCTGTTTTATCCGTGGTTTAGGAAGTGCATTAAATTAATTATAACTCTGCAAATATTCCGAACAGACTCTGCATTAATCAATGTTCTTTCATGAATATTTTTTATTCCTCATGATAATGCATAATTCTTGCAATTATATTATAAAATGTAAAAAATAAATAAATATAAAAGTTTAATTCCGGTTATCAGTATAATTCAATATAAAAATCAAATGTAGTTCGTATTATAAAAATTTATAGTATTATGCTATTATATGCTATTATGCTGTTATGCTGTTAGAAATTTGGATTTCTACAACTTTAACTTTAGGGACAGTTATATATACACATTAAAAGGGTAATTATTTAACATGCATGGGCTGTTAACTTTCAGTTTAGCTTTTGCTTAACATTTTTGTGTTAAACCTGTAGCCTATACTACTACCCTTTTTGTCCAAAAGACTTTGGACACCTCACCAATACATCTTGACTTTTTTTTTAAACCATAGGCCCATCGGAGGTAACATGTATTTTTAGCTCCTGTTGACTCCTGTTTTTGCTGTTGACAGACTCTACTGTTAAGGAAACCCATACACAAAGAAAATATATTTCTTGATATATTAATTTTCAATAAATTGAATGATTTAGTGTTCTGATCACAATATACTGAATAATGTATTGTATTAATATATTACAAAATATGGAAAATACACAAGGAAGAATTAGAGATTGAGAATCTTAATATATCATATATCTTAATATATGTGATTTTATTTTTAACAATATACTTCATAATGTATTGAATGTGATTAAATATATCTATATTTTTAGATTAAAATATATCTATAGATTTTTTTAGAAATTAGTCATATACAAAACCTTAATGATATTAAAGCCAGATATAAATGAGATGCATGAAACACAAATAAGAAAAATTATAGTTTTCTTGAATATATCAAAAGTCCTCAATTAACAGCATACAGTGATGAGGAACAACAAACACCACCTGAGACCAGTCAGTGTAAATACTGACCTCTGTCCACCACAACATTAAAACCAAGAGGTTAACAATATCAAAAATATTACAGATTACTAATAGCATTAATTTGTAAGTCAAGCCCATGTGTAAAAATAAATACATGAATGAAATAAACTTAAATGCGAAAAATACAATATGAAGTTTTTATTTTGTAATAAATTTACAATTCACACAATATAACAGACAACTGCAAAATATGACAAATCGAGACACTAAATTATACAGATGTCACACAACCTGACATTTATTAGATGAAGATATTAAGTGTCACACTGCTCAACTCGAAGTATGATTTATACAGGAGTTACACAAAGTCCACAGCATTGTGACAATCGTCCAGTGAAAAGAATTGTAACAGGCGGTTGCCTAGTTACTCGCTCCCGGCCAGCGGGGGCGCTGCGGCCGCTAATTACATGATTTTGATAAAAGAGGAAGAGCGGCTAAGAGCTGGGTAACAACAACCATACTACAGCTAATGCTAAAGGCTAAGGCTACTGCTAAGCAGCCCTGTGTTTTGTAAACCCGAGTGCAGGATATCTCTGTCCGATACGCATGTGAGTATGTTTGGGTTTGTTGTGTTTGTTTATGTTTAAATGTTTAATTGTACAAAGCCCGCCGAGGCGTATGCATTACACTGTTTGTGTTTACTGTGCACTCACGGCGTCCCTCCTGCCATGGTTATGCAGGAGGGTTTTTTGTTTTGTTGTTGTATGTGTTTGTGTGTTGCCCGGGAGCTGGAGTATCGGCTATCCCCTGGGATTGAACAAGTCAGCGGCTGTGTGCGCACGGCATCGAGGGCTCGGCTACTCCTGCACTGCCATCAAAGGGACGTCACTCCCTGGGGTCATCGGACTCGGAGCAGGACGTTCCCTGGTTTCATTATTTTACATTTTATTACATGTATATGGACTTTGTTGGCAAAAAGAAAGGACTCTGTGTCAGAGGCGGTAGAGGGCGTGGTGGATCCAAACGCAGATTTAGGTAGGCAGAGTGATTTACAGGCTGGGTGTGGGTTAAGCTCCGTGCTGTGGTGTGAGCAGGGAAGGTATTGTAGGAACGCGGAAGCGCTGAGCAGCAGCAGGAGCGCGCCGAGGCGAGAGCCGGTATGTGACGCTTGCCTTGCAAGAATGCGGAAGTGCTGAGCAGCAGCAGGAGCATGCTGAGGCGAGAGCCGGTATGTGACGCTTGCCTTGCAAGAATGCGGAAGTGCTGAGCAGCAGCAAGAGCGTGCAGCGCCGGCGTGGGAAGAGAGAGCACTCCGTGAGCTGGTTGAGGCGAGCAGCGTGAGCTCGAGGAGGAGCGCGGAGGAATCGTGGTCGTTGAACAGGCGAGGGTCGAAGCCGGGGAGTAGAGAGTCCGTGATCCAAGCTCGTGGTCGATAGCAGGTAAGTGGTCGGTAACGGGAGATAACAGCAATCAGAATCCGAAGAGATGAGAGGCAAAGATGTAGTCGGTGAGGCAAAAACGTCCTGAAGAACTGTGACGAGAATAACGCTGGTAAATTGGGCTGGTAGGCACACAATAAACTGGCGATGTGGTGGTGTCATGACGAGGTTTATATAGGCATGATGGGTGATCACTGATGGAGTACAGGTGTGTGGAGAATGAGGCGGTAAGATGAAAGAGGTGGTTGGGAGAGTGGAACGGGAGTTCTCAGGTGATCATGGCAGGGCTGTGGCTTGACGTGTCATGACACCTGTGAATGGTGTTTTTGGTATAGCACAATATTAAATGTATATGCACTTGGATTATATATTGTTGTCTCTGGTGGTCCTTATTCATCCCCTGATGTCTGTTAATGGCTAGCTATTATTTTAACATTAATAGTAACGAGTTTGTTACAGTGGCGCCCAACGTGGGGCCATCAGAGTTTATATATTTTATGTGTATTTTACTTCCATGCATTTTTATTGTTGCTGTTAGCTGTTACCTAGCCAGCCTTCTCGTACTCCATTTTACTTTGCAAAACCTCACTCAGGGTTTGGTTAATCATTCTGTTTATTAAACAAATTAAAGGTAAACTGGGGCGAGTCATGGCTGAGTCCGATGCACGAGCTGAGGAAGGATCAGTAGCTCATGACTTCGCAGCAGGCACTTTTGTTATGCTTTGTGAGCCTATCCACGATGAAGGCCCACACGGTGACAATCCACTCCCAGATAAATCGCTGCCTCCTCCCGTTGACCCTGAAGACGATCAAAGTCCCATCTCTATGGTGCTGGCAACCCGCCTTAACCAGCTGGAGACGGCACAGCAGACACTGGGAAATAAACTCTCCCAGCGAATGGATAAGCTGGCTAATCAGGTAGGGGAGCTGCAACGGAACTATAACGCAGATATTTTAGTGAGCCAGCATAAGCTGGAAAGCGTCCAGGAAGAGATGCGACTAATGTGCCAAACAATAAAAGAACAATGTGAAGGTCAATTGAACGACATAGGCCATTCCATGGTGGAATGCATGAGGAGACGAGACTCACAGTTAAAAGCCCTGATGAGTACGCAACCTGTGGCTACCTCATCTCCTCATCGTCCCTCTCCTGGTAGCTGCTCACACATTCCTGTTTCCAAACCACCAGTAAAGCAAGTCTCTCACCAAATATATACCACAGATGAGAGACCAATCAGGAAAAGGGCTTACCCTGTACCTGTCCACAAACAGCAAGTTATAGAGGAGGAGGTCGCCAAGATGCTGGAGGCTGGTATCATCAGGCCATCCACCTCGCCATGGGCTGCCCCGGTCATGCTAGTGGGTAAGAGGGATGGTGGAACCCGTTTTTGTGTGGACTTTAGAGCCCTCAACAGCAAAACACCACTGGATGGCTTCCCTATGCCCCAAGTCCATGAAATCCTGGAAGCACTCCACGGGGCTGCCATGTTCAGCTCTCCGGATCTGCGTAGCAGTTACTGGCAGGGGGAGATACACCCAGACAGCATCCCCAAGACAGCCTTCGTTACAAAGAACAACCAGTATGAGTTCCTCCGTCTTCCCTTCGGCCTAAAGAATGCAGGAGCGACTTTTCAAAGACTCATGACCTCCATTTTAGCTGAAGCAATAGGAAGGTACTGTTTTGTTTACATAGATGACATTGTTGTCTACTCTACAGATACCATTTCTCACCTCGACCACCTCCGACAGGTATTCTCGCTCCTCGAAGCTGGTCTCATTCTCAATCTGAAAAAATGTAACCTCTGTCAGACTTCTCTCTCCTTCTTAGGACATGTGATATCAGCTGAGGGTATAAAAACAGAAGAGGCCAAAGTTGCCACAATACAAAATTACCCCGTTCCCTGCAACCTGAAGGAGCTACGGCGCTTCCTGGGGCTGGCTGGTTGGTACCACCGATTCATCCCACATTTCTCAGAGCGTGCTGCTCCTTTACATGCCCTGAAGAAGAAAGAGGCCAAGTGGGTGTGGACGTCCGAATGCCAGTCAGCCTTTGAAGATCTGAGAACTGCTCTGCAACACTCACCGGTTTTAACGGCTCCAGACTTCGATCGCCCCTTCAAGGTGCAGATAGATGCCAGCAACGTCGGCCTAGGTGCGGTGCTCACCCAAGATCACGAAGATGGAGAACATGTGATCGCCTACGCCTCCCGGCTGCTGCATGGAGCTGAAACCAGGTACTCAGTGTTGGAGAAGGAATGTCTGGCCGTAGTATCGGCGGTGGAGAAGTGGCGACAATACCTGGAGGGAAAAGCTTTTACTATCATTACGGACCATGCTGCTTTAACCTGGGTTTTTAATCATCCAAACCCCTCCTCACGCCTTACACAATGGCGTTTGAATTCATGGTTCAATACCGGAAGGGATAATGTAACATCGTACCTGATTCCCTGTCACGACGCTGGGATGGAGAAACCATGAACACCCCTCTGGCCGTGTATAGAGGCAATGATCTGCAGTGGGGTCTGCCCTGTGATTGGGAGGAGCTGGAGAAGGGCCAAAAGGCGGACGATGCGCTTCGGTTACTATGGAAAGAGGCAAGGTTAGATCCTGATGTGGAAAAAATACATTATTGTATAATAAACCAGTTCCTGTATCGTAAGATCCCCAAACAGGCTGGGTGCAATCTCCTTCAGCTGGTCATCCCAACATCTCCGCGTCCTCAGTATCTGCAGTATGCCCACGACAACCCTCTCAGTGGTCATCTAGGGCGGATGAAGACCCTGCGGAGGCTACTGGAGGTCACCTACTGGCCTGAGATACGCCGGGATGTCTGGGAACTTTATGGACTTAGGCCGATAGCTCAGTGAGGATGCAGTTACGTGCGTCCTGAAAGTAGTAGGGCACAAACCTGAGGACAATGTTCCTGCAGAGACTCCAGCACTGAAACAATTTGGCAATGGACTGGCTATACCTGCTTTGCACGCACTTGCTGCAGGGGAATACCTCTTGCTAATGCAATAGATGAGGCGATCCCCCTGGTTGAGTGAGCCCTGACTCCTAGAGGCGAAGTGAGCCCACGCGACTCATAGGAGAGGGCAATAGCGTCTCTCAAAGGGTGCATGCTGAACTTTGGGAAGATAGCTGAGTGAGGATGCATTTATGTGCATCTTGAGAGTACTTGGGCACAGGCCCGAGGACAACTTTCCTGCAGGGACTCCAGCACTGAAACAATTCAGCAGTGGACTGGGTCTACCTGCTTCGCACACACTTGCTGCAGGGGAATACCTCTTTCTAGTGCAATAGATGAGGCGATCCCCCAGGTTGAATGAACACTGATTCCTAGAGGCGAAGTGAGCCCACACGCCTCATAGGAGAGGGCAATAGCATCTCTCACCCAGTATAGTGGCGCTCTGACTTACGTCACTGGCTCATGTGGTGGACGTAAATCTGAAGAGCATGTACTGGACAGTAAGTGAAGTTTCTCCTGCTCCGAAGCTGTAAAAGGTGGAGGACAGAAGGCTTCAGAACAGTAGGGTGCTTGTTACCAATGGAACTTTCGGAAGATAGTTCAGTGAGGACGCGGTTAAATACATCTTGAGAGTACTAGGGCACAAGCCCGAGGACAAGCTTTTCCTGCAGAAACTCCAGCACTGAAACATTTCGGCAGTGGACTGGGGCTACCTGCTTAGCATACACTTGCTGCAGGGGAAAACCTCTTGCTAGTGCAATAAATGAGGCGATCCCCCTGGTTGAGTGGGCCCTGCTTCCTAGAGGCGAAGTGAGCCCACGCGCCTCATAGGAGTGGGCAATTGCATCTCTCACCCAGTGTCACCCTTTAAAAACATTCTATTTGAGGGCATAAGCTCTTGAAGAGGGATACTAGATCCCGAGTCAGGGAGTAGCAAAGGGGACATTTTCTGATCTTGCGAGGCAAAGCGGTCCACCTCTGGTGCATGAAATTTCTCCTAGATTGACTGACTACTTCGGGGTGGGGTTTCCATTCCCCATGTGTCAGAGATTGACTGGATAGTTACAACTGCTCTCACATTCATATGCCCTGGAATGTAAATCACGCTGAGGGACAGGAATTTGGTGCACTAGCTATGCAGCGGCGCGAGTACAGTCCGCCCTGGTGATTAATATATGAGACTTGCCATAGTGTTGTCCACCCGCAATGGGACATGGCACTCTCAACTGCTGGAGGAAGTGCTTTAGGGCAAGAAATAGAGCCATCATTTCGAAGCAATTCATGTGCCATGCGAGAAGAAGGCCTCTCCAGCACCCTTGAGCTGGAACGGTCACCTAAGACCGTGCCCCCGCCCGTGAGGGAAGCGTCTGTCGTTAGCATTTGCAATGACAAGACGAACTTAGAGTGGGACCCAGAGTCAGAAACCGGGGTCTGAACCACATAGGAAGGGTACGAAGCACCTGGCGCGTAACCCTTGTTGGGGATCGGCCCTAGAGTGAAATCCCCTGTCTTAGCCACAACTGAAATGCTCTCATGTGCAGAAGGCCCAAAGGTCACCGTGGATACGGCTGCCATGAGCGCTAAGATCTCTGAAAGTGATGGTCACTTTCTTGGTCTAGCTTGATTTCCTTGAGGGTGTTGATAATGGATTCGACACGAGCGAGAGACAGCTGTGCCCGCTTATGATCGAATCTCATGTGACACTCAAATCCTCAGAACAGGAAAGAGCACGCTTTCGTGGCGTTGGGTCTCAATCCTCAGAAACAAGATGAGCTAGGGCGACATGCTGATGTCGAAGCGCTAGCTAATGAGACTGGGCCAGCCAGTCGTCTATGTAATTCAAATATGGATGCCCTGGTAGTCGTAAGAGCCAGAACTACATCCATGCATTTTAATATGTGCGGGTGAGAAAGCTAGACCAACTGAAAGGACCCGATACTGGTTAGCTTGGCCCCAAAAAGCGAACCTCAGGTCATTCCCTGTGTTGTGGGACTATTTCTATATGAAAGTAAGCGTCCTTCAATCGATTGTAACAAATCAATCGCTTGGTAGGATTTGAGAGTAATCACTTTAACAGTCAACATTTTGAAACTGTATTGTTTATTTTAGATAGCCTGCGAAATCTAAAAATGTGGACGCAGCCCCCCGTTCCTCTGGGAACCAAGGAATACTGATTGTAGTAGTCTGACTCACTGTCTGGTAGGGGAACATGTTCCATGGCCCCATTCCCCAGCAACTTCTTTCAGGAGATGTGCACTTTCCGGTTTCATGGAAGTGGAGATCACACCATTTTGAAATGCGGAAGGTGATGTGAACTGAGTCCTGTAGTTTCTCTACAGTGCTTAGTACCCAAGGAGACTTGGTTAAACAGGGAGGGGGTGTTAGATGTTCAGCATCCTGAAACATGGCAGGAAAAACCTAAGAACTAACACTTTATTGGAGACTGGTGTTGCCCGAAACACCACTGGTGGCGGAGCAAAAACACCGACCTCCTGGGGGTGTCAGGGAGACCACTTCATTCTTGAAAGAAATTCTGCATGCCTCTCTCCATTGGGGGGGGCCACCCCTATGGTCCTGGGCACATGAACCTCAGGGCTTCTTTGTGAAGAAGACAATATGCCAGTCTGACCCCTTTTTGAGGCTGATAGTGAGTCGCGTCGTACCCAAAAAGGGGTGGCAGGCTCAAAAACACACTCCTTGTGTTTCACGCCTTGCAAGTGTCAGACCCGGTCGAGACTAGGTGGCCGACAGTCCCGACTTTTGAGCACGGCGGGGAAGGAATTTCCCGAAGCATTGTTCATATAACTTCGCCTCATGAACCTACTGGCGACCGAGTTAACGATATCGCCAAACAGGCTGGAAGGCGAGATAGGGGCATCCAGGAGGAATGCACGATTCTTATCCTTGATGCGCCTAAGATTCAACCACAAGTGCTTCCGCGCGAAACCCATCGCAGCCATAAAACGGCCGATAGCACGAGCCGTCTGCTTTTGTTGCATGCAGAGACAAGTCTGTGGCCCGGCATAATTCCAATTCGCCCTATCTGAAGAGCCCCGCCAGTGTTCAAGTCTCTCAGCAAATCAGCGTGGTAGGCCTGCAAAACCGCCATGTTGTGCAAAGGAGCACCAGTCTGACCTGCTGCCTGAAAAGCTTTTCCCTTCAGGGAAGTTGAAAGTCTACACAGCTTGAAAGGAAGTATTAGCTTTTCAGGAAGGATGATGTCCCAAGAGAGAGATAGCTTTTGAAGCATCTCTTCTATCTGGGCTACATCATATAACTCTGCGATTCCACATTAACTATATTTAAACAACTAAATAAGTCAATGGCAGGAAAACACAGGATTAATACAGCTTACTCCATGAAAGGGTTAACTCATATGGAGAAAGCTAAGGGGGGGGGAGAGCGCGTCATTGAGGCTCCGCCCCCCCGGCCACCCGACAGAAACTGTCGTTTTTTTTTTGGTTTGTTTTTTTTTGTTTTCCTAGTGCTCGGAGATTATTCCATCTCCGCGGTTTAAGCAAGATAGGATGTTTATCCTTACCCATTCACAGGAAGCCCATGGCGCGCTTGAGAGCGGACAGAGGGATTTCTCGATCCAATGAGGAACTGAGTTTTAAGCACCAAAATGCGCCGCGGCTCGAAGCTTCTCAAGGAATGCGAGGCGCACGAGCACCTTTTAATCGAAGCAGTAAAGATCGCCCTCCGATATGGATTATCATACACGGAGGAACATCTTGTTTAAAACTCCAATATCGGTGAGTTAAACACTTCTTATTTTGCTGGTTTAAACACAGACACACTCACAACAAGGTGAAGACAAATGATCTGAGGTTTGTCGCCGGCTCAATAGTATTTATAAACCTCCAGCTGCATCTAATCAGATGACGTCACCTGACCGAGGTTATATATAGCCAAAAAATTTGGCCTGTTTGCACACATGCTTCACAACCGGCAACAGGACAAAATGGTTCCCATAGCGTTTCCATGCAGCATCGAGAGAAAGCCTTTGAAAGGGAACATTTATTAGAGAACAATAACAACTTTAGCCTATCTTGATTAACGTAGAATCTGTTTTGCATTCTGAAATGACTGTTTGTGGTTCTGTATTTATTTTTACCATTAATTCAATTCCATTCAATTCAGTTTTATTTGTATAGCGCTTTTAACAATTGACATTGTCTCAAAACAGCTTTACACAATCAAAAGAACTATTTAAGTTTGTGTGGAATGTGAATGTGTATGAATCAAAATGTTCAGATAGTCCCTGGTGACCAAGCCCGAGGGCGACAGTGGCAAGGAAAAACTCCCTGAGATGGAAATAGGAAGAAACCTTGAGAGGAACCAGACTCAACAGGGAACCCATCCTCATCTGGGTGAAACAGATAGCAGGAAATGATCTGCATTTATACAGTGTTAAGTGTTAGGTTCAGCTATAATAGTTGATGTTAATTGATGTTATAATAGTTGATGTAAAATGGAGTCCAGTAGTTATTGGAGACTCAGATAGACTTGTAGAAAGTTCCAGTCCCGAACTATCGAATTGTCAAGTCCATGCGACGAGACCTCCAACGAGAAACGGGGCACCAGGATGGATCAGACAGGTCCGGAGGGCAGAGGGAGTCTGGATCACTGGCAGCTCGGGAACCACATGTGTAGCTCGACAGAGAGAGAGAGAGAGAGAAAGAGTGAAAGGGGGAGACAGGGGGAGAGAGGAAAGAGAAAGAGGGGGAGGAAGAGAAGAGGAGGAGAGATTGCAATTAGGTATGGTCACAGTCACAATGTCTAATATGAATGTATATTTACTGTAGAGTGCAAGCAGGGAGTCCGGCAGGACTAACTATGACAGCATAACTAAAAGGGAGAGCCAGAAGGAAACACAAACATGAGGGCTCCCTGAGATGTAAAGCAAACAATCACCTCACCGTCAACAAACCTGAGTGATCAAATGAGACTGAGGAAGACAGCATCTAAACATACCAGTTCACCATAATACTCTACGTCCATGAGTCCCCCAGATCTGCTCCTTTACCTTATGGCAAATCTATTTACAAAAATGCTTGGCTAAATAAATAGGTTTTGAGCCTAGACTTAAACACTGAGACTGTGTCTGAGTCCCGAACACTTGTAACGCTGGGATTATTATAAAACCTTTAGTTACACAAATACGGATTCGGGAATCTAGGAATGAGCTGTTAAACCCCACTTCCGGTATTGCGCAACCGCGGCGGGACAATAATAGACGCAACACAAGAGCAAGTAGGGAAAATAAACCAAAGTGTATTATACAAAACAAACCAATAACCAAACAAACACGGTGCACCGAAACCAATATATACAAATATAATACAATAATAAACAATGTGTATGGTGTATGCAGGGGTGTGTGTGTGTGTATGAGTGGAAGTCCAGGGTGTTGTGTATTGCAGATATGGAATATGAATTGGAGAGATTTATTCTCGGCCTCACCAGGATTGATGTCGCCACTGGGAGCTCGAGTAACGGAAGGAGAGGTGAATAGTGAGTGTCCAACGAGATAAATCCCAATACTGATCATCCGAGTGGAAGCAACCTACTAACTCTCTCTCAAAAACACACAGCGCTCGGGAAATCTCTCCGCCGTGCCGGCTTCCTTGCCGGTTCCGGCTTTATGCCGGATCACGTGATCAGTTCGCATCCGGGTCCCTCGCGGCGCGATCGCGCATGCGCGTGGGAGCTTGCCCGGTGACCAACACTGTCATAGGGGAAGTTTAAAACCGTTCGGGCACATCTTAGGCTACAGGTGAGCAGCATTAGCTCTTCAATTATTTACCCATATATAAAAATGTCCCTTTATGTGGCCGCGCTACACACTATTTGGAAGACTATTCCATAATTTTGGGGCTTTGTAAGAAAAAGTTTTACCCCCAGCTGTAGTTTTCATAATAAGCGGTACTGAGAAGCAGCCTGCATCCTTTGACCGAAGTAGGCATGGCGGATCGTAAGACACTAGCAGTTCGCTCAGATACTGCGGCGCGAGACCATTTAATGCTTTATATGTCAAGAGTAGTATTTTAAAATCAATGCGAAATTTCACAGGGAGCCAATGTAGTGAAGATAGGATAGGGGTGATGTGCTCATATCATCTGGTTCTAGTGAGGACTCTCGCTGCTGCATTCTGGACTAGCTGAAGCTTGTTTATGCACCTAACTGAACAACCAGACAGTAAAGCATTAAGATAGTCCAACCTAGAAGTGATAAAAGCATGAACTAGTTTTTCTGCATCGTTTACCGACAATATATTTCTTATCTTGGCAATATTTCTGAGGTGAAAGAATGCTATCCTGGTGATATTATCTACATGAGCTTCAAATGAAAGGCTGGAATCTATAATCACACCGAGGTCTTTTACTGTTGCACTTGATGGAACAGAAAGGCCATCTAAAATTACGGTGTGATCTAAGATTTTACTTCTAGTTTTAGCCGGTCCTATGACTAGAACTTCTGTCTTATCCGGATTAAGCAGAAGGAAGTTAATTAGCATCCAATTTCTTATGTCCTGCACACATTGCTCAACTTTAGTAAGATGGTTTTTCTCATCAGGTTTTGTTGAGACGTATAGCTGTGTGTCGTCAGCATAACAATGAAAACTAATACCATGCTTACGGATTATGTTGCCCAGAGGAAGCATGTAAAGGGAAAAAAGCAGTGGGCCTAAAACTGAACCCTGCGGAACGCCAAACTCCACTAGAGAACATGCAGAATAATCACCATTTAAGTCTACATACTGATAACGATCGGTCAAATAGGATCTGAGCCAGGAGAGGGCTGTACCCTTAATTCCTACTACATTTATTAAATAATGGTAAACTCCCAATTTATCAGTTAGATTATTAGATTAATTTTTTTAGATTTCAAGAAACATAAACTGCAAAATCAGTTTAATAGAGAACAGCACATAACAGCGTATACATTAGAGGCAGTGTGCCAGGAAGCAATCTGAATGCGTTTCATTGATGCACAAGTGGAATGAGAAGAGTAGTAAAAACGAATGAGTTTATGGGCACCAGAAGACAACGGGTATGTGATGGGCTCTGCCCAAGTGTTCTGGAATAAAACTGCCTTCTGCCCCAAAATCAAGTAAACCCACAACAAAACCAGCCTACCTACTAATATTTAAAGGGACAACAAAGTATCAACAAGATACTTGTTGTATCTTGTTGATACTTGTTGATGTCACTCAGCAATAGAGGGTTGGGTTTCACCAGGCAGTTGACAGATCTTTCATAACAACTGAAGTCTAAAGACAGACATTTACAATTGGGTTAAATTTTTTTTTTTTTTTTTTTCATTTATTCTACCCACTGTGGCCAGCAGTGTTATTATCCTTCAAGTTTTTCAGGTGTTCATCTACCAATTAGGCATAAAATGACAAGAAATACCATTATGATCAGGCTTATTAGTACAAGGCTTTTTATCGATGGATGGATGGATGGATGGATATTATTTAAATCATTACCACAAAAATCTGTACCACACATTCATACCTATTAACCTGAACATTCTACATGAAGTAGGCATGTGCTTTGTAAAAGGCGTACTAAAATGTGCTTTTACATGAAATTGTTTACTGGTATTCAATCATAAATTATGGTTGAATACCATAAAGGTTATGGCATCATATGTATAATAGTGTCACTCAAACATGGGGGGTGTGGTCAGTTTCTAAACTACAAAAGCCACAGAGCTAGTTGAGAAATGATTTGATTGTACATTAGAAATATTCTATTCATGAACCTGACAGAGTTTAACCAGTCTGATCACTGTGAGCATTTCTCCTGTCCAGAGAGATCTGTATCTCCAGCATTTCATGGCATACTGTATGTGTGTTCATCTGCTGTGGTTCTGCTAACATTGTGTGGAAATCTGCTCATCATCATTTCTGTTTTTCACTTCAAGCAGCTTCACACACCTACTAATATGCTTGTGCTCTCTCTGGCTGTGTCAGATTTCCTCGTTGGCGCTTTTCTAATGCCCCCAATGTTTAGCTGGACAATTGAGTCATGCTGGATATTTGGAAGTCTTTTCTGCACAATATTTTGGTTAATTGATGGTTTCCTTACACTCTTATCCATTTATAACATTGCTCTGATTGCTGTGGATCGGTATTTGGCTCTCTCAAAACCATTCCTTTACACAAACACAGTCAACATGATTAATATGTGCATTGTGATTAATTGTAACTTGATTGTGTGTGTGGTGTACAACACAGTATTTTATTATTTCAATGGAATGTTCAAAAGTTCTGCAATGTGTCCCGGAGAATGTTCTTACTTTCTGAATCAAGGCTGGTCTGTAATTGATCTTGCGTATGCATTTATATTTCCACTTTCTGTCATAATAACATTGTATACTCAAGTTTTTGTCATTGCTAAGAAACATGCCACTGCTATCCGAGAGCTTAATAATCACACACGACCTAAAACACAAAAACATACCTCACACTCAATGAAATCTGAGAGAAAAGCAGCTAAAGTTCTTGGAATTTTAGTCTCTGTGTTTCTGTTGTGTTTATTTCCATATTTTATTTTCAGTTTATTAGGAGATAATATTGAAGTACAGACAGAAACTACTCACAAAGTGTTAATTTTATTCTACCTTAATTCCACGATTAATCCAATTATTTATGCTCTGTTTTACCCATGGTTTAGGAGGTGCTTTAAGTCAGTTTTAACTCTGCGAATATTCCAATCTGACTCTGAATTAATCAACATTCTTTCATGAATAGTTTTTTTACTCTGTCCCATGATGTGGCCAGATTTCATCCTTTTATTATAAAATCTAAAGAGTCAAAATCTCACGGTTAATGTATTACAATATAAAATCAATAATAATTGATATTACCCATAACTATCTATTAGTATAACAATGATTATTGTATTGGTTATTGAAGTATTTTTTTATTTAGTTCAGATTTTCTTAAACATTTAATATTTAATCAGTACCATAAACTATAACACTTCATGGCAAAATGTATGTGATCACCTGCCCATCATTTACCTATACTGAGCTCGTTTTAAAACCAAGATGTCTCTCATTACCTTCGAACTCAGATGTAGAATCCTTTATGAAACAATAAATAAGCAATAGTAGAAATTATAATTTTAAATGCTGAATTATTTAAAATATTATTTTATTATATTTTTGTTCATCATTATCTATAGACCTCCAACATACTCTCATGACTTTATTGAAGAGTTCACAGAACTGCTATCAATGATTTCCTCAGAGTTTGACCGTTTTGCTAACAGGGAACTTTAATATTCATATTGATAATGCAGAAATCAATACTACATTAGGAACGATAAGTGTTTTAAACAATGTTGACCTGATTCTGCATGCGCACAGGCCCACACATATTCGTGGACACACTTTAGATTTACTCATCAGTAAGTGTCTAAACATCTCATCCATTATTAAGGACATAGCACTATCTGATCACTTCTGTATTTTCTTTGATATATTGATCTCTGTTACCACTGAATCTAGATCTGTCTCTGTCAGAAAGAGATGCATTAATGAGAACAAACACAACAAGTCAGATTCCTATTGAAATGCTCTCCGACAGCAAATGCAATGAGTTTGCTTCCTTCTTTTCTGAGAAAATCTGTAATATTAGAAGGGCTAATAGCACACATCAAGTTATTCAGAGGTCAGAAAAACTCAAACACAACCTCACAAAACGGTTACTATGTCTGTCTTTTAAGCAGTTGATAGCAAAATCTTGGGAGAAATAGTTCAGCACATCAAATTATCAACCTGCGACATTGACACACTTTCCACATCTTTTTTCAAAAATGTGTTTAACTGTCTAGAAGCAGATCTTTTAAAAGTGGTAAACACCTCACTTCTCTCTGGGACTTTTCCGAACTTTCTGAAAACCGCAGTTGTAAAGCCACTTCTGAAAAAGAGCAATCTTGATAATATGATATTGAATAATTACTAACCAATATCAAATCTTCCTTTTATAAGCAAGATAATTGAAAATGTTGTTTTAAATAAGTGCCATATCGTACTTGTTATGAGTTTGTTGTTGTGTTTATTTTATTTTATTTTATTTGCTGTTATTTCATTTATTCCACCTTGTTCTATTCATTAGTAAAGCATTAAGCATTAAGTTTGTTACATAAGCCATAAGCTTTAAATTTCTAAGTTATGCATCCATTTTGACACTCGTAAGTTGGTCTGTGATGTCATTCTACTATTACATGCATTTGTGTGACTGTCATATGATAGAGAGTTCAGTTTAGATGTGGAAGGCTACGGAAACACAAGCTTTTGACCGTCAGCTAACGAGAGCTCCCGGTAAGCTAAGAATGTAAGATACAGCAACTAGGTTGTTGTAACCGTAAGCTCCCGTAAGTGGATATATACAGCAAGAGTGTTGTTATATTCGTAAGCTAAGACTGTAATTTACAAGATACAGCAAACAGGTTGTTGTAAAAGTCAGAGATTTGCAAGATGCAGCAACTGGTGTCTGTAATCACAGTGGATTCACTCAAGACGACTGTATGAAGTGTTGATTCTTTGATGCTGACAAAATAAACTACAAGAGACAAAGAGATCGGACTTCTGTCGTGTGAGTGAAACTTTGAGACAAAGCTACGCGTCAAAACTAGTGAAATAAAATGACCACATCTACAATACTAATAGAAAGACTGGAAAACTGGGTCGGGCTTTCTGGGATGGTACTCAAATGGTTCAGGTCATACTTAGAAGGGAGCGGTTATTATGTGAGTATAGGAGAGCATAAGCCTACGTGGATGTCCATGACATGCGGAGACCCACAATGCTCAATTCTTGCACTGCTCCTGTTTAAGCCTGTATATGATCCCACTAAGTCAGATAATAGGAAAGAACCAAATTGCCTATCAAAGCTATGCTGATGATACTCAGATATACCTAGTCTTATCTCCAACAGGCCCATAGACTCCCTCTGCCAATGCATTGATGAAATTAACAGTTGGATGTGCCAAAATTTGTCATTTTGTCAGTCATTGCATTTGGAACCAAAGATGAAGCTTTGAAGTTGAAGACATACCTTCACTGAAGGGAACAAACAACAAAAAATCAAGTTAAGAATCTTAGGGTGATTGTGGAGACAGACCTTAGTTTCAGTAGTCATATGTCATTTATGTAAAGCACTTTGAATTACCATTGTGTATAAAATGTGCTATACAAATAAACTTGCCTTGCCCTCCACACTCAGCATTAAATTGGAGAACCTAGTAGTCAGCCCCTCTCTTTCAGTGGATCTCCAATTTCTCCAAAAGTGGATTTCCAATTGTACACATATGAGTTCATGCCATCCCAACTCCACTACCATCATCAAGTTTGCTGACAACACTTTGTGGTGGGCCTGCTCTTTTACAACAACGAGATGGCCTACCAGATGAAATTGTAAATCTGGAGAACTGGGGCTAGAGGAATAACTTCTGAATGTCAGCAAGACAAAGGAGCTGATAGTGGACTTCAGTACAAAGCAGGAGAGGAACTACCAGACCCCCATCATCAATTAAAGACCAGTGGAGAGACTGGACATCCTCAGATACCTCAGTGGTCACGTCATGCAGGACCTGTCATGGTCCTGTCACATCAACACCATGGTGAAAAACTCTCTTCAGCATCTCTACCACCTCAGCCACTTGAGAGACTTTAGACTGCCCTCAAAGGTTAGGGTCTTTTACTCCTGCATTATACAGCGCATCCTTATGGGAAACATCAGAGCCTGGTTTTCCAACAAAATGCTAATTGCTGGGTTGTTTGTGAGGAATGGATGTGCTGATATATGCCCATTTTCAACATGACAGGAAGGGCTTGAATGAAGAAGACAAAATAAATGTTCAATATTGTCACGTAATTATTCTTACATGCATGAAAGAATCTTTCCCAGAGCAATTGACTCATGACATGAATTCACAAATTTCTGCAAATACAAACCTACCGCAGTTCTATGAATATCCGTGGATGTGAACAATTCATGGAAGTAGCTTACATGTGTTATACAAAAAATAAACACCCCATTGCACCAGACAACAATATTTATAATTATATACAGTATTTTCAGTATGTGAGTGAGTGTATTAAAGGTTAAAATTCTGATTTTTTGAATGTGTATGCATGTGGAGGTCAGGAGAAATGAGTCGGCCTCACCAGTTTCATTAAATCAATCTGGGAGCACGATGATAGAAAAAGGCTGTCCTGTAAAGCCTTCTCGATGGTGAATAATCCTAATTTCAAAAATTCAACAAAACAGTAAAAAAATTTAATTGGATTACATTTTATTTATATAGCACTTTTGTCAATTGTCATTGTCTCAAAGCAGCTTCACAAAATTCAAAGAAAATTATGTAAATGCGTAAGAGCAAGAAAAATGTGTATAGATTATATAATGATTAGATAGTTCCTAATGAGCAAGGCAAGGGTGACTGTGGCAAGGAAAAACTCCTTGAGAGGAGCCTTGAGAGGAACCAGACACAACAGGGAACCCATCCTCATCTGGCTCATAATGGATATATTAACACACACACACACACACACAATCTCATTTTATACTCCATGAACAACCACCTTGCTAATATTTTTCCCTTCACACATTCAATATAATTTATATAGTTCATAATTTTACATTTACATTATATTTATGTCATTAAAATGCTATAGTAAAATGGTGCATTTAATAAAAAAAAAATGCAGTGACAGTTACAAAAAGAAACAGACAAAATCCATTATTCCAAAAAATAAATAAATATATATATATATATATACACTTTAAATACATTTTTAAATACCTGATGGTGTTGAAAAAAAAATCTGTAATGCACTGAAAAGTTGTCATTTGTACAAACAAGTTGCAGCTGTTTGGGATCACTTGCAAATGTACTTTTGTTAAGTGATAAATTTTCTACATTCTACAATACTGTGGATTTCAAAACTATGAAATAACACATACGGAATTAGGTAATTACAGATGATACTCAAGCAAAATAATGGATTTACCACTGCACCTCACAGAGACAGCATTTCGGTTTGTGCATTTGCTGGCTTTTACCACTGAATGGCGCTATATAACTATAGACTGATACCTCAGGCCTTAGTTCATTCTCTCAAGGATTAATGAGTCGCATCTCCTTTAGAGTTCCGCTTAGTAAAGGATAAAATCAAGTGAAACATTGTAATTTAACAAATTCATAAGTACAGTAGTAAAATGAAAGTACAAATTAAATTTTAATGAAATAAAATAAAAATTAATTAGGATAAAATTTAATTCAATTAAATTTTATTTGTATAGCGCTTTTAACAATTGTCATTGTCACAAAGCAGCTTTACACAATCAAAAGAATTATTCAAGTTTGTATGGAATGTGAATGTGTATGAATCAAAATGGTCAGATAGTCCCTGGTGAGCAAGCCGAGGGCGACAGTGGCAAGGAAAAACTCCCTGAGATGGTAATAGGAAGAAACCTTGTGAGCAACCAGACTCAACAGGGAACCCATCCTCATCTGGGTGAAACAGATAGCAGGAAATTATCTGCATTTATACAGTGTGTTAGGTGGCGGCCAGTTCAGCTATAACAGTTGATGTTAATTGATGTTAATATGGAGTCCAGGTAGTTTATTGGAGACTCAGGTAGACGTGTAGGAAATTCCAGTCTTGAACTATCGAGCAACTGCAGCCATGTCAAGTCCTCAGAGAAACGGCTGTCAACACCAGTCGAGGCCAGAACCATCTTCATGGTAGAGTGAAACCGTCCCCAGACACCGGATGCATCCCGAAGAGACACAAGGGGCATCCATGCGACAAGATCTCCAAGCAGAAGCGGGGCACCAGGATGGGTCAGACAGGTCCGGAGGGTAGAGGGAGTCAGGATCACTGGCAGCTCAGGAACGACATGTGTAGCTCGACAGAGAGAGGGGAGAGCAGAAGAGAAGAGGCCAGATAAGAAACAATATTTAAAAGTAAAAAGCCATTAGATTTTATGTGTAATTAGAACAGTTTCCTTCAATTATAAAAGTTTGTGTCATTTTATATTTTGTGTTCTTCAAATTAGTAGTAGATTTATTAACTGAAATAAATATAACTAAATAACCATATAATTCACACATTGACAGGACGTTCTACTGCATCAGCAGATGTCTATATTCTTTGGACTTGTAAGAATTACCGTCAAAAAATACAAAACCTTAAGTGAAACATTAAAGGGATTTACAACCACAGTACTAAAATTAAAGTACAAATTTAAAATTTTAATAGGCGTTTCTTATTTGGATCAAATTTAAAGCAAATGTTAACACAGTGAGCCTAGATTTTGTCATGTGTAACACTTGCGTAGCCAGAAAAATCTGGGTATGCATCAGAAAAAGTGGGTGTGCCACAGGTGTTGTCAGATTAATGGGCAAAAAGTATATAATAAAACTATACAAGATACATATCTTTTATATACTTCTATTTAACCTTCCTCTTATGTTAGCTTTCTGTTACAATCTCTTATGTTAATGGGTCGGTTTTGACCTGTGTCTTTAATCAGCCATATTACCCTCAAAACAATTATTTATCATCCAAAATTTTTCCTTACCTCTTGGTTACTTTGTTACACTTCCTTGTCCATTAAAAGAACGTTTTTAATATTTTTGCTGTGACCTCATGAGATTTTACTTTAACAGCATACCTCTTGTTTTCAATAAAATATATGATTAAATGAACCTAAAGAGAATGTCACGCTGCGGGTGTAACGGGCTGCTGTTATTGCCGTGGGCATAAAAATGGCAGGCATAAACTTTAACATTAACATAAAATGTCTTTATTCCAAAACATACTCAAAACCAAATAAAACACTGGCTCTGAAAGCATACCATTACACACACACTGAGAATCAGGGATCAAAACCCCCTCAGGGGGACATGGAACAAAACACACTCAAGGGACACCAGAAACACACACTTGGACTCTGGGAGCTGGTACACATAATCTCCGTCTGTGGGAAGATACCGTCTCTAACATGTAGACACGAATACCTGAAACATACAATAACATACAGTGACAAGGGCTCTGTGTTGCAACACAGGCTCTGGTATACAGGCTCTAATACCTGGAACATTGTGACAAACAGTAACAGACTCAAGACATACATAGACTGTATAACCCAAGCTCGGTTAGGTGGTAACTAAAGCTCCCAGGGCTCTACGAGCGGCATCCACACTCGCCATAGCGCATCACGCATGCACGCTCCTATAAGTGACCCCAACGCTCCATCTACACACACCGAGCTACCCATACACACACGCTCACCTCGATGAGCGGCACTCTCACACACACGTATAACTAACACATGGAAAACATACACACCCATACTCACCTACACCCATCATACACACACCCACACATAAACCCACGCTCCTATGAGCGGCCCTACACACACACCTAACAAACACATGCCTATCATACACACCTAAGCACTTCACACATACACACACGTAAGCCACGCTCCTATGAGCGGCCCTACACACACCTAACAAACACATGCATATCCTACACACCTAAACACATACACGTAAACCCGCACTGAAACCACGCTCCTATGAGTGGCACCACACACACACACACACACACACACACACTTGTAGAGCATACCCAGGAGTCGAGCTTAGGTTACATACCGGGAGAGTCTCCAGAGACCGGGGAAGGGCACTAGGAATTGGTGAGAGACACAAAAGACTTGACAAGGGCACTAGAAACACAGGGGTAACCATCACAGCTTCCAGACACGTAACTAAGGGTGAAATCAAAGAAACACATAATTACATTCACACAGAAAACACATTCTCAGAGCCAGTTTAACACAAAGTGAAATTAAACAAAACAAAACAAAAGCCCACTAGACACTAACAATGCTTGACCCAGTTTCTTCTTCTTCTTCTCTGGTTTCTGGCGGGTCGCAACCAACTTCATAGGTGCATATCGCCACCTACTGTACTGGGGTGTGTCTTGACCCAGTTTCCCAGAGCTAACAACTTTTTATACGAGTTCTAATGAGCCACCTCGGCAGAGGTGAAACTTTGTCATCACCTGACCGAGGTGCCTTCTGGGAAACTGGGTCTTCTAACAAAAAACTACAGGAACCAAAATTCAGCCACAGTGCCCTCTAGGGGCAGTCCCTTACAGAACATTATTTAAATAAATCAAAGTTTGTTATGTTACCGGACTATTACTGTGGGGTATTAGAACACATCTCTTAAATAAATTTGTTATATATATTTTTATTATAATATGAATTACTGTAGTAACATCTATGGTGTCACGGGTCATTTGACCCATATATATTTATTTCTAAGAAAAAGGCAAAAAAGTATTTTCCAAAATAACTTTAATATAAAGGGAAAGCTAAACAAGTAAATCTCAAAATGTCGATTTGCAAGGTCAAACAAACAACAAACAATCAAGCAAATCAAACCAATAGAAATGAGGAACTAGTTCCAGAAAACGTCTTTGTGTGCAAGAACATGCATGTGCATTTGTCTTTCTGTCTTTATTGCTAGGGCAGACCTGACATCCCTTTCTTTTAGAATCAGGTGACCTCAGTGGGGTTATGGCTGTGGCTGTGTAGGTTGATCTTGAGGCAGTGCTGGCCGAAGAGGATGCTGGCACTGATGCTCTTTGTGTTGCTGATGGTATTGAATGAGTGCTATGTGAGCCCTGCAGTTTTCTGACCAAGGCTGCAGTGGCTGGATCCTGGGCCACCTGTTCCCTTTGCTCAATGTGTGCCATGACAAGGGAACTTCCTAACTCTTCAAGAAACATTCTCCGCTTGAATTCTCTGGTTGAGTTCCACCCTAGGTGAATGTGGGTCCACAACACAAATGCATTGTATGTAGACACATCTAGAATGTTATAAAACACAACCATTGGCCATCTCCTGGTCATTCTCTGGCAAGTATAGGTGGCATTCAGTTTGTCCAGGTTGTCCACTCCACCTTGGTTTTTATTGTAGTCCAAGATAATTTTGGGCGTTTTGTCACTTGCTGATGACACAGCTGCATCTTTGTGAAAAGTGGACATAAGTATCACACTCCTGTGTGTTTTTGGACAATATGAAACAGCCGTGGTGCTGTCTGTAAAACCAAATTTTGAAGAAAGTGGAGCCCTGTCTTTCACCTGCAAAATTTCGGCAGGCAGCTCAGGTTTATTTATTTTTTTACTGTGCCCACCATGCTAAGTTTCCACCTGAGAAGTTATTGTCCAAGATCATAGCTGGTAAAGAAATTGTCACATGTGATATTGTGACCCCACAGCCAGTAGTCATATCGAGGACTACACGTTTTCCTTGATTTTTCTCAGGAATGCCACTTGCATTTTTGCCTGTGTAAATCTGCAGATTCCATGAATAGCTGGTTTTTGCATCACAGGCTGCCCACATTTTTATGCCGTATTTCACTGGCTTACTGTACTGCCGGAAAGGGCATTTTCCATGGAAAATGATAAAACGTTCATTTACTGTTACCTCTGGCCCTGGGTTGAACATCAGTGGAAGGAGCTGCACCAACCTTTCCCAGACATCCCCGATGGGCGCAAGCTTGTCAGATTTTTCTCTAGTTTCTCTGTAGTTTCTCTCAAATCTAATGACTCTTGATATCATTCGAAATGACTGAAGTGACATTGTTGCCCAGAAAATATTTCTGCCTGTCAACACATCCCAAAGACTGTCAGTGGCCTCATTGCTGGATTTGTAAACACCAGCAAAAAGAAGAACACCATTCCACATATCGCCATGAACCGTTTTTCCTTCAAGGTTTGTCATAGCAATTATAACTTTCTTTAGTGACAATGGGATAAACAGATCAAAACATGTCTTGATGTCCCTTACTCTTGTCACAGCAAACCCTGTGATTCCAGGGGTCAATTTGATGACATTTGCAGCAGCTGCCCTGCCATGTAAGTCAGGAGGTACTGAGCTCCAACAGATGTTACCACTTTTGGATGTTTCAGCAGGAGTGAGTGCAGCTTCAGCATCGGTGACCTCCTCATCAGACTCATCAGATGTGTCTGTGCCTTCTGGTAGATACTCTACAATGTCTTCCTCCTCAGAAACCTGCTCATCTGTATCACGATGCTGTTCTGTGTCCTCTGCCTCATTTTCAGAAAAGATATGATCCAGAGCTTGGCTTACTGTAAATCTTATTCTCATTTTTGTCTGCTGCAAACAGGAGATGTGTACTCTACAAATCACCGACGCTAAACTAAATTTGTCTTATGCAAGCCTTACATTTCTGAACATGTCTGTCTTTGTTTGTTTGTTTTGTTTGTTCAGGTAAGGAGACACACAGGCAAAGAGAGACATACCTCAAAGTGTGTTTATGATTTTTGTTTTGACCCTAAATATTGTTTTATAACCTTAAATTATAACTGGGTCAAAACTGACCCTAACAACACAAAGGTAATAATATTCACTTTATTTTATAATAAAGAGAGCCTTTTATAATTTATTACAATTGCTTTTTTTTGTTTTATTTGAATTAAATACATATTCCTGACAAAATTTTAAAAACTTGATGCAATAAACAAAATTAGGTTGTAGTAAAATGGGTCGGTGGTGACCCTAACACCAGAGGAAGGTTTTAACACTAGAAGCGCTGCGCCAGTGTCACCTACTTTTAATGCGGTTCACCGGTCATCTGACCGCCTATTGTTTTGAATGGGAAGCTGTCGCTGACACACAATGATCGCTAGATGGCGCTTTCACCCAAAGCAAATAGTTAACTTGATCAAATAGATCAACTTACACTTGGACAATGCGCCACTCATTCCAGCGTTGATAATCAGCTGTATTTTTCTTTTCATATCCAACTGAGAAAACCTACGACAGAGTCTCTAAGGGGAGTCACTAAGTCTCTATTTAATTTTATAATGTTTTAAGAAAATTAATTAGTTCATTCATTCTATTTGAAGCTTCTGAACTTCTCGGATGTTGTTTTAGTGTGACAGTGCTTTAGTTTAGTTCTGAACTCGCTTCTATGAAATTATCGCTAAAACAATGTAATGACCTTAGGATAAAAAGCTTTATTATTGTGTTTGAATTAATCAGATCTACCACAGCTGAACAACTTCACTTTTCCGTTATGGCAACATACAGTAAGCACCTCATATTCTTTTAGTGTTTGTTTGAAACTAAATTTTCATAACAAAGCTGATCGTTACAAGTTGATAGTTGAGTTATGGCTACAAGAGGGGGCAATGGAGCCTTTGATCTGGTTCAGATATTTAAAAAAGTCCCTACAGTGGGCTTATGGGGAGGTCAACAAAATAGGAGGATGTGAGAGTGCAAATGACAACACAGGAAGACCTTTCCATTGAGAGATTGGGAGTGTGGGATTATTCATTAAGGAACTAAAAAGAAACAACTGAGAATAAAAAGTGCTCTACCATCTCCTTAAGACCATACAGGGCTTTGGAAACTAAACATATAAAACTTATGATCCTCTCAGGGTGTTTGCCCTTAGCAAGGATTTATGTGATTTAACTTAGAGTGAGCATGCACACCAATCACACTGGGGATCACTCTCTCTCTCTCTCTCTTTGTCAGGCCGGCTTGTCTTGAGGACTGATGCTGGGAAATTCGCCTTTGTCTTTGCTTGCTGCGTGGTGTGTCTTTGTCTTTCTTGGCCTCGATACCTTTACCAGTGCTACGTAATGATCACATGAAGTGTGCAGATATCAGGGCCCTTAACACTACGTATTATTAGGCATTTCATTGCAACAAGAAATTTTAGCCATTCTTCTTCCTGTATAGGGGAGATAGTGACACTGCATTATAAAAAGATTACTATATAATGGTGGGCCACCAAATTTGTGAAAGAACTACATATGGATGTTGTCCACATATTTTTGTCCTTAAAGTGTAATTTCAATTAACTTTTATCTTTTAAATGTCTCTTGTAACCTGTACACTCTACTGCAGAATCCTTCATGACACAATAAATAAGCAAAAGTAGAAGTTATATTGTTCAATCCTAATAAAACATTGTATGAAACGAACAGTGATTGAATGCAAGACAAATCTAATCTTTGTTAAGTGTCACAATTTCCTTGTCGTACCTGTATACGAAACTATGTTTAATAATACAGTTTTTACATAATTTTGCAGACTTTTAAAAATATAAAGTGCATATAACCTGAAATTAAAATCAAACTATGAATGTGGAAAAAGTAACCAGTGCATCATCATCATCATCAGTGTGAAATGCACACGGGGGGGGGGGGGGGGGGAAGCACTTATTGTTCCAAACAAAGCATTACATCATTTAAATCATATTGGCACTCAAATCACGAGGTGTGGTCAAATTTTCAACTATAAAAACACGTTGCTGTTTGAGTCATAAGTCATTCGATCATGACCTTTTACACTAACAGTTTAATGATCATAGCATCTAATACATAATGTGATTTTTAAACTCTGTAGACAGAAATAAAAGACTAGATTCATGAACCTGACAGAGTTTAACCAGTCTGACCTCTGTGTGCACTTCTCCTGTACAAAGAGATCTGTATCTTCTTCAGTTGATATCTCACTGTACGTGTGCTCAGCTGCTGTGGTTCTGCTAACAGTATGTGGAAATATGCTCATTATCATCTCAGTTTTTCACTTCAAGCAGCTTCATACCCCGGCTAACACACTCGTGCTCTCTTTGGCTGTGTCAGATTTCTTTATTGGTGCATTTGTAATGCCACCAATGTTCAGTTGGACAATCGAGCCATGCTGGAATTTTGGAAGAGATTTCTGCATCATCTTTTGGTTAATTAATATTTTTCTCACAGTCTTATCTACTTACACCATTGCACTCATCGCTGTGGATCGGTATTTGGCTCTCTCAAACCCCTTTCTCTACACAAACACAATCTCTAGAAGGATTATGTGCAATGTTATTTATTTCAACTTATTTTTGTGTCTGGTATATAGCATAGCATTCTATTATTTTAATGGAATATTTACAGGTTATTTAATGTGTCCTGGAGAATGCCTTCTCGCTCTGAGTCAGGTTTGGTTTGTAATTGATCTCATATATTCATTTCTTTTTCCACTTTCTGTCATAATCATACTTTATACTTTAGTTTTTGTGATTGCTAAGAAACATGCCACTGCTATCAGAGAGCTTAATCATCACACACGGCCTAAAACACAGAAAATCACCTCACACTCGATGAAATCTGAGAGAAAAGCAGCTAAAGTCCTCGGCATTTTAGTGTGTGTGTTTTTGGTGTGTTTACTTCCATATTTTGTCTATAGTTTATTAGGTGATATAGTTGAACTACAGGCAGAAATTGTTCATAAAGTTCTTATTATAATGTATCTCAATTCCACCATTAATCCATTTATTTATGCTTTGTTTTACCCATGGTTTAGGAGATGTATTAAATTAATTATTACACTGCAAATATTTAACTCAGATTCTGCATTAATCAGTGTTTTTTCATGAATAATTTTCAATGTTTCTTTACTTTTAACTCTGCGAATATTCCAACCTGACTCTGCATTAAGCAACATTTTTTTCATGAAAAGTTTTTACTCCTTCTCATGATGTGGCCAAATTTCATTATAAAATTGAAATCTATAAGAAGGCAATTCTCATTATCAATATATTACAATATAAAATTCCATATTTAGTTGGTATTGTTCATAACTCTATTATTATTACAATTAAGTTTCCCCAGAATCTTGGAATTAAAGTAAAGTAAGTTACAGATACGCATTAGAAAGGGAATGATAAGGGCCATGGATCAACTGTATATAATAATAAGAAGAAGAAAAAGAAGAAGAAGACGTTTTGTTGGTTAAGTTCAGATTTTCTTTAACTTTTTTTGTTGAAAAAGTACCCATAACTATTACACTTCATGGCTAAAAGTATGTGGTCACCTGCACATCATATCCTTGTAAGCCCTTTTTAAAACAACGGGCTTTATAAAGGTTTTGTCCGTTATCGTGTTCAACCAAATTGGTGGTTATAGTTTGGGGAAAAACTACATATGAATGTTTTCCACATATTGTTGTTCATAAAGTGTCATTTAAATTATTAACCTGTGTCTTTGAAAATGTCTCTCATAACCTGTCATCTCTGCTGAAGAATTGTTCATGACACAAATAAGCAAAAGTAGAAGTTATATTGTTCAATGCTAATAAAACATAGTATGAAGTAAACAGTGGTTGAATGCAAGACAAGTCTAATCTTTGTAAACTGTCACACAACAAAATTATATAACAACACAAAAGAGATTAACCTGCAAATATGAATGTTAGGCTTAACCTCTAGTTACAGAAATAATTTAACCAATATAACATTTATATCACGTGAGAAAAAAAAATTACAGGTGCAAACAGATGAAGGCCTATTCCATCAGCTGAGGGTGTAATTTGATGATGTATTCCCCATATGAATCTAAGACCACATATACTATGACACATCCTATAATTTAGGTCACTTTAATAAGTAAATGATCTCGGCCCGGTTTCCCGATAACGCACACCCTTAGCGCGCTAAGAAGACTATGAAGACCTTACTTTTCTAAGTGTGTTTCCCGAACTGTCCCTTAGTTGTCTTCTTAAGTCGCTGCCTCTTCCGTTGATGTTACAAGGTGCTGTCTACGGTTAAGATACTGAATTAGCTGACATCGATTGCTCAGGAATCGATTTTTCACTCATTGTGCATGGCAGCGTTAAGAAAGACAACACTTTGTATGCAAATTAAACATTGCACAAAATTCTTCCAATAACATTTATTTCGACATGAGCTATAATAGCATGCTATAATAGACAAATATATACAGTGGGTGCACAAGCAGTATGTGACTTCTACCGTCGCCGGTGTATGGCGTCAGCATTTGGGTTTGTGCGTTTGCTGGCTTTTACCACTGAGTGGCGCTATATAACTATAGACTGACACCTCAGGCATCAGTTCGGTCTCTCCAGGCTTAATGAGGCGCAGGTCGTCCACAGCTGCACGTCGTTGCAGATAAAATAAAGTGAAACATTGTAAATAAATGAATTCATAATCACAGTAGTAACATTACAGTACAATTTTATAATTAAAATTAAATTCAGTTTTTTTAGGATCGAATTTAAGCAACGTACAGTATGTGTAATTACAGTAGAAAGGCTACACATCATCTTATATTTTGTGTTCTTTAAATTTGTAGCTTTTATAAGACTCTACTTTTATTTAGGTGCACTCACAATGACGAAAAAACTTTATGATTTTGTTAAATAAATAAAGTAAACGGGGTTCTGTATTGTTTTCGGTGAACTTGAGCGCGTCAGAAAATGAACCCAAACTCCGTGTATACTCGCCTCACAGACGTGAAAAATATATACTTATAGAAAGAGAAATATCTGCTTTAATATAAACTAATGAAAAAAATTATTAGATTATGTAATTCGTATGAGAAGTGAATTATAGGCGCGCTCCCTGCTGCGGAGACGACGAGATGACATGATCACCTTCAGCAGCACAGCCGAAACCAAAGGAATCACTAATTTATCAATGAATTATTAAAATGGTCAGAGTGAGTTTCCTGGCTGTTTTAACAAATATTTGAAGTAGATAACAGTAGCCCACATTTATAAAAGCATTTTTATTTATATAAAACTATAAATAAAAAAATAATAATAATCCTGCATTTATTATTAGGTGTGCCCGCTGCCACAGTTCTTCAGTAACAAACCTATAAAACATGTACATCTGTATGAATAAATTGTTTAAATGTGATCAGTGATTTATGTAAATGTAGAGATGTTTAGATGTAAGTAAATGCTCCTTGCTAGGGACTGACATCGGCGTGCGTTTCTCCCAGCATAGACAGCGCATAGACAGCGCTTATTTAACACCATTAATATGTGTTTGCTGAAAGAGATATCTAATCTCTCATATCGGCGCGCGCGTTCATCTGACTTTAGATCAAAACTCAGCAAAGTTAAAGAGCGCACAAGCGGGATCATGCAAACGTTTTAAATTCATTAAAAGGTTTATTCACAACCACGTTTCAGCCATTCACACAAATTTAAGAAGAGGCCTGAAGCAAGATCCAATATCCTCCCCAGTTTGCTGAAACCATGAACAGTGGTGATTTTAGTTTCTCCGAGTGTATACTGTAGGTGAGAACAGCTATTCACTTGGGGAGGTGTATTATTTGCATTTGTATGTGTCTGACTTTGCAAAGCACACCTGTAAAACCTGTTTAAATGTAAATGCTCCTCGCTGCGCTGTTTGGGGGAGGGGCACGCTAATGACGATTTGGTCAGCTGTGTGGAGGCTCGCCCGTGAGATGTTGCGCGCGCACTACACGGCAAAAATATGTTAGTATATCATGACTGAAATACAGATACAGAAAGCAAAATGTCTGCTTTTATATAAATTAATGGGGGGGAAATCAGGTTATGTAATTTGTATAAAACGTGGATTACTACAGCGCATCCACTCACAGCCGAAACCAAAGACATCAACGTATCAATGAATTATTAAAATGGTCAGTCAGTTTCCCTGCTGTTTTCTTATCCCCACCCCCGCTAAAAAGGCGCACTGTATTCAGAGGCTCTGCCTATTCAGTTAAGAAAAACACTATTGTTATTATTTCAATTCATACTGTACAGCTGTGAGAATTGGGGCAGGAATATTATGCCATATGATTCACATTCATTTACAGTACTAAAAAATTAATTCGTTGAATGAACATAATTAAATTATGGAAAGAATTTCCTGCCAAACGCTTGCTTGCTTCTCAACAAGCTTGGATGCTCAGTAGTGCAAATCAAGTGGAGTCAAGTGCAAACCAAAGTGCGAACAAATAACGAAATAAATATTATTTTGTACAGACAAATATCTGAAAAAAAAAACAGTTTCTTTTTACGACAAATCTCTCAAAAATCGTAAGATGTATTTTGGTTTATACTGCAAACGAAAAACGAATCCAAAGACAAAAAAGACAGGCCAGACTGTGGTGGACGTGAGGCCTGAGCTGGAAAAGCGTGGCGCAGAAATTGAGGCGCTGAAACAGCAGCTGCGTGTCTGCAAGGCAGAGATTGGTACCCTTCGGAGTGAGTTGGGAGTTTGCAAGGCAGAGAAGGATGCTCTTCAGAGTGAGTTGCGAGTTTCATGAGATGGCATAAATATTTAATACAGCAAATTAAATATTTTGGTTTATATTTTGGTTTATATTATATGGTTAATGTATTTTGGTTTATATTGCAAACGAATAACGAATCAAGAGCCTGTGATTATATTGCATAAATATTATTTTGTACAGACAAATATCTGAATTTTTTTTTTTTTTTTAGATTTTTTTTTAAACAAATCTCTCAAAAATAGTAAGAGGTATTTTGGTTTTATACTGCAAATGAAAAACGAATCCAGAGCCTGTAATTATATTGCATAAATATTATTTTGCACAAATAAATCTCTGAAAAAAACAATGATATTTTATTCACAAATGTAAGACAATATATTTTGGTTCAGTGCCAGACGAAGTGCAAGCAAATAATGTAATGAGAGGCTCCGATTATACTGCATACATCTTTTTTATTGATTTATTTTTTTATTATATATTCTGGAAGTTTGCTCTATTTGTTTTAGTTATTTCTATATTTAAATCTTGATGTCTTAAACTCTAACAACTGTAAGTATTGTCGAAATAAAAATTTTTTAAAAGCCCTAGTGCTGTTGTTTGTGCTGTTTTCTTTAATAATAACACTAAACAGATAAAAACAGAGAGTCTGTCTAAACAAAATAAAACCAATGTTTTCTAACTCATATTTTTTTATATTTATAGTTTTTCATGTTTGTTGGATGTGTAAATTATCATAATTGTAGTATTACTTTGCTACAACATATTGTTTTGACTTTATTATGACTTAAGCTCTGAATATATTTAAAAACAGAGACGACGGAAAATGTCAATTTGCGCCACCTGGCGGTCATTTCACGAATTATTTTGAAATGCTCCTGGTTTATTTTGGCCGCTGCCGCTTTCCACGGCGGTGAGTGCGACAGTAATGAGCAGTCTGGTTGTCCACCCACTGAAAATTAAATCACTAAGCAGTCACTAATACTTTTGCGTAAACTGTAGTGGCGGTGAAACGAACCGAGTATACAATCATAGTTGATTGACAAACAGCTGACAAACACATTTGGTCTAATGCTCAGGCGGTTTCTGAGGAGAGTGATCTGGCAACCCTTGTACGAGGACGCTGAGACGCTGCTTTTTTTCCGAGCTCCACCATACTGACCAACTTTTAAACTTTTTTCGTCCCCTTACGAAGAGTGTACATAAAACGGATAAGTATCTTATAATATATTTACTCAAAACGCGTGTTATATCGTTAAGTTTTAATTGTTTTGCAGCACACCGCTTTTAGCCGGCATTAGCATTGCTAATTAGCATTAGCATCGCTAGCCCGCTAGCCCGGCTATCACGTTTGTTTGTTTGTTTGTAAAGTTTGTTTTCGCTTCCTCACACCGATTATTTTCCGTGTTTAGACACCATGTCGGTTGTGATTCTGCCTCTGAGTGCAGGTGAGGAGACATTGGAGCTGCACTTGGTGGATTTGGAGGTGGAGGCCGTGGAGAAGCTGATCCGTGAGCTACAGGTGAAGCTGGCCCGGCTACAGCAGCGGAAAGCCACGCTGGAATCGACGCGGACCGACGGTCACCTGTCCCAGGTAAACTCTCGGCGTGACACAATCTCTCCGACAACCTCAACCCCGCGTGTTTCTCTGCCCAGGTCCAACACACCAAGGACGCAGGCCGCCCAGTGTTCCTACACCCCGGCGCCGGGATACCACGGACCCTGGATACAGCAGCGGCGGAAGAAGCACGCCAAGCCCCGGGCGAGGACCTCTCCCCCTCCACCACCACCACCCGTCTTCGACATCTCGACACAAAACCGCTTCGCTCCTCTCCGCGAGACGGCACACGACGTCCTGGTCATCGGAGACTCCATCGTTCGTCACGTGCGTGCTACCACGGCTAAAGGTAAGGTGCACACACGCTGTTTACCTGGTGCACGTGTTCTTGATGTTGCTGCACAGGTGCCTGCTGCCCTGAGGAAGAACATTGGAGCTGTGGTCCTTCATGCCGGCACGAACGACACCAGGCTGAGGCAGACGGAGATCCTAAAGAAGGACTTCAGGAGCCTGGTCGAGAAGGTCCGCAGCACATCACCCACGACAAGGATCATCGTATCTGGACCGCTTCCCACATTTCAGCGAGGAATCGAGAAGTTCAGTAGATTATTTGCTTTTAATGAATGGTTACAATCTTGGTGTCAACAACAGAAATTACGCTTTGTTGATAACTGGAATGTTTTCTGGGAGCGTCCTAGGCTCTATCACACCGATGGCCTACACCCTAGCAGAGCTGGAGCAGCGGTCCTCTCTGACAACATCTCCAGGACACTACGAACCATCTGACTGGCGGTAAGTCATACTGTAGATTCCAAACATATTAGACACATCACAACTCACCGTAGTGATAGACGCACACACATAGCTTGTCCTATAGAAACTGTGTCTGTTCCCCGAATACTGAGAAAAAAGAATAAATTTGTTAAATTTGCCCGAAACAATCTGATAACCATAAAACCAGAAAAAGGCAAAATAAGTAGTCAAAATTCACCTCTAAAGTTTGGACTACTCAACATTAGATCCCTTGCGCCTAAAGCACTTATTGTTAATGAAATTATCTCAGATTATTGCCTTGACGCACTCTGTCTCACTGAAACCTGGCTTAAACCAAATGAATATTTTGTTCTGAATGAGTCTACTCCGTCAGGATATTTCTATAAGCACGAGCCCCGTCTAATTGGTCGCGGTGGTGGTGTCGCCACTATCTACAATGATGTACTCACTGTTACCCAGAAAATAAGGCCCAGGTTTAATTCATTTGAAGTGCTTATCGTTAATGTTGCACTAAATGAAATACGTAATAAACCCTTGCTATATTTTACCCTGGCCACCGTGTACAGACCCCCGGGGCCATATGGCGATTTTCTTAAAGAATTTGGACATCTGCTATCAGACCTATTGGTTAACTCTGACAAAGTGTTGATAGTAGGAGACTTTAACATTCATGTAGATGATGCTAATGACGCTTTAGCACTCACATTTATGGATTTATTAAAATTCCTTTGGGGTTAAGCAAAATATAATTGGAGCAACTCACCGCTTTAATCATACGCTAGATTTAATTATATCCCATGGTATAGATGTCTCTAATATAGAGATCATACCTCAAAGTGATGATATCACAGATCATCACCTCCTGACATATACTCTACCCGTAGAACAGATTAACTGTGTCTCCCCACGTTATCAATCTGTTAGAAATATGAATCCCACTACTAAAGACAGATTCACAAGTAATCTGCCGGATCTGTCACAATTTCTTATTAGACCCCTAAATGCAGATGATCTAGATGAAGTGACTAGCAGCATGGGCACTATTTTAACCAGTACATTAGACACTGTTGCTCCCATCAGATTAAAAAAAGTCAGAGATAAAACATTTGCACCGTGGTACAACAGTCATACTCGCGCCCTAAAGAGAGCAACCCGTAACCTCGAGTGAAAATGGAGGAAAACTAAATTAGAAGTTTTTCGAATTGCGTATAAAGACAGTATGTGCAGCTATAGACAGGCTCTAAAAACTGCTAGGACCGAGCATCTTAGCCAACTGATAGCAAGAAACCAAAACAATCCCAGGTTCTTATTTAGTACAGTGGCCCGCCTAACAAAACCTAAGATGCCCGCAGAGAGTATCCCATCACAGTTTAGAAGTGAAGACTTTATGGACTTCTTTAATGAAAAAATCAATAATATCAGGAAGAAAATAATGGAGGTTCAACCTCTAAAAGTATCTCACGATCCAGTTCAGCCTATAGCTTCACATTTAGATTTTCACTGCTTTACAGGTATAGGACAGGAAGAGCTGTATAAACTCATCACCTCGGCTAAATCAACAACGTGCCTGTTAGACCCAATCCCAACCAGATTTTTAAAAGAAGTGATGCTTACGGTTGGAGAGCCACTTCTAAACATTATTAATTCTTCATTATATCTAGGTCATGTCGCTAAACCTTTCAAGTTAGCAGTTATTAAGCCGCTTCTTAAAAAATCTAATTTGGACGCGAATGAAATAACAAATTACAGACCGATTTCAAATCTCCCGTTCATATCAAAAATACTAGAAAAAGTAGTATCAGCTCAAATTTGCACATTCTTGCAGGATAACAACATCCTTGAAGAATTTCAGTCAGGTTTCAGGCCCCATCATAGCACAGAAACTGCACTAGTTAAGATTACAAACGACTTGTTTTTAGCTTCAGACCAAGGCTGCATCTCATTGCTAGTCTTGCTTGATCTTAGTGCTGCATTCGACACTATAGATCATAATACTCTCATAGATCGCTTACAAAATTATATAGGTATTCAGGGACAGGCATTAAAATGGTTTAGATCTTACCTGTCTGATCGCTACCATTTTGTAGATCTAAATGGAGAACCGTCTGGTGTAATGCCAGTGAAATATGGGGTCCCACAAGGGTCAGTTTTAGGACCTCTGTTGTTCTCAATATACATGCTTCCCTTGGGTAACATCATTAGAAGACATGGGATTAGTTTCAATTGTTATGCTGATGATACCCAATTATATATCTCAACCAAACCAGACGAAATACCTAAGTTGTCTAGATTAACTGAGTGTGTCCAGGACATAAAAGATTGGATGACCAATAACTTTCTTTTATCAAATTCAGATAAGACAGAGATATTACTTATTGGCCAAAAAACCAGCACACAACAGCTTTCACAATTCAGCTTGCGCTTAGAAGGATGTACTGTTATTACCAGCTCAGCAGTAAAAGATCTGGGAGTAATATTAGACAGTAACTTGTCTTTTGAAAATCACATTTCAAATATCACAAAAACAGCCTTTTTCCATCTTCGAAATATTGCTAAACTTAGGAACATCTTATCCGTATCTGATGCAGAAAAACTAGTTCATGCATTCATGACCTCCAGACTGGACTATTGTAATGCATTACTAGGTGGTTGTCCTGCATCCTCAATAAACAAGCTTCAGTTAATCCAGAATGCAGCTGCCAGGGTTCTCACTAGATCCAGAAAATATGATCATATAACCCCAATATTATCATCCCTGCACTGGCTACCTGTTCAGTTTAGAATAAATTACAAAATAGTATTACTTACATACAAGGCCTTAAATGGTTTAGCTCCCACATACCTAACCAGTCTTCTGATACGCTACAATCCACCACGCGCCTTAAGATCACAAAGCTCCGGACTTCTGGTAGTTCCCAGAATTTCAAAATCTACAAAAGGGGGTAGGGCTTTTTCATATTTAGCTCCAAAACTTTGGAATAGCCTTCCAGACAGTGTTCGGGGAGCAGACAGGGTTTCTCAGTTCAAAAGTAGACTCAAGACACATCTTTTTAATCTGGCATACACATAACTCATCCCAGTACTCATACTCCAGTACACCTATACCGAATGGCAACTACGCTAATTCTCCCCATCTGTTCTGTATTTCTCTACCCATCCCGAGGCATCGGGAGATTTTGCCAGCTTCAGTAGACAAAGGCCGACCCTGCGAGGTTCCTGTGGCATCCAGAGAAGGACCAGCTCCAGCTGGATTCAGCTTTATGATGGTTGGAGCTACACATGCTGCTCCTGTGCTTCCAGTGATCCAGACCTCATCTGCCCTCTGCACCTACTGACTCATCCCTATGCTGAACTGGTCTTCATGTCAATTTAAATAATTTCTGTCATATTGAATTTTCACCTGCACAACACACAAGATGTTATATCATTTCTATCTGTTGTCGCCCAAATGAGGATGGGTTCCCTGTTGAGTCTGGTTCCTCTCAAGGTTTCTTCCTAATGCCATCTCAGGGAGTTTTTCCTTGCCACCGTCGCCGTCACCCTTGGCTTGCTCATCAGAGAAATTTCATTCATTCGTCTCATTATTATCTGCACATTTTTCTCACACATCCACACTTCCAATTATTTTCTTTTCTATAATTATTATTATTTGTTTTTATTTATTTATTTTCTATTATTATTATTATTATTATTTTATTTATTTATTTATTATTATTATTATGATTTGTTAAATTTCTTAAATTTTTGTGAAGCTGCTTTGAGACAATGACCATTGTTAAAAGCGCTATATAAATAAAATTGAATTGAATTGAATTGAATTGAACATTTCACCAGCTCCAGAAACAATGTGAAGCATGTCAGTTGTTGGGGTTGTATAGCGCACTTATAGAATGAATACGAAGAGATGCCAGAGTAGAGGTTAAATAACCCTATCTCACCTATGTTTAATAGTGAACATGTTAAACATGTTTAATTTTTTTTGGTCCTCGCAGAAGCTTGCGGATCTTGCAGAACATCGCGGAATGTCAGCAGAATGTTGTATTTTTGAAAGAAAAAGCAGCAAGCAGATGGACATCGGGACGTAGACCGTAAGTACGACACGTTAGACTGGCAAACGCAGAACTGAGCATGTCATGAAGCTCCATAATCTGTTGCCTTGAAAGGTGAAACTTTTTTTTAAATGGCCACCTCAGTCAAAATAGGAAAATGAGCCACACGGCTCCGTGGAAGACGGCATCGTCAGTTTAACAGAACGACATGCTGTATCTCTGTAAAATTGTTTCAAACAGGCCTACACTATATTCTATCATTAATATGATTTTGATAACGTGTCATAATGTGCTTGCATACACCGCTGATTTATAAAGACTGCTGCACAGTGGCGGCGACTAGCGTCTTGAGCTGAAACATCTTTAAGAGTTATGGTTGGTCCAGAGCAACCTTATGAACTTACCTAAGATTTACTTAGAGTACGAACATTTCGGGAATCGCGCCATTACGTTAACAGAGAGGTTAAGATACAACTTAGAGATAAGAAGCTTTCAGAAAACCGGGCCCTGCCTGTTAAGGTAGCTTTAGATTTGTTATAACTTTAGATCACATAGGACTTGCAGCATTTAAGCATAGTCTCTGTTTTTTCTTTCTTTATTTTGATGTGTCATCCAGCATCCCCAACCCACATCAGCCTGTCATAGTCCCTTAATACTACATACATTTTTATATAGTACAGTATGTACAGAATAGCTTATGGATAAGATATAAAGTAGTTCAAGGGCAGCCTTGTAAATATAAGCAATGTAGTATGAATAAAAGTAGCTGTAAAAATATAGTACAGTCTGATCAGGTGTTCAGTATGGAAACGGCAACAAAGAAGAAGTTATTTCGCAGTTTCAAAGTGTTGAGATACATGGAGCACCTTCCAATAGGGGTAGGAGGGAAAAAGTGAAAAAGTCCATGATATGAATGTAAGGAGCCTTCAATAATGTTCAATATTTTTACCACCTATACAAGGATTTTTACTGTCTCTTGCAGTAGTTACGCCAAGTCAATAGGTCTTTTTCTTGTTCCTCAAATTAATCAATTATATGTGCGTTCAGTGTTGTACAGGTCACAGCATGGGTACTCTATTGGTCTGCAGATACTTAGGCATATACACAGTAAGCTATTATGCTCTGAGACCTTTCATTCATAGCCAGAATTTACATATTTGTTTAACATCTCGGCCACCTCAGTAGGGGAGGAAAAGATCTGGGTCACCGGATTACTGAGCTACTTTGTCTCCCCGTAGTGTGTCTGTGTGTACATGTCTCCCAGTATTGTTATCAGCACTAAATTAAGTTCACCTGTCTACCCTGGTGTGTGTCCCTATATAACCCAGACGAACCAGTAGCCCTTTGTCTGTCCACTGATGTGCACCTTCATGTTTTTGGTTACTCTCAGTGTGTGTGTTTGCACTTCTTTTTGGTCCAGGACTGATCGGTGTCTGCAGGCTCGGGCTCCTAGAGCGGAAGGTCTTCCCAGGTCACAGGAGAACGTGAAAGTATCTCAGCTCCAAGTTTGTCTCAAAGTTAAAGACTTTTCTGGTTTTGTTTGTTTTATATGGGTAGCCCGCCTGGAGTCCCAGCCTGACGAGATAACCCGCGTGTCTTTTTTTTTTCTTTTTCCTTGTTTTTTTGGACTTGTGACCATCAATAAAACCTTATTTCAATTCAACCTGCATCTGCGTTCGCTTCCTCAGACAGCCAACATGACAGATGAACAGACCACGCAGGACGCAGCAGGAACACCGTTGCCTGATGATGAAACCCCCACGCTGGACTACATCATCAGGCAGCAAGGACAAATCGATGGCCTGGCAAGAGCTGCCAACGACATGGTGGCCTGTCTGGAAAGACTGGCGTTCAAGTGAACCCAAGCCCCCTCTCCTCGGCCGCGCTCCGCACACTCACCACCACGCGCCGCCCTGCTGAGTGGTATGCAGGGAATCCGGAAGGATGTAAGCGTTTCCTCCTGGCCTGTGAGATTTATCTAGCCGTTTATCCGGAACTCGCGGGAAAAAAGAAGATTCATTTCGTCACACTGCAGCTCACAGGTCCAGCGATGGACTGGGCGGCAGCGGTGTGGAGCACCGGCGGGACGGTGACATCAAATTACAACCACTTCATCAGGGACTTTCGCGCGGTGTTTGATCATCCAGACCACGGGAAATTGGGGGAGCAACAAATGCTGAGGCTGAAGCAAGGGAGCCAGACGGTCGCTGATTACGCGGTGAGGTTTCGCATCTTAGCCGCGGAGAGTGGCTGGTGCGATAAAAGCTTGTTGGCCAGGTTCAGAGACGGCCTACAACCGGAATTACAGCTAGAGCTCTCCTGTCGGGATGCTGGCCTGTCACTTGACGACTGTATCAACCTGGCCATCAAGCTGGATCAGCACTTCCGCGGTCAACAAAGACATCTCCCGACCAGAAGCACCGCGGGAAGATCGGATCAGAGCCGCCGTGAAAGCCTCAGCAAACCCCCCAGCGAACCACGCGAAAGTAACCATCCCAAACCGATGGAGGTTGGCACGTCCCACCTTTCGGCCCAGGAGCGGCACCGAAGATTGTCGTCAGTGTTATGTTTGTACTGTGGGGGGGAGGGGGGTGGTGCACAAAGTCAACACCTGTCCACTATTGAACGTAATCACATACACACCCCCTCGCACTCATCACTCTTTTTGTTTACACGCAAGTTTAACATACAATAATCACACTGTGTCTGTCTTTCCCCTCATAGATTCTGGTTCGGCTGGAAATTTCTTCTCATCTACTCTCCTTTCCCAGCTACAAGCTCCTGTATCAAAGCTTCCATACCCGATTCCAGTTAAAGCTCTAGATGGCCAAAATCTAAAACAATCGCCTCTTGAACATCTATCCGTGCCACTACGGTTAACTTTCCCAGGTCATACCAAGGAGCTAGAATTTTTTGTGCTCCCTCAGGTTGACCACTCCGTCGTACTGGGTCTCACATGGCTCAGCTATCACAATCCGAATTTTGATTGGGCACAACCTCGCATCACGTCATGGGCACCTAGATACGCTCAAACCTGTACGCCATCCGCATTTATGGTAAAAACAACAACCATTGAGAGTCCAAGCACCCAAATATCAATCACTGTGTCATCAGAGTATCACGTTTTTCAAGATGTGTTTAGTGTTAGGGCTGCAGCACGACTTCCCCCACACCGTCCGTGAGACTGCGCGATTGAGCTCATGCCGGGGAAAACACCGCCTTGCTCGGGTGGAAACCCATGCCATGGAGTAATGTGAGTGAGGCTCTCCAGCAGGAGCTCATCAGCAGGTCCACGTCTCCAGCTTCAGCAGGATTTTTTTTTATTGAAAAAAAAGGCGGGGGCCTTAGGCCCTGTATTGATTACCGCGGTCTAAACGCAATCACAGTAAAATATAAGCATCCACTGCCCCTGGTACTGGCCGCTATCAACCAATTCCGCGGGGCTTCCATCTTTACCAAACTCAACCTCCGCAGCGCTCGTGCGCGTTCGTAAGGGCGATGAATGGAAGACAAAATCCAGACATTACCAATACAACGTGATGACATATGGGCTAGTAAACGCACCTGTGGTGTTTCAGGGGTTCATGAATGATGTGTTTTGACATATGTTAAACCGTTATGTTATAGTATACTTAGTTGATATCTTGGTATACTCGTGGTCATATGGTGAGCATGTAACCACCATCCTTCGTCGGCTGCGTGAACATGGGCTCTATGCTAAGGCAGAGAAATTGGATTTTCACCAAGATTGCATTTCTCAGCTATCGCATAGGGCCCCAGGGGGTCGAGATGGAGGCGACCAAGGTCAACGTGGTGCAACAATGGCCGGAACCCAAGTCAGTTAACGCGCTAGAGAGTTTTCTTGGGTTCGCCAATTTCTACAGACGATTTATTCGGGGTTTCAGCACGGTGGCAGCACCGCTCACAAGTTTGTTAAAAGGGAAACCACAGCGGCTGCACGAGTTCCCGCTGGAAGCACACACAGCTTTCCAGCGTCTCAAACGAGCTTTCACTTCTGCGCCTATTTTAAAATTACCTGACCCGGAGAAGCCCGCAGGTCGATGCGTCGGAGGTAGGGCTGGGAGCGGTACTGTCACAACAGTGCATTTTTGGTTTACTTCAGATTTTCTTTTAACATTTAATGTTAAAACTGTACCCTAAAATGCTACACTTCATGGAAAAACGTATGTGGCCAACTGCCAATCACATCCATATGAGCTCTTTTTAAAACCACAGTCTTTATAATGGTTTTATAATTGGTCCATAAAAAATGACTTTTCACTTCATTTTAAAATGTGGCTGTGATTATTTTTTGTAGCTCTGTTTGTGCACAGAGGCCTTGCATTGTACCATGTTGGCCCATCTAGTTCCTCTGTAGTGGGACATGGTGACACTGCGTTATAAAAACATTACTACATAATCGTGTGCAACCAAATTTCTTGTAATAGTTTTGGGAAAACCCACATATGGATATTTTTGTCCATAAAGTGCCATTTTAATTATTAACTTTTGTCTTTGAAAATGTCTCTCATAACCAGTCAACTCTGCTGAAGAATTCTTCATGACGCAATAAATGAGCAAAAGTAAAAGTTATATTGTTCAATGCTAATAAAACATTGAATGAAGCAAACAGTGATTGAATGCAAGAAAAATCTAATCTTTGTAAAGTGTCACACTTTCCTTGTTATGCAGCGGAATTTTGAGCAAATTGAAACTGTGTTTAATAATCCAGATTTTACATAAATTCTCCAGACTTTCATAATATAATGTGCATAAAACCTCAAATTGCAATCAAAATATAATGGGAAGAACAAAACCAGTGCATCACCAGGTTGGGTGGCAAGCCTATGTGTCAGGGGGTAGAGCTGGTGACAGTTACAGGGCTTAAAGTATTTCGGCACCGTGCCGGATCTCCGGCGTGCGGCCGTGAGGGAAAAAAAAATATATATTTTAGAGCCTGCGCATGCGGTTTAATATTTTCGAGCCAATTTATTTCACCTACCAATCATATGAGAGGAACGCAGCTTTAACTAACGTTACAAGCCTATCAGAAGGAGAGAAGGGTGGGTCCTTGCAACACGGTATGATTGACACCCATACGTCAATGTCACGTTAGCGTTGTCGGAGAATAAAAAAATGGAGCGCAAGTTTATGAAGCCTGGGGATGATATCCTAGAAATAGATAAAGGACTCAAAAATAAATGGCGCTGGGCATGGATTGAAGAAAATAGAGATGGCGAGCCTTTTGGCGATTGGTGCAAGAAACTGAGAGCCCGGGGCTTGTTTCTGCACAATTTGCTCGAGGAAGCTACTGTATGCCAGCAGCGGTAAGAAAGTGCTTGCTCGTCATGATTTAGACTCCGCTGCCCGTGCACTCAAACTTACCACGACGTTGCCGGGAGCAACTGTTACAGCTGACACACCGTTGTCGATGACTGACCGTGTCTGCGATTTAAAAATACGTTTGTGCACATTTATAGCAGAACATGATTTGTCATTCAGAATTTCGCATCCACTGGTCACCCTGTGTAAAAAACTGTCAGAAGACAAAAAAGCGTTAACTAGCCTATCGGTTTCAAATCAACATGCGAGTTACATGCATGTTGGAATTGCATTACAGTTCAAAAAATGTTTGTCTGAGAAACTAAAAAAATGCATGTTCTCACTCAATGTTGATGAAGCAACAACCTTGAACATGGATAAAATACTCAATGTGCTTGTTCGCTTTTTTGATCATGAAAGCAACAGAGTAATAACACAACATCTGGCAAGCAGAAAAGTCAACATTGCAAATGCCCCAAACCTCATGCTGGAACTTAAAGATGTCATGACAAGAAAGAGTTTGCAGGACTTTGCTTACAACCCAGAAAAAACAAGTGATAATGGCCTTGATTTCACTTTTAATCTTCAGTTTAGCAGTGCAGTTCTTTAGCACTTCGAGCACTTGTTATTTAAGCACTTTAAGCACTTGCTATTGTTTAGCAGTTTTTTAAGCACTTTAAGCTCTTATTTTATTTTTGTTATTATTGTCAATATTTGAAGTAAGTCTTTCAAATAAAAAAGTCCCCCCCAAAAAAATTTCAGGCTCAGAATTTTTTTTTACTTTAACCCCTGCAGTTATAGCAAACAAAATATAAATACCTACTGTGAGGTTTACTTGGGCCTATTCTATCAGCTGAGGAGGTGATTTGATGATGTATTATGGACATTCCCTATACTCCTCTGAGACCACTAATACTATACCATAATTTAGATCAGTTTAATTAGTAAATGATCTGCCTGTTAAGGAAGCTTTAAATTTGCCTTTAACTTTAGCTCACCTAGGACTTGTAGCATTTACGTATAGTCTTTGTGTTTTGTTAAAGTGTCATCACTTTCATTCCCCAACCCACATCTGCCTGTATTAGTTCCTTAATACTATATGCATTTTTGGATAATACACTATGTACAGAATAGATTATGGATTTGATATATAGTGCAAAACAGCATTATAATGTGTAGCATAATTTCATAATTATACCATTATAGTTATAATGTGTATTACAAAAGATGCATTGTGGATAAGCAGTGGAGTATGAATAAAAGTAGATTTAAGTAGTAAGTTAATATAATCTAGTCAGGTGTTCAGTATGAAAACCGAAAAAACCAAGAAGTTTTCCTTTTTTTATGTTCCTTAAACTAATCCATTGTAATGTTCTCTAGTGGTGTAGGTGATAGCATAGGTACTGATTTGCAGCTACTCCTGCCCATAAACAGCAACCTGTGATGCATTGTGTGTTCTAAGGCCTTTTGTTCCTATCCAGAATTAATATCTTAGCACTTTACACAATTTAACTAAAGTTTTTTTCTTTGGACCACTTTTAATAGATTTTTATCCACTGCATACATAGAGTACCCTACATTGACATTGGTCTTACACAGTAGTTTAGCTTTTAAAGCTTTCTTGCTAATTAATATATCCCAAATGATAAGTTGTATTACTGTAAAAAAATCATTAATATTATTCACTTCACCTGCCAGTTAGAATGTTAAATCTCTCAATGTATATTTCTTTAAAACATGGTGATATTAGACTACATAATAGGATTTAAGAAACCCAATTGTTACATTTCTCCTTTCCATTTTATTGAAGGAAAAAAAACCCTGTCTTTCCAAAAAGGCATTACATCATTCATATATTTCCACTCAAATTAAGACGTGTGATCATATTTTAAACAATAAAAAGCAAGTGTGTGAAAACCTTCTGAAGACGTTTGACCTCTATCATTGGCAACAAAGGGTATATAACAAAGTATTGAGATGAAATTTTGCTATTGACTGTAAGAGCCATATCGTACTTGTTATGAATTTGTTGTTGTGTTTATTTTATTTTATTTGTTGTTATTTCATTTATTCTACCTTGTTCTATTCATTAGTAAAGCATTAAGTTTGTTACATAAGCCATAAGCTTTAAATTTCTTAGTTATGCATCCATTTTGACAATAGTAAGTTGGTCTGTGATGTCATTCCACTATTACATGCATTTATATGACTGCCGTATGATAGAGAGTTCAGGTTAGATGCGGAAGGCTACGGAAACACAAGCTTTTGACCGTGAGCTCCCGGTAAGCTAAGAATGTAGATACAGCAACTAGGTTGTTGTAACCGTAAGCTCCCGTAAGTAGGTATATACAACAAGAGTGTTGTTATATACATAAGCTAAGACTGTAATTTATAAGATACAGCAAATAGGTTGTTGTAAAAGTCAGAGATTTGCAAGATGCAGCAACTGGTGTTGTAATCACAGTGGATTTACTCAAGACGACTGTATGAAGTGTTGATTCTTTGATGCTGACAAAATAAACTACAAGAGACAAAGAGATCGGACTTCTGTTGTGCGAGTGAAACTTTAAACCAGAGCTACGCGTCAAAACTGGTGAAATAATATGACCGCATCTACATTGACCAAATACTTATTTTTCACCATAATTTGCAAAAAATTATTTAAAAATCCTACATTGTGATTTTCTGGATTTCTTTTCTCATTTTGTCTCTCATAGTTGAGGTATACCTACAGTATGATGAAAATTACAGGCCTCTCTGATCTTTGAAAGTGGAAGAACTTGGTGGTTGACTAAATACTTTTTTTCACTGTATGTATATATACTGTACATACATACATGCATACATACATACATACATTTTGATGTTGTAATGTCTGACTATATATGTATAAACTAAATATTATTTTATATTGATGGTGTCAATTTTGACTTTTACATAATCCCAAAATAAGAATGACTTAGAGATAACAACAAAGGTAGAAGGGACATGTGTTAATATACAATATATGGGCCAAGAAACAACAACAAAAAAAAACGTCTTGTGTTACTTTGCTGTAACCCTGTTCCCTGAAAGGCGGGAACGAGATGCTGCGTAGAACGCTATGGGAACCATTTTGTCGCATTGCCGGCTGTGAAGCATGTGTGGAAACACGCCAGAATTTTGGCTATATATAACGTTGGTCAGGTGACGTCATCTGATTAGATGCAGGTGGAGGTTATAAATACCGGAGAGCTGTCAACTAAATCTCAGATTAATTTGTCTGAATGGACGTCCAGTCACGTGGTATTGCGGCGTTCGGACGCAGCATCTCGTTCCCGCCTTTCAGGGAACAGGGTTACAGCAAAGTAACCCGAGACCTTCCTTTTCAAGGCTACACTCAATGCTGCGTACAACGCTATGGGAACGAGAATACCAACGCCGCCGCACTACAGGTGTCTGGACCCCAAGGTTGTGTAGCGTGTGCGCACAAGACCGAGAAGGTCTCAGATTCATGTCCGGGAAGCTGACTCGAGGACTTGTGAGCCCGGAGTGGCATGGACATCCAGACTATCAAATCTTATAAATGTGTGCGGAGGTGACCAACCCGCCGCGTCACACACTTGTTGCAGGGGAGTACCTCTTGCAACAGCAATAGATGAGGCGACCCCTCTGGTTGAATGAGCCCTGACTCCTAGAGGCGAAGTGAGTCCACGCGCCTCGTAGGAGAGGGCAATAGCATCTCTCACCCAGTGTGACAGAGTATGTGTGGTGGCGGCCGCCCCCCAGATGCAGCCTCCATAACATATAAAGAGTTGCTCTGACTTACGCCACTGGCTGGTGCGGTGGACATAAGCCTGAAGAGCACGTACTGGGCACAGTAGGTGAAGTTTCTCCTGCTCCGAATCCGCAAAAGTCGGAGGACAGAAGGCTTCCAGGACGACAGGGTGCATGGTTGAGAAAGGAACTTTCGGTAGATAGTTTGGGTGAGGATGCAGAATGGCCTTGACTAGCCCAGGGGCAAAGTCCAGGCAAGATGGGGAGACTGACAATGCAGGTCTCCGCAGGTCAGACGCAGGTCTCCGATCCTCTTTAGAGAGGTAATGGCCATAAGAAGAACCATCTTGAGAGTCAGAAGCTTGTCGGGCGCTGACTCTAGCGGTTCAAAAGGAGTGTCGATGTCGAGCACGATAGATAAATCCCATGAAGGAGCTGTGACTCTAGTGGGTGGCCTCAACCGTTTAGCTCCACGAATAAAACGGGCAACTAAAGGGTGATTTCCCACAGTAACCCTGTAAGCATATTTTAATTACATATATTTGTGCATGCAGTAATATAATTGAAAACTATTAATTTTATCTTGTGGATGTGAGATGAAGTGAGCAGAGTTGAGCCAAGGACAATGTGATGTCATAGTGCCAAAGACACCATGTGATGTTCAGTATACAGTATGCACCCAACAAACCTTAGACTGGCAGCCATTTTAGAGATTTCATAGTAACCCTAGAAACGACACCAGATCAGCAGATACGACATAGCCCCAGACATGATGTAATCTCAGACATGGGGTGATCTTAACTGTGATGTAACAGGCATTGGATACACAAGCAACATGTCAAATTAAATAACCAAAAAACACACACACACAGTGATCTGAATAATAAGTTTAATAAAGAAATAGACACAAAATAGTATGTGTATCTACATAGTGAATATTATACAATACAAAGTATTAGGCCCAACATAAAAGAGTATAAAAAAACACATGGGGCCTGGGTAAGCATCAGAAGCAAAATAAAATGCATAAGAAGTCAATTAGCAAAACCTCCTGTGAGGAAAGACAACACCAATTTAAAAATCAGTGAAAGGAAATAGAAACAGAAATGTCACGATTTGAATTTGGCACAGGTGCGGAAGGAAAATCTGTTTGGGTACCAACAGACACTTTAACATCGGTCTGGGTGCCAACACTTACGTGACAAACAGGTCTTAAGAGTAGCGGACCTGGCGTTGTAGATTCAGGCCGTACAGGCCTAAAAGAAAATGGATAAGGGCTATCTGCACGTGGCCTCTTAGAAGGACCCGGTTTGGGATCAACATTCTTGGAAAAAGTGAGCCCTGTCTCCTCTAGGAACTGCAGTAACGAAGCAGATGGCTCGGGCTCATCCTCAGTAAAACTCACCGAGGCCTGGTCCATGACAGGTTCAGTAGGAGTATAGTCAGTAGGAGTATAGTCTGTGAGCCGGACTGCTCTGGCTGTCCGAGTCGTCCAAAGCGACGTGGTGATCATTCGTGCAGATGCGATTAGCTATAAGAATAAAAATAAAATGCGTAAATACAATAGAAGTCACAAACTTAGACAAATAATTAAAATAATATGTAGAAGATGCTTACCCATGGCCTGTCTCTTGAAAACTGTAGAGTAAAGCGGAAGCACCAAGAATTTATAGCAGATGTAAGCGCCACCCCAATATTTTTTAAGTTGAACAACAAAAGTGAAAAGATAATGGAAACTAATTTGAAAGGAAAATAAGTTATATTGGAAGCAAAATTTGGTAAAAGATGGAGTCAGATAACGAGGTATATGACGTATAATGCAAATGTAATTTTATTGGTTGAAAAATTTGATAAGGAACCATAAAAAAATAATGAGCAAATGAGGGGGCCAGATGACCGTCCCGCCCCCTGTAAAACTGTATAAAAGAAGGCACCGATGTCACAGTAGATCAGTCTGTTCTTGGTGATGCTCTGGTTTACATCTTAGGCATTTTCAAGACTGGCTCACTTTGTTTTATTGTTGCAATAAAACTTATCCTTACTTCATCTAGATCTACACGGAATCCAGAGTCTTTCTTTAATTTCTTTAATTTATTTTATTAAAGTTACAGTATTTGTTTAATGTTTTAAATTAGGGCAACTTCGGTGTGGGGAGAATAAAAAATCTACCACAACCCCTTCAGTCAGAACGTGGCAGGCTGAAATAGCGGCCATGTACGTTCTGAGTGTACTAGGGCACAAGCCTGAGGACAATTTCTCTTGCAGGAATTCCAGCACTGAAACGATTTGGCAGTGGACTGGGTCCACCTGCTTTGCCATGCACCAGCTCTCGAATACCTTCCATTTGAAGGCATAAATCCTTCTGGTGGAGGGAGCCCTAGCACTTACAGATGTCGCCCTTAAAACCCTGCGTGTTTTCCCGCGGTATGCCGCAATTTAGCGCGCGGCTTGCCGCGACTTGCCGGAGGCAACATTCGGGAATTTAAAATAAATGTGTTGTGCTTCACTGAATATCCGCCAGATGGCGCATAGAAGGACTTTATCTAAAAGCCGGTGGTCCGGGAAAGTCAGTTTCCCTATGTTTCCCCGGTGGCGCGCAGATTCAAATCATGACGTCACTCGCTACCTAACGCTGAGAAGGCGAACGAGGATTTTAACAGTTTTTCTCTCGTTTTAAAGTGTTTTTATGAACTTTTTGAATTAAACAAATAACCTATGCATAATAATCGAGTGTCTTTTCGCTTTTTTTTTTTGTATATTTGAAGATAATTCATACGTTTTACGCTGCTGCAAAAGGCTGGTTTGCTGGGCGAGTACTGACATCACGACTACTTTTATTACACCTACATTTGTTTATTTGTATATGTATGTTATTAATATTAATTTTTTAGAGATTGTGTGTGTGCGTGCACGGAGAGTTTGTGTTGATAAGTGTATGTGGATAAGTTAATAAGTGTATCAGAAAGCATTAAAATGTTCATTTGAATTAAAATGACACACACACGTCTGTATATACAGTATATCAATTACATATATATCAATTTCATTAGTTCGTTCATTCTATTTGAAGCTTCGGATTTTTTTTTTTTTTTGGTTTGGTTAGATTAGTTCTGAACTCGCTTCCGTGAAACTATCGCTAAAACAATGTACTGAGCCCTCCTGAGGATATAAAGCTTTATTATTGTGTTTGAATAAATATTCAGATCTACCACAGCAGGTAATAAACTATGGTGTGTCATAACCGAAGCAAACACCACGATTATGCCTCGTTTCGTTCGACGGGAACGTGGTTCACTTGGCCGCGGTGTATTATAACCCTGTGGAATGTTTCACTGTTTATGTTCACATAAGAGTAATAAAAGCGAGTGAAATGTGGAAATGATGTGTGGCAACTCAATGAGAACTAAAGCAAAGATTTCGGTAACTCCACTGAGTGTAACATCTGCATAGTGACACTGAACATCTTCACTTTTCCGTTTACCTCTGAAAAAAAAGCTGTATTTTGTTTGTTTATATTTAGAGTTTTTATAACAGTAGAACAAGTACCCGCGCGCACGCACACACATAGACACACACACACAGACACACACACTCCCCTGAGCCCTCGGGAAACATCCAATCACCGTCGGTATACAAATGAGTCAAGACGCAGCCTAACGTGGTGTCGTGTCGGATTTCAGTGGTCACGGAGTGGGAAGACTTTGAAGAAGCTGCAGTGACAGTGAACAGCTGAACAACTTCACTTTTCCGTTTACCTCTGAGGAAAAAAAGCTGTATTTTGTTTGTTTATATTTAGAATTTTTATAGTAGTAAGAGAGAGTTATAGTTTGGTCTGTATTGTAGTTCGCACCCTTGTAGAGAATAAATAAATGAATAACACCTTCATATCCCCTCTCAAGAGTGTCATAGTCCATTGTTAGTTTTAATGATCTGGCTGAAACTAATTATCACTACATAAGTACCCTAACACCATTGATCATGAGTCTCAGCTGAACCTAATTCTATACTTGTAACAGAAAATGTAGATGCAGATTCCAAATGTGTATTTATATGATAGATAGATAGATAGATAGATAGATAGATAGATAGATAGATAGATAGATAGATAGATAGATAGATATGTGTGTGTGTGTGTGTGTGTGTGTGTGTAGGCTCTACGCAGGGGCAAGAGAGGGCAGCGCACCCTTAAATGTCTGCACATGTTAATATATTCCTAAAATGTATATATTACAAGTTGATAAACTGATCTGCGGTAGCGGAAAAATCCGTTGAAAATAGGACAGGCTACAGCGCACGCGCACACACACACATACACACGCGCGCACACACAGACACACACACACACACAGAGACACACCTCCCTTGAGCCCTGCGTCTGTCGGATTTCAGCGGTCACGGAAAGACTTTGAAGCAGTTTATATATGAATCTAAGCTTGAACTTATCAGCATTGTAAATATATAATACTTTTCAAATAAAATCGCTATTACTTTGACCCTGAAGTTTAGTTTAGCACACACAAAAAACAGAAAAGTCATTTCTGGTAAATCAACGGAATGTGTAGTTTATTTACAGTAATTCATTAAAAAATGAATACATTGTACAGTACACGGTAAACACGGGAAAGATTACAAAATGAAAAAACAAACAGTGTCTACTTTATAAACAGCTTAGTATGTGCGTCGAGATGCTGAAATCCCTTGCATGTTTTTGCTTCCAAGTGGAGAGATATTTGACCGATAGCCTAGAACAAAAGATCTATAGGTGTGATCACAACCCCCTCCGACCGACCGTGTCATCAATCACTGACCACCTCAGAAGTTCCCTCCAATGTATGGCTGCAATACTTGTTTTGCAAGTATTTTTAACACCATTCAAAGGCTTCAAAGGGGCAGTTATCGGCTATGACACGTTGAAGGAGAACTTAATAGTTCTCAAAAATAGTGTAAATGTCTGCAACAATCACTAACCATTAAAATGTTTTTTTTTTTGTAATTAAACACGAAAATATTAATTATATTTCCATATATACACACACATACACACACACACAAGGGCGTAGGTTTGCTACCTATGACTCCAACTAATACCCCATCCCCCAATCCCCTTTTCCACCCACCAACCCCCAACCCCCTGCCCCATCCACCTACCAAGCTCCCACCCCAACTATGTCCAATGAATACATGTTTTTCTTAATATGGTGCGAAATCACTTTACATTAATACTAGCAATGCTTCGATTGATATTAATCCACTCGAAATGCAATTCATTAAGTTAAATTAAGGAATAGTGTAAAGTTAAAGGAATGTTTCATAACTGACAAAAAGATAGTCTTTAATAAAATAAAAACTATTCTTTATTGAGCCCTAGTGCAAATGAAACATCTCAATCATCTGTATATATATAAAAGTAGATTACATCTAAACATGAACTACTAGGTAGAGTACCACACAACAGCTCAATGCCTATTGCTCCTATATGAAGGAGACAAAAACATGCCTTCGCCTCTCGTTAACAAAAATAAACTGCTGGCATATTTGTTTGACATCAATATTGTCCAGGCTGTTCTTTTTTTCTTCTGATAAACACTAAAGATGAGATTTTGTAGAATGCTGAAAACCTGTAATCATTGATTTACATAGTATTTGTTTTTCCTGCTACGGAAGTCAATGTTTTCAGCTTTTTTCCCCAATATCTTATTTTGTATTCAACAAAATAAAGAAAATCATTAAAGTTTGGAACCACTTAAGGAGTAAATAGTGAGTAAAGTTTTTTTGGGGGTGAACAATGGCTTTGACCCTAACTCTTCCCCTCTGACTGCACTAGGACCGGACAGCATTGCCACCTGATGAAATAGCGTGACAAAAAAGTGAAATGTCAGTTCAAAACTTTTGCCAAAAACACTAATGAATCACATACATCCTCAGCCTATCACTCCTCATAATGCCAAATATTAGTATAATCAAAATGTATAATACACGCACACATATTATATGTTATATACTGTATAATCAACATTCAGATTGACCTCCTGTGAACTCGCCTCTTCACCTGAACTACAACATGGCTGATCTGCTTCTGTCCCCTAATTGAAAAACATTGAGGGATTCCTTATGAGCATGGACAGAGAATGCCTCAGCCTATTATTGGTAACAATGTTAAATCTCAGGACAACTACAGTGGCTTGCAAAAGTATTCGCCCCCCGTGAACTTTTCCACATTTTGTCACATTACAGCCACAAACATGAATCAATTTTATTGGAATTCCACGTGAAAGACCAATACAAAGTGGTGTACACGCGAGAAGTGGAACGAAAATCATACATGATTTCAAACATTTTTTTTTTTTACAAATAAATAACTGAAAAGTGGGGTGTGTGTAATTATTCAGCCCCCTTTGGTCTGAGTGCAGTCAGTTGGCCATAGACATTGCCTGATGAGTGCTAATGACTAGAGAGCACCTGTGTGTAATCTACACTCTCTCCATCGCTGTCTGATATACAGCACAGGTGTTTAGGTTCTGTTACCTGACAAAACAGGATAAACACATGCCATTTAAACAGCAATCATTTTATTTCACTTTTTCTGAGTCTTAGTGTGCAAACCTCGAATCAAATCATTAATGTTCGCCAAGTAAGTGAATGCATTTTAAAAACTATTTTTCTGAAGTGGATTGTCTATTGGTGTCAACAAAATTCTAGCCATATGGCAATATTAGTATATTAGTTTATCAATTTCTTTCACAATACTGATTTCTGACAAACAGTCACTAGATTAGGAGACTGACAGGGATCATATTTATACTTTTACATTTAGCTGTTTAATCTGCTGTTAGTTTTACGTCCGTATTCACAGACTATATCCTGGCCTGCTGTACTGAATGTGAGTCCACTGCATTTGGCGCTGCTTGTGTCTGAACGCAGCCAATCGTCTATCACATGATGGCAGGGAAAGGCACAGCCAATCAAAATGTTCATATGTGTTTTGGGGGCGGGAGGACTCAAGGAGAGAACGTGATTTATCCCTTTCTGCGTGTCTAGGTTAATGTTGACAGAACGATTAAAAAAATATATATAATTTAAAACTATTTATTCATTTGTTTTTTATTTACTTACTTACTAGCGAATGCTTTTTTAGGGCTCTAAAAACTACGGCAGTATGAATGACAATGGAATAGGACGTGTGAGTTGCACCGGTCACACACACACACACACAATATATATATATATATATATATATATATATATATATATAATAAAATTCTTAAAACATCGTGTTCACCCATGCACTGAAAAAAAGAACTTGTAAGAATTACTTGATAAAATCCTCATAACAATTTGGACACAGATTTTAAGTAAATTTTATTGCTCCAATATTAAGGCTGAATCCCAACCCTTCCCCCTACCCTTCCATTTGATGCGTTCACGTGCAGGGGTAGTGGTGTCTCATTTCTCTTTTGTTTGGAGGTGTAGGGGGAGGGGGGAAGGGCCAGATAGCCCTCCAAACGAAGATTTTTCAGGACCTCACTTCAAACGAAGGGCTAAGCGAAGTTTTCAACATGGCTGCTCACTCGAGCAAACAGACCCATAAATGTTAAGTCATTTTTGCCATTAATAAAGATTTTTATGACAAGTTTTCATTATATGTATATTACCTTTAGTCTTGTGTTTGTGTTTATGGTGATGTTCTGTAAAGAAACGTTTGCAAAAAAAATCGCTAAAGTTTGCTAGCGGATAGCACATATTGCACAATATTACAAATATATATTTTTATGTCACATACACTTTACTGCATGCTACAAACAAATATGAAAGTTCAGTAGCACGGCATTTTGCCGAGCATTTGATAACGCATTGTTTGTTTTGCTTACGGCCATACACTATTGTTTTGCTTACACTATTCTTACTTATTGCAACGTGACCACAGTTTTGTAATTTATATTCTGTTTATGGACGGCTGAGGAAACCCGAAGACTCATCCGTGTTCGTGGTGAAAATGAGCAACTTTTTTAAAAATCGAAATACGGCGCAAAAAGCCTTTGGGAGTGAGTAATCTCTCTTATTGGAATGTGTGATAAACATCGGCGCATGTCCTCTGACGTAACATTAGGAACCAGCGACAACGTATGATGACGTATAACAGTGTTGTCCCATTTCTTAGGGGAAATATTTATACCCTTCCCCTTTCCACTTCGTTTCAAGGGACAAGGGGAAGAAAAGAGAATTGTGATTCAGCCTAAGTAAAACTCACCCGTAATTGTCAGGTAAAATTTACTTAATTAAATTAACAATAAAAGAAATCAAGTAAAAGTTACATAATTATATTTAATGCACAAATTAGATTTATTTAAAATAATCAAGTAAAGTTGCAGGAACCTTAATTTTATGAAATTACTATCATTTTGTTTTGTGAGATTTTCCCTTAACTTGGTTTTATCAATTTATATTACTCCCTATAATAATGTAAACATTGCTAATTTATGTTTTGGAAAGAAACTTAAGTAATTATTTCATCTATATCTTTCATAAATCACACAACTAAAATATAATTAAACAGTTTATTCACCAACATTACCAAATATTTGTGACCTTCACAGTCTAGATCCAAGTTGTCTTTTTAATAAAAGTGCATTCAGCTAAATTTTGCATCCATAGAAAAAAACTGCACGGCACCAGGGCCTGAAATACTTGTTTTAAACAAAATTGTGTAAAATAATAAATAAATAAAATACAGCATTCATTTAGAAATAAAATACAGCAGAAAATACATTAAACAAACTGTAGAAGAACGTTAAAACGTAATAGCCCTCGGAAGCAGTGAAGTTGCAACATTCAAATCAGCACTCTGGACTAGTGCACTTAAAAGTATGCCATTGAAACCATAACGCATTAAAACATTAAGCTGAACATGGAAACACAACATGTAAAGACTTGTAGTCAAGCCAAATCAAATGTTTTAAGATAACTTCATCTTTAAAGCTTGCACTTTTAGTGATAGCTTAATCCCATCAAGTTCTAAAAGAACTTTCTGAAAATAGCTCAAATGTGTAGCGCAGTGCTCGGAGCTATTGCCACATTCTTGCAAAATTTCCTCTCCTTCAAGGATTATGGATACACCAACTGGTCCTTCCCCTTCAACAGCACAGACGACAAGGATTTTAAGAAGGTGCATACTGGCATCACTTCGTCTGTCCCCCTGCATAAAATGTACAAGAAAATAAATAATTTATTTTGAGAAACAAAAAAAAAAATCTGAATTGCTTCAACCTGTGCTGACTTCATTTCACAGAGAAAAAAAAATAATACAAATAATTGATAATAAAAAATGACCATCACTTCATATACTTCAGATTGTTAAACTTGGGTTAAATTGCTTTAGCAATAATCTTGCATCACTAAAACATTGTAAAACATGGCATGAGATGGCTACACTCCATAGATTACTCTGCACCTTTACAGTGTCAGGAAATCCTATGATGAATGCTGAGTTTGTATTTAAAGGGTTAGTCCAAACATGAAAATTCGTTCAATAATTACTCATATTTATATATTCATTTGCATTTATATGCTTCTGTCCAATACAACAAACACTATATTCAAGGTATTAATAAATTGTATAATTAATAAGAAAACAATGCTTTACCAGGCAATCATCAAAGAGATCCTCTTCAGATTCACGTCTCATCTTTACGCTTTGTTTCTGTGAAAATATTTACATTGTATCATTACATAATCTTTTATTCGTACAACTACATTTAGGCATTTCTTCATCTTTTGACTCAACACAGGATGACTCGACTTATTTTTATTGTCTGCAATGCGATTTAGACAAATTAGAACTGCGGTCAAGCCAGCCGCGATTGATTTTAGTGTGAGCACATATTACAGTGATTACGGTAGTTTCAGGAACGACACAGAGACAACGCGCTTTCAGAGCGCTTTTCATTTAGACGCCCAGGACTGAGAGATAATACAACATGCTCGTCAATTTTTACTTGCTTATTTATTTGAATTTCTGCTTTAATATCCGTGTTATTTATTGGTGACTTTGACGGTTGTCTGTTACAATATTTTTCTTAAATATTCACCATTCAAATAATTGTTTTATGTAGATAAGTTACAGCAGAATTCGTAGAAAACAGACAAAATAATGTATTTAGACTTTCTAAATACCAGAATTGATTTTTATTTTGTTTTACTGTTCAAAAGTAGCAGTTATTCTTCAATGAATGTTTTCTATAATGAGGATTAACGTCTGCTTTGGAAGAGAGGTCAAATAAACAAATGTTCACAATGGGGAAAAAAAGTTAAATAAAATGCCTTTATAAAACGCCATGGTCAGTTTTTATCCCATATAATGTACACACATTATAAGATAAAAAAAAAAAAGTAGAAAAAAACAATGATCAGTTCTTATTCAGGACGTCCCATACTATATACACACCAAATATGAAACAATTTTACTGCAGCATTTTTCAGATATTGGACATTATTACACTTTAAAGGGGTATAAAGACCCCATTTCTAATAAGTAGAAAAAAACAATGATCAGTTCTTATTCAGGACGTCCCATACTATATACACACCACATATGAAACTATTTTACTGCAGCATTTTTCAGATATGGGGCATTCTCTCTGTGTTGTTCATGAAACTACCGTAATCACTGTAATATGCGTGCGCACTAAAATCAATCGCGACTGGCTTGACCGTGTTTTTCTGAACCGCGGCTGGCTTTACCGCAGTAAATTAGAGCTGCTGTCAATACTGTATGAACATATGTACAGGTTCTTTACTCGTAACTCATTAATAAAGTTCGGCTTCAGAAAAAAAAACGTTTATTGCTAGTGCTCTTTTACCATTTAATGCTTTAACACACACGACTCAGTTTGTTCAGAAATGGCGTCTAACTGGCGAGCCTTTGTCTGAACACGCCGTTTTCACTCGGGGTGGGGGTAAGAAACACACATCTCGGTGTATTAATCCGCACGCTCGGTTCGTTATTATTTTATTTATTTATTTATTTACCACAGGACCCATGGGGGCTCCGTAGGTTCAGGTTTTTACACGAAAACGGTGTTTTGTGAATCTCCACACTATTAAAAACTGAAATTGCTAATTGTACGTCCTGAGATTAAGATGAACATTAATTGGGAGTCATGAAAGCGAGAATCACATCCAAAAAAGAAAGCTAAACTTACCTCGAACACGACAAACTCCAGCTGCAGCCACGCCATGTTGTAACCTCCGTGATGATTCCCAACCGACTGATAAACAGCGCGGGCACAGCGTCTCCAAACACGCATGCGCAGTTTAATTTGCACACATTTCCGGCTTCAGTAGACACACAATACTTCAGACTGAAACACGACTGCCCCCTACAGGTAATGAAGGGCATGTTCACAGCTTCCCGCACGCAGCCGCGCAAAGCCGCGGCAAGTCACGGGATCCCTTTTCTCGAAACGCAGGTTTTTAATGGCGACATCTGTATGTGTCTGACTTTGCAAAGCACACCTGTAAAACCTGTTTAAATGTAAATGCTCCTCGCTGTGCTGTTTGGGGGAGGGGCACGCTAATGACGATTTGGTCAGCTGTGTGAACGCTCGCCCGTTAGATGTTGCGCGCGCACTACACGGCAAAAATATGTTAGTATATCATGACTGAAATACAGATACAGAAAGCAAAATGTCTGCTTTTATATAAATTAATGGGGGGGAAATCAGGTTATGTAATTTGTATAAAACGTGGATTACTACAGCGCATCCACTCACAGCCGAAACCAAAGACATCAACGTATCAATGAATTACTAAAATGGTCAGTCAGTTTCCCTGCTGTTTACTTATCCCCACCCCCGTTAAAAAGGCGCACTGTATTCAGAGGCTTTGCCTATTCAGTAAAGAAAAACACTATTGTTATTATTTCAATTCATACTGTACAGCTGTGAGAATTGGGGCAGGGATATTATGCCAATATTAAATATTATATACGATATTAAATTTCAAGCCCTGGTCAACAGAATTCTGTGAAGGAAGGAAACAGACAGAGTCAGAGATTGGTACCCTTCAGAGTGAGTTGGGAGTTTGCAAGGCAGAGAAGGATGCTCTTCGGAGTGAGTTGCGAGTTTGATGAGACGGCATAAATATTTAATACAGCAAATTACATATTTTGGTTTATATTTTGGTTTATATTATATGGTTAATGTATTTTGGTTTATATTGCAAACGAATAACGAATCAAGAGCCTGTGATTATATTGCATAAATATTATTTTGTACAGACAAATATCTGAAATTTTAATTTTTTTTTTAGATTTTTTTTTAAACAAATCTCTCAAAAATAGTAAGATGTATTTTGGTTTTATACTGCAAACGAAAAACGAATCCAGAGCCTGTAATTATATTGCATAACTATTATTTTGCACAAATACTGTAAATCTCTCAATAAAACAATGATATTTTATTCACAAATGTAAGACAATATATTTTGGTTCAGTGCCAGACGAAGTGCGAGCAAATAATGTAATGAGAGGCCCCGATTATACTGCATACATCTTTTTTTATTGATTTATTTTTTTATTATCTATTCTGGAAGTTTGCTCTATTTGTTTTAGTTATTTCTATATTTAAATCTTGATGTCTTAAACTCTAACAACTGTAAGTATTGTCGAAAAAAATTTTTTTAAAGCCCTAGTGCTGTTGTTTGCGCTGTTTTCTTTAATAATAACACGGGTCCTGAATTAGCGGACATCGGTGGCTCAGGAATCGATTTTTCACTCCTTTTGCATGACAGCGTTAAGAAAGACGGCACTTTCTATACAAATTAAACATTGCACTAAATTATTTTAATAGCGTTTATTTCGACATGGGTTAACTTAACAATAACATGCAATAACAGACAAATATATAAATTCATTTAAAATTAATATAAATTAATTAATTAATATCGCTAATATTTTCATGTAACATGTGGCCGTGAAACGAACCGGGTTTACAATCATAGTTGATGGACAAACAGCTGATAACACTCTTCACCAGCTTCAGAAACAATGTGAAGTGTCAGTTGTTGGGGTTGTGTAGCACACTTATAGAATGAATACGATGAGATGACAGAGTGGAGGTTTAATACCTCTATCTCACACGCGGGGCCGTAAGTGCGGTTCATTATGATTCGGCGCGAGTTTTGATGCTGTTATTACGTTTCCATTTTACCACGCAAAAAAAATTAACATGTTTAACATGTGGAAGCTCGCAGACCTTGCAGATCTTCGCGGACCGTCGGGCGCCGGCCACTCGAGGTGGAACACGGTGCCTAATACCCCTCTCTCACCTGTGTGGCCGGACTCATCTCCGTGAGCTGCCGCGATTGACACGACGTTCCTTTAACGTTCCGCGAAGTTCTGCAAGGTCTGCAAGCTTCCGCGAGGACCAGCAAAAAACTAAACGTGGAATTTTTCACGCGGAAAGATGGAAACGTAATCACAGCACAAAAACCCGGGGTGAATCATGATCAAGCCTGCGGCCACAGCGCGAGCCCGTGCAGGTGAGATAGGGGTATAACACACCGCATCTCACAGCGAGTCAAACCGCATAAGTGAATACTGTAGGGGTATTAAACATTACAATCACACAGAAACATGAATGGATGCGGGGTTTGAAACTCCCATGGTTATTTTCTCATTTAACTAAATCAAATTTCATAAAAATAAAACGTGTCAAAAGAAAAACCCATAAAGTCATGGATAATGGCTAATGATCAATGAAACATATTTTAAACAAAAAGCAGCGAGCAGCTGGACATCGGGACGGGGAGTGTACAGTAAGTACGACGCGTTGGTCTGGCACGCGCAGGTCTGAGCAGCTCAAGAAGCTCCATAATCTGTTGCCTTGGAAGGCAAAACTTTTATTTAAATACATTTATTAATAACGACCACGGGAAAAATATGAAAAGGGCTGAAGTTTTGTCTAAAGGAAACATGTACATGACCCACACGGCTCCACGGACCGCGCCGTCTTCAGTTTAACACAACACCACGCTGTATCGCTGCCTAATTGTTCGCCACCTGTTTAATATTAATAGTGATTGGCAATTTTAATGCATTAGTCACATTATGAAATAGGCTAATTAAAAGTCACTCTATTAGTTCTGGTATCAAATAAAATAAAATTCTTAAACAGGTCTAATGTAATGAGAGGCCCCGATTATACTGCATACATATTTTTTATTGATTTATTTATTTTTATTATATATTCTGGAAGTTTGCTCTATTTGTTTTAGTTATTTCTATATTTAAATCTTGATGTCTTAAACTCTAACAACTGTAAGTATTGTCGAAATAATTTTTTTTAAAGCTCTAGTGCTGTTTGCGCTGTTTTCTTTAATAATAACACTAAACAGATAAAAACAGAGAGTCTGTCTAAACAAAATAAAACCAATGTTTTCTAACTCATATTTTTTATATTTATAGTTTTACATGTTTGTTGGATGTGTAAATTATCATAATTGTAGTATTACTTCGCTACAACATATTGTTTGGACTTTATTATGACTTAAGCTCTGAATATATTTAAAAACCGATACGACGGAAAATGTCAATTTGCGCCACCTGGCGGTCATTTCACGAATTATTTTGAAATGCTCCTGGTTTATTTTGGCCGCTACCGCGTTTCCACGGCGGTGAGTGTGACGGTAATGAGCAGTCTGGTTGTCACACCACTGTATGAGCGGCCCTACACACACCTAACAAACACATGCATATCCTACACACCTAAACACATACACGTAAACCCGCACTGAAACCACGCTCCTATGAGTGGCACCACACACACACACTCGTAGAGCATACCCAGGAGTCGAGCTTAGGTTACATACCGGGAGAGTCTCCAGAGACCGGGGAAGGGCACTAGGAATTGGTGAGAGACACAAAAGACTTGACAAGGGCACTAGAAACACAGGGGTAACCATCACAGCTTCCAGACACGTAACTAAGGGTGAAATCAAAGAAACACATAATTACATTCACACAGAAAACACATTCTCAGAGCCAGTTTAACACAAAGTGAAATTAAACAAAACAAAAGCCCACTACACACTAACAATGCTTGACCCAGTTTCTTCTTCTTCTTCTCTGGTTTCTGGTGGGTCGCAACCAACTTCATAGGTGCATATCGCCACCTACTGTACCGGGGTGTGTCTTGACCCAGTTTCCCAGAGCTAACAGCTTTTTATACGAGTTCTAATGAGCCACCTCGGCAGAGGTGAAACTTTGTCATCACCTGACCGAGGTGCCTTCTGGGAAACTGGGTCTTCTAACAAAAAACTACAGGAACCAAAATTCAGCCACAGTGCCCTCTAGGGGCAGTCCGTTACAGAGAATTATTTAAATAAATCAAAGTTTGTTATGTTACCGGACTATTACTGTGGGGTATTAGAACACATCTCTTAAATAAATTAGTTATATATATTTTTATTATAATATGAATTACTGTAGTAACATCTATGGTGTCACGGGTCATTTGACCCATATATATTTATTTCTAAGAAAAAGGCAAAAAAGTATTTTCCAAAATAACTTTAATATAAAGGGAAAGCTAAACAAGTAAATCTCAAAATGTCGATTTGCAAGGTCAAACAAACAACAAACAATCAAGCAAATCAAACCAATAGAAATGAGGAACTAGTTCCAGAAAACGTCTTTGTGTGCAAGAACATGCATGTGCATGGCAGACCTGACACCCCTTTCTTTTAGAATCAGGTGACCTCAGTGGGGTTATGGCTGTGGCTGTGTAGGTTGATGTTGAGGCAGTGCTGGCCGAAGAGGATGCTGGCACTGATGCTCTTTGTGTTACTGATGATATTGAATGAGTGCTATGTGAGCCCTGCAGTTTTCTGACCAAGGCTGCAGTGGCTGGATCCTGGGCCACCTGTTCCCTTTGCTCAATGTGTGCCATGACAAGGGAACTTCCTAACTCTTCAAGAAACATTCTCCGCTTGAATTCTCTGGTTGTATTCCACCCTAGGTGAATGTGGGTCCACAACACAAATGCATTGTATGCAAACACATCTAGAATGCTATAAAACACAACCATTAGCCATCTCCTGGTCATTCTCTGGCAAGTATAGGTGGCAGTCAGTTTGTCCAGGTTGTCCACTCCACCTTGGTTTTTATTGTAGTCCAAGATAATTTTGGGCGTTTTGTCACTTGCTGATGACACAGCTGCATCTTTGTGAAAAGTGGACATAAGTATCACACTCCTGTGTGTTTTTGGACAATATGAAACAGCCGTGGTGCTGTCTGTAAAACCAAATTTTGAAGAAAGTGGAGCCCTGTCTTTCACCTGCAAAATTTCGGCAGGCAGCTCAGGTTTATTTTTTTTTTACTGTGCCCACCATGGTAAGTTTCCACCTGAGAAGTTATTGTCCAAGATCATAGCTGGTAAAGAAATTGTCACATGTGATATTGTGACCCCGCAGCCAGTAGTCATATCGAGGACTACACGTTTTCCTTGATTTTTCTCAGGAATGCCACATGCATTTTTGCCTGTGTAAATCTACAGATTCCATGCATAGCTGGTTTTTGAATCACAGGCTGCCCACATTTTTATGCCGTATTTCACTGGCTTACTGTACTGCCGGAAAGGGCATTTTCCATGGAAAATGATAAAACGTTCATTTACTGTTACCTCTGGCCCTGGGTTGAACATCAGTGGAAGGAGCTGCACCAACCTTTCCCAGACATCCCTGATGGGCGCGAGCTTGTCAGATTTTTCTCTAGTTTCTCTGTAGTTTCTCTCAAATCTAATGACTCTTGATATCATTCGAAATGACTGAAGTGACATTGTTGCCCAGAAAATATTTCTGCCTGTCAACGCATCCCAAAGACTGTCAGTGGCCTCATTGCTGGATTTGTAAACACCAGCAAAAAGAAGAACACCATTCCACATATCGCCATGAACCGTTTTTCCTTCAAGGTTTGTCATAGCAATTATAACTTTCTTTAGTGACAATGGCATAAACAGATCAAAACATGTCTTGATGTCCCTTACTCTTGTCACAGCAAACCCTGTGATTCCAGGGGTCAATTTGATGACATTTGCAGCAGCTGCCCTGCCATGTAAGTCAGGAGGTACTGAGCTCCAACAGATGTTACCACTTTTGAATGTTTCAGCAGGAGTGAGTGCAGCTTCAGCATCGGTGACCTCCTCATCAGACTCATCAGATGTGTCTGTGCCTTCTGGTAGATACTCTACAATGTCTTCCTCCTCAGAAACCTGCTCATCTGTATCACGATGCTGTTCTGTGTCCTCTGCCTCATTTTCAGAAAAGATATGATCCAGAGCTTGGCTTACTGTAAATCTTATTCTCATTTTTGTCTGCTGCAAACAGGAGATGTGTACTCTACAAATCACCGACGCTAAACTAAATTTGTCTTATGCAAGCCTTACATGTCTGAACATGTCTGTCTTTGTTTGTTTGTTTTGTTTGTTCAGGTAAGGAGACACACAGGCAAAGAGAGACATACCTCAAAGTGTGTTTATGATTTTTGTTTTGACCCTAAATATTGTTTTATAACCTTAAATTATAACTGGGTCAAAACTGACCCTAACAACACAAAGGTAATAATATTCACTTTATTTCATAATAAAGAGAGCCTTTTATAATTTATTACAATTGCTTTTTTTTGTTTTATTTTAATTAAATACAGATTCCTGACAAAATTAAAAAAACTTGATGCAATAAACAAAATTAGGTTGTAGTAAAATGGGTCGGTGGTGACCCTAACACCAGAGGAAGGTTTTAACACTAGAAGCGCTGCGCCAGTGTCACCTACTTTTAATGCGGTTCACCGGTCATCTGACCGCCTATTGTTTTGAATGGGAAGCTGTCGCTGACACACAATGATCGCTAGATGGCGCTTTCACCCAAAGAAAATAGTTAACTTGATCAAATAGATCAACTTACACTTGGACAATGCGCCACTCATTCTAGCGTTGATAATCAGCTGTATTTTTCTTTTCATATCCAACTGAGAAAACCTACGACAGAGTCTCTAAGGGGAGTCACTAAGTCTCTATTTAATTTTATAACGTTTTAAGAAAATTAATTAGTTCATTCATTCTATTTGAAGCTTCTGAACTTCTCGGATGTTGTTTTAGTGTGACAGTGCTTTAGTTTAGTTCTGAACTCGCTTCTATGAAATTATCGCTAAAACAATGTAATGACCTTAGGATAAAAAGCTTTATTATTGTGTTTGAATTAATCAGATCTACCACAGCTGAACAACTTCACTTTTCCGTTATGGCAACATACAGTAAGCACCTCGTATTCTTGCAAATCTTTTTAGTGTTTGTTTGAAACTAAATTTTCATAACAAAGCTGATTGTTACAAGTTGATAGTTGAGTTATGGCTACAAGAGGGGGCAATGGAGCCTTTGATCTGGTTCAGATATTTAAAAAAGTCCCTACAGTGGGCTTATGGGGAGGTCAACAAAATAGGAGGATGTGAGAGTGCAAATGACAACACAGGAAGACCTTTCCATTGAGAGATTGGGAGTGTGGGATTATTCATTAAGGAACTAAAAAGAAACAACTGAGAATAAAAAGTGCTCTACCATCTCCTTAAGACCATACAGGGCTTTGGAAACTAAACATATAAAACTTATGATCCTCTCAGGGTGTTTGCCCTTAGCAAGGATTTATGTGATTTAACTTAGAGTGAGCATGCACACCAATCACACTGGGGATCACTCTCTCTCTCTCTCTCTGTCAGGCCGGCTTGTCTTGAGGACTGATGCTGGGAAATTCGCCTTTGTCTTTGCTTGCTGCGTGGTGTGTCTTTGTCTTCTTGGCCTTGATACCTTTACCAGTGCTACGTAATGATTACATGAAGTGTGCAGATATCAGGGCCCTTAACACTACGTATTATTAGGCATTTCATTGCAACAAGAAATTTTAGCCATTCTTCTTCCTGTATAGGGGAGATAGTGACACTGCATTATAAAAAGATTACTATATAATGGTGGGCCACCAAATTTGTGAAAGAACTACATATGGATGTTGTCCACATATTTTTGTCCTTAAAGTGTAATTTCAATTAACTTTTATCTTTTAAATGTCTCTTGTAACCTGTACACTCTACTGCAGAATCCTTCATGACACAATAAATAAGGAAAAGTACAGTAGAAGTTATATTGTTCAATCCTAATAAAACATTGTATGAAACGAACAGTGATTGAATGCAAGACAAATCTAATCTTTGTTAAGTGTCACAATTTCCTTGTCGTACCTGTATACGAAACTATGTTTAATAATACAGTTTTTACAGTTTTGCAGACTTTTAAAAATATAAAGTGCATATAACCTGAAATTAAAATCAAACTATGAATGTGGAAAAAGTAACCAGTGCATCATCATCATCAGTGTGAAATGCACACGGGGGGGGGGGGGGAAGCACTTATTGTTCCAAACAAAGCATTACATCATTTAAATCATATTGGCACTCAAATCACGAGGTGTGGTCAAATTTTCAACTATAAAAACACGTTGCTGTTTGAGTCATAAGTCATTCGATCATGACCTTTTACACTAACAGTTTTATGATCATAGCATCTAATACATAATGTGATTTTTAAACTCTGTAGACAGAAATAAAAGACTAGATTCATGAACCTGACAGAGTTTAACCAGTCGGACCTCTGTGTGCACTTCTCCTGTACAAAGAGATCTGTATCTTCTTCAGTTGATATCTCACTGTACGTGTGCTCAGCTGCTGTGGTTCTGCTAACAGTATGTGGAAATATGCTCATTATCATCTCAGTTTTTCACTTCAAGCAGCTTCATACCCCAGCTAACACACTCGTGCTCTCTTTGGCTATGTCAGATATCTTTATTGGTGCATGTGTAATGCCGCCAATGTTCAGTTGGACAATCGAGTCATGCTGGATATTTGGGAAAAGCTTCTGCATAATTTTTTGGTTAATTAATGGTTTTCTCACAGTCTTATCTACTTACACTATTGCACTCATCTCTGTGGATCGGTATTTGGCTCTCTCAAACCCCTTTCTCTACACAAGCACAATCTCTAGAAGGATTATGTGCAATGTTATTTATTTCAACTTATTTTTGTGTCTGGTATATAGCATAGCATTCTATTATTTTAATGGAATATTTACAGGTTATTTAATGTGTCCTGGAGAATGCCTTCTCACTGTGAGTCAGGTTTGGTTTGTAATTGATCTCATATATTCATTTCTTTTTCCACTTTCTGTCATAATCATACTTTATACTTTAGTTTTTGTGATTGCTAAGAAACATGCCACTGCTATCAGAGAGCTTAATCATCACACACGGCCTAAAACACAGAAAATCACCTCACACTCGATGAAATCTGAGAGAAAAGCAGCTAAAGTCCTCGGCATTTTAGTGTGTATGTTTTTGGTGTGTTTACTTCCATATTTTGTCTATAGTTTATTAGGTGATATAGTTGAACTACAGGCAGAAATTGTTCATAAAGTTCTTATTATAATGTATCTCAATTCCACCATTAATCCATTTATTTATGCTTTGTTTTACCCATGGTTTAGGAGATGTATTAAATTAATTATTACACTGCAAATATTTAACTCAGATTCTGCATTAATCAGTGTTTTTTCATGAATAATTTTCAATGTTTCTTTACTTTTAACTCTGCGAATATTCCAACCTGACTCTGCATTAAGCAACATTTTTTTCATAAAAAGTTTTTACTCCTTCTGATGATGTGGCCAAATTTCATTATAAAATTGAAATCTATAAGAAGGCAATTCTCATTATCAATATATTACAATATAAAATTCCATATTTAGTTGGTATTGTTCATAACTCTATTATTATTACAATTAAGTTTCCCCAGAATCTTGGAATTAAAGTAAAGTAAGTTACAGATACGCATTAGAAAGGGAATGATAAGGGCCATGGATCAACTGTATATAATAATAAGAAGAAGAAAAAGAAGAAGAAGACGTTTTGTTGGTTAAGTTCAGATTTTCTTTAACTTTTTTTGTTGAAAAAGTACCCATAACTATTACACTTCATGGCTAAAAGTATGTGGTCACCTGCACATCATATCCTTGTAAGCCCTTTTTAAAACAACAGGCTTTATAAAGGTTTTGTCCGTTATCGTGTGCAACCAAATTGGTGGTTATAGTTTGGGGAAAAACTACATATGAATGTTTTCCACATATTGTTGTTCATAAAGTGTAATTTAAATTATTAACCTGTGTCTTTGAAAATGTCTCTCATAACCTGTCATCTCTGCTGAAGAATTGTTCATGACACAAATAAGCAAAAGTAGAAGTTATATTGTTCAATGCTAATAAAACATAGTATGAAGTAAACAGTGGTTGAATGCAAGACAAGTCTAATCTTTGTAAACTGTCACACAACAAAATTATATAACAACACAAAAGAGATTAACCTGCAAATATGAATGTTAGGCTTAACCTCTAGTTACAGAAATAATTTAACCAATATAACATTTATATCACGTGAGAAAAAAAAATTACAGGTGCAAACAGATGAAGGCCTATTCCATCAGCTGAGGGTGTGATTTGATGATGTATTCCCCATATGAATTTAAGACCACATATACTATGACACATCCTATAATTTAGGTCACTTTAATAAGTAAATGATCTCGGCCCGGTTTCCCGATAACGCACACCCTTAACGCGCTAAGAAGACTTTGAAGACCTTACTTTTCTAAGTGTGTTTCCCGAACTGTCCCTTAGTTGTCTTCTTAAGTCGCTGCCTCTTCCGTCGATGTTACAAGGTGCTGTCTACGGTTAAGATACTGAATTAGCTGACATCGATTGCTCAGGAATCGATTTTTCACTCATTGTGCATGGCAGCGTTAAGAAAGACAACACTTTGTATGCAAATTAAACATTGCACAAAATTCTTCCAATAACATTTATTTCGACATGAGCTATAATAGCATGCTATAATAGACAAATATATACAGTGGGTGCACAAGCAGTATGTGACTTCTACCGTCGCCGGTGTATGGCGTCAGCATTTGGGTTTGTGCGTTTGCTGGCTTTTACCACTGAGTGGCGCTATATAACTATAGACTGACACCTCAGGCATCAGTTCGGTCTCTCCAGGCTTAATGAGGCGCAGGTCGTCCACAGCTGCACGTCGTTGCAGATAAAATAAAGTGAAACATTGTAAATAAATGAATTCATAATCACAGTAGTAACATTACAGTACAATTTTATAATTAAAATTAAATTCAGTTTTTTTAGGATCGAATTTAAGCAACGTACAGTATGTGTAATTACAGTAGAAAGGCTACACATCATCTTATATTTTGTGTTCTTTAAATTTGTAGCTTTTATAAGACTCTACTTTTATTTAGGTGCACTCACAATGACGAAAAAACTTCATGATTTTGTTAAATAAATAAAGTAAACGGGGTTCTGTATTGTTTTCGGTGAACTTGAGCGCGTCAGAAAATGAACCCAAACTCCGTGTATACTCGCCTCACAGACGTGAAAAATATATACTTATAGAAAGAGAAATATCTGCTTTAATATAAACTAATGAAAAAAATTATTAGATTATGTAATTCGTATGAGAAGTGAATTACAGGCGCGCTCCCTGCTGCGGAGATGACGAGATGACATGATCACCTTCAGCAGCACAGCCGAAACCAAAGGAATCACTAATTTATCAATGAATTATTAAAATGGTCAGAGTGAGTTTCCTGGCTGTTTTAACAAATATTTGAAGTAGATAACAGTAGCCCACATTTATAAGAGCATTTTTATTTATATAAAACTATAAATAAAAAAAAAATAATAATCCTGCATTTATTATTAGGTGTGCCCGCTGCCACAGTTCTTCAGTAACAAACCTATAAAACATGTACATCTGTATGAATAAATTGTTTAAATGTGATCAGTGATTTATGTAAATGACTCAGTTTAGATGTAAGTAAATGCTCCTTGCTAGGGACTGACATCGGCGTGCGTTTCTCCCAGCATAGACAGCGCATAGACAGCGCTTATTTAACACCATTAATATGTGTTTGCTGAAAGAGATATCTAATCTCTCATATCGGCGCGCGCGTTCATCTGACTTTAGATCAAAACTCAGCAAAGTTAAAGAGCGCACACGCGGGATCATGCAAACGTTTTAAATTCATTAAAAGGTTTATTCACAACCACGTTTCAGCCATTCACACAAATTTAAGAAGAGGCCTGAAGCAAGATCCAATATCCTCCCCAGTTTGCTGAAACCATGAACAGTGGTGATTTTAGTTTCTCCGAGTGTATACTGTAGGTGAGAACAGCTATTCACTTGGGGAGGTGTATTATTTGCATTTGTATGTGTCTGACTTTGCAAAGCACACCTGTAAAACCTGTTTAAATGTAAATGCTCCTCGCTGCGCTGTTTGGGGGAGGGGCACGCTAATGACGATTTGGTCAGCTGTGTGGAGGCTCGCCCGTGAGATGTTGCGCGCGCACTACACGGCAAAAATATGTTAGTATATCATGACTGAAATACAGATACAGAAAGCAAAATGTCTGCTTTTATATAAATTAATGGGGGGGAAATCAGGTTATGTAATTTGTATAAAACGTGGATTACTACAGCGCATCCACTCACAGCCGAAACCAAAGACATCAACGTATCAATGAATTATTAAAATGGTCAGTCAGTTTCCCTGCTGTTTTCTTATCCCCACCCCCGCTAAAAAGGCGCACTGTATTCAGAGGCTCTGCCTATTCAGTTAAGAAAAACACTATTGTTATTATTTCAATTCATACTGTACAGCTGTGAGAATTGGGGCAGGAATATTATGCCATATGATTCACATTCATTTACAGTACTAAAAAATTAACTCGTTGAATGAACATAATTAAATTATGGAAAGAATTTCCTGCCAAACGCTTGCTTGCTTCTCAACAAGCTTGGATGCTCAGTAGTGCAAATCAAGTGGAGTCAAGTGCAAACCAAAGTGCGAACAAATAACGAAATAAATATTATTTTGTACAGACAAATATCTGAAAAAAAAAAAGTTTTTTTTTACGACAAATCTCTCAAAAATCGTAAGATGTATTTTGGTTTATACTGCAAACGAAAAACGAATCCAAAGACAAAAAAGACAGACCAGACTGTGGTGGACGTGAGGCCTGAGCTGGAAAAGCGTGGCGCAGAAATTGAGGCGCTGAAACAGCAGCTGCGTGTCTGCAAGGCAGAGATTGGTACCCTTCGGAGTGAGTTGGGAGTTTGCAAGGCAGAGAAGGATGCTCTTCAGAGTGAGTTGCGAGTTTCATGAGACGGCATAAATATTTAATACAGCAAATTAAATATTTTGGTTTATATTTTGGTTTATATTATATGGTTAATGTATTTTGGTTTATATTGCAAACGAATAACGAATCAAGAGCCTGTGATTATATTGCATAAATATTATTTTGTACAGACAAATATCTGAATTTTTTTTTTTTTTTTAGATTTTTTTTTAAACAAATCTCTCAAAAATAGTAAGAGGTATTTTGGTTTTATACTGCAAATGAAAAACGAATCCAGAGCCTGTAATTATATTGCATAAATATTATTTTGCACAAATAAATCTCTGAAAAAAACAATGATATTTTATTCACAAATGTAAGACAATATATTTTGGTTCAGTGCCAGACGAAGTGCGAGCAAATAATGTAATGAGAGGCCCCGATTATACTGCATACATCTTTTTTATTGATTTATTTTTTTATTATATATTCTGGAAGTTTGCTCTATTTGTTTTAGTTATTTCTATATTTAAATCTTGATGTCTTAAACTCTAACAACTGTAAGTATTGTCGAAATAAAATTTTTTTAAAAGCCCTAGTGCTGTTGTTTGTGCTGTTTTCTTTAATAATAACACTAAACAGATAAAAACAGAGAGTCTGTCTAAACAAAATAAAACCAATGTTTTCTAACTCATATTTTTTTATATTTATAGTTTTTCATGTTTGTTGGATGTGTAAATTATCATAATTGTAGTATTACTTTGCTACAACATATTGTTTTGACTTTATTATGACTTAAGCTCTGAATATATTTAAAAACAGAGACGACGGAAAATGTCAATTTGCGCCACCTGGCGGTCATTTCACGAATTATTTTGAAATGCTCCTGGTTTATTTTGGCCGTTGCCGCTTTCCACGGCGGTGAGTGCGACAGTAATGAGCAGTCTGGTTGTCCACCCACTGTAAATTAAATCACTAAGCAGTCACTAATACTTTTGCGTAAACTGTAGTGGTGGTGAAACGAACCGAGTATACAATCATAGTTGATTGACAAACAGCTGACAAACGCATTTGGTCTAATGCTCAGGGGGTTTCTGAGGAGAGTGATCTGGCAACCCTTGTACGAGGACGCTGAGACGCTGCTTTTTTTCCGAGCTCCACCATACTGACCAACTTTTAAACTTTTTTCGTCCCCTTACGAAGAGTTTACATAAAACGGATAAGTATCTTATAATATATTTACTCGAAACGCGTGTTATATCGTTAAGTTTTAATTGTTTTGCAGCACACCACTTTTAGCCGGCATTAGCATCGCTAATTAGCATTAGCATCGCTAGCCCGCTAGCCCGGCTATCACGTTTGTTTGTTTGTTTGTAAAGTTTGTTTTCGCTTCCTCACACCGATTATTTTCCGTGTTTAGACACCATGTCGGTTGTGATTCTGCCTCTGAGTGCAGGTGAGGAGACATTGGAGCTGCACTTGGTGGATTTGGAGGTGGAGGCCGTGGAGAAGCTGATCCGTGAGCTACAGGTGAAGCTGGCCCGGCTACAGCAGCGGAAAGCCACGCTGGAATCGACGCGGACCGACGGTCACCTGTCCCAGGTAAACTCTCGGTGTGACACAATCTCTCCGACAACCTCAACCCCGCGTGTTTCTCTGCCCAGGTCCAACACACCAAGGACGCAGCCCGCGCAGTGTTCCTACACCCAGGCGCCGGGATACCACGGACCCTGGATACAGCAGCGGCGGAAGAAGCACGCCAAGCCCCGGGCGAGGACCTCTCCCCCTCCATCACCACCACCCGTCTTCGACATCTCGACACAAAACCGCTTCGCTCCTCTCCGTGAGACGGCACACGACGTCCTGGTCATCGGAGACTCCATCGTTCGTCACGTGCGTGCTACCACGGCTAAAGGTAAGGTGCACACACGCTGTTTACCTGGTGCACGTGTTCTTGATGTTGCTGCACAGGTGCCTGCTGCCCTGAGGAAGAACATTGGAGCTGTGGTCCTTCATGCCGGCACGAACGACACCAGGCTGAGGCAGACGGAGATCCTAAAGAAGGACTTCAGGAGCCTGGTCGAGAAGGTCCGCAGCACATCACCCACGACAAGGATCATCGTATCTGGACCGCTTCCCACATTTCAGCGAGGAATCGAGAAGTTCAGTAGATTATTTGCTTTTAATGAATGGTTACAATCTTGGTGTCAACAACAGAAATTACGCTTTGTTGATAACTGGAATGTTTTCTGGGAGCGTCCTAGGCTCTATCACACCGATGGCCTACACCCTAGCAGAGCTGGAGCAGCGGTCCTCTCTGACAACATCTCCAGGACACTACGAACCATCTGACTGGCGGTAAGTCATACTGTAGATTCCAAACATATTAGACACATCACAACTCACCGTAGTGATAGACGCACACACATAGCTTGTCCTATAGAAACTGTGTCTGTTCCCCGAATACTGAGAAAAAAGAATAAATTTGTTAAATTTGCCCGAAACAATCTGATAACCATAAAACCAGAAAAAGGCAAAATAAGTAGTCAAAATTCACCTCTAAAGTTTGGACTACTCAACATTAGATCCCTTGCGCCTAAAGCACTTATTGTTAATGAAATTATCTCAGATTATTGCCTTGACGCACTCTGTCTCACTGAAACCTGGCTTAAACCAAATGAATATTTTGGTCTGAATGAGTCTACTCCGTCAGGATATTTCTATAAGCACGAGCCCCGTCTAATTGGTCGCGGTGGTGGTGTCGCCACTATCTACAATGATGTACTCACTGTTACCCAGAAAATAAGGCCCAGGTTTAATTCATTTGAAGTGCTTATCATTAATGTTGCACTAAATGAAATACGTAATAAACCCTTGCTATATTTTACCCTGGCCACCGTGTACAGACCCCCGGGGCCATATGGCGATTTTCTTAAAGAATTTGGACATCTGCTATCAGACCTATTGGTTAACTCTGACAAAGTGTTGATAGTAGGAGACTTTAACATTCATGTAGATGATGCTAATGACGCTTTAGCACTCACATTTATGGATTTACTAAATTCCTTTGGGGTTAAGCAAAATATAATTGGAGCAACTCACCGCTTTAATCATACGCTAGATTTAATTATATCCCATGGTATAGATGTCTCTAATATAGAGATCATACCTCAAAGTGATGATATCACAGATCATCACCTCCTGACATATACTCTACCCGTAGAACAGATTAACTGTGTCTCCCCACGTTATCAATCTGTTAGAAATATGAATCCCACTACTAAAGACAGATTCACAAGTAATCTGCCGGATCTGTCACAATTTCTTATTAGACCCCTAAATGCAGATGATCTAGATGAAGTGACTAGCAGCATGGGCACTATTTTTACCAGTACATTAGACACTGTTGCTCCCATCAGATTAAAAAAAGTCAGAGATAAAACATTTGCACCGTGGTACAACAGTCATACTCGCGCCCTAAAGAGAGCAGCCCGTAACCTCGAGCGAAAATGGAGGAAAACTAAATTAGAAGTTTTTCGAATTGCGTATAAAGACAGTATGTGCAGCTATAGACAGGCTCTAAAAACTGCTAGGACCGAGCATCTTAGCCAACTGATAGCAAGAAACCAAAACAATCCCAGGTTCTTATTTAGTACAGTGGCCCGCCTAACAAAACCTAAGATGCCCGCAGAGAGTATCCCATCACAGTTTAGAAGTCAAGACTTTATGGACTTCTTTAATGAAAAAATCAATAATATCAGGAAGAAAATAATGGAGGTTCAACCTCTAATAGTATCTCACGATCCAGTTCAGCCTATAGCTTCACATTTAGATTTTCACTGCTTTACAGGTATAGGACAGGAAGAGCTGTATAAACTCATCACCTCGGCTAAATCAACAACGTGCCTGTTAGACCCAATCCCAACCAGATTTTTAAAAGAAGTGATGCTTACGGTTGGAGAGCCACTTCTAAACATTATTAATTCTTCATTATATCTAGGTCACGTCCCTAAACCTTTCAAGTTAGCAGTTATTAAGCCGCTTCTTAAAAAATCTAATTTGGACGCGAATGAAATAACAAATTACAGACCGATTTCAAACCTCCCGTTCATATCAAAAATACTAGAAAAAGTAGTATCAGCTCAAATTTGCACATTCTTGCAGGATAACAACATCCTTGAAGAATTTCAGTCAGGTTTCAGGCCCCATCATAGCACAGAAACTGCACTAGTTAAGATTACAAACGACTTGTTTTTAGCTTCAGACCAAGGCTGCATCTCATTGCTAGTCTTGCTTGCATTCGACACTATAGATCATAATACTCTCATAGATCGCTTACAAAATTATATAGGTATTCAGGGACAGGCATTAAAATGGTTTAGATCTTACCTGTCTGATCGCTACCATTTTGTAGATCTAAATGGAGAACCGTCTGGTGTAATGCCAGTGAAATATGGGGTCCCACAAGGGTCAGTTTTAGGACCTCTGTTGTTCTCAATATACATGCTTCCCTTGGGTAACATCATTAGAAGACATGGGATTAGTTTCCATTGTTATGCTGATGATACCCAATTATATATCTCAACCAAACCAGACGAAATACCTAAGTTGTCTAGATTAACTGAGTGTGTCCAGGACATAAAAGATTGGATGACCAATAACTTTCTTTTATTAAATTCAGATAAGACAGAGATATTACTTCTTGGCCCAAAAACCAGTACACAACAGCTTTCACAATTCAGCTTGCGCTTAGAAGGATGTACTGTTATTACCAGCTCAGCAGTAAAAGATCTGGGAGTAATATTAGACAGTAACTTGTCTTTTGAAAATCACATTTCAAATATCACAAAAACAGCCTTTTTCCATCTTCGAACTTAAACTTAGGAACATCTTATCCGTATCTGATGCAGAAAAACTAGTTCATGCATTCATGACCTCCAGACTGGACTATTATAATGCATTACTAGATGGTTGTCCTGCATCCTCAATAAACAAGCTTCAGTTAATCCAGAATGCAGCTGCCAGGGTTCTCACTAGATCCAGAAAATATGATCATATAACCCCAATATTATCATCCCTGCACTGGCTACCTGTTCAGTTTAGAATAAATTACAAAATAGTATTACTTACATACAAGGCCTTAAATGGTTTAGCTCCCACATACCTAACCAGTCTTCTGATACGCTACAATCCACCACGCGCCTTAAGATCACAAAGCTCCGGACTTCTGGTAGTTCCCAGAATTTCAAAATCTACAAAAGGGGGTAGGGCTTTTTCATATGTTTTCACTCCAAAACTTTGGAATAGCCTTCCAGACAGTGTTCGGGGAGCAGACAGGGTTTCTCAGTTCAAAAGTAGACTCAAGACGCATCTTTTTAATCTGGCATACACATAACTCATCCCAGTACTCATACTCCAGTACACCTATACCGAATGGCAACTACGCTAATTCTCCCCATCTGTTCTGTATTTCTCTACCCATCCCGAGGCATCGGGAGATTTTGCCAGCTTCAGTAGACAAAGGCCGACCCTGCGAGGTTCCTGAGGCATCCAGAGAAGGACCAGCTCCAGCTGGATTCAGCTTTATGATGGTTGGAGCTACACATGCTGCTCCTGTGCTTCCAGTGATCCAGACCTCATCTGCCCTCTGCACCTACTGACTCATCCCTATGCTGAACTGGTCTTCATGTCAATTTAAATAATTTCTGTCATATTGAATTTTCACCTGCACAACACACAAGATGTTATATCATTTCTGTTGTCGCCCAAATGAGGATGGGTTCCCTGTTGAGTCTGGTTCCTCTCAAGGTTTCTTCCTAATGCCATCTCAGGGAGTTTTTCCTTGCCACCGTCGCCGTCACCCTTGGCTTGCTCATCAGAGAAATTTCATTCATTCGTCTCATTATTATCTGCACATTTTTCTCACACATCCACACTTCCAATTATTTTCTTTTCTATAATTATTATTATTTGTTTTTATTTATTTATTTTCTATTATTATTATTATTTTATTTATTTATTTATTATTATTATTATGATTTGTTAAATTTCTTAAATTTTTGTGAAGCTGCTTTGAGACAATGACCATTGTTAAAAGCGCTATATAAATAAAATTGAATTGAATTGAATTGAATTGAACATTTCACCAGCTCCAGAAACAATGTGAAGCATGTCAGTTGTTGGGGTTGTATAGCGCACTTATAGAATGAATACGAAGAGATGCCAGAGTAGAGGTTAAATAACCCTATCTCACCTATGTTTAATAGTGAACATGTTAAACATGTTTAATTTTTTTTGGTCCTCGCAGAAGCTTGCGGATCTTGCAGAACATCGCGGAATGTCAGCAGAATGTTGTATTTTTGAAAGAAAAAGCAGCAAGCAGATGGACATCGGGACGTAGACCGTAAGTACGACACGTTGGACTGGCAAACGCAGAACTGAGCATGTCATGAAGCTCCATAATCTGTTGCCTTGAAAGGTGAAACTTTTTTAAAATGGCCACCTCAGTCAAAATAGGAAAATGAGCCACACGGCTCCGTGGAAGACGGCATCGTCAGTTTAACAGAACGACACGCTGTATCGCTGTAAAATTGTTTCAAACAGGCCTACACTATATTCTATCATTAATATGATTTTGATAACGTGTCATAATGTGCTTGCATACACCGCTGATTTATAAAGACTGCTGCACAGTGGCGGCGACTAGCGTCTTGAGCTGAAACATCTTTAAGAGTTATGGTTGGTCCAGAGCAACCTTATGAACTTACCTAAGATTTACTTAGAGTACGAACATTTCGGGAATCGCGCCATTACGTTAACAGAGAGGTTAAGATACAACTTAGAGATAAGAAGCTTTCAGAAAACCGGGCCCTGCCTGTTAAGGTAGCTTTAGATTTGTTATAACTTTAGATCACATAGGACTTGCAGCATTTAAGCATAGTCTCTGTTTTTTCTTTCTTTATTTTGATGTGTCATCCAGCATCCCCAACCCACATCAGCCTGTCATAGTCCCTTAATACTACATACATTTTTATATAGTACAGTATGTACAGAATAGCTTATGGATAAGATATAAAGTAGTTCAAGGGCAGCCTTGTAAATATAAGCAATGTAGTATGAATAAAAGTAGCTGTAAAAATATAGTACAGTCTGATCAGGTGTTCAGTATGGAAACGGCAACAAAGAAGAAGTTATTTCGTAGTTTCAAAGTGTTGAGATACATGGAGCACCTTCCAATAGGGGTAGGAGGGAAAAAGTGAAAAAGTCCATGATATGAATGTAAGGAGCCTTCAATAATGTTCAATATTTTTACCACCTATACAAGGATTTTTACTGTCTCTTGCAGTAGTTACGCCAAGTCAATAGGTCTTTTTCTTGTTCCTCAAATTAATCAATTATATGTGCATTCAGTGTTGTACAGGTCACAGCATGGGTACTCTACTGGTCTGCAGCTACTTAGGCATATACACAGTAAGCTATTATGCTCTGAGACCTTTCATTCATAGCCAGAATTTACATATTTGTGTAACATCTCGGCCACCTCAGTAGGGGAGGAAAAGATCTGGGTCACCGGATTACTGAGCTACTTTGTCTCCCCGTAGTGTGTCTGTGTGTACATGTCTCCCAGTATTGTTATCAGCACTAAATTAAGTTCACCTGTCTACCCTGGTGTGTGTCCCTATATAACCCAGACGAACCAGTAGCCCTTTGTCTGTCCACTGATGTGCACCTTCATGTTTTTGGTTACTCTCAGTGTGTGTGTTTGCACTTCTTTTTGGTCCAGGACTGATCGGTGTCTGCAGGCTCGGGCTCCTAGAGCGGAAGGTCTTCCCAGGTCACAGGAGAACGTGAAAGTATCTCAGCTCCAAGTTTGTCTCAAAGTTAAAGACTTTTCTGGTTTTGTTTGTTTTATATGGGTAGCCCGCCTGGAGTCCCAGCCTGACGAGATAACACGCGTGTCTTTTTTTTTTTCTTTTTCCTTTTTTTGGACTTGTGACCATCAATAAAACCTTATTTCAATTCAACCTGCATCTGCGTTCGCTTCCTCAGACAGCCAACATGACAGATGAACAGACCACGCAGGACGCAGCAGGAACACCGTTGCCTGATGATGAAACCCCCACGCTGGACTACATCATCAGGCAGCAAGGACAAATCGATGGCCTGGCAAGAGCTGCCAACGACATGGTGGCCTGTCTGGAAAGACTGGCGTTCAAGTGGACCCAAGCCCCCTCTCCTCGGCCGCGCTCCGCACACTCACCACCACGCGCCGCCCTGCTGAGTGGTATGCAGGGAATCCGGAAGGATGTAAGCGTTTCCTCCTGGCCTGTGAAATTTATCTAGCCGTTTATCCGGAACTCGCGGGAAAAAAGAAGATTGATTTCGTCACACTGCAGCTCACAGATCCAGCGATGGACTGGGCGGCAGCGGTGTGGAGCAGCAGTGTGGAGCACCGGCGGGACGGTGACATCAAATTACAACCACTTCATCAGGGACTTTCGCGCGGTGTTTGATCATCCAGACCACGGGAAATTGGGGGAGCAACAAATGCTGAGGCTGAAGCAAGGGAGCCAGACGGTCGCTGATTACGTGGTGAGGTTTCGCATCTTAGCCGCGGAGAGTAGCTGGTGCGATAAAAACTTGTTGGCCAGGTTCAGAGACGGCCTACAACCGGAATTACAGCTAGAGCTCTCCTGTCGGGATGCTGGCCTGTCACTTGACGACTGTATCAACCTGGCCATCAAGCTGGATCAGCACTTCCGCGGTCAACAAAGACATCTCCCGACCAGAAGCACCGCGGGAAGATCGGATCAGAGCCGCCGTGAAAGCCTCAGCAAACCCCCCAGCGAACCACGCGAAAGTAACCATCCCAAACCGATGGAGGTTGGCACGTCCCGCCTTTCGGCCCAGGAGCGGCAACGAAGATTGTCGTCAGTGTTATGTTTGTACTGTGGGGGGGAGGGGGGTGGTGCACAAAGTCAACACCTGTCCACTATTGAACGTAATCACATACACACCCCCTCGCACTCATCACTCTTTTTGTTTACACGCAAGTTTAACATACAATAATCACACTGTGTCTGTCTTTCCCCTCATAGATTCTGGTTCGGCTGGAAATTTCTTCTCATCTACTCTCCTTTCCCAGCTACAAGCTCCTGTATCAAAGCTTCCATACCCGATTCCAGTTAAAGCTCTAGATGGCCAAAATCTAAAACAATCGCCTCTTGAACATCTATCCACGCCACTACGGTTAACTTTCCCAGGTCATATCAAGGAGCTAGAATTTTTTGTGCTCCCTCAGGTTGACCACTCCGTCGTACTGGGTCTCACATGGCTCAGCTATCACAATCCGAATTTTGAATGGGCACAACCTCGCATCACGTCATGGGCACCTAGATACGCTCAAACCTGTACGCCATCCGCATTTATGGTCCAAACAACAACCATTGAGAGTCCAAGCACCCAAATATCAATCACTGTGTCATCAGAGTATCACGTTTTTCAAGATGTGTTTAGTGTTAGGGCTGCAGCACGACTTCCCCCCCACCGTCCGTGGGACTGCGCGATTGAGCTCATGCCGGGGAAAACACCGCCTTGCTCGGGTGGAAACCCATGCCATGGAGTAATGTGAGTGAGGCTCTCCAGCAGGAGCTCATCAGCAGGTCCACGTCTCCAGCTTCAGCAGGATTTTTTTTTATTGAAAAAAAAAGGCGGGGGCCTTAGGCCCTGTATTGATTACCGCGGTCTAAACGCAATCACAGTAAAATATAAGCACCCACTGCCCCTGGTACTGGCCGCTATCAACCAATTCCGCGGGGCTTCCATCTTTACCAAACTCAACCTCCGCAGCGCTCGTGCGCGTTCGTAAGGGCGATGAATGGAAGACAAAATCCGGACATTACCAATACAACGTGATGACATATGGGCTGGTAAACGCACCTGTGGTGTTTCAGGGGTTCATGAATGATGTGTTTTGACATATGTTAAACCGTTATGTTATAGTATACTTAGTTGATATCTTGGTATACTCGTGGTCATATGGTGAGCATGTAACCACCATCCTTCGTCGGCTGCGTGAACATGGGCTCTATGCTAAGGCAGAGAAATTGGATTTTCACCAAGATTGCATTTCTCGGCTATCGCATAGGGCCCCAGGGGGTCGAGATGGAGGCGACCAAGGTCAACGTGGTGCAACAATGGCCGGAACCCAAGTCAGTTAACGCGCTACAGAGTTTTCTTGGGTTCGCCAATTTCTACAGACGATTTATTCGGGGTTTCAGCACGATGGCAGCACCGCTCACAAGTTTGTTAAAAGGGAAACCACAGCGGCTGCACGAGTTCCCGCTGGAAGCACACACAGCTTTCCAGCGTCTCAAACGAGCTTTCACTTCTGCGCTTATTTTAAAATTTCCTGACCCGGAGAAGCCCGCAGGTCGATGCGTCGGAGGTAGGGCTGGGAGCGGTACTGTCACAACATCACGGCAACCCAGAAAAACTCTTTTTTCTCACGAAAACTAAATCCTGCCGAATGCAACTATGATATTGGTAATAGAGAACTGCTAGCAGTAAAAGCGGCATTAGAGGAGTGGCGGCATTGGTTGGAGAGAGGTAAACACCCCTTTACAGTACTCACCGACCATCGGAATCTGGTGTACATCCAACAAGCAAAAAGACTAAACTCTCGCCAAGCCCAATGGGCGCTGTTCTTCACGTGCTTCCAATTTGTTATTACATATCGCCACGGTTCACGCAATAAAGAAGCAGTTATGCGTTATCCCGCTACTATCCGACGTCGGTTCAAAACCCAGATCCGAAAAACATCTTGCCATCGACGCTCGTGGTGGCTCCGATCGTGTGGGACATCGATTCGGAGATAGCCCAAGTGACACGGTCACACGGTCACGCCTAGGGACTGTCCTCCTAATCGAACATACGTTCCGGAGCCACTACGCGAGCGAGTGATGATGGCGGCTCACACAAGCTTGTCATCTGGTCACCCCGGCGTATCACATACCATCCACCTCTTAGAACCAAAGTTCTGGTTGCCAAAGTTGCGGGAAAGCGTGAGAAGTCATTTCGTCTTGTGCAACATGTGCAGCAACCAAAAGCCCCTCGTAGGTTGACAATTAGTAAATTAGTGCCCCTACCCACACCTAACAGACCGTGGTCCCATATCGCCGTGGACTTTGTGATGGATCTGCCAGTATCAAAAGGGTACACGACTATTCTCGTAGTGATGGATCGATTTTCTAAGGGATGTCGTTTCCTTGCATTTAGCTCTCTCCCATCAGCCTTCCAGAAACCCTATTCGAATCAGTGTTTCGCTTCTACGGTATCCTAGAGGATATTGTTTCCGATCGTGGTCCCCAATTCATCACTCAGGTCTGGAAAGCTTTTTTCCAGAAATTGGGAACCACTGTTAGCCTAACGTCAGGCTACCACCCCGAGTCAAATGGGAAAGCAGAGCAGAACTCGGAAGGTTCCTTTGAGCATATTGTAGTAGCCGACAATATGAATGGGCAGACTGTTTAATCTGGGCGGAATATGCGCAAAATTCATTACGTCACTCCGCGACCGGCATGACGCAGTTTCAGTGTGTGCTAGGGCATCAGCCACCACTTTGTTTTTTTTGTTCCTTTTTTCTTGGTTTTTTTGGACTTGTGACCATCAATAAAACCTTATTTCAATTCTGAAATAAGCTGTTCCTCTTTCGGACACTTTTAATAGTTGCTATCCAGTGCATACCTGCAACCCCCCACAACCTATGTTGTTTTGGCATTGATCGTACACAGTAATTTATCCAACTCAATTTGTTTTTTGTCAAAATTGCACAAATCTCATGCTTGCCCTTAAATGCCTTAATTCTTACTTGCTACCTAATATCTCAACATATGTGATGTGCTATTGTAATACTATAATAGATGTTATTCACTTCACCTGTCAGTTGCATTATTAAATCCCTCAATCTATATTTCTTTAAAACCTGGTGACATTACTTGAATGCTGAAGTCATGAACCTAATGGAGTTCAACAAATCTAATTGATGCATTTCTCCTATCCATTTTATTAGGGGAACAAAGGCCCTGATTGTTCCAACAAATCATAATATCATTTAAATCATATTGTCACTCAAATTAGGAGGTGTGATCAGGTTTTAACCTATAAAAACACATAACATTTGAGTCTTTCAATTAAGTCATTCAATAATAATCTTTTACACTAGCAGTTTTATAATGGTAGCATCTAATGCATGGTGTGATTACTAAACTCTGCAGCCAGAAAAAAAAATCATGAACCTGACAGAGTTTAACCAGTCTGATCGCTGTGATCATTTCTACTGTCAAGAGAGATCTGTATCTCCTACAGTTGATATTTTCCTGTACGTGTGTTCAGCTGCTGTGGTTTTGCTAACAGTATGTGGAAATCTGCTCATCATAATCTCAGTTTTTCACTTCAAACAGCTTCATACCCCAACTAACACACTCGTGCTCACTTTGGCTATGTCAGATTTCTTTATTGGTGCATTTGTAATGCCACCAATGTTCAGTTGGACAATCGAGTCATGCTGGATATTTGGGAAAAGCTTCTGCATAATTTTTTGGTTAATTAATGGTTTTCTCACGGTCTTATCTACTTACACCATTGCACTCATCTCTGTGGATCGGTATTTGGCTCTCTCAAACCCCTTTCTCTACACAAGCACAATCTCTAGAAGGAATATGTGCAATGTTATTTATTCCAACTTATTTTTATTTCTGGTAAATAGCATAGCATTCTATTATTTCAATGGAATATTTACAGGTTTTGTGATGTGTCCTGGAGAATGCCTTCTCACTGTGAGTCAGGTTTGGTTTGTAATTGATCTCATATATTCATTTCTATTTCCACTTTCCATCATAATCATATTTTATAGTCTAGTTTTTGTGATTGCTAAGAAACATGCCGCTGCTATCAGAGAGCTTAATAACCAAAAATGGACTAAAACACAGAAAATCAACTCACACTCAATGAAATCTGAGAGAAAAGCAGCTAAAGTCCTCGGCATTTTAGTGTTGGTGTTTCTGGTGTGTTTACTTCCATATTTTGTGTATAGTTTATTAGGTGATATAGTTGAACAACAATCAGAAATTGCTCATAAAGCACTTATTATAATGTATCTCAATTCCACCATTAATCCATTTATTTATGCTTTGTTTTACCCATGGTTTAGGAGATGTATTAAATTAATTATTACACTGCAAATATTTCAATCAGACTCTGCGTTAATCAGTGTTTTTTCATGAATAATTTTCACTTTTTTTTTGTTTTAACTCTGCGAATATTCCAACCTGACTCAACATTAATCAATATTCTTTCATGAAAAGTTTTTTCTCCTTCTGATGATGTGGCCAAATTTGACCATTTTATTATAAAATTTAAAACAAATCAGTAAGAAGTCAATTCTTATTGTCAACATATTACAATATAAAAGTAATATTTATTTGGTATTATCCATAAATATATTATCATTACAATCACGTCAGGTATTTGACTTTATACAGAATCTCGAAATGAAAGTAATTTAAAGAAAGTTGCAGATAAACATTAAAAGGGAATGATTTAACATATATGTGCCAAGGAAAAAACTGCTTACTGTATACTAATAATATGAAGGAGAAGACAATGGAGAAGTAGTTTTTGGTTTACTTCAGATTTTCTTTTAACATTTAATGTTAAAACTGTACCCTAAAATGCTACACTTCATGGAAAAACGTATGTGGCCAACTGCCAATCACATCCATATGAGCTCTTTTTAAAACCACAGTCTTTATAATGGTTTTATAATTGGTCCATAAAAAATGACTTTTCACTTCATTTTAAAATGTGGCTGTGATTATTTTTTGTAGCTCTGTTTGTGCACAGAGGCCTTGCATTGTACCATGTTGGCCCATCTAGTTCCTCTGTAGTGGGACATGGTGACACTGCGTTATAAAAACATTACTACATAATCGTGTGCAACCAAATTTCTTGTAATAGTTTTGGGAAAACCCACATATGGATATTTTTGTCCATAAAGTGCCATTTTAATTATTAACTTTTGTCTTTGAAAATGTCTCTCATAACCAGTCAACTCTGCTGAAGAATTCTTCATGACGCAATAAATGAGCAAAAGTAAAAGTTATATTGTTCAATGCTAATAAAACATTGAATGAAGCAAACAGTGATTGAATGCAAGAAAAATCTAATCTTTGTAAAGTGTCACACTTTCCTTGTTATGCAGCGGAATTTTGAGCAAATTGAAACTGTGTTTAATAATCCAGATTTTACATAAATTCTCCAGACTTTCATAATATAATGTGCATAAAACCTCAAATTGCAATCAAAATATAATGGGAAGAACAAAACCAGTGCATCACCAGGTTGGGTGGCAAGCCTATGTGTCAGGGGGTAGAGCTGGTGACAGTTACAGGGCTTAAAGTATTCCGGCACCGTGCCGGATCTCCGGCGTGCGGCCGTGAGGGAAAAAAAAATAATTTTAGAGCCTGCGCATGCGGTTTAATATTTTCGAGCCAATTTATTTCACCTACCAATCATATGAGAGGAACGCAGCTTTAACTAACATTACAAGCCTATCAGAAGGAGAGAAGGACGGGTCCTTGCAACACGGTATGATTGACACCCATACGTCAATGTCACGTTAGCGTTGTCGGAGAAAAAAAAAATGGAGCGCAAGTTTATGAAGCCTGGGGATGATATCCTAGAAATAGATAAAGGACTCAAAAATAAATGGCGCTGGGCATTGATTGAAGAAAGTAGAGATGACGAGCCTTTTGGCAGTTGGTGCAAGAAACTGAGAGCCCGGGGCTTGTTTCTGCACAATTTGCTCGAGGAAGCTACTGTATGCCAGCAGCGGTAAGAAAGTGCTTGCTTGTCATGATTTAGACTCCGGTCATAGAGCCGCTGCCCGTGCACTCAAACTTACCACGACGTTGCCGGGAGCAACTGTTACAGCTGACACACCGTTGTCGATAACTGACCGTGTCTGCGATTTAAAAATACGTTTGTGCACATTTATAGCAGAACATGATTTGTCATTCAGAATTTCGCATCCACTGGTCACCCTGTGTAAAAAACTGTCAGAAGACAAAAAAGCGTTAACTAGCCTGTCGGTTTCAAATCAACATGCGAGTTACATGCATGTTGGAATTGCATTACAGTTCAAAAAATGTTTGTCTGAGAAACTAAAAAAATGCATGTTCTCACTCAATGTTGATGAAGCAACAACCTTGAACATGGATAAAATACTCAATGTGCTTGTTCGCTTTTTTGATCATGAAAGCAACAGAGTAATAACACAACATCTGGCAAGCAGAAAAGTCAACATTGCAAATGCCCCAAACCTCATGCTGGAACTTAAAGATGTCATGACAAGAAAGAGTTTGCAGGACTTTGCTTACAACCCAGAAAAAACAAGTGATAATGGCCTTGATTTCACTTTTAATCTTCAGTTTAGCAGTTCAGTTCTTTAGCACTTCGAGCACTTGTTATTTAAGCACTTTAAGCAATTGCTATTGTTTAGCAGTTTTTTAAGCACTTTAAGCTCTTATTTTATTTTTGTTATTATTGTCAATATTTGAAGTAAGTCCTTCAAATAAAATTTCAGGCTCAGAATTTTTTTTTACTTTAACCCCTGCAGTTATAGCAAACAAAATATAAATACCTACTGTGAGGTTTACTTGGGCCTATTCTATCAGCTGAGGAGGTGATTTGATGATGTATTATGGACATTCCCTATACTCCTCTGAGACCACTAATACTATACCATAATTTAGATCAGTTTAATTAGTAAATGATCTGGCTGTTAAGGAAGCTTTAAATTTGCCTTTAACTTTAGCTCACCTAGGACTTGTAGCATTTACGTATAGTTTTGTGTTTTGTTAAAGTGTCATCACTTTCATTCCCCAACCCACATCTGCCTGTATTAGTTCCTTAATACTAAATGCATTTTTGGATAATACACTATGTACAGAATAGATTATGGATTTGATATATAGTGCAAAACAGCATTATAATGTGTAGCATAATTTCAGGGTCAGAGTCGATTGTACTTTCTTCGAAGGCTCAGGTCTTTTAACGTCTGTAATACCATTCTACAGATGTTCTATGAGACCGTTGTGCCAAGTGTCATTTTTTACTCTGTGGTCTGTTGGGGTGGTAACATTAAGGTGTCTGATAAGAACAAACTGGACAAGTCAATTAAAAAGGCCGGATCTGTGCTAGGCATGGAGCTTGACTCGGTGGATGTAGTAGCAAAGAGGAGGATTCTGTCCAAAGTACAATCCATTGTGAACAATCCTTCTCACCTGCTATACAGTGTTTTGGCTGAACAGAGGAGCAGTTTCAGCCAGAGACTGATTACTATCAAGTGTTCCACCGAGCGTCACAGGAGATCCTTTCTCCCAACGGCCATAAAACTTTACAACTCTTCTCTGTAACTCATACACACATGTATGTGGATTTTTTCACTGACTGGTATACAACAGGACAATAATACTTACCCATTTTTTTTTTTTTTTGTATTATTATTATTTATTACCTTTATTACCTTCCTTAGTTAACAACTGTGAGCACCTGTAACCGAGCATAAGCAATTTCCCTTTGGGATTAATAAAGTTCTTTGAATCTTGAATCTTGAATCTAATTTCATAATTATACCATTATAGTTATAATGTGTATTACAAAAGATGCATTGTGGATAAGCAGTGGAGTATGAATAAAAGCAGATTTAAGTAGTAAGTTAATATAATCTAGTCAGGTGTTCAGTATGAAAACCGAAAAAAACCAAGAAGTTTTCCTTTTTTTATGTTCCTTAAACTAATCCATTGTAATGTTCTCTAGTGGTGTAGGTGATAGCATAGGTACTGATTTGCAGCTACTCCTGCCCATAAACAGCAACCTGTGATGCATTGTGTGTTCTAAGGCCTTTTGTTCCTATCCAGAATTAATATCTTAGCACTTTACACAATTTAACTAAAGTTTTTTTCTTTGGACCACTTTTAATAGATTTTTATCCACTGCATACATAGACTACCCTACATTGACATTGGTCTTACACAGTAATTTAGCCAGCTTAATTCATCGCTCCTTAATGTTACATTAATCTTCATTCTTGCTTAAAACTCTTAAAGCTTTCTTGCTAATTAATATATCCCAAATGATAAGTTGTATTACTGTAAAAAAATCATTAATATTATTCACTTCACCTGCCAGTTAGAATGTTAAATCTCTCAATGTATATTTCATAAAAAACATGGTGATATTAGACTACATAATAGGATTTAAGAAACCCAATTGTTACATTTCTCCTTTCCATTTTATTGAAGGAAAAAAAACCCTGTCTTTCCAAAAAGGCATTACATCATTCATATATTTCCACTCAAATTGAGACGTGTGATCATATTTTAAACAATAAAAAGCAACAGTGTGTGAAAACCTTCTGAAGACGTTTGACCTCTCTCATTGGCAACAAAGGGTATATAACAAAGTATTGAGATGAAATTTTGCTATTGACTGTAAGAGCCATATCGTACTTGTTATGAATTTGTTGTTGTGTTTATTTTATTTTATTTGTTGTTATTTCATTTATTCTACCTTGCTCTATTCATTAGTAAAGCATTAAGATTGTTACATAAGCCATAAGCTTTAAATTTCTTAGTTATGCATCCATTTTGACAATAGTAAGTTGGTCTGTGATGTCATTCCACTATTACATGCATTTATATGACTGCCGTATGATAGAGAGTTCAGTTTAGATGCGGAAGGCTACGGAAACACAAGCTTTTGACCGTGAGCTCCCGGTAAGCTAAGAATGTAGATACAGCAACTAGGTTGTTGTAACCGTAAGCTCCCGTAAGTAGGTATATACAACAAGAGTGTTCTTATATACATAAGCTAAGACTGTAATTTATAAGATACAGCAAATAGGTTGTTGTAAAAGTCAGAGATTTGCAAGATGCAGCAACTGGTGTTGTAATCACAGTGGATTTACTCAAGATGACTGTATGAAGTGTTGATTCTTTGATGCTGACAAAATAAACTACAAGAGACAAAGAGATCGGACTTCTGTTGTGCGAGTGAAACTTTAAACCAGAGCTACGCGTCAAAACTGGTGAAATAATATGACCGCATCTACATTGACCAAATACTTATTTTTCACCATAATTTGCAAAAAATTATTTAAAAATCCTACATTGTGATTTTCTGGATTTCTTTTCTCATTTTGTCTCTCATAGTTGAGGTATACCTACAGTATGATGAAAATTACAGGCCTCTCTGATCTTTGAAAGTGGAAGAACTTGGTGGTTGACTAAATACTTTTTTTCACTGTATGTATATATACTGTACATACATACATACATACATACATACATACATTTTGATGTTGTAATGTCTGACTATATATGTATAAACTAAATATTATTTTATATTGATGGTGTCAATTTTGACTTTTACATAATCCCAAAATAAGAATGACTTAGAGATAACAACAAAGGTAGAAGGGACATGTGTTAATATACAATATATGGGCCAAGAAACAACAACAAAAAAAAACGTCTCGGGTTACTTTGCTGTAACCCTGTTCCCTGAAAGGCGGGAATGAGATGCTGCGTAGAACGCTATGGGAACCATTTTGTCGCATTGCCGGCTGTGAAGCATGTGTGGAAACACGCCAGAATTTTGGCTATATATAACGTTGGTCAGGTGACGTCATCTGATTAGATGCAGGTGGAGGTTATAAATACCGGAGAGCCGTCAACTAAACCTCAGATTAATTTGTCTGAATGGACGTCCAGTCACGTGGTAGTGCGGCGTTCGGACGCAGCATCTCGTTCCCGCCTTTCAGGGAACAGGGTTACAGCAAAGTAACCCGAGACGTTCCCTTTCAAGGCTACACTCAATGCTGCGTAGAACGCTATGGGAACGAGAATACCAACGCCGCCGCACTACAGGTGTCTGGACCCCAAGGTTGTGTAGCGTGTGCGCACAAGACCGAGAAGGTCTCAGATTCATGTCCGGGAAGCTGACTCGAGGACTTGTGAGCCCGGAGTGGCATGGACATTCAGACTATCAAATCTTATAAATGTGTGCGGAGGTGACCAACCCGCCGCGTCACACACTTGTTGCAGGGGAGTACCTCTTGCAAGAGCAATAGATGAGGCGACCCCTCTGGTTGAATGAGCCCTGACTCCTAGAGGCAAAGTGAGTCCACGCGCCTCGTAGGAGAGGGCAAGAGCATCTCTCACCCAGTGTGACAGAGTATGTGTGGTGGCGGCCGCCCCCCAGATGCCTCCATAACATATAAAGAGTTGCTCTGACTTACGCCACTGGCTGGTGCGGTGGACATAAGCCTGAAGAGCACGTACTGGGCACAGTAGGTGAAGTTTCTCCTGCTCCGAATCCGCAAAAGGCGGAGGACAGAAGGCTTCCAGGACGACAGGGTGCATGGTTGAGAAAGGAACTTTCGGCAGATAGTGTGGGTGAGGATGCAGAATGGCCTTGACTAGCCCAGGGGCAAAGTCCAGGCAAGATGGGGAGACTGACAATGCAGGTCTCCGCAGGTCTCCGATCCTCTTTAGAGAGGTAATGGCCATAAGAAGAACCATCTTGAGAGTCAGAAGCTTGTCGGGTGCTGACTCTAGCGGTTCAAAAGGAGTGTCGATTAGACCTTCGAGCACGATAGATAAATCCCATGAAGGAGCCGTGACTCTAGTGGGTGGCCTCAACCGTTTAGCTCCACGAATGAAACGGGCAACTAAAGGTTGATTTCCCACAGTAACCCCTTCAGTCAGAACGTGGCAGGCTGAAATAGCGGCCACGTAAGTTCTGAGGGTACTAGGGCACAAGCCTGAGGAAAATTTCTCTTGCAGGAATTCCAGCACTGAAACGATTTGGCAGTGGACTGGGTCCACCTGCTTTGCCATGCACCAGCTCTCAAATACCTTCCATTTGAAGGCATAAATCCTTCTAGTGGAGGGAGCCCTAGCACTTAGGATGGTGTCAATTATGCCGGCTGAAAGGCCGGCTTGGCTCAATTGGTCCCATTCAGGGGCCAAGCGTGAAGGTTCCAGAGCTCAGGCTGGGGATGAAATATTGTCCCCTGTGCCTGAGATAGAAGATCCCTCCTCACTGGAATCATCCAAGGTGAGCCGTCGAGGAGCGATATTATCTCTGAGAACCATACTCGGGCCGGCCAACGGGGTGCTATCAATAAGAGGCGCAAACCGTGTTGACGGACCCTCACCAGGACTCCCGGGAGGAGAGCTACTGGAGGGTACGCAGAGAGGCGTAAAATGGGCCACGTATGGGCCATCGCATCCAGACCCAGGGGAGCTGGATGAGTCAGAGAGTAGTAGAGGGGACATTGTGCAGTCTCCTGTGAGGCAAAGAGGTCCACCTCCGCTGTAGAGAATCTCTCCCAGATTTGAGTGACTACTTCGGGGTGGAGTTTCCATTCCCCGTGATTCACAGCTTGTCTGGACAGAAAGTCTCCTCCCACATTCCTGTATCCTGTAATGTGAATCGCCCTGAGGGACAGGAACTTGTCCTGAGCCCAGAGCAGAACCTGATGTGCTAGCTGGTTCAAGCGTCGCGAACGCAGGCCGCCTTGGCGATTTATGTAGGAGACTACTGATGTGCTGTCCACCCGCACTAGGACATGGTAGCCTCTCAGCTGCTGGAGGAAATGCTGTAGAGCTAAAAATAGAGCCATCATTTCGAGGCAATTGATGCGCCATGCGAAAAGGTGGCCTCTCCAGATCCCTTGGGCTGGACGGCCATCCAAGACCGCGCCCCAGCTGGTAAGGGAAGCGTCTGTCGTTAGCATTTTGCGATGACAAGACGGACCTAGAGTGGGACCCAAGGTGAGAAACCGGGGTCTGAACCACATAGAAAGGGTACGAAGTCCTTTGCGCTTAACCCTTATCCGCCTTCGGGGATTTCTTCTCGTCTGAACTCCCCTGGCTCTTAACCACAGCTGAAAAGCTCTCATGTGCAGGAGACCCAAAGGTATCACCGTGGATGCAGCTGCCATGAGGCCTAAACATTTTTGTAAGTGATGTACAGTCATTTCTTGGTCCAGCCTGATTTCCTTCAGAGCGTTGTTTATGGATTCAACGCGAGCAGGAGACAGATGTGCCTGCATAGCGATCGAATTCCACCTGACGCCCAAGTAGGTTGTCACCTGCGCCGGAAAGAGAACGCTTTTCGTGGCGTTGAGTCTCAATCCCAGCGAATGAATATGAGCTAGGACGACATCCCGGTGTCGAAGTGCTAGCTGCTGAGACTGGGCCAGGATTAACCAGTCGTCTATGTAATTCAGAATGTGGATGCCCTGGAGTCTCAAGGGAGCCAGAACTGCATCCATGCATTTTGTATATGTGCAGGGTGATAAGGCTAGACCGAATGGAAGAACCCGAAATTGGTAGGCTTTTCCCCCAAAAGCGAACCTCAGGAATTTCCTGTGCTGTGGCAAAAATTCTATGTGGAAATATGCGTCCTTTAAATCTACTGTCACAAACCAATCCTGTGGTTGGATTTGTGAAACAATAGTTTTTATGGTCAACATTTTGAAGTTGCATTTTTTGAGATAGCGGTTCAAACCGCGAAGATCCAGAATTGGACGCAGACCCCCTGTCCTTTTTTGGCGACCAGGAATTACCGACTGTAGTAACCTGACTCCATATTTGGAGGAGGAACCTGTTCTATGGCTCCCTTCTGCAGTAATTTCTGGAGTTCGGAACTCCAGGGAAAATGCGCCCTTTCCGGTATCACGGAAGTGGAGACCACGCCGTTGAAACGCGGAGGGCGATATGCAAACTGGATCCTGTATCCTTTCTCTACAGTCTTTAAAACCCAGGGGGATATGCCTGGCAGTAGCTTCCACGCTGCCAGCTTCTCCGAAAGGGGTGCAAGTACTTCTACTGGGCTGGGGGGTGTTAGTGGTTCGGTGTCCTGGAATATAGCAGGATGCGACCGAAGGACTAACGTGTCGGAGACCGGTGTTGTCCAAAACACCAAGGGTGGCAGAAACTGAACATCGATCTCCTGGGGGTGCCCGGGGGGGCATGCTCCTATATGCCCGTCCCCAGGGGGGGTCACCCCCACGGTCCTGAGCTCTCCTATCAGGAACGCTTCTTCGCGAAGAAGACAGAGCGGTCTATTTTTTGGGGGGAGGCCTGAGGGGGGCGCCGAGCCGTACCCCAGTCCTTACGGGGGGGTGCGCGGCTACTGACGCTTTCCTTCTGCGCCTCTCGTCTAGCGAGACTCAGATCGGGTCGAGGTTGGGTGGCCGATGGCCTCGACACCTCGGCACGGCGTGGGATAAATTTCCCAAAAGCTTGTTCATAGAGACTGGCCTCTCTAAATCTGGTGGCGACAGTATTTACTGCTTTGCCAAATAGGCCTGAGGGTGAGATGGGAGCATCGAGAAGGAATGCCCGATCTTTGTCCTTAATGCCAGTTAGATTTAGCCAGAGGTGCCTCTCTGCAGACACCAGGGAGGCCATAGAACGGCGAATAGCACGGGCTGTCTGTTTCGTCGCACGCAGGGACAGATCAGTAGCCCGGCGTAATTCTATGAATGCTTCCTGATTCATATTGCCGCTCGTGCTCAGATCATTCAGCTGGTCGGCCTGATACGCCTGCAAAACCGCCATGGTGTGCAAGGAAGCGCCGGCCTGACCAGCTGCTTGGAACGCCTTCCCTAACAGGGTAGAAGAAGTTCTACATGCCTTGGAGGGAAGGGTTGGCTTTTTTAATGAGGATGATGTTCCAGGAGCGAGATAGCCCGCGAGCATCTCCTCAATCTGGGGCATCATCACATAACCCTGTCCCTTTGCAACAACAATGTTCGAATAAAACGAAGTTGAAGGTACAAAAATACGGGAAGAAAAAGTACGTCTCCATGAACGAGATAACTCGTTGTGGAGATCATCAAAAAAGGGGAGAGAACGGCGTTGTGGCGCCATCTCCTGGCCACCCGACAGAAATCTGTCATCCAGTTTGGAACGTTTTGTATGAGCTTGCTCTTGTGGCCAGTCAATGTGTAAACGTTCAACTGCGCGTGTTATAACCTCAATTAATTCCTCATACTCTTTATTATCCCTAGAGGATCATTCTGAGGTAGCTACATCCATTTCAAAGGAAGCAAGAGAGTGAGTCTCTCCCAAACACTCCCGAGAAGCTCGCGAAGTGGAGGGAGAGAGAGAGTGATCCGGGGAGGAGGCGAGAGAAAGGAGGGGCTCCGTCTCTCGTGCCTCGGCCAAATCAACCTGTGAGCCCCAGGAGTGCAGAGCGGCTCGTGGCTCCCTAAAGAACGTGAGACGCGCTCGTAGTACCTTCATCTGGAGATTATCACAGTGCCCACACTCTCCTTCAAGTCCAAGGAGAGCGTGGCTTTCACCCAAACACTCGAAACAGAGACTATGTCTATCGTCTTGAGAAAGACGGTTACCGCACGGGCATGAAACACTAAACTTGGCCATTATATCTGGTGAGTTTTATTGCTTTTTTTTCTCTTTCTGTTAAGAATGTTTTTTTTTTTTTTTAAATGCTTGCTGCACACACGCGATCACAAGTCGGCATGAAGACAAATGATCTGAGGTTTTGTTGCCGGCTTTCCGGTATTCATAACCTCCACCTGATCTAATCAGATGACGTCACCTGACCGAGGTTATATATAGCCAGATAATGGCGTTTTTCCACACATGCTTCATGGCCGGCAATGCGACAAGATAGTTCCCATAAGCGTTCTAACGCAGCATTGAGTGAAGCCTCGAAAAGGGAACAGCTAAACAACTTCACTTTTCCGTTTACCTCTGAGGGGAAAAAGCTGTATTTTGTTTGTTTATATTTAGAATATTTATAGTAGTAAGAGAAAGTTATAGTTTGGTCTGTACTGTAGTTCGCACTCTTGTAGAGAATAAATAAATGAATAACACCTTCATATCCCCTCTCAAGAGAGTGCCATAGTCCATTGTTAGTTTTAATGATTTGGCTGAAACTAATTATCACTACATCAGTACCCTAACACCATTGATCATGAGTTTCAGCTGAACCTAATTCTATACTTGTAACAGAAAATGTAGATGCAGATTTCAAATGTGTATTTATATAATAGATAGATAGATAGATAGATAGATAGATGTGTGTGTAGACTCTACGCAGGGGCAAGAGAGGGCAACGCACCCTCAAATAAATGTCTGCACATGTTAATATATTCCTAAAATGTATATATTACAAGTTGATAAACTGATCTGCGGTAGCGGAAAAATCCACTGAAAAAAGGAAAGGCTGAAGCGCACGCGCACACACACACACATACACACGCGCACACACACATACATACACAGACACACCTCCCTTGAGCCCTGCGTCTGTCGGATTTCAGCGGTCACGGGGTGGAAAGATTTTGAAGCAGTTTATATATGAATCTAAGCTTGAACTTATCAACACTGTAAATATATAATACTTTTCAAATAAAATCGATATTACTTTGACCCTGAAGTTTAGTTTAGCACACACACAAAACAGAAAAGTCATTTCTGGTAACGGAATGTGTAGTTTATTTACAGTAATTCATTAAAAAATGAATATACATACAGTACACGGTAAACACGGGAAAGATTACAAAATGAAAAAACAAACAGTATCTACTTTATAAACAGCTTAGTATGTGCGTCGAGATGCTGAAATCCCTTGCATGTTTTTTCTTCCAAGTGGAGAGATATTTGACCGATAGCCTAGAACAAAAGATCTATAGGTGTGATCACAACCCCCTCCGACCGACCGTGCCATCAATCACTGACCACCTCAGAAGTTCCCTCCAATGTATGGCTGCAATACTTGTTTTGCATGTATTTTTAACACCATTCAAAAGCTTACAAGTTCCATTCAACATATAATGATGTCTGCAAATGTTAATATATTCCTAAAATGTATATATTACAAGTTGATAAACTGATCTGCGGTAGCGGAAAAATCAGCTGAAAAAAGGACAGGCTGCAGCGCACGCGCACACACACACAGACACACCTCCCTTGAGCCCTCGGTAAACATCCAAGCACTGAGGCACGCAAACCCCCTGACCACAATAACGTGGCAATCCCTCAGGGGGAAAGATGAAAAATACAAATTAAATAAATAAAACAAAATAAAATATCCTTAATCCAGATATCAATCAACGACATAATATTGATCTTAGCTGGATGGTCTAATTCTCAAAACCGTGAGAATTTGCGTGCTCGTACCAGGCTCGTAACGAGCGCGCTCTGCCCTCAAGGGTGAGCATTGGTTAATGGCAGGCATGTGACTGATGCAAGCCAGATCCTTTTATTTAGCAAAATTGAGATTAATAGTTACATTTTATTGTTGAGGGGCAAAGACAGGGCTCCATAAGCACATACACAGAAAAAAGGGCACTTGAGGCCAGGGGCGTAAATCCCGGGGGTGGGGACGGGGGGGACATGTCCCCCACAATCCACGGGTTGTCGTCCCCCCGCCCCCTCCCAAAAAATAAAAATAAAAACGCATTCTCTATTGTGAAAAAATATATGTATGTATACCTAACATAATTGTGTAAGTAGAAGAATACCCCCGCAAAAAATTAATTTAGAAACAGTTGGGTTCCCCCTCCGCTTCCTCACAGTGGTTTGGCCCACTGCCAGCTTTCCCAGTTCAAGTCGGGTATTTTATTCAAATTCAAATTCAAATTTTATTAGTCACATACACAATCATACACAGTATAATATGCAGTGAAATGCTTTTATACGACAGCCAGTGACCTTAAAAAAAAGAAAATAAGAAAATAAAATCTTGTACGTAAAATAAATAATCAATAAAAAGGAAATACTAAAGAAATATTTTTAACTAGTAAAATTTGTAAAATTAACTGTGCATAAGGGCATAATAAAATATTGCAAAAATATAGAAATATGGTATTAAAGTGTCAGTGGTTGTGCAAATATGCATGAAAGGTGACATGTGCAATTGTCCAGATGTATAAGTATTTAGTGCAAGTGTGTATGAATGTGTCCATGATTGTCCAGTCAGTGTTGTGAGCTTAAAAGATGTTATTAGTCCTGTGTTTGTGGTGTGATTGTGTGATTGAGAGACCTTATCGCCTGCGGGAAGAAGCTCCTCCTCAGTCTCTCTGTGTTGGCCTTTAGGGAGCGGAATCTCTTCCCAGACCGCAACAAAGAGAACAGTCCATTACTGGGGTGACTGAGGTCCTTCATGATCTTCCTGGCCTTAGTCCAGCACCGCTTGCTGTAGATGGAGTGCAGGTCAGGGAGCTCAGTGCGGATGATGCGTTCGGCTGATCACACCAACCTCTGTAGAGCTCGTCTGTCCTGCATGGTGCTGTTCCCGAACCAGGTCGTGATGTTTCCCGTCAGGATGCTCTCTATGGTGCAGGAGTAGAAGTTCCTGAGCACCTTGGAGGGCAGTCTAAAGTCTCTCAAGCGTCTGAGGTGGTAGAGACGCTGCCGGGCTTTTTTCACCACGGTGTTGATGTGACAGGACCATGATAGGTCCTGCGTGATGTGAACACCGAGGTATCTGAAGCTGTCCACTCTCTCCACTGGGCTCCTGTTGATGACGGGGGTCTGGTAGTTCCTCTCCTGCTTTGTACTAAAGTCCACTATCAGCTCCTTTGTCTTACTGACGTTCAGGAGGAGATTGTTCCTCTGGCACCAGTTCTCCAGATTTCCAATCTCCTCTAGGTAGTCCGACTCATCATTGTTGGTGATCAGTCCGACCACGACGGTGTCGTCAGCAAACTTGATGATGGAGGTGGAGTTGGTAGTGGCCACGCAGTCGTGGGTGTACAAAGAGTACAGCAGGGGGCTCAGAACACAACCCTGGGGGGCTCCAGTGCTGAGAGTGAGTGTAGCTGAGACATGTCCGCTCATCCTTACTGCCTGTGGTCTGCCAGTCAGAAAATTGGAGATCCACTGACATATAGATGAGCTCAGTCCCAGGTGCTCCAGCTTGGTGGTGAGTGTGGAAGGAATTATTGTGTTAAAAGCAGAGCTGTAGTCGATGAAGAGCATTTTAACATAATTCCCTTTCCTAGTGTCCAGGTGAGTGAGTGATGTGTGGAGGAGATGAGAGATTGCATCGTCTGTGGAGCGGTTCTGACGGTATGCAAACTGTAGTGGGTCCAGTGTGTCGGGTAGTGAAGAAATGATGAAGTCTCTGATAAGGCGTTCAAAGCACTTCATCACTACTGAGGTGAGGGCTACAGGGCGATAGTCATTGACAGAAGCAGGATGTGGTTTCTTTGGAACAGGAACAATAATGGACTCTTTGAAGCATGTGGGGATCAACGACTGAGATAAAGAGATGTTGAATATCTCAGTGAACACAGGTGCTAGCTGGTCTGCGCAGGCTCTGAGAATACGACCTGAGATGCCGTCTGGTCCTGCTGCTTTCCTGGTGTTCACTCTCTTGAAGGCTCTCCTCACGTCGTGCTCGGAGATGATGAGCGCGTTCCCGGTGCTGACTGTGTCTTCCTGTCTGCAGCCGTTAGCGCCGCTAGCATTAGCGCCGTTAGCATTAGTGCCGTTAGCATTAGCATTGCTAGCGTCTTTAGCTGCAGCCTCGAAGCGAGTGTAAAATGTGTTCAGCTCGTCTGCCAGAGTCGCGTCCGCGTTCGTCATACCGGATGTTGGTGCTTTGTAGTCCGTTATTGTTCTCAGTCCCTGCCACAGGCTCCTAGAGTCACTCTGTTGAAGCTGTGACTCTAGTTTTCTCCCGTAGCGCTGCTTAGCCTCTTTCACCGCCTTCCGGACGTTATATGACGCAGCCTTGTACGGTTCCATGTCCCCCGATGCAAGTCCCGTGTTGTAGGCAGCTGTGCGAGATCTCAGAGCGTCGCGGATGGTTTTATCCACCCACGGCTTCTGGTTGGGAAACGTTCTGATAGTCTTTTTCTCTACCGTATCGTCTGCCAGCTTTTCAATAAATCCCACAACCGCTTCCGTAAACACGCTGACACGCTGATAAATAAAGTGATTCTCTTTAATATAGTTGATGCAGACTCATTCATAAATTAGTTGCGGCAAAAATGCTGATTACCGACGTAATTTTCCATGAATCTGCTATATTAGCGATTAAATTATTACTTATCTAGTTAACGTTATCTTGTTTACAATGGCTTGTTGCATAGTGCACTGCAACTAACACGACAAACACCGTTTCCCATGCAGTGTTTTATTCGTGACGACTTGGCATAATGTTAACTTAACATTAACGGCCACAATTAGCATATTGTTTAGCTGTACATTTACTAAATGAGCACTGTGCCTAGTCCGAAATGTATATTTTTGTATAATCAATATCCATTCTGTTCTAAGTGTCTTAATTAATTTTAAAAACAATTTTAAACCTTTTTTTATTCCTTGTTTTTATTGTTGTGATAATTTTTTGATAGTTTTACTTCCTTTATGTAAAGCAATTTGAATGACCATTGTGTATGAAATGTGCTACATTATAAATAAACTTGCTTTGCAGTGTCCTAGATAAATGGACATAAGATAATTTTTCAGTGACTTAAACGCCAAGTAAGTACAAGTTCACATATTAAGGAAATTTGGCTTTAAGAATGGGTGCTTATGAAAATACTAATGTCACAATATCAATCACAGGCAAAGGAGACAGAAATTATTGAGGGACAGGTAGACCAGGGTCAATCAGATGTACAGTGTTGGGTAAGTGTGGTGCTTTTATTGAAGGGATAATGACAGATTTTTTTTTAATTTTTGGGGGGTGAACAATTTCTTTAATGTTTTTTGAGTTGTGGCTGTTTAGTAGAAAGTAATAGGCTCACCAATTTACAGTATGATCTTTCAATTTAGCAAGTGTAATGTAAACAAGTTAGTTATTATGAGTATGGAAAACATCTTTTCCTGCATTTTGTTCTGCTTCAGGAGTCAGTCTGTTCTGAGACAGTGAGAGTAGAGGAAGGGGCAGATTCAGGACCAGGGAGGGAGCCGGAGACAGCAGAACAAAGAGATGATATTGCCAGCACCAGCACAAGGAGCACAGTTTTTAGTTTAGATCTCATGTTTACATTTTATTGTATGTTGATGGCTTGACTGTAAACAACATAAACAATGCAATAAATAGTTTTGAAGAAAAATCTGCTTTGTCATTGAACCTGAGAAAAACTTTGAAAATAACCATAATGGTGCAGTCTCCGTGCTACAATAATAATGATAGAAGCAAAGTTTTTTACTGTGGGGACATATCTTTATAAGTACAATTTGACTGTATTATGTGTCCCCTTCAAAAATTGCTCATGAGAAATTTTATATTTATTGTCCCCCCTACTGTTAAATGAAATTTACGCCCATGCTTGAGGCATCCTGGAGGAAAGAGGCGGGTGCTCAAGCACCCGCCGCCCTCCCCCCTCTGCACGTGCCTGTATGTGTGTGTGTGTGTGTGTGTGTGTGTGTGTGTGTGTGTCTTTACAGTATATACAACTTGAAAGCGCACTCAGTTACAGCTCAGTCCCTGTTCTCACCTTTGATAGGTGAGAAGTCATCAAACCGGTTTCAGATGGGGGAATTGGCACAATTCAGTGGTTTAAAACTATTTAACAAGACCGAGACGTCTCTGCCTAAAATGTATTTCTCCAGCAAAGCATAGAATAAATAGAAATAAAATGCTTAATATTAATAATATTGATCTTAGCTGGATGGTCTAATTCTCAAAACCGTTTAAGAAAGACTTAACACACTATAACTAGAATATTTACAAAACTGAAAGGTTGTCTTATGAATAATAAAAAACAACTGATAACTCCAAAAGATCATATGTTTTTATATTTTTTTAGATCATAAATAGACATGAATTAACTAATATATATATATATATATATATATATATATATATATATATATATATATATACTGGACACAAACAGCAAAAAACATGATGAAAAGCAATAAAGTGCTTAGGGCTTTTCATATTTTTTGCTGTTTGTGTCCAGCATTGAATAATTATTTCATCCATTATTTGACCACGGCTGGGAATAAGAGCTGGAATGTGATTGTGAATTTATATATATATATATAATAGAGAGAGAGAGAGACAGAGGTGGGCACTGGTGGCTCAGTGGTAGGTGTTTCGCCTGCCATGCGGAAGGCCTGGGTTCGATTCCAGCCAGTGCCCAAACCCAGCCACTGGATACAGTGCCGGTCCCAAGCCCGGAAGAAAAAAAAAAAAAAAAATGGGAGGGCTGCGTCAGGAAGGGCATCCGGCGTAAAACCTGTGCCAAGTTGTAGTGCGGACTGGATATTCCGCTGTGGCGACCCCTTGTCGGGAGCAGCCGAAAGACCAACAACAACAATATATATATAGAGAGAGAGAGAGAGAGAGAGAGAGAGAGGTTTTGCTGGCGAAAAACATTTTAGGCAGAGACGTCTACTAGGCCTTGTTAATTGTTTTTAAAACCCCCAATTCTACGAATTCCCCCATCAGCGAAATCATGAATGAAACGTGAGAAGAGGCATTACAATACAGTGGGGGTTCTGTGGGTGTCCAAACTCAGAAGGCTACGTGTCAGCCGATAACTGCTCCTTTGATCTTCTGGTTACAGCGGGGCGCCGACTGCTGATTAGTAGCCTGTACAAGCCAAGCTCTTCCCCAAACAATAATGTGAATGTCTGCAACAATCACTAACCATTAAAATGTTTTTTTTTAATTAAACACGAATATATAAATTGTATTTTCTTTACACATAATATTTTCATTATATATACACGGGCATCTCTAGGCCATTTTTAGGGGTGCTTTAGCCCATCGTCCCCTTTATATTTATTTAAAGTATTTTTCATATTTTTTATGTCTGCCAGTTTCCAACAAAAAGCAGCAGTATTGTCAAAGAATTAACAGATAAATATTTAATATTATTGGCGCCCACACAGTTTATTCCATTGTCCAGCCTCATAGGTGTGTTGTTTATATTGCTAATCAATGTAAGTTTACAGTTATATGCTGTTTTCTGGTTACATTTTTCTGATTGTACCTGTACATAGAAAAAAGTTTATACGGTAAACACACACATATTAATTAAATTCTTAAATCATCGTGTTCACCCATGCACTGAAAAAAAGAACTAGTAAGATTCACTTGATAAAATCCTCTTAACATCTATTTGCACACATAGATTTTAAGTAAATGTTATTGCTCCAATATTAAGTAAAACTCACCCGTAATTGTTAGGTAAAATCAACTTAATTAAATTAACAATCAAAGAAATCAAGTAAAAGTTACATAATTATATTTAATGCACAAATTAGATTCATTTAAAATAGCCAAGTAAAGGTAATTAATTCACAGATAGCAGACACACGTCGCAGAGATAATGCTCCCTAATGCATGTTACAATGACCAAATATGATAAATAAATAAACCACACTCTCAGCTAATAATAAAACACAGATTCGTTTATTTTTTTAATAAAAAATACATTTAATAACAAGCAAACATTTGATTAATTTATACAAAAACGAGAAAACAGTAACTTCCAAATGAGGTCTCAATTTGAAAAGATGTACAAAACATAAAAAACCACAAATAAGTATTAATCATAGAAACAAAATTAAACACTAACAGAAACGTTTTGTACTTTATGATTTTTAAATATGACCGTTAGATACGTTGGTCAGGAAACTCCTGAAGTCAGATGCAGACACACTTTCAGTCACAAACTGCTGTGAAAAAATTACAGAGATAGATATTCAATTAAAATTCATGATACTTAATTTAGCAAATGAACAATATTTATACTTTGTTCCTCTCGCTTCACAACTCATGAGAACAGACCGAAACCAGAACCGAACCGGAGATTAAGGAAAAAGTGAGAAGCAAGAATCATGTGTGGAAAGATTAAGCATGCAAGGTCACAGGATGAGTCTACTTCTTTTTCTTGTCTGCAATGCGATTTAGACAAATTAGAGCTGCTGTCAATACTGTATGAACATATGTACAGGTTCTTTACAGTTGAAATTTAACTTGTAACTTATTAATAAAATTCGGATTCAGAAAAAAACGTTTATTGCTAGTGCTCTTTTACCATTTAATGCTTTAACACACACGACTCAGTTTGTTCAGAAATGGCATCTCACTGGCGAGCCTTTGTCTGAACACGCCGTTTTCACGAGGTGTGGGGGTAAGAAACACACATCTCGGTGTATTAAACCGCGCGCTCGGTTCGTTATTATTTTATTTCTTTATTTATTTACCACAGGACCCCTGGGGGGCTCCGTAGGTTCAGGTTTTTACACGAAAACGGTGTTTTGTGAATCTCCACACTATTAAAAACTGAAATATTGCTAATTGTACGTCCTGAGATTAAGATGAACATTAATTGGGAGTCATGAAAGCGAGAATCACATCCAAAACAGAAAGCTAAACTTACCTCGAACACGACAAACTCCAGCTCCAGCCACACCGTGTAGTACCTCCGTGATGATCCACAATCGACTGATCCACAGCGCGGGCACAGCGTCTCCAAACACGCATGCGCAGTTTAATTTGGACACATTTTCAAGTCTCAAGTCTCAAGTCTCATTTATTTATATAGCCCTTTATGCTACAACGTAGGCCAAAGGACTGAACATCAGAGAAACTGTGAAATATAATAAAATATAATAAAATAAAATACAATACATAAACATAACATATAAAACAAAGTCAAGAATTAAAAGCAACAGAGTATAAATACGTTTTAAGACGCGATTTAAAAACCTCAACTGAGGATGCAGATCTAACATCAGGGGGGAGCGCATTCCACAGCCTAGGACCAACAACTGAAAAGGCTCGATCCCCTTTTGTTTTAAGGCGAGTTCTCGGTACAAACAGCTGAAAACTATTGGAATACCTTTGTGCTCTACAAGAGTTCGTACGCACCAAGTCCTTAATATATTCCAGGGCCAGCTCATGAACAGCTTTGTAAACGTACAACAACACCTTGTACTGAATCCGTTGTTTCACAGGAAGCCAATGAAGCCTTTCTAGAACCGGAGTAATGTGCTCCCTTTTCTTGACATCAGTAAGGAGCCTCGCCGCAGCATTTTGAACCATCTGCAGCTTTGAAATAAGTGATTGATTGATACCCACGTAAAGAGCATTACAATAATCCAAACGAGAAGAGATGAATGCATGAATCACTTTTTCTAGGTCTGGAACAGACAGAAAAGACTTCATTTTCGCAATAGTCCTTAACTGGTAATAGCAATTTTTCGGCTTCAGTAGACACACAATACTTCAGACTGAAACACGACTGCCCCCTACAGGTAGTGAAGGGCATGTTCACAGCTTGCCGCGCAAAGCCGCAGCAAGTCACGGGATCCCTTTTCTCGAAATGTGCATTTTTAATGGCGACATCTGTATGCACGGAATGTTTTCTAAGCGCAGACCCGCCGTTTGTGACATTTACAATATGCGGTCTCAAGAGATGTGTTAAGTAAATTAACGATTCCCTTGAAAACCAATAACACTCTTTCAAATCATTATGAAATGAAAAGAAATCAATACGCAGTCTTATAACTCTCTCCCATATAATCGTATAATTTGTGCCTCCACGTCCACAGGATCATTATCAAAAGGGCCGCGATGATCAATAACCTTCTGAAACAAACTTACCCTGGAACATAACCTGCTACTGAGCAGGTTATCTTCAGAGAGTAAGTTGCTATGGTTACATACATACCCATTACCTCCAGTACAGTTGGAGTTATCCACTAACTTACCCTCAAACTTACCCGGGTATATCACATAACCTGTTGTCTGGAATACCCCCCTGGTCTGTTTAGTTCCTTTTCTTTTTATTTAGGTTGTTTGTGTATCTACTAGCCATGTGTTAGCTTCAAGCCATATGTTAGCTCCTAGTATTGCTTATCTCCTTGTCATTGTAGCTCCCAGTCATGTGTAGTATATCTCCATGTTATGTCAAGATCCCTGTTTAGTTACCTTTTGTGAATACTCTGTGTCATGCCATTTCCTTCCTTTCGTTTGTGTTCCTTCTGTTTTGTGTTTCTCTTGGTTTGTGATTCTCATGTTTAGCTCCTAATCTTGTTTAGTTTAGCTCCTTGTGTAGTCTAGTTCAAAGACAGAAGATTGCTTATCTCAGTTGTAGTTTTCTTCTTGTTTTCCTGTTTGATCCTTCTTAGTTTGATAGTCTGAGTTTTGTTTGTTCATGTTTTGTTTTCCTCATTTAAAGACTTAAGTTCTCAGCCTTGTGACTATACCTCATATAAAGTCCACACCCTCTACCTGTAACAGTTATATCTTTCAATGTATAATTGTTTAAAACTTGGTGACGTTAGTTTGCATGATAGGGTTTAACAAGCCTAATTGTGTGATTTCTTCCTTTCCATTTTATTGGGGAAAAAAACTGTTATTCCAACAAGGAATTATTCATTCATTCATTCATTCATCTTCTATACCGCTTAATCCTGTGTTCAGGGTCGCGGGGGACCTGGAGCCTATCCCAGGAGACTTCGGGCACTAGGCGGGGTACACCCTGGACAGGGTGCCAATCCATCGCAGGGCACACACACATACATACACACACTCACACTACGGGCAATTTAGGAACGCCAATTAGCCTAACTTGCATATCTTTGGACTGTGGGAGGAAACCAGAGTACCCGGAGGAAACCCACCAAGCACGGGGAGAACATGCAAACTCCATGCACACAGAGACGGGAATCGAGCCTGGCCGGGGAATCGAACCCAGACCCTGGAGGTGCAAGGCGACAGTGCTAACCACTACACCACCGCGCCGCCACAAGGAATTACATCATTGATATTATACTGGCACTCAAACTAGGAGGTGTGATCATATTTTAAACTATAAAAACACTAGAGCCATTTGACCCAAGTCATTTGATTGTGGCCCTTTATAGGTGCATTTTTTAATGGTAGTATCTAATACATTGTGATTTTTATACTTCATATAAAATGCTAAACAAAATAATAAATTCATGAACCTGACAGAGTTAAACCAGTCTGATCTCTGTATGCAATTATCCTGTCCAGAGATATATGAATCTCCTGCAGTTGATATCTTGTTGTATGTGTGTTCAGCTGCTGTGGTTCTGCTAACAGTGAGTGGAAATCTTCTAGTCATTATCTCAGTTTTTCACTATAAGCAGCTTCACACACCAGCCAACACACTAGTGCTCTCTTTGGCTGTGTCAGATTTCTTTATTGGTGCATTTGTAATGCCGCCAATGTTCAGTTGGACAATCGAATCTTGCTGGATTTTTGGGAGAGATTTCTGCTTAATTTTTTGGTTAATTAATGATTTCCTCACAGTCTCCGCTACTTATAACATCGCACTTATTGCTGTAGATCGATATTTGGCTCTCTCAAACCCCTTTCTCTACATGAGCACAATCTCTAGGAGGAATATGTGGAAGGTTATTTATTCTAACGTATTTGTGTGTCTGGTGTATATCATAGCATTCTATTATTCCAATGGAATATTTACAGGTTATTTAATGTGTCCTGGAGAATGCCTTCTCACTGTGAGTCAGGTTTGGTCAGTTATTGATCTTGTAGTGTCATTTATATTTCCACTTTCTGTTATTGTCATAATGTATACTCTGGTTTTTGTGATTGCTAAGAAACATGCCACTGCTATCAAAGAGCTTAATCATCACACACGGCCTAAAACAAAGACAATCACCTCATACTCGATGAAATCTGAGAGAAAAGCAGCTAAAGTCCTCGGCATTTTAGTTTCTGTGTTTCTGGTGTGTTTACTTCCATATTTTATTTACAGTTTGTTAGGTAATGTAGATGAAATACAGGCAGAAAATATTCACAAAGTTGTTCTTGTAGCATATCTCAATTCTACCATTAATCCATTTATTTATGCTTTGTTTTACCCGTGGTTTAGGAGATGTATTAAATTAATTATGACACTGCAAATATTGCAAACAGACTCTTCGTTAATCAGTGTTTTTTCATAAATAATTTTCACACTTTCCTTTCCCCAACTATTATATTATATAAAATATTATTTAAAGTCTAATTATTGTCATCAGTATGAAACAATAGATAAACATATTTGGTTAACTGTAAAATTATTGTATAGATGTAAGTATGTATCGATAGTGGGAATTTTACTTTTTACAGAAACTCAAAGTCTTTTAAAATATTTCTCTTTATTTACATTTATATTTAGGCATTTGGCAGATGTCCTTATCCAGAGCGACTTAAATTTTTCTCCCATTATACATATTATTATTATTATTATTATTATTATTATTATTATTATATTGATATATTGTTCACCGGAGCCACTACTCTTTATGGTTATCTATCTGACCATCACATCCCTATATGTCCATTTAAAAACCATGAGTGAACTTGGGCTGGGATAGTTTTTCACTGATTTTGAGAAGTTGCAATTTGTACTTTTGGCCACATGGTGTTGGTTGGAGAAGCATTGGGTGTATAGCATTAGAAATAATTTCAAAGGTCTTCAATGGAGTTGATGCAGGCTTTGGTTCTTCTTCATCAATCCTGGAAAACCATGTCTTCATGGAGCTTATGTAGCCACAAGGGCTTGTCCATATTAATGCTAATTGTAATGCTATCACAAAGACATTGCTTGTGGTTGTATGCTTCTAAATTTGTGGCAGCAGGTTGGAGAAAACTGACATATGGATATGCGTTTTGTAGTTTAACACTTGATTACTCACTTAACCTGTAAGCTTTACCTTAGCGACAACAAATAAACTACAGTTTTTATTTTTAATAGTGCATAGTAATTTATTTTTAAATGCATATTAATACCTTTTACAAATATTTAAATACATTGTTATAAATATTAGTTTTGATGCAAAGATGCATATAAACTATGTAAATTGGCACATCTACAGTGTTGAAGTACTAGAAATATTAGATTTCAGACAGAATAGGATGTTGAATGCCTTCATTAAACTTGTTAATTATAATAATAAAAATAAAAAAGAAACAAACCCACAATCCAAATTCGAGTGAAAGTTAACAGGTTACACTTCTATCTCTTTTTGTAAACCCTAATGCTCAAAGTAATTAAACATATTGAGTATTGTTAACTTAAATAATTACAATTAGTTCAAATGAATAGAACATGATGAGCATTTAGAACTTTTTGGTATTCATGAGTTTGTAAAAATGACACTTTTCAAGTTAGCTGAATAAATTAAGTATCTGTAATAAGTATCTGTAAGTACTTAACAGTAAAAGTTCTACCAACTTAAAATCTTTCAGATCTAGTGATTTTGTGTCTGATGTCATCAGGGCAAAAGGCAGGGCTGGACTGGGACCAAAAAACGACTCTGGCATTTTTGGCCATAGCGGCCCACCATGATTATTTAAACAATATGCTGAGGCATATGACACATCAAAGGATATATGCACTGTTTTGTTTCAAACATTAAACCACAGTAACCTGCATGGAAGCAAATAACCTCCACTGTAAAAAATGTTCGTGATTTTAACAGTAAAATACAGTATAAATGCTACAGAATAAAACGGTATTTCACAAAACTTGGGATAACCATAGAATTTGCAGTGAAAAACTGTAATTAGTTTTACAGAGTAAGACCTTAAATTTAACAGTTAAAAATTTATGAAAATATGGTTTATTGCAGTAAAATTTATGATATACTGTATTTATAAAAAGGAAACTGTCAGAGAATGTATTTGTTACTAATATCATGAAGCATCAGTTTATATTTTACTAAACCTTTGTTGATAGAGTTTAAAAATCAGAAAAATATATGCTCTGTAAAAAACTGTATAAACTGGCAGCTGTGGTTGCCAGAAATTCACCATAAAAAATACGGGAGCAACGTTATTGGTTGTACAGGACTGCACTCATTATACTGTATATTTTACAGATTTACATTTTTTTCCACAGTTTATAAACAAACCGTAAATTTTACGGTAAAAAACTGGCAGCTGTGGTTGCCAGAAATTTACCATAAAAAATACGGTAGCAACACTGTTGTTTGTACGGGATTGCACTCATTATACTGTATATTTAACGGATATTAATAGTTTTTTCTACGGCTTATACATTAACCAAGGACTTCAAATTTGTGAATGGTATTCCGCCCTTTGATGCATGCGCCACTTTGTCCACCGCCATACTTGGATTGTCTGCCCAAAAAGATGTCCACCCTGACATTTGTATATTTGATTTTGATAATTTAAATATTGTTTTGCTGTCTTTATTAAAGAATACATGGGGCCATGCTGATGTCCGAGTCTTGAATAACTTTTGATGGGTTTTGATGATTTGATTTAGGTTTATATTCATCAATTAGTATAAAAGTACTCTTAATAGTTTCTTAACAGTAAAATCAGAATGCTTAACAATGTAACTTCTATCTCTTTTAGCCCCCAGCTAGTGTGATAAAATGATGCTTTCACAGAATTGCTGAATGAATTCACTGTGGTTATTCATAATAAAACAAATAGTCCAACAACAAGTAGTGTAGTGGTTAGGACATCAAGAGCAGTCGAAGGGTGGAAGGGTGTCTGGAAGATGGCGCCGGTGTATGTGGCATGCCGTCTGTTGCTCTTCTGGTTTCTTGTTTGGCTGTTGGGTTTACCTCTGTTGCTGACCTGCTGCACGCGTCTAACTTACGACCGTCAAGCACTTTTGGATATCCGTAACTTGGTTGCTGAGACTACTACAATCTACAACTTAGAGGTGGACCGCTCTTTTGATAAGCAACATGAGTCGCTTCGAACGGATATCCTGGATTGTGTTTACCGCTGGCCCCCTAACATCTTGCGGAGAAAGTGGAGGAGGAAACGGGGCAACCGTGGTGGTTTTATCGTAAAGATGAAAGCCTATCGGCAGGCTGGTTTTCTATCAGTTCCCCCCGTGCCTCGTTTTATAGTGGCTCTACTATCTGGCGCCCGCTGGATTGAATATCCATGAACATGAATATCCATGTTTGCTGCCCGTCAAATCCACTCACGTGATTTCCTCAATCTTATTGACGCTTTTAATCTCACTCATTCAAGGACATACGCTGGATCTTGTGCTCTCTAATGGACTTGATGTGACTGATATTGTGCTCTCAGACTTTCTGCTCTCCGACCATAAAGCCATATTATTTTCACTGTCTCTTCCTGATCGTTCTCACTTTTCTAATGCATCTGCTACTCTGTCTCGGTTCTATTCTCCACAGTTTAGCTCAAACTTCAACTTGTGCTTTACTGAACTTTGCTCAGAGATGCACTTGGATCAACCATTATAGGACTTGGATGCTGATCAACATCTTAGCCTCTTTAATTCTGCCTGGTTTGAGGCAGCTAATATAACTGCCCCCCTCAAACCTCATAAGTGTCATACACACTCAATCTGCGCCCGGCACTAGGACCCGGAAGTAAGACGGGCGCAAAACCAGGAAGTATAAAAGAGGTAAACAAACGATGGCTTACCGCTCAGTCATTGAATTCGGCCCATGTCAGCTCCAGTTGTCGTTTCAGCAAACCGTGAGTACTCACATGTTGGTTTCGTTGTCTTTTGCTATTGTGTGTGTATCTTTAGGACACGGGTTAAATTTGTGTTTTTCCCTTGCTCCATTTTGTGAGAGTCCTTAGACTAAATCGCGTGGCTATCCTGCCTACTCGCTTCTTTCCGGGTTTGGGTTTATCCTCCACGCTACATTGGGCTAACCGCTAAAGCTACGTCTTCTGGTCACCTCAGGTTAGTCCACCTTGACAGAATGACTGAGCCCACCGCGGTAAACCCAGCGGATTATGAGAGTCTCTGCGACGTTGTGGATCAGCATGCGGCACTAATCAATCAGCTAACCGGGGATCTCGCTTCTCTCCGCCGCGAGGTCACTGAGCTCCGGCGGGAGAATACGGACCTCCGCGCAGCTGTTGATGGCGTCACTGCTCGATCGCACGCCGCGGAGGCCGCATCATCCCCCCCCCCCCTCCTTCTGATGTTTTTCTTTCTCTACCAGAGAAGTGGAACGGCACGGACGGGAAGTGCAGCGTATTTCTGACTGCTCTCGATCTGGTGTTTGAGTTCAATGCCACCAAGTACTCCACCGATCGCCTTCGCATTGCTCTTCTCGTCTCGTTGCTAAAAGGGCAGGCAGCAGAGTGGGCCACGGCAGTTCTACAGGCAGATACGGACACCGCCCACTCTTACAATGAGTTCACCCACCAACTCAGACTCACCTTTGAACATCCAGCGGGCGAGGTGGAGACCGACACCAGACTCTATCACCTGAGGCAGGGAGGATTGCCCGTGAGCCGCTATACAGCAGAATTTCGCACTCTCGCCGTTCAAACCACGTGGGGCGATGCAGCGCTCCGGACATCCTACTATGAGGGACTGGCTTCTCGAATCAAGGACGAACTAGCCGGGCGAGAGCTTCCTGCGACCCTGGAGGGCCTGATCCAACTCGCTCTCCGGATCGACCAGCGCCTCCTCTCTCGCCCGACGCCAGCCCCTCGCACCCTGCCACCTGCACCCACCTTCGCCGTCACCCCTTCACGACCCGCACCCGCCTTCACCGTCACCACTCCACGCCCCGCAGACTCCGTCACCTACGCCACCCCGGGATATGTCGGTTCTCCACCTCCTGCCGTGGTTGACACAGGAGCCGGGGAACCCATGCAACTAGGACGCGCCTCCTTGACCGCTGCAGAACGGGAGAGATGCTTCCGTGAGGGGCTCTGTGCCTATTGCGGGTCAGCCACACATCACCGGGCAACCTGTCCTCTCAGACCGGGAAACTCCCAGGCCCGGTGAGAGGAGAGAGATACTCGCCGGGTCACCTTCGTCTCTCCGCCATCACCACCAACTCCTCCCGTCTCACGGTTCAGGTACACCTCCAGGTTGGCCACAAACGAGTCCGAAGTGCTGCGTTCATCGACTCCGGGGCAGCAGGTAACTTCATTGACCCTTCATACGCCAAAAAACTGGGGGTAAAACTCGAGGCGTTATCCCAGCCCGTTCATATCACATCTGTCGACGGTCGCCCCCTATCCACCAGCCCAATCAGCACCCGAACCGAACCTGTCACTATCTCCATCGACCAGCACCAGGAGCAACTCAGATTTTTCGTCACCCCCATCTCGTCACCTCCCATCATTCTTGGCCACCCCTGGCTGCTCCAACACGACCCTCTAATCTCCTGGACCCAAAATCGGATCCTCCAGTGGGGTGCGACCTGCAACGAACTATGCCTACGGGCAGCGGCTGGGACGTGCTCTAGGGAGTCTGAGGCCCCCGACGTCGACACCAACGCTGTCCCCGAGCCATATCGAGACCTGGCGGAGGTCTTCTGTAAACGACGAGCCACCCATCTTCCTCCTCATCGCCCTTACGACCTCGCCATTGACCTCCAACCTGGTATGGTTCCACCCCGCGGCCACCTCTATTCGCTCACCTCCACCGAGACTAAGGTGATGGAGGAATACGTCACCAACGCCCTGCACCAAGGCACCATCAGACCATCCTCCTCACCTGCAGCCGCGGGGTTCTTCTTCGTGAAGAAAAAAGGCGGTGAACTTCGCCCCTGTGTCGACTATCGGGGGCTCAACAATATCACCGTCAAAAACCGACATCCTCTGCCTCTTACCAACTCAGCCCTGGACGCTCTCTCTGGCGCCACCATCTTTACGAAGTTGGACCTCCGGAGCGCCTACAACTTGGTGTGCATCAGAGAGGGCGATGAGTGGAAGACGGCCTTCATCACACCCACGGGACACTATGAAACCCTCGTCATGCCGTTTGGACTGTGCAATGCCCCCGCCGCATTTCAACATCTGATCAACGATGTCCTTCGTGACATGCTCGGCCGGTGGGCATTCGCTTACCTGGATGACATTTTAATGTACTCAAGCACTATGGAAGAACACACCCAGCACGTCAGAGCGGTTCTCAAGAGATTACTCGCCCACCAACTGTACTGTAAGTTGGAAAAGTGCGCTTTTCACGAGCGCTCCACAACGTTCCTGGGTTTTGTCATCCCGCCCCAGGGTGTGGCCATGGACCCGCAGAAGCTAGAGGTTGTGCGTCATTGGCCCCTACCCAAGACCCTTAAGTAGCTTCAACGGTTTCTCGGGTTTGCGAACTTCTATCGTCGCTTTATCCGGGGCTACAGTACAGTTGCCGCCCCCCTAACCGCCCTGACACGTCCTTCACCCCTTCCGTTTCACCTCAACCCGGCCGCCATATCTGCCTTCCGGTCACTGTGTCACCGTTTCACCACTGCACCGATTCTCCACCATCCAGATGCCAGTCAACCATTCGTTGTAGAGGTGGATGCTTCAGATGTGGGCGCTGGAGCTATCCTCTCGCAACGAGGTCCAGATCAAAAGCTACACCCATGTAGCTTTTTCTCCAGAAAATTTAATCCCACTCAGCAGCGATACGGGGTAGGGGACCGCGAACTGCTGGCCATAAAGTGGGCTCTGGAGGAATGGCGTCACTGGCTCCAGGGCGTCAGCGAGCCATTCATAATCTGGACAGACCATCAAAACCTCATCACCATAAAGACAATTAGACAACTAAACCCACGACAGGCGCGGTGGGCTCTCTTTTTTGAAAGTTACAACTTTCACCTCTCATACCGCCCGGGGTCCAAAAACACCAAAGCAGACGCCCTCTCACGACAGCTAGAGGTGGACCTCCCCCGGGCGGACCCCGCGTCGGTTCTTCCATCCTCCAGGATCATCGCCCCCCTCCAACTGGACCTGGAAACGAGAGTCTGCCAGCCACAAGGTACAGAGACCGAACCGGCAGGTGTGCCACCTGGACGACTCTTCGTGCCCGAGGTGATAAGACCAGAGGTCCTCCAATGGGGGCACTCATCACCCATCTCAGGACATCCGGGCACCCGACGATCCCTCCAATTCCTTCAGCGCGACTTCTGGTGGCCATCCATGACGAGGGACGTCCGAGAGTTCGTTCAGGCATGCCCCGTGTGCGCCAGGGCCAAAAGCTCCAATCAACCAACCCCAGGAGAACTACAGCCACTCCCAGTTCCTCGACGGCCCTGGACGCACATTGCCGTCGACTTCATCACGGGCCTGCCGGCTTCCGAAGGAAAGGACACCATCCTCACAATCGTGGATCGGTTCTCTAAAACCGTGCATCTGGTGGCTCTCGCTGGACTCCCGTCAGCTAAGGAGACAGCAGAGTTGATATTAGAGCACGTAGTCCGTCTGCATGGGTTCCCCAAGGACATCGTCTCGGACAGAGGGCCCCAGTTCACAGCCCAGTTCTGGAAGGCCTTCTGCCGTCTGATCGACTCCACCTGCAGTCTGTCCTCCGGATACCACCCACAGACTAACGGTCAGACGGAGCGGACCAACCAACAACTGGAGCGCTATCTGAGATGTTTCGTGGCAGACCGGCAGCGCTCCTGGGCCCGCTACCTCATCTGGGCTGAGTTATCACATAACCTCCACATCTCCTCAGCCACCAACCTAAGCCCATTTGAGGTATGTCACGGTTTCCAACCTTCCGTGTTCAACCACCCAGAACCGGAGGTTGATGTACCGTCGGCCCAACAGTTGGTCCGCAGATGTCGGCGGCTCTGGATCACGACCAACCGGGCCATTCAACGTGCCAACATCCGTTACACCCACCAACACCGCCGTCGACATCCCCCGGGACGACTGTACCATGTAGGTGACAAGGTATGGCTTTCCTCAAAAAACCTCCACCTTCACACCAAGTCCAAAAAGCTCTCCCCAGGTTCATCGGACCATACCACATCACCCACAGAATCAACCCTGTCACCTACCAGCTCCAGCTGCCTGCGGCGCTCCGGATTCACCCAGTATTCCACCTGTCCCAATTCAAACCCTTCATCACCTCGCCAATGATTCCACCCACCCCCCCAGCTCCTCCTCCCCGGATCATCGATGGCGGTCCCGCCTACTCCGTGCGCCGAATCCTCGATTCGCGCCCTCGGGGCAGAGGTACGCAATACCTGGTGGACTGGGAGGGCTATGGCCCCGAGGAGCGATCTTGGATCCCGGCCCGGTTCATTCTCGACCCTCATCTAATTCGGGACTACCGTCACAGGGTATCCTCCACCCCAGGACCGTCAGGAGCCAGTCCTGGACAGGGGGGTACTGTTGTACACACTCAATCTTCGCCCGGCACTAGGACCCGGAAGTAAGACGGGCGCAAAACCAGGAAGTATAAAAGAGGTAAACAAACGATGGCTTACCGCTCAGTCATTGAGTTCGGCCCATGTCAGCTCCAGTTGTCGTTTCAGCAAACCGTGAGTACTCACATGTTGGGTCCGTTGTCTTTTGCTATTGTGTGTGTATCTTTAGGACGCGGGCTAAATTTGTGTTTTTCCCTTGCTCCGTTTTGTGAGAGTCCTTAGACTAAATCGCGTGGCTATCCTGCCTACTCGCTTCTTTCCGCGTTTGGGTTTATCCTCCACGCTACATTGGGCTAACCGCTAAAGCTACGTCTTCTGGTCACCTCAGGTTAGTCCACCTTGACAATAAGAAGAAACCAAAATCTGAACAGTGGCAAAACGCTGAGATTCATCTTCTAAGACAAATCTGCAGAAAGGCAGAACGAAAATGGAAAAAGGACAGGTTGCATATTTCCTTTCAATTATTTAAAGATTTGCTTACATCTTACCAATCTGCTGCTAAATCTGCAAAAGCTGCATATTTCACTAATATAATTGAATCTAATCACTAAAAACCTAAGGTTTTGTTTTCAATTATTCAGTCTGTTATTAATCCTTTGGCTAATACCTTGACTGTCGCTTCTGATGTTGTTTGCGAAGGCTTCTTGAGATTCTTTAACGACAAAATTAAAACCCTAAGACTTGGCATTTGCCCCACCTTAACATTAAAGGACTCACCTACCATGCCTTCTGTCCGTACTTTTTGGGAAGTTTTTGAACCCATCAATGTCCAGGTTTTGAAGCAGGTCATTGACAGGCTTAAACCCTCTTCTTGCTCTAACGATATCATCCACCCAAGATTCCTAAGTTCCAATTCTGGATTCGATTGGGCCAGGCTTGGTATCCTTTATCAATAAATGTCTTCAAACGGGCTGTGTTCCGGCCAATCTTAAGGTAGCTACTGTTACTCCTCTGCTCAAGAAGCCTTCACTGGATTCCTCTGCCCTAAAGAATTTTCGGCCTATCTCTGTCTTACCTTTTGTTTCTAAGGTTTTGGAGAAAATTGTGCTGGACCAACTACAATGTTTTGTGACTAACATGGGTATTCACAAGGTTTTTCAATCTGGTTTTAAGTCTGCTCATAGTACAGAGTCCGCCCTTCTGAGAGTGATAAATTATATTTATGTCTCCACTGACTCTGGAGACTCTGTGATTCTTCTTCTCCTGTATCTATCGGCGGCCTTTGATACTATCGATTGCTCTATACTACTATCTAGATTAGAGTCTTGGGTGGGTCTAAAAGCGAATGTTTTGAAATGGTTGCAGTCATATTTGTCTGATAGAAAGTTTTTAGTAAAGATGGGTAATTTCACTTCTTCCATGGCACCTCTGACCTGTGGCCTTCCACAAGGCTCTATTCTGGCTCCATCTTTGTTCTCTCTCTATATGCTACCTCTGGGTTCTATATTACGGAAATATGATGTATCTTTCCATTTCTATGCAGATGATACTCAAACTTTATCTTCCCATCAAAAGAAAGAACGTTACTGCTACTACTAATCTTTTGCAGTGTTTAGATGAGGTTAAATCATGGCTAACTCAAAACTTTCTCTTTCTAAATGAAGACAAGACCAAGGTAATTGTTTTTGGTCCTAATGAGAACTCTCAGAGTTTCAGCCCTGATCTGGACAGTTGATCTGTCTTCAGATCATCACAGGTACATAACCTGGGTGTTCTCATTGACCAGCATCTAAAATTTGATAAACATATCGCCTCCGTTATTGGATCCAGTTTTTATCAGCTTCGACTACTCGCCAAAATGAAACACTTCCTCACCCCCAAAACTCTAGAAATGGCGGTTCATGCATTCATTACGGCTCGTATAGATTACTGCAATTCATTATCTCCAAATCTCAAATTGCTCGCTTGCAGTTTGTCCAAAATGCAACAGCAAGATTTCTTCGTAAATGTCGTAAACACGATCATATAACTGGTCTAAAGATCTACACTGGCTGCCAGTCTCTCAGAGAATTCATTTTAAAATCCTCCTCTTTGTGTATAAATCATTACACAACCTAGCACTAGTTTACCTCTCCGAACTTCTTCACCTTTACTCTCCTTCTAGAATACTTAGATCATGTGATTAGGCTCTATTAGTAGTCCCACGCGTGAGGCTCAAGCGCAGAGGGGCACGGGCGTTTGCGGTAGCAGGGCCTCAACTTTGGAATACTTTGCCTTTAGAGATCAGACTGCCACCTTCTCTATCCTCTTTTAAGTCCTTGCTCAAAACTTATTTTTTTTCCTTAGCATATTAATTCCGCTAGGTTGTGCTACTTTTGTGTTTATTGTTTTTGGGGTGTGTTTTATGAGTATGTTTTTATGTGAAGCACTTTGGTCAGCCTGACGGCTGTTGTAAATGTGCTGTACAAATAAATTGATCTTGAACTTGTTAGCACTGTCGCCTTCCACCACCAGGGTTCGGGTTCGATTCCCGGCCAGGCTCGATTCCCATGTCTGTGTGCATGGAATTTGTATGTTCTCCCCATTTACCTGGGTTTTCTCCAGGTACTAGTCAGCCCCGCCCCAATATATAGATGGGTGTAGATGTATAGATTGATGTATACAATCTATACATACATTTGTATAGATGATGTGTGAGAGTGTGTGAGTACTGAGCTGTAAAAACGATGGAAATAAACCGTTATTATCACAACATAAATCTTTAAATTAGACAGTTCTGATCTATAAAAAACATGGTTATGATCCGTATTTGTTACAATGTAAACCCTGGAATTTGGCGGGAATAAACCTTTTTTATAACAACATAAACATTATATAAACTGTTATAAACCATAAAAAAACAATTAAAATCTGTAAAAAAAATTACGGTAAACTTCTGACAACCACAGCCGCCATTTTTTACCGTAAAATTTTACGGTTTATTTTTTTGTTCGCAGTGCAATAACGGTGCTACCGTATTTTTACGGGAGAATTCTGGCAACCACAGCTCCGGTTTTTTACCGTAAAATGTACTATTTATTTTGGTAAAAATATTCTTAATTATTAGTGTTATTATACAGTCTTTTATTACCAATTCTCTCTCTCTCTCTTTCTCTTTACAAATCCACCAGATAGCTTAGTATTTAGTAAAGATGTAGGCTACACTTAACATTTTCATTGTTAATTCCATGGGCTATCATCATCGTGTGTAGGCCTATGTGTGTCTACCTAGGTGTCCGATAGTCAGCCATGTCATTTATATAACTGGGGATTTATTTGTTGTACTGCGTAAACATTGACAACAATTTCGATCAATTGTGACAGACGTAAGACCACTTTGATGTGGATGGCAATGTACCTAATTGGCAGACGGTTCATTTGCGAGTAGCAGCTAGGTAGGCTAGTGATGCAGGTTGTCGACAAACACTCAAATGCACAAGTGACACACACACAAAAAAAAACCTGTTTGCCCTACATAAATGTCCCTCCCTTCACTCTGCCAACATTTCGGCTATTTCTTACCAGACTCGTAGCTATTCTGAAGCCTTCCTCAATCTGTCCCTTGAAAAATGGCCTGCTGGGTCATGTCTCTCACCACCTCCTCCTCCTCCAAATCAATTTTAATAGTTACTGCCTCTGCACTGTTGCCTGATGTTGACGGCCCTACACCAGTAGCTGCAATTGAACGTGTGGTGGTGGCAAACATTTCTGTGATTTTCGCACATTAAGTTTAAATGTAGAAGAGGTGTGTCCGAGCTAAGTTTTAAGCTAAGAGAAGAAGAGTTATTTCTTGTTGTGTGCGCTGCACCTTGATACACTTACCGGTCCGGGCCCGATCGACCGGGAGAGACAAACAAACACACACGCAGGCATGATGTCTGAAGATCTCTGTTTATTCTCAGCAAAGAGAGCACATTTAAACGGTGCTACGTCCCGAACATCAAAAAAACCAGTCATTAACATGTCAGTCATAGAGGGACCCGGAGACAGACAGGTGTGAGGAGATACATTTGCATTCTCCTGATTAAACAAAAGGGTTCTAGCAGACACAAGCCATTTGGATGTATCCTCATCTACAGTATATACAGGATATAGAAGGTGTTACCACAGAAGGCATGAGGAAGCACAGTGAGGGGTCTGTTCTCAAGGCACAGGAATCTTCTTATTAGATTACAGTGTCTTACAATGTCATAAAACATTACACACATTTTGCTGCTTTCACACTTTGCTGCTTTCACCTTTTCTCCCGCAGCTTCTCTGCACCCCCCTTGCTCATTGTTATACATGGACTCATCTCAAACTCTGGTTTAACTCTAAATAGCAGATTTTGTCAAGGGGACATGAGGGCTGACCAGGAGGGAGGCAGGGCGTGGCCTGAGATTTCATTGGACTAGCTCAATGTCCTTTAAGACAGTCAACCAATAGATTTGTGTCTCAGATACTCTACCGTTGCGGTAATAAATAAATTGGCCTAATAAACTTTTTAAAAAATATTAAATTATGACTGCCAGCTGCCCTGCGATGGATTGGCACCCTGTTCAGCGTGTACCCCGCCTAGTGCCCAAAGTCTCCTGGGATAGGCTCCAGGTCCCCCGTGACCCTGAACACAGGACTAAGCGGTATAGAAAATGAATGATTGAATGAATGACTGCCAGCCCCAGCCCAAAAAATGTGTCGGCCCACCGGGCATGGTCAGTCCAGGCCTGGAAAAAGGGCACCAGTGACTCAGTGGTAGGTGTTTCGCCTGCCATGCGAAAGGCCTGGGTTTAATTCCCAACAGCTGAAAAGCCCAGATAAGATGGGAGGGTTGTGTCAAGAAGGGCATCTGGCTTATGTGTGGACCGGCTTGTCTGCTGTAGCAGCCGAAAGACCAAAAATAATTTTTTTGATTTGCAACAACTAAAAAAAATATACAGTGGTGTGAAAAACTATTTGCCCCCTTCCTGATTTCTTATTCTTTTGCATGTTTGTCACACTTAAATGTTTCTGCTCATCAAAAACCGTTAACTATTAGTCAAAGATAACATAATTGAACACAAAATGCAGTTTTTAAATGAAGGTTTAAGTTATTAAGGGAGAAAAAAAACAGCAAATATACATGGCCCTGTGTGAAAAAGTGATTGCCCCCCTTGTTAAAAAATAACTTAACTGTGGTTTATCACACCTGAGTTCAATTTCTGTAATCACCCCCAGGCCTGATTACTGCCACACATTATCCACAAATGGCAAAAACATGGAACAGTGGTGAACCTTCCCAGGAGTGGCCGGCCGACCAAAATTACCCCAAGAGCGCAGAGACAACTCACCCGAGAGGCCACAAAAGACCCCAGGACAACATCTAAAGAACTGCAGGCCTCACTTGCCTCAATTAAGGTCAGTGTTCATGACTCCACCATAAGAAAGAGACTGGGCAAAAACGGCCTGCATGGCAGATTTCCAAGGCGCAAACCACTTTTAAGCAAAAAGAACATTAAGGCTCGTCTCAATTTTGCTAAAAAACATCTCAATGATTGCCAAGACTTTTGGGAAAATACCTTGTGGACCGACGAGAGAAAAGTTGAACTTTTTGGACGGTGCGTGTCCCGTTACATCTGGCGTAAAAGTAACACAGCATTTCAGAAAAAGAACATCATACCAACAGTAAAATATGGTGGTGGTAGTGTGATGGTCTGGGGTTGTTTTGCTGCTTCAGGACCTGGAAGGCTTGCTGTGATAGATGGAACCATGAATTCTACTGTCTACCAAAAAATCCTGAAGAAGAATGTCCGGCCATCTGTTTAACTCAAGCTGAAGCGATCTTGGGTGCTGCAGCAGGACAATGACCCAAAACACACCAGCAAATCCACCTCTGAATGGCTGAAGAAAAACAAAATGAAGACTTTGGAGTGGCCTAGTCAAAGTCCTGACCTGAATCCTATTGAGATGTTGTGGCATGACCTTAAAAAGGCGGTTCATGCTAGAAAACCCTCAAATAAAGCTGAATTACAACAATTCTGCAAAGATGAGTGGGCCAAAATTCCTCCAGAGCGCTGTAAAAGACTCGTTGCAAGTTATCGCAAACGCTTGATTGCAGTTATTGCTGCTAAGGGTGGCCCAACCAGTTATTAGGTTCAGGGGGCAATTACTTTTTCACACAGGGCCATGTACGTTTGGATTTTTTTTCTCCCTAAACAATAAAACCCCTCATTTAAAAACTGCATTTTGTGTTTACTTGTGTTATCTTTGACTAATAGTTAAATGTGTTTGATGATCAGAAACATTTTGTGTGATAAACATGCAAAAGAATAAGAAATCAGGAGGGGGGCAAATAGTTTTTCACACCACTGTATATAGTTGCAATTCATTTATACAAAATATAAGTTAGGCTACTCAATAATGCAAATAAAGAAGGATTAATTTGAATGAGTACAACAAACTCATTCAAACTGAAACTTTTTTGAGTTTTGCCAACTTATTCGGGTTTACAGTGTAGTTGATTTTGCAAATACATTTCCTTGGGGAAAAATCTAAAGCATAATCCATAAGTTTATTACAATGGTTACCTAATCAGCTACTGATGGGCCTAAATGAACCTAATAACATTACTTTGATGGAACCTAAGAACATTAAGTTGGGCCAACAAAATTGCTTAATGCTGAACGAAAGCCATTTAATCAGGTGGAAATTCTTTCCATAATTTAATTATGTTCATTCAACAAGTAATTTTTTTGAGTGGGGTCAGCTGCAGGGACTTTGTTGTAGAGTCTCTCCTGGTCTCTTCTGAATCTCTCTTGGTTGTTGGTTGGGGAACAGTGTGAAGTCTAGAGGATTCTGAAGTGTAGAGGAAGTGTCTGAGGTGTGACAGAGGTGGGGGTAGGGGTGCCTGTAGCAGATATCGGATGCTGCATTAGTGAGGGCAGTATGGGTGGAAAGGCAGGGGCAGATGAATCAAACCTGTTGAACCTGTGGAGCCCGCTGGCGCCATTCCACGCACTGATTGGTCGATGCGCCATAGAAAAAACCCTAAACCGTTTCCTATTCATTTTCAATGGTAGTGCTAAAACCACTACGGATGTAATATATTTTGGGCCGATGCACGCCCTCCCCGCTGGCGTCATTCTGCGCGCTGATTGGTTGAGCCAGGACCTGAGTGAGACAGACAGACAGCGTGCATTTGGACAACACAGAGACTCCCGCTGATCATCGGTAAGTTGATAAACAGATACATAGGTGTTATCTCAGCTCTTCCGCTGTAATCTGTTTGCTTTTGCAGAGTTTATCGTCTGTGTTAATCTTCATCATTCACTAACTGCTTGTGTTCACATCTAAACACTCTGTACACATCATTCATTCATTTAGTTAAAGGTCATTTAAATGAAGTAGCAACGAGACAAAAACGATAAATTTCATAAAAAAAGAAAAAACGCTACATTTCATTCTGTTACATCTAACTCTAATGTGTTTATCTCATAAAGAACGTAATTATTTCCTGGTACTTATTGTCAGAACTAACCCGATGATGACCAGAAAGACGTAGCTTAGCAGTTAGCCCTGTAGCGTGAATGGTAAACCCAAACGCGGATGGACACTAGCGGGCAGGATAATCACGCGATTTGCTCTAAGGACTCTCAAAGTGAATGAGTAAAGGAAAAACACAATCTAACCCTCGTCCTATAAACACACACTCAGTTTGAAAGAAAACTCAAGAAAGTGAGTACTCACGTGAACGGGAACGATTCCGAAATAGCATGGGCAAAACTCAATGACAGAGCGATGTGCGGCGCCATCTTGTTTCCTTTTATGCTTTCAGGCTCGCGACCGTCTTACTTCCGGGTCCTAGTGCCGGTCGCGGCTGAGTGCGCATGACACTTATTGTATACCACAAGTGGTTACTAAAGTTCAGCAGGTCTCTAATATGGTATTTTTGTTCATAATGTACCACAGTAGATATGTTAGTACACAATACTGGTGTGGTAAAGCACAGGCAGTATCATATTAAATACCCACTGAACTTTAGTATTGTAGTGTTGTGTATTATCCTTTGGAGGGAACCATAACAGGTAAAATGGCATTGCAGAAGTTACTGTGTAAATATTACTATCATACATAAACATGTGTAACATATTTTCTATGGTATCTCCATCCATGTTCCACACAAGGGTGTGTACTAAAGTATGTAACATGGTAGAATCATGTACCGTAGTGTAGTACATGTTCTATATCAGTGAATAAGTCCAAAAAATTATATGCTACATGCCATCATAAATTTTGTGTTGTGTTTTCATTCAATGTTATGTTAACTGTATTCATTGGATTTTAAGATATTTCAATGATCTGTTTGTGCACTGTAAGTAAAACCTTATTGTGCAAAATGTATAGTTTTTGTGATATCTCCCATGTATCCGAAGGATTTCATGCCAGTGTCAGGCCTTTGCCAGCATTACAGATAATGTGTGTTTGTTTAATTTGGGAAACATAGACAGTTAGAATTAGACAGTGCAGACAGTAAGTACCAGTGCTGATATTTAAACTTCATAATCCTTGTTGCCCACTGAGCATTTATCAACATATTTTATAAAAACTATGCTTGTCTGTGATGCTTAATTAAACAAAATATTTGTTCTTTTTAACAGGTAAAATGCAGGTTTTTCAGGACCTAAAAGAGCTGTATAACTAAAAGTCCTCCTGCGCCAGGACCATGAATTGTTCCCTTTCAAGGCTACACTCGATGCTGCGTAAAACGCTATGGGAACCATTTTGTCGCGTTGCCGGTTGTGAAGCATGCTGTGAAAACACGCCAAAGTTTTTGGCGATATATAACCTCGACCAGGTGACATCATCTGATTAGATGCAGGTGGAGGTTATAAAAACAGGTGAGCCGGCAACAACCTCAGATAATTTGTCTTCAGAGCCTTGTTGTGAGCGTGTTGTGTTTAAACCAGCAAAATAAGAAGGTGTTTAACTCACCAATATGGCGAGTTTAAACCAGATATCCCTCCATGTGTGATAATCCATATCGGAGTGCGATCTCTACACTGCTTCGACTAGTGCCGCGCGCGCCGCGCATTCCTGGCTTAAAACTCGTGCATCTGACAGAGCTGCGGCAGACGGAGGTACTGTAAGCCCCCTTTCTTTCGCGTGCTCATCACGAGGATTCCTCTCTTGCTTAGCGAAGATGAAAATAGCCTTAAGCACTAAAAAAAAAAAAAAAAAAAAAAAGGTGGCAGCTTCTGTCAGGTGGCCGGGGGGCGGAGCCTCAATGACGCTCTCCCCCCCCTCTTAGCTCTCTCCATACGAGTTAACCCTTTCATGGAGTAAGCTGTATTCATCCCATGTTTTTCCTGCCATCGACTTATTTATTTATTTAAATATAGTTGATGTGGAAATGCGGGGTTACATGATGACGCCCAGATAGTAGAAACGCTTCACAGGCTATCTCTCTCCTGGGACATCATCCTCCCTAGTAAGCTTACTTCCTTTCTAGCTGTGTAGACTTTTATCTTCCCTGGAGGGAAAAGCTTTTGAGGCAGTAGGGCAGCTTGGTGCTCCACTGCACACCAGGGTTGTTTTGCAGGCCTACCAGGCTGACCTGCTGAGAGACTTGAGTACTGGCGGGGCTCTTGAAGATAAGGCATATTGGAATTATGTCGAGCTACAGACTTGTCTCTTCGTGCAACATAGCAGACGGCTCGTGTTATCGGCCGTTTTATGGCTGCTACGGTTTTCGCAGGAGGCACCTGTGGCTAAATCTCAGGCGCATCAAGCATGGGATTGTGCATTTCTCCTTAATGCCCCTATCTCGCCTTCCGGCCTGTTTAGCGATGTCGTTAACTCAGCCGCCACTAGGTTCTGGAGCGAAGTTATACGAACAAGCTTTTGGGAAATTCCCTCCCCGCCGTGCTCAAGAGTCGGGATTGAGCGACTTGGGATTGAGCGAAGAGGCGAGTTTTTTTTTTTTTTTTTGGACCCGGGCACCTCCTCGTAAAAAATTGGGGTGCGCCGCGTTTCACTATCTGCCCCAGGAGGTCAGACTGATTTATATACATACAGACATATATATATATATATATATACATACACACACTATATGTGTGTGTGTGTGTGTATATATATATATATACCCAATAGGGAGAGGCACCCAGAATTCCTTTCAAACGAATAAGTGTTCTTGCTCTGCCACCACTGGTGTTTCGGCCAACACCAGTCTCCAATAGGCTGTTAGTTCTTAGTTTTTTCCTGCCATGTTTCAGGATGCCGAACATCTAACACCCCCCCCCCCCCCCGTTTAACCAAGCCGCCGAAACTTTTGCCCTTTTCTGAGAAACTGGCAGCGTGGAAGCTACTGCAAAGTATATCTCCTTGGGTGCTAAGCACTGGAGAGAGAAACTACAGGATTCAGTTCTCACTTCACCTTCTGTGTTTTCAATGGCATGGTCTCCACTTCCATGAAACCAGAAAGTGCGCATCTGCTGAGAAAGCTGCAGGGGAAGGGGGCCATGGAACATGGAAAGTGAGTCAGGCTACTACAGTCGGTATTCTTAATTCCCAAGAGGAACGGGGGCTGCGTCCAATTTTTCAGATCTTGCGGGCTCTCCCGTTATCTGAAAATCAATGAATACAGTTCAAATGTTGACTGTCAAGGTGATTGCTCTCAACCCTACCCAGCGATTGATTTCTGACAATCGATTTAAGGACGCTTACTTTCATACAGAAACATTGCCACAACATAGGATGATCCTGAGGTTCGCTTTCGGGGGCGAAGCTTACCAGTATCGGGTCCTTCCATTGGTCTAGCTCACCCGCACACATACAAAATGCACGGATTTAGCCCTGGTTCTTACGAGAGTCCCAGGGTATCCAGTGGCTAGTGCTTCGACATCAGCATGTCATCCTAGCTCATCTCTGTTCTCAGGACTGGGACCCAACGCCACGAAAGCGTGCTCTTTCCTGTTCAGAGGACAACACATTAGGTGCCATATGGGATTCGGTCGTAAGCGGGCACAGCTGTCTCCCGCTCGTGTCGAATCCATTCTCAACACCCTCCAGGAAAACAAGCTAGACCAGAAAGTGACCATCACTTTAAGACATCCTAGCTCTCATGGCAGCTGTATCCACGGTGACACCTTTGGGCCTTCTGCACATGAGAGCATTCCAAGTTATGGCTAAGAGCCAGGGGATTTCACTAGGGCCAATCCCCAATATGGGTTACGAGCCAGGTGCTTCTTGCATGGCACATCAATTGCCTCGAGATGATGACTCTATTTCTGGCCCTAAAGCACTTCCTCCAGCAGTTGAGAGGCTGCCATGTCCTAGTGCATTGTACAACACTATGGCAGTCTCATATATTATCACCAGGGCGGACTGTGCTCGCGCCGCTAACAGCTAGCGCACCAGGTTCCTGTCCCTCAGGGTGATTTACATTCCAGCATGGATGCGGGAGCAGTAGTACTGTCCAGTCTATCTCTGACACACGGGGAATGGGAACCCCACTCCGAAGTAGTCAGGGAGAGATTTTCATGTAGCAAGGCGGACCTCTTGCCTTCCAAGATATGCTTCGCCTTTTACTGCTCTTCAGATTTACGTCCACCACATCAGCTAGTGGCGTAGGTCAGAGCAGCTTCTACATGTTTTGGATGAGAGATGCTATTGCCCTCTCCTATGAGGCGCGTGGGCTCACTTCGCCACTAGAAATCAGGGCTCTTTCAACCATGGGGATTGCCTCATCTATTGCATTAGCAAGAGGTATTCCTCTGCAGCAAGTATCTGCTAAGCAGGTAAACCCAGTCCACTGCCGAATTGTTTCAGTGCTGGAGTTTCCATCCTCGGGTCTGTGCCCTAGTACTCTCAGGACGTACATGACTGCATCCTCTCTCAACTATCTTCCGAAAGCTCTATAAACCCAACAGGCACCCTATTGCTTTTGAACCCTTCTGTCCTCCGCGCTTACAGCTTCGGAGCAGGAGAGACTTCACTTGCTGTGTCCAGCTTGTGCTCTTCAGATATACGTCCACCGCATCAGCTAGTGGCGTAGGTCAGAGCAGCTTCTACATGCTCTGGATGAGAGATGTTATTGCCCTCTCCTATGAGGCACGTCGGCTCACTTCGCCTCTAGGAATTTGGGCTCATTCAACCAGGGGATCGCCTCAGCTATTGGATTAGCAAGAGGTATTCCCCTGCAACAAGTGTGTGCCAAGCAGGTAGACCCAGTCCACTGCTGAAATGTTTCAGTGCTGGAGCTTCTGCAGGAAAAGCTTGTCCTTGGGCTTATGCCCTAGTACCCTCAGGATGTTCTTAGCTGCATTGTTTGAAGGCTTCTGTCCTCCGCCTTTTACAGCTTCGGAGCAGGAGAAACTTCACTTACTGTCCAGTATGTGCTCTTCAGATTCACGTCCACCGCATCAGCTAGTGGCGTAAGTCAGAGCGCCACTATACTGGGTGAGAGATGCCTATTGCCCTCTCCAATGAGGCGCGTGGGTTCACTTCGCCTCTGGGAAGCAGGGCTCACCCAACCGGGGTGATCGTCCCAGTCTCACCAGCAGGAGGTATCCCCTGCAGTGATTGTGTGGCAGGGAAGTAGATTACTGACCTGCAAAAGTATTTTCTTTGTACAAGGATATTTAGAATCATGGATTAGGAAGGATGTTTCAGGATTTTACATTTAATGAGATGAAAAGACAAAGATGGGAAAAGATAATGTAAGAAAGGGGGAGACTGACAGTGGTTTCTCAAGTGTGTATTTCTTGTTCTTTGTAGTTTTTTTTTTATAGTTTTTTTTTTTGCACTAATGCTGCCCTTTGTCAAAAAAAGAACAATTATAAATGTCCACTCATCTGATTAGTATTACTATTATTTTTGTATCCATGTGTATATTTATCTTTTATCTTTCTGTTGAAATCTGTAAGACACTCTGGTGGCCCAATTAAACATTCATTCTTCCGTAAAAGGAGTAGGCAAAACTATTAAACATACTTTTTTTGCATCTATGATTAGCATTTATTTTTAGCATTTAGCATTCAGTTTTTTGCCATGTTATTGTTGCCAAGAGTTTTTTTTCTGATATTTGTTTAAAATATAATAATTTCTGCATGATTCATTAAGAAAGGTGAATAATGTATAGTGAGAAGTAAAATAAATTAATGAGTGTGGAGATAGTAACACTTAATTGCAATTTCAATTAAAAGTGTTTCAGCTGAATAATTGAAGTCAGTCTTATTATTTAATAGCCACAAACCAAGTTTTGGATATAACCATGCCATTACATTATCAAGTTATGCCTCAGTACTAAACACATGTGTGCAATTGAGATTTTTTTTCTTAATCTATGAAACACGTTAAAATTAGCATTCACCTCACAGTTGCTATAATTTAATCATAATCATAAGCAAAACTTATAAATCAAAGGATTCACATTTATTACATTTTCACCCAGAGCGGGACAATGATTCTGATTTGTTTGACAAATTTTTTAATGGATTTTCGAGGTGGTGAAGTAAGAGTTAATCTTCCTAGCATTCCCCATGGATCTCCGTGGTTTCATGGACCTGGTGGGCTGCATCGACGCACACATCTGACTCAAATGGAATGAACGCGCTCAACCTCTGGCAAGAGCAAGCCTAACCACACTCCCACAATCAATGAACCACCCACTTGACCAACACAGGTCATCCAAGCTCAAATCACCTTGAAGGAACATCAGCATTGTTGTGATAAAAAGATGTGTTTTTACTTCAAGCTGACTAAAACCCTTACTGTCTTTCAAGAATTTGAAACACCTTAGGTCAGCCAAGAGACTTATTATCTATCAAGCAAGATGGGCCCTATTCTCATTTAAATTTAATGTCTTCATATCACCTTGGATCTAAAAACATCCCCTCCCAATAGTAACCCACCCCTGCCGTGGTCTGTTCGACATGCCTCTTGGGTGGCCTGTCACCCAGGAAGGAGCCCATATCCTATCCCTCCTCCAGCAACGATTCTAGTGGCCCTTCAAGGAAGATGATGTTTTGGGTTTTGTGGCAGCCCGTAATACCTGGATTAGGAAGAAGTCTAGTAATAATCCCTCTGATGGCTTTCAGGGTCCTCATCGGCCTTGGTCACACTTGCTCTTGATCTTGTCACTGGCCTCCCCAACCCTGAAGGCAAAACCTGCATCCTAAATGTAGTGGATTGCTTCAAGTCTCCCATTTCATTCCCTTCCCAAAGCTATCGGTCAAGGAAACAGCTGAACTTCTGTGTATTCTCCACATCTTTTGTCTGCATGGACACCTCTCCTACATTGTCTCTGATCATGGCCCTCAGTTCTCAGTGCAGTTCTGCAGAATAATTGGTGTCAGCCCCAGCTCATCCTCTGGCTACCACCCCCAGTCAAATGGTCAGAGAGGAGAAGTGAACTAGGAGCTTGAGGCAGCCTTAAGGTGCATGGCCTCACCTGGGGCAGAACCCTTCATTGGATAGAATATATGCACAACTCTCTACCCACCTCCACATGGAGGTTCTCCACCATCCAGTGTTGTTTGGGCTACCAACCGCCCCTTTTCCCATCCTAATAATAGGAGGTAGCAGTACTCCTTGCCCAGTCTTTTTGTGCACCACTGTTAGAGGATCTGGTCATTGTGATGTTTTTTCTTAGGTTGTGGTGTGCTGAGACAATGGTGTGAGTGTGGGAGATGCCAATAGGTTTAATGAGCTACTCTGGTGTGCATTTCCCAAAAGCATCGTTAGCCAACTATGGTCGCAAGTTCCGTCGTTACCAACATAGTTCAACAACTAGCTGTTTCCCGAAACCATAGTTCAAACGAACATTCGCAAACAGCGTCGCAAACTTACGTGGTTGGAACTACAGCCTTCGACCTGTGGTTAGAAGCATAGTTCCTTGCCGCAGCTGGGTGTGTTCTATTCACAGTTAACGACCCTACGCCCTATTAGTTTCAAAAAAAATTCCTAACCACTTTGAGCGATTTGGAAAACTTAATGTTTTGGTGCTCAGATATTAGTTTATTAATTTTCCGGTTATTTTGAGTACAAATTCACTTTAAACGATATACCAGCGGTACCATCGCAATTATTCTCCCTTCGAAGTGCCCTACAGAAGCATTATTTATGCCGGTTGGAACACAGCCTTGGTTTCGTTTGATGCGAAGAAAAGGTGAGTTTTTAAGTATCTTTAAACAGACCCAAAGAGAAATGTCTCATAACAATATTTGTAGTAGTATGTTAGAGGTTTTCACTTATAATGAATGTTATCTGTACTGTTCACGTATTCAACATATATAGTGCACAAAGTGTTAAGCACTAAGAAATTGTAAAATTTATACACTACCATAGTGTAAGCCTATTTAAAATATTACTCAATATATGTAAGCCTATTTAAAATATTACTCAATATATATTCAATGAATGTACCCAAATAAATCAACAAACTGGGGTTTGGGCACTGGCTGGGAATCGAACTCGGGCCGTCCGCACGGTAAGCGGAACAGCTACCACTGAGCCACCAGTGCCCTCCTGAGAAGTAGGATGCATTCTGCCTTGATGTGTGTTCGAAGGAATTAATCATCATTATCATCATCATCCTCATCAGAAGTGTAATCTCCCTCATCCACAGCAGCACCAGAAAGACGCCCCTTTTCCTCATCACAAAGCGGGACATTTTCCTTGACTGCAATGTTGTGGAGAATTGGAGTAACTACAATTACATAACAGCTTTTGGAGGTGTTCAGTTTCAGGCCACCACTGGACTTGCTTGTTTGGTCACACTTGCAAAGTCCCTCCACTTGTTTCTGACTTCCTCTGGGCTTCTCTCATACACATTCCCAGAAGCATAAATTTTTTGTACGATTTCATTCCATTTTTTTTTTGTCCGAATTTGTAACTGCAAGCTTTTTTTTTTTTTTTTTTTTTTAGTAAATTGTGGTTTTCGTGTTATTTTTTCTCTCTCATCATGGCTGTATGTAAAGAGACTTACAGTGGTGTGAAAAACTATTTGCCCCCTTCCTGATTTCTTATTCTTTTGCATGTTTGTGACACTTAAATGTTTCTGCTCATCAAAAACCATTAACTATTAGTCAAAGATAACATAATTGAACACAAAATGCAGTTTTTAAATGAAGGTTGACGTTAATAAGGGAGAAAAAAACCTCCAAATCTACATGGCCCTGTGTGAAAAAGTGATTGCCCCCTTGTTAAAAAATAACTTAACTGTGGTTTATCACACCTCAGTTCAATTTCCTTTAGTCACCCCCAGGCCTGATTACTGCCACACCTGTTTCAATCAAGAAATCACTTAAATAGGAGCTACCTGACACAGAGAAGTAGACCAAAAGCACCTCAAAAGCTAGACATCATGCCAAGATCCAAAGAAATTCAGGAACAAATGAGAACAAAAGTAATTGAGATCTATCAGTCTGGTAAAGGTTATAAAGCCATTTCTAAAGCTTTGGGACTCCAGCGAACCACAGTGAGAGCCATTATCCACAAATGGCAAAAACATGGAACAGTGGTGAACCTTCCCAGGAGTGGCCGGCCGACCAAAATTACCCCAAGAGCGCAGAGACGACTCATCCGAGAGGCCACAAAAGACCCCAGGACAACATCTAAAGAACTGCAGGCCTCACTTGCCTCAATTAAAGTCAGTGTTCACGACTCCACCATAAGAAAGAGACTGGGCAAAAATGGCCTGCATGGCAGATTTCCAAGGCGCAAACCACTTTTAAGCAAAAAGAACATTAAGGCTCGTCTCAATTTTTCTAAAAAACATCTCAATGATTGCCAAGACTTTTGGGAAAATACCTTGTGGACCGACGAGACAAAAGTTTAACTTTTTGGAAGGTGCGTGTCCCGTTACATCTGGCGTAAAAGTAACACAGCATTTCAGAAAAAGAACATCATACCAACAGTAAAATCTGGTGGTGGTAGTGTGATGGTCTGGGGTTGTTTTGCTGCTTCAGGACCTGGAAGGCTTGCTGTGATAGATGGAACCATGAATTCTACTGTCTACCAAAAAATCCTGAAGGAGAATGTCCGGCCATCTGTTCGTCAACTCAAGCTGAAGCGATCTTGGGTGCTGCAGCAAGACAATGACCCAAAACACACCAGCAAATCCACCTCTGAATGACTGAAGAAAAACAAAATGAAGACTTTGGAGTGGCCTAGTCAAAGTCCTGACCTGAATCCTATTGAGATGTTGTGGCATGACCTTAAAAAGTCGGTTCATGCTAGAAAACCCTCAAATAAGGCTGAATTACAACAATTCTGCAAAGATGAGTGGGCCAAAATTCCTCCAGAGCGCTGTAAAAGACTCGTTGCAAGTTATCGCAAACGCTTGATTGCAGTTATTGCTGCTAAGGGTGGCCCAACCAGTTATTAGCTTCAGGGGGCAATTACTTTTTCACACAGGGCCATGTAGGTTTGGATTTTTTTTCTCCCTAAATAATAAAACCCCTCATTTAAAAACTGCATTTTGTGTTTACTTGTGTTATCTTTGACTAATAGTTAAATGTGTTTGATGATCAGAAACATTTTGTGTGACAAACATGCAAAAGAATAAGAAATCAGGAGGGGGGCAAATAGTTTTTCACACCACTGTATATAGGAAATAATATTGAGCAAAATAGGTAACAGGTGTTCACAACACAATCCCAACATTTTCAAAACCCATCATTTCTTTTTATTTTAATTGTACTGACGTATCAATACCAAATAAAAAAATAGTTCAAATGAAATATTCAAAAATGAAAAATGTTGCGTTTGTGACATTATTACACCACTTCTACGTTACGTCACTGCGAAACCGCATTGAATGCGAGCCGAAGAGAGAGAGAAAAAAAATAAACACACTATACTGTAGGGGGCGATATGTGCCTATGGCACTACTCCGCCATTGTATCGAAGAAGAAGAATAACAACAGTTCAAACCAACAAAGTTCTAACCATGGAAGTGTGACACAGGTACTATGGTTTTGGGAAACACTTGTGACTAGTTACAGTAGTTAGTTTCTTCAACGTTGCATCGTACCACGGTGGTTAAGCAAAGAACTACATAGTTGTACGGGAAACGCACCCCTGGAAAGCAGGTTTGGTTGTAGGAATCAGATTGGATTCACTACAGACGGTAATCAAGCAAAGAACATATAAAAAGATAAAGAACATTTAGTTCTTAACACATCCAGTAATAGACAGAGTAGTCCACTGCTTTATGGGGCATTGTGGGAGATTTAAACCTGCAGGCTCTTTATTGATTGACATTTTTATTGCTGATGGGCAGAGGTGGGTAATGATGAGTTACATTTACCCTGTTGCATTTACTTAAGTAAGTTCTTGAAAAAAAAATTACTGCTATAAGTAGTTTTACCAAACCATACTTTTTAACTTTCACTTGAGTAGATCTGTGAAGAAGAAACACTACTCTTACTCTGCTACATTTAGCTACACTCGACTGGTTACTTTTCTAACCATTTTGTCACGCCGCCACTAGGGGGGGGAAACACATCAGGGAAACCTTATCTAGTAATCTGGAATCCTGTAGTCAGATCACGCAGTCAATGAGGAAGCTGAGTTTGTAGCTCAGTAATCTCCTTCTGAAATTTAATCCTGAGTCAGACGTGAGCAGAGACCGAAGCCGGTAATCAAACAATGTTAATATCCAGGGCAGGCAATCTCGTGGTCAAATGTGAGCGAAGGTCAAAGCCGGTAATCCCAATAGCATTATATCCGAATCTCCGAAGGCAGAGACGAAAACGAGAGACAAAGCGAGGTCGTAACCGGAGAAACTGAGACATAAACAGAGAATTGCAGCTGGTGGATCTACCACGTGACTGTGTTTCACCAGTCAGATGTAGCAACAATAATCACATGACCCTGTTTGACCAATCAGCCACAATAACAATAACCATGAAAAAAAATTTCTGCCATAGTAGACAGTGAAGGAAACATATTTAATGTTGGAATGTTTACATATATATTTAGCAAATAATCTAGAGGCTAAAAAATCTAAATTTCTTAACTTTGTTCTACTAAGTTTATGGTTAAGTGAGACCACTTCTACACATGTTTTAATATTTATCGTACACTGGAAAAAGTTTACACTGTTCAAACATGCATACTGTATGCTACCTACAGTAGGTATTTGTTTCAAAAGCTTTATGTTGTGAAAAAAGGGAGATTAGAAAATTTGTGTTTCTTATTTCTTAATTTGCTATTTTGTAAAGATATTTAGTTTCATTCATTTATCATATTACATTTATTTCATTTATTCTATTATTTGGAAATGACAAAATTTGTACATTATTTTACATATTTTTTCTGACTGCTCACATAATTTCTAAAATAATAATAATAATAATAATAATAATAATAATAATAGATCGGACAATACTTTTTTACTCTTACTTGAATAATATTTTAGATGACTACTTTTTACTTCTTCTTGAAGTCCAATTTACTTCTACTTGTGTCTAATGAGTAATATTATTTTGAAGTGCAGCTATCTTACTTGAGCACAATTTTGGAAACTCTACCCACTGCTGATGGTGATTAAAATGTCACAGTATATATGTTTATTTTTAATTGTGTACATTAGTTTTATTTCATTTATTCCATACTTTTTCCTTGTATAGTATTAATGCATGTTTAATCTTCACTATTGTTTACTGTCAAGTGTCTGTTACTATGTTATTCAATGCTGATGAAGAACTGAAATTTCCCTCAGGATTAATAAAGATTTATTACAGCTCAGCTTAACTCATTATATTTGGCCTTTTGTTCCAGCAATGATTGACATCATATGTAATGTGTTGTTACTCTGATCTGGAAGGTATGGTCAGTTTTTAACCTATAAAAGCACCTGAGCTGCTTAAAGCAGAAATAATTTGATTGTGACTTTTTGCAGTTAGCATTTTACAGGTGAAACCTTAAGTATACGTGATATTTCTTTTAATTTTTATTCTTTAAAAGACTGCTTTATTTATGAACCTGACAGAGTTTAACCAGTCTGATCACTGTGAGCATTTCTCCTGTCCAGAGAGATCTGCATCTCCTGCAGTCTATATCTTACTGTATGTGTGTTCAGCTGCTTTGGTTTTGTTAACGCTGTGTGGAAATATGCTTGTCATCATCTCTGTTTATCATTTCAAACAGCTTCACACACCAAGCAACATCCTCTTGCTTTCTCTGGCTGCATCGGATTTCCTCATCTATGCTTTAGTGGTGCCACCGATGTTAATTTGGTGGATCGAGTGGTGCTGGATTTTTGGGAGAAGTTTCTGCATATTTTTTTTGTTCACTGGCAGTTTTCTTTCTATCATATCTATTTATAATGTCACTCTGATTGCTGTGGACCGATATTTAGCTCTCTCAAACCCTTTTTTCTACACAAACTCAATCTCTGTGAGGAAAATCTTCATTCTGATTTATTTCAACTGGTGTCTGTGTATGGTGTATACAGTGGCAGTTTATTATTTCAGCGAAAGCTTCACAAGTTCTGCCATGTGTCCTGGAACATGTTTTCTTTTTGAGAACAGGATTTGGGCCTTAATTGACCTTGTAATATTGTTTGTATTTCCATTTTCTTTCATCATCATATTGTATACTCTAGTGTTTGTGATTGCTAAGAAACATGTCACTGCTATCAGAGAGCTTAATAATCATACACGACCTAAAACACAGAAAATCACCTCACATTCAATGAAATCTGAGAGAAAAGCTGCTAAAGTCCTTGGAATTTTAATATCTGTATTTTTGGCCAGTTTACTTCCATATTTTATTTACAGTTTATTAGGTGATGTTATTGAACTAGAGGCAGAAACTTTTAATTGGCTCATATTGTTGTGTTATCTTAATTGCACCTTTAATCCATTCATATATGCACTGTTTTATCCATGGTTTAGGAGGTGTATTAAATTAATTATTTCTTTGCAAATATTACAAACAGACTCTTCACTAATTCATGTTCTTTCATGAAAAGTGTTTTTACCTTCCTTATTAAAGTGTGCCTCAATAGTTTTCTTTATATAATTTGAAGTTCTCAGGTGATTAGTTTTAACATAATGCTATGTGTTTTGGTGTCATACACAGTATAATGTTATACACATGGTGTAATAGTGGTAATTATTTAATTGCTGAATCATAAAATAACAAGTATCAGGTGAGCATAAATAATTTTCGGATTTTTCACATGTATTTATTCTTCCCAAAATCACAGATTGCTATTACATTTAATAATAAAAATGGACTAATTAGCCTGCATGATGCCATGTATAAAGTTTTATTTTAATACACTTTGTGAGATGATCAGTGTTATGATTTGGGGTTGCTTCAGTTAGTTGGGTTCAACAACGTTATCTGTCAATAAAATGAAGTCAGCTGATGAACTGAATGCAGTGAATGACCGGGTTTTCACCTATGGAGATTTTCTTTCCTGATGCCATGGTATATTTCATGTAGTCCACTTTGTAAAGGTGAAAGACCAATACAAAGTGGTGTACACTTGAGAAGTGGAATGAAAATTATACATGATTCCAAACATTTTTTACAAATAAATAACTGCAAAGTGGGGTGTGCGTAATTATTCAGCCGCCTGAGTCAATACTTTGTAGAACCACCTTTTGCTGCAATCAAAAAAAAAACTTTTGCTGGCACCTACAGCTGCCAGTCTTTTAGGGTATGTCTCTACCAGCTTTGCACATTTAGAGACTGAAATCCTTGCCCATTCTTCTGATTCCAAACATTCCAAAAAATGTTTGGAATCATGTATGATTTTCGTTCCACTTCTCACGTGTACACCACTTTGTATTGGTCTTTCACGTGGAATTCCAATAAAATTGATTCATGTTTGTCGCTGTAATGTAACAAAATGTGGAAAAGTTCAAGGGGGCTGAATACTTTTTCAAGCCACTATAAATAGTATTTAAGTCTAGGCTAAAAACCTAAGACTGTGTCTGAGTTCTGAACATTAATTAGAAGACTATTTCACAACTTTGGGGATTTGTAAGAAAAAGCTCTGCTTCCTAATATAATTATTATAACAGGCGGAACTGATAAGCAGCCTGCTTACTATGATCGAAGTAGGTGTGGCGGATCATAAAACCCTAGAAGTCACTCAGATACTGCGGCACAAGACCATTTAATGCTTTATACGTCAAAAGAAGTATTTTCAAATTTTTTAAATTCACTGGGAGCCAATGCGGTGACAATAAGATACGATTGATGTTCTCATATTTTCTGCTTCTAATGCATTCTCTTCTGTATTCTGCACTAACTGCTTGTTTATGCACCTAGTTGAACAACCAGACAGTAAGGCATTACAATAGTCCAACCTAGAGATGATGAAAGCATGAACTAGTTGTTCTGCATCATTTAGTGACAATATATTCGTTACCTTGGCAACATTTCTAAGATAAAAGAAAGTTATCTTGGTAATATTATCTACATAGGTTTTAAATCACAGATTGCAATCTATAATCAAACCCAGGTCTTTTACTGTTGTTTACTGCTGCATGTTGCCCTAGAATCAAAACCTCTGTCTTGTCAGGATTAACTTGAAGGAGTTTAATTAACATCAAAACTCTTATGTCATTGCTCAACTTTATTAAGCCGGCTTTTACAGTCTGGTTGCGCTGAGATAACTGTGTCATCAGCATAACAGTGAAAAACTGTTTCCCAGAGAAGGAATGTAAAGAGCAGGCAGAATAGTCACCATTTAAATCACTTAAACTGATAACCATCAGTCAAATAGCATTTAAGCCAAGAGAGGACAGTTCCCTTAATTCCTACTACCTTTGCTAAACTGTGAAGAAAAATACTGTCAGTGGTGTCAAAAGCTGCACTGAGTTCAAGTAAAACAAGCAAAGAGATGCAACCCTGATCATAGGGCAATAAGAGGTAATTTACTACTTTAAAAAGTGCTGTCTCCATGTTGTGATGCGGCATGAATTCTGACTGGTACAGTTCATGTACAGTATGCTGTTGTGTTACTACCAACATTACAGTGCTGCTCACCATTATTTGCACCCCTGGTTAATATGTGTTCTTAGACGTCTAATAAATGCATTGCTTATTTAAACAATATAGAACCACAATGCAAAAAAGGTGAAAAATCCAACCGTTAATTGAAGTACAATTATTTGCTGGAATACTGAATACAACTGGAATACTTTTGTACGACCCCAAGACAGCACTTAATCTCCTCTCATAACATTTCACAAGATTGGAGAATACAGATAAAGGGATCTTTGACCATTCGTCTTTTTACAATCATTCTACAGTGGATCATCCAAAATCCTCTGTCCTCTCTTATGTGCTCTCTTCTTCAGCTCACCCCACAGGTTTTCAATTGGGTTGAGGTCTGGGGAGATGGCTATGAGAGTAATTAAATTTTGTGTCTGATGAACCATTTTTGTGTAGATTTTGTCATGTTTTGGGTCATTATCCTGCTGAAAGACCCAGTGACGGCCCATCTTCAGCTTTCTGACAGAGGCCTGTCAGGTTTTAATTTAAAATGTGCCGGTATTTCAAAGAGTCCATGATGTTATGAACACTAACAAGGTTCCCAGGACTTTTGGAAGAGAAACAGGCCCACAGCATCACAGATCCTCCACCATACTTCACAGTGGGCATGGGGTGCTTTTGTGTTTTACGCCAGACCCAGACAGTGTTTGTTACTAAAAAGTTTTATTTTAGTCTCATATGATGACAGCACACAGTCCTCGTTGAAGTGCCAGCAAACTCCAGACATATTTTATGTTTATGTTTGTGATTGTGTGTGAGAAAAGGATTTTTCCTTGCATGTCTCCCAAACAGCTTGTTGGCATGTAGATAGGGTCTAATGGTCTTATGGAGACTTTGTGACCCCAAGATGCCACTCTTTGATGCAGTTATTTAACAGTGAGCTTTGGAGATTGTTTTACTTCTCCTACCATCCTCCTCACTGGGCGTTGCGACAAGATAAACTTACATCCTCATCCAGCCTTGTTTGTCACTGTTCCAGTTGTTTTAAACATCTTAATGATTCCTCAGACTGTTGATAAGGACGAGTTTTGGCGAGTGGCTATTTTCTTGTAGCCATTTCCTGACTTATGAAGGTCGACACACATCTGCCTTATTTGAATGGGTTGTTTGCTTGTCTTTCATACGTTGAAGAGTGGACAAGAGTGTGTGTGTGTGTGTGCGTGTGTGTGTGGGCGCATATTATTTATATGGCTTGGGGTCACTTAATTTGTTACAAATGCAAATAATAAGAATTCAATCATTTTATAGATTATAATAGGGGAGGTAATAATAAAAATAATAATAAAAGTACACACACTTTAGAAAAAAATTGTTGTCATTACAATATTTGATGTGTTAGTCTAAACTATAATGAATTACATTTTGACAGCATAAAGCATAAATTCTTCATGACATAAATAAGGAGCAAAAAGGAAATCTTCTTTATTTATATTCTTTATCATTTTCTAGGTATTATTCTAGAAAATAATTCATCTAATTTAACATTAGATGACACAAAATAAAAATATCTAAAAATGTAGTGACTTGGAACTAAAAATGACCCCAAAGGCAGTGGTGGCTGGTTAATATGGTGTGTTTTGGCACCATCACATTATTATTAGAGAAGAAAGGCTACTTAAACATGTTAAATCAATATTCATTATGGATAATAAATACAAAAATGTACTAGTTGCTCTCATTTATTATTTTACATTTCTTTTAATGGTGGTTAGCACTGTTGCTTTGCACCTTCAGGGTCGGAATTGATTCCTGGACAGGTTCGATTCCTGTCTCTGTGTGCATGGAGTGTTCCTGGTTCCCCTGCTCCCTCTCATTCCTATTGATGCGCTGTCACATATACACCAACACTACACTAATGCAAGAACAGACATCAATACTGTACCAACACACAACAGCACTACACTAACATGGGACAGCCATCTCCTCCTTTGGAACTGGAAAGACCGTCTGATAACTTGGATAACACTGGAATCCTTGGGAGAGTACTACTTCATGTTCCCATGTCTTAAGAGGACAAACATTTACCATATACATGTTTGTATATTTGTTTTTTCTCCTGGTTAATTCTGTTAGTTTGGGGGTGATCTGTGATCATGGTGATCACATTCCACCATGAACATTCATGGGAGACTACCAAAACCGCTGTTGAATAAGAACAGAGTGTGAGTTCCTCCTGGATCACAGACCAGGTTAGAGTTCAATATGTCCCATTCTAAGAATCTCGATTGGATTGAAGTTGGCTGTGAGGGGTGTTGCTAAGATCCAGTTCCGTATCCTCAGTGTGTCTAAGCTCTGTTCTGTTGTTCTGGTGGACACCAGATGCAGATAAATGCAGATAATTTCCTGCTATCTGGGTGAAAGAGGGGGAGAGAAAGCAGAAGAGGAGAGATAACAGTTAGGTATGGTCCTAGTCACATAATGTATAGAGTGAATGTATATTTAGTGTAGAGTGCAAGCAGAGACTCTGGCAGGACTAACTATGACAGCATAACTAAAAGGGAGAACCAGAAGGAAACACAAAACATGAGGGGTCCCTGAGATGTAAAGCAAACAATCACCTCACCGTCAACAAACTTGAGCGATCAAGCAATTTAAGGCCTCTGCTTCAACAGTTGAGGGTAATATGTTTACAACTGTCAATTAAACATGGAGGCGTGGTCAAATTAGACATTATAAATATTATCAGAGCTGGCTTGAGTTATCATGTATTAGATAACTGCTTTGTACTGTTACTGTTTTTCCAAAGGCACAACCCACAGTGATATTTTTAAATATGTTGACTTTTTAAAGTGTTGTATTCATGAAGCTGAGGGAGTTTAATCGGTCTGACCAATGTCTGCATTTCTCCTGTCCAGAGAGATCTGTATCTCCTGCAGTTCATATCTTACTGTATGTGTGTACAGCTTCTGTGGTTCTGCTAACAGTGTGTGGAAATCTGCTCGTCATCATCTCTGTTTTTCACTTCAAGCAGCTTCATACACCAACTAACATGCTTGTGCTCTCTCTGGCTGTGTCGGATTTCCTCATCGGTGCTTTATTGATGCTTCCAGAGTTAATCTGGATGATTGAGTCATGCTGGATCTTTGGAAAAGGTTTCTGCCTCAGCTTTTGGTTAATTGGTGTTTTCATCATGGACTTCTCCATTTATAATATTGCTCTAATCGCTGTAGATCGATATGTGGCTGTCTCAAACCCATTTCTTTACACATACAAAATGTCCGGGAGAATTATGTGCATTATGGTTTGTTCTAACTGGTCTGGGTGTCTAGCATATACTATATCATTTTATTATTTCAATGAAAGCTCCAAGAATATTCTAGCGTGTCCTGGACAGTGTTTTCTCTCTTTGAAACAAGATTGGTCTGTAATTGATCTTGTGTTTTCATTCATATTTCCACTTTCTGTCATAATCATATTGTATACTCGAGTTTTTCTGATTGCTAAGAAACATGCCACTTCTATCAGAGAGCTTAATAATCATACAAAGCCTAAAACACAGAAAGTCACCTTAACCTCAATGAAATCTGAAAGAAAAGCAGCTAAAGTCCTTGGCATTTTAGTGTCTGTATTTTTAGCCTGTATACTTCCATATTGTATTTACAGTTTGTTAGGATATGTTATTGAATTACAGGCAGAAACATTTCATAAACTCATGATCTTGGTTTATCTTAATTCCACCATCAATCCGTTTCTTTATGCTCTGTTTTACCCATGGTTTAGGAGGTGCATTAAATTAATTATAACTTTGCAAATATTCCAAACAGACTCTGCATTAATCAATGTTGTTTTATGAACTTTCTTTTCTCACTCCCTTTGATGGTGTGTCCAAAGACTACTTTAATATTTCCTATAATTAAATTATCTTTAACAAAAACATTTATATATAATACGCTTTTAGGTGTGTGTGTGTGTGCCCATGTCTGTGTCATATATAAAAAAAAAATTTTTTAAATTTATTTATATGGCTTGGGGTCAATTAATTTGTTACAGATGCAAAAAATAAGAATTAAATCATAAAGGAAACAGAGATATGTTTAGATTATAACAGGGAAGGTACTGTAAATAATAGTGTGTGCATCTTTATAAAATCTTTGGTTTGTTGTTACTACAATATTTGATGTTGTGTGTTTAAACTATAATAAATTACATTTTGACAGCGTAAAACATAAGTTATTCATGATATAATTAAGGAACAAAAAGATAATCTTTTCTTTTTGTCCTGTAAAATCAAATACTCAGATATTCAGGATAAATAAGGATATTAAGTGGATGACAGACTTTTCCCCCTGCATTAATATTGTAGTGTGATGACTCTATTATTAATGCAGGGACTGAAAAAAAAGAAAAAACACTTAAAAATTACTTGAAAAGTGTAATATTCTAGAGAAGAATTTATTTAATTTTACATTAGATGAAACAAAATAAAAATGTATAAACAATTTTGTTACTTTTTCGGCACCATCACCTTATTATTATTAGAGAAGAAAGGCTACTTAAACATGTTAATTAATACAAAAATGTACTAGTTCTCATAATTTATTAAACATTTTTTATAATTGTATGTGATTTGTTTCTGAATAGATGCGTCACAGTGGCTTAGTGGTTAGCACTGTTCCCTTTCACCTTCAGGGTTCAGGTTCGGTTCCTGGACAGGTTCGATTCCTATCTCTGCGTGCATGTTCTCCCTGTGCTTGGTGGGTTTCCCCTGGGTACTTTGGTTTCCTCCCACAGTCCAAAAACATATAGATTAGGATAATTGCCATTCATAAATTGCCTATAGTGTGTGAAACAGAGTGTGTGTGTGTGTGTGTGTGTGTGTGTGTGTGTGTGTGTGTGTGTGATGGATTAGCAACCAGTCCAGAGTGTACCCTGTCTATTGCCCTAAGTCTCCTGGGATAGGCATGAGATAAAGCGGTATAGGTGATGAGTGAGTGAGTGAGTAAGTAGTTTCTGAATGATTGCATATGTTTTTTTATGTTCCAAGCACTAGCAAAATTAATGTCTGACAGCTTTCTGTGCCCTGGACACTCCCACCTTTATTAGTAGAGTATTGGAAATGTTTAAAAACTTTGTTCACCTGCTATTAGACAGGTTTTGACTCTCTTTCTCTCTTCCATGCCCACCCTTAACTACATTTGTCTGACTGTCACTAGTGCTTATCAGTGAGTCACCTGAATGGAGCTGGCTACCTCAATGTGGTTTATATACAATGTGTGTGTGCTTACCTATATAAAGGTAATAATGCCTTTAATTGCTTTCCCTGTTTGCTTTATCAAAGCATGGACATAGAAGCACTGTGGACATCAATGGGGTTATAAGGTAATGCCCCCTTGACCTAGTGTTAGCCCCTATAGAGGGGCGTCCTGGGTTCTCTTACTCAATGTACCAACCTACAGTATAGGTTTTAACTCAAAAGTATAATGACCCATAACTTATGCAGTCCAACCTAAATATTAAAAGCATACTCACAAAAGACTGCCACTCAGTATGAAACTTTTTAAGAATAATAAATATAAAAAAATATATAATTAACCTCACAGTACTTATAGAACGTAAAATAATCCAAGAAATCATAAATTAAATACATATAAAGGCATTACATTTGCCATCAGCTCAGCTGAGAATGTCACAAACTGCAGAACGTGAGTCTTGATCCCACAATCTGCTCTGATTAGTGTGGCCTAACTGTGATGCATTGAAACATGCCTCAAATTAGTTTAGTTCAACTGTGGTAAAGTTAGTTTTATATTCGCATAGTTATGGCTTCAACAGCTGCTTAAATAAACCCGCAAGTAAGATATGAACATATACATACACTACCGTTCAAAAGTTTGGGGTCACATTCTACAACAATACAAGGGGATTTCAAATTTAGGTATTTAGGTAAATTTAGGAATTAGGTAATTATGTAAAAACAACAGTTAGTTGTTATTTTAAGACACAGAGGTCAGCCTTTCCGTAAAAGTTCTTGCAAGAACAGTATCGTCAAGTGCATTTGCAAAATACGTCAAGCACCATAATGAAACTGGCTCTCATGAAGGCCATCCCAGGAGGGCGAGACCAAAACCTACCTCTGTCGCAGATGAGAAGTTCATTTAGAGTTACCGGCCAGAAAAATGACTAATTAACAGCACCTCAGATTAGTGGCGTTATGAAGTCTTTACAGAGCAGAAGTAGCAGAAACATCTCAATATCAACTGTTCAAAGGAGATTAAGGCACTTTTTGGACACCTTCAGCATTCCTTTAGAATGTAGAAAGAAATAAAAATCAGGAACGATCATGGAATTAGAAAGTGACCCCAAACTTTTGAATGGTAATGTATATTTCGTTTCTACATAGTCTTTAAGGTACACCTGATTTTTTTCTCAATTAAGCGCTTAACTTATACATTGGTGTGAAAATCAATTTGCCCCCTTTCTGATTTCTTATTCTTTTGCATGTTTGTCACACTTAAATGTTTCTGCTCATGAAAAACTGTTAACTATTAGTCAAAGATAACATAATTGAACACAAAATGCAGTTTTTAAATGAATGTTTACGTTATTAAGGGAGAAAAAAAACTCCAAATCTACATGGCCCTGTGTGAAAAAGTGATTGCCCCCCTTGTTAAAAAATAACTTAACTGTGGTTTATCACACCTGAGTTAAATTTCTGTAGTCACCCCCAGGCCTGATTACTGCCACACCTGTTTCAATCAAGAAATCACTTAAATAGGAGCTACCTGACACAGAGAAGTAGACCAAAAGCACCTCAAAAGCTAGACATCATGCCAAGATCCAAAGAAATTCAGCAACAAATGAGAACAAAAGTAATTGAAATCTATCAGTCTGGTAAAGGTTATAAAGCCATTTCTAAAGCTTTGGGACTCCAGCAAACCACAGTGAGAGCCATTATCCACAAATGGCAAAAACATGGAACAGTGGCGAACCTTCCCAGGAGTGGCCGGCTGACCAAAATTACCCAAGAGCGTAGAGACAACTCATCCGAGAGGCCACAAAAGACCCCAGGACAACATCTAAATAACTGCAGGCGTCACTTGCCTCAATTAAGGTCAGTGTTCACGATTCCACCATAAGAAAGAGACTGGGCAAAAAATGGCCTGCATGGCAGATTTCCAAGGCGCAAACCACTTTTAAGCAAAAAGAACATTAAGGCTCGTCTCAATTTTGCTAAAAAACATCTCAATGATTGCCAAGACTTTTGGGAAAATACCTTGTGGACAGACGAGACGAAAGTTGAACTTTTTGGAAGGTGCGTGTTCCGTTACATCTGACATAAAAGTAACAGTATTTCAGAAAAAGAACATCATACCAACAGTAAAATATGGTGGTGGTAGTGTGATGGTCTGGGGTTGTTTTGCTGCTTCAGGACCTGGAAGGCTTGCTGTGATAGATGGAACCATGAATTCTACTGTCTACCAAAAAATCCTGAAGGAGAATGTCCGGCCATCAGTTCGTCAACTCAAGCTGAAGCAATCTTGGGTGCTGCAGCAGGACAATGACCCAAAACACACCAGCAAATCCAACTCTGAATGGCTGAAGAAAAACAAAATGAAGACTTTGGAATGGCCTAGTCAAAGTCCTGACCTGAATCCTATTGAGATGTTGTGGCATGACCTTAAAAAGGCGGTTCATGCTAGAAAACCCTCAAATAAAGCTGAATTACAACAATTCTGCAAAGATGAGTGGGCCAAAATTCCTTCAGAGTGCTGTAAAAGACTCGTTGCAAGTTATCGCAAACGCTTGATTGCAGTTATTGCTGCTAAGGGTGGCCCAACCAGTTATTAGGTTCAGGGGGCAATTACTTTTTCACACAGGGCCATGTAGGTTTGGATTTTTTTTCTCCCTAAATAATAAAACCCCTCATTTAAAAACTGCATTTTGTGTTTACTTTTGTTATCTTTGACTAATAGTTAAATGTGTTTGATCAGAAACATTTTGTGTGACAAACATGCAAAAGAATAAGAAATCAGGAGGGGGGCAAATAGTTTTTCACACCACTGTATATTTTTGAAAGCATAAACCCCATTATTCTCTAAGGCGCAATGAATGATTTAGTGATCATTACAAAATGCAGCACATCAACAAAAAGCATGGAACGATATCGATCTCCCAGATATCCTGTCACCTTTTTAAGTTTAGGGTCTATAAATTTTATTTTAAAAATTTTTTATCAATAGCTTCCTAATGATAGGACATAGTCAAATTCCACTCATGGCCCCATAAATCTAATTATTTATTTTTTAAAGAATTTAATAGCTTCTTAATCAAGCAAGATGGACTAATGCTACTCATACCACCATGAACCGTCCCCTCTCATGTTCTTTCAATCAGGGCTTGCCAATGCAGGGCCTCAGGTAGTGTGCCATGGTGTCTGGCACCAGGACATTTGGAAGTGGATCCTTGTGCTTTGGGTTGTTTGGTGTGGCCTGCGTGATACACTGGGTGCTTTGGTGCCATTCTATTGTGGCCAGGATATATATTCAATTAAATTTTATTTGTATAGCGCTTTTAACAATTGTCATTGTCGCAAAGCAGCTTTACACAATCAAAAGAATTATTTAAGTTTGTATGGAATATGAATGTGTATGAATCGGAATGATCAGATTGTCCCTGGTGAGCAAGCCAAGGGCGACAGTGGCAAGGAAAAACTCCCCGAGATGGTAATAGGAAGAAACCTTGAGAGGAACCGGACTCAACAGGGAACCCATCCTTATTTGGGTGAAACAGGAAGGAGGAATTGATCTGAATTTATAATATAACAGTTGATATATTAATTGATGTTAATATGGAGTCCAGGTAGTTTATTGGAGACTCAGGTAGACTTGTAGGAAATTGAACTATCGAGCAACTGCAGCCAAGTCAAGTTCTCAGAGAAACAGCTGTCAACACCAGTCGAGGCCAGAACCGTCTTCATAGTAGAGTGTAACCATCCCCAGTCACCAGATGCATCCCAAAGAGACACATGGGGCATCCATGCAACGAGATCTCCAACCAGAAGCGGGGCACCAGGATGGGTCAGACAGGCAGAGGTCCAGAGGGCATAGGGAGTCTGGATCACTGACAGCTCAGGAACGACATGTGTAGTTCGACAGAGAGTGAAACAGAAAGGGGGAGAGAGGGAAGAGAAAAAGGGAGAGAGAGAGCAGAAGAGGAGAGATGACAATTAGGTATGGTCACAGTCTAATGTATAATGTGAATGTATATTTACTGTAGAGTACACTGTAACAAATTGATGTAAATTTACAGGACTTTTTTTTACAGTTTCCGACTGTTTTTTTTTCGAAATACTGCACATTACTGTAAAAGAAACAGCGTTACTGTAATTTACAGTATTTACAGTTTAATACACTACAGTATACAGTATTTAACTGTAAATTAGATAATCAAGACACTTTAATGACTTCAATAAGAGCAAGTACTTTGGAGATTTTGTGGGCCTCCGAGTGGCGCAGTAGGTTAAAGGGCTTGCCCTATCATCTGGAGATCGCAGGTTCAATTGGACACGACTAGATTGGGGAGAAAATCGGGGGGAAAGAATTGGGCAGGACTAAAAAATATATATATATTTTTTTAAATGCTGTTAAAAATACAAGTTGTGCGAATAATTGTTTACCACTAAAATTCAGTAAATAGTACAAAATCACAGTAATAAACTGGATATCAGACTACAGTAAATTGCTGTATTTTATTTCTACAGTACAAATACTATAATAAAACAGCATTTTACTGGCAAAACTGCTGCCTGTAATTTTACATGAAAATTTTTTACAGTGTAAAAGCAGAGACTCCGGCAGGACTAATTATGACAGCTTAACTAAAAGGGGAGAGCCAGAAGCAAACAAACATGAGGGCTCCCTGAGATGTAAAGCAAACAATCACCTCACTGTCAACAAACCTGAGTGATCAATGAGAGTCGGGAAGACAGCATCTAAACATACCAGTTCACCGTAATACTCTACGTTCATGAGTCCCCCAGATCTGCTCCTTTACTTAAGGCAAATCTATTTATAAAAATGCATGGCTAAATAAATTCTTATTTAGCCTAGACTTAAACACTGAGACTGTGTCTGAGTCCCGAACACTATTTGGACTATTCCATAATTTTGGGGCTTTGTAAGAAAAAGCTCTACCCCCAGCTGTAGTTTTCATAATACGCGGTACTGACAAGCAGCCTGCATCCTTTGATCGAAGTAGGCATGGCGGATCGTAAGACACTAGCTGTTCGTTCAGATACTGCGGCGCGAGACCATTTGATGCTTTATATGTCAAGAGTAGTATTTTAAAATCAATGCGAAATTTCACAGGGAGCCAATGCAGTGAAGATAGGATAGGGGTGATGTGCTCATATCTTCTGGTTCTAGTCAGGACTCTCGCTGCTGCATTCTGGACTAGCTGAAACTTGTTTATGCACCTAGCTGAACAACCAGACAGTAAGGCATTACAATAGTCCTTAGAGGTGGAAGGAAAAAGCAGAAGTAGTTTTTCTGCATAATTTTGCGACAATATATTTCTTATCTTGGCAATATTTCTGAGGTGAAAGAATGCTATCCTGGTAATATTATCTACATGAGCTTCAAATGAAAGGCTGGAATCTTTAATCACGCCGAGGTATTTTACTGTTGCACTTGATGAAACAGAAAGGCCATCTAAAGTTAGGGCGTGTTCTAAAATTTTACTCCTAGCTGTATGCGGTCCTATGACTAGAACTTCTGTCTTATCCGGATTAAGCAGAAGGAAGTTAATTAGCATCCAATTTCTTATGTCCTGCACACATTGCTCAACTTTAGTAAGCTGGTTTTTCTCATCAGGTTTTGCTGAGACATATAGCTGTGTGTCGTCAGCATAACAATGAAAACTAATACCATGCTTACGGATTATGTTGCCCAGAGGAAGCATGTAAAGGAAAAAAAGCAGTGGGCCTAAAATTGAACCCTGCGAAATGCCAAACTCCACTAGAGAACATGCAGAATAATCACCATTTAAGTCTACATACTGATAACGATCGGTCAAATAGGATCTGAGCCAGGAGAGGGCTGTACCCTTAATTCCTAATACATTTTCTAATCTGTGAAGAAGAATAGCGTGATCAATGGTGTCAAAAGCTGCACTGAGGTCGAGTAATACAAGCATAGTTACACAACCCTGATCAGAGGCCAATAGGAGGTCATTTACTACTTTAACGAGTGCTGTTCCTGTGCTGTGATGAGGCCTAAATCCTGACTGATACAGTTCATGTATGCCATTTCTATGTAGATATGAGCATAGCTGCTCCGCTACTATCTTTTCCAGAATCTTAGAGATAAAGGGGATGTTTGATATTGGCATGTAATTAGACAGCTGACAGGGGTCGAGGTCAGGTTTCTTAATTATTGGTTTGATAACTGCTAATTTAAAAGATTTTGGAACATAACCAATGCTGAGTGAGCAATTAATTATTCTCAACAGTGGCTCTGTTAATACTGGTACTATCTGTTTAAGAAAATGTGTCGGTATCTAGTATACAGGTTGATGAATTTGCAGAAGAGATGAGAGAAATTAGTTCATTCTCCTCAATGGGAGTAAGCTATTCTAGATTCCGATCTGACATGGCTAGGTTAACATCTGCATCAATTACATTGTTCGGTTTCAAAGCTTCAATTTTATTCCTGATATTTACAATTTTATTATTAAAAAAGTACATGAAGTGGTCACTATTGCATGATGTTGTTGTGGAGATTTCTGTAGTAGTCTTATTTCTGGTTAATTTGGCTACGGTATTAAATAAAAATCTAGGATAATTTTTATTATCTTCTATAAGAGTGGAGAGATACGTTGATCTAGCTACACTAAGAGCTTTCCTATAGTTCAGGATGCTCTCTTTCCATGCTATTTGAAATACTAACAATTTAGTTTGACGCCATTTACGCTATAATTTCCGAGCGGTCTGTTTTAAAGTGCGTGTGTGATCGTTATACCACGGAGTGAGTTTCTTATCTCTAATAATTTTTCTTTTAGCTGGAGCTACATTATCTAAGGTACAACGAAATGTCGACTCTAAATATTCAGTCGCCTGATCGAGTTCTGTGGGGTCAGACGGTGATCTAATCGAAGTTGGTAAATTCGGGAGATTACTGATAAAACTCTGTGTGGTAGTTGATATGAATGTACGTTTAATACGGTAGCGCGGTGCTGTGCGGACATTATCACTGTGACACACTTGAATTGAGACAAGATAGTGATCTGAGATAATTTCAGACAGTGGAATTGTGAATACATTTCTTATACTTAATCCGAAGAATATAATTAAATCTAAAGTGTGACCTGCTTTATGAGTGGGTCCTACTACACACGGATTTGTGCCTACTGAGTCCAGTATGAAATCAGTGGTGGCGGGGCCCCGGGGGTGGATGAGATCCGCCCGGAGTTCCTCAAGGCTCTGGATGTTGTAGGGATGTCATGGTTGACACGTCTCTGCAACATTGCATGGACATCGGGGACAGTGCCTCTGGACTGGCAAACCGGGGTGGTGGTCCCCCTCTTCAACTACAGAGGGATCACACTCCTCAGCCTCCCCGGGAAAGTCTATTCAGGGTCCTGGAAAGGAGGGTCCGTCGGTTAGTCGAACCTCGGATTCAGGAGGAGCAGTGTGGTTTTCATCCAGGTGGCGGAACAGTGGACCAGCTCTACACCCTTAGCAGGGTCCTGGAGGGGGCATGGGAGTTTGCCCAACCAGTCTACATGTGCTTTGTGGACTTGGAGAAGGCATTCGATCGTGTCCCTCGGGGAGTCCTGTGGGGGGTACACCGGGAGTATGGGATATCGGATTCCCTGTTAAGGGCTGTCTGGTCCCTGTACAACCGGTGTCGGAGCTTGGTCCGCATTGCCGGTAGTAAGTCGGACCTGTTTCTGGTGAGAGTAGGACTCCGACAGGGCTGCCCTTTGTCACTGATCCTGTTCATAATTTTTATGGACAGGATTTCTAGGCGCAGCCAGGGCATTGAGGGGGTACAGTTTGGTCGGCTCAGGATTGGTTCACTGCTTTTTGCAGATGACGTTGTTCTCTTGGCCTCATCATCCTGCGACCTACAGCTCTCACTGGATCGGTTCGCAGTCGAGTGTGAAGCGGCTGGGATGAGAATCAGCACGTCCAAATCTGAGGCCATGGTCCTCAGCCGGAAAAGGGTGGAGTGCCCTCTCAGGGTTGGGAGTGAGAACCTGCCCCAAGTGGAGGAGTTTAAGTATCTCGGGGTCTTGTTCACGAGTGAGGGTAAAATGGAACGGGTGATCGACAGGCGGATCGGGGCAGCGTCTGCAGTGATACGGGCTCTGTATCGGTCCGTCGTGGTGAAGAAGGAGCTGAGCCAAAAGGCAAAGCTCTCAATTTACTGGTCGATCTACGTTCCTACCCTCACCTATGGTCATGAGCTGTGGGTAGTGATTTAAAGCTTTAAAAGCATTTAAAGCTACATACTCATCCTGTTTAACCCATGGGTAGTGACCGAAAGATCAAGATCGCGAATAAAAGCGGCCGAAATGAGTTTCCTCCACAGGGTGTCTGGGCTCTCCCTTAGAGATCAGTCATCCGGGAGGGGCTCAGAGTAGAGCCTCTGCTCCTCCGCATCGAGAGGAGCCAGATGATGTGGCTTGAGCATCTATTTAGGATGCCCCCTGGACGCCTCCCTTGTGAGGTGTTCCGGACACGCCCCACCGGAAAGAGACCCCGGGGATGACCCAGGACACGCTGGAGGGACTATGTCTCTCGGCTGGCCTGGGAATGCCTTGGGATCCCCCCCGGAAGAGCTGGAAGAAGTGGCCAGGGAGAGGGAAGTCTGGGCATCCCTGCTGAAGCTGCTGCCCCCGCGACCCGACCTCGGATAAGCGGAAGATAATGGATGGATGGATGGAGTCCAGTATGGACATAAATTCTGTTCTCAGACGGTCTTCTGGATTCTCAAAATGAATATTAAAATCTCCAACAATTAACACTTAGAAACAACTTGGTTTGAGATGAAATCTGCAAATTCACTAAGAAATTCAGAATACGGCCCTGGAGGTCTGTAAATTATAATTAGTGGAATCGACTGAGCTGACTTAATATACTTAAATACACATGTTACTATAAAGAATTTCAAATGAATTAAATTTGTTTCCGTGTTTTTGTACGATAGACAGATTATCATTGTGAATAATTGCAACACCTCATCCTCTAGCAGTTAACCGAGGCTGGTGTATGTAGCTGTAGCTAGGAGGACTAGCTTCATTTAAAGCTACATACTCGTCCTGTTTAACCCATGTTTCAGTTAAACAGAGTATATCAAACGCCTGATCTGTGATAATTTCATTAACAATAACCGCTTTTGATGCAAGAGATCTAATATTTAACCGTTCTAGCTTCAGATCAGAGGTACCGGCTGCGCATTCAGTGTGATCCGAGTTTGTGGTCTTTATGTTAATTAAATTATTGAAACAGACTTTCTGAGTCTTTCTACATTTTTGCTTAGATCGGGGAACAGACACAGTCTCAATATAGTGAACCCTGAGTGATGACTCTATGCAGCTTACAGACGGTTGGTTTAGCCTGTCTTACTGCTCCCTCGCCTGGGCTCTGGATTGTCACCAATTAACTAGACCTCTTCTGAGACTATGAGCTATACTACAGGAAATGAGAGCAGAAACTTCCCGAGTGGGATGGACACCATCCCGCCCTAACAGGCCAGCTTTGCCCTCAAAGGTCTTCCAATTGTTTATGAAGCCCACATTATTTTCGAAGCACCACCTGGACATCCAGCGGTTCAGCGACCATAACCTTCTGTAAGCTATGTCGCCACATCTCATTGGGATGGGACCAGAGCATACTACTTCATCGGACATCGCTTCACTAATTTAAACACCTCTGTAAAGTTACTCTTACTAACCTCTGACTGACGAAGGCATATATCGTTAGCTCCAGCATGTACGACTATCTTAGAGAACTTGTGCTGTCCTAGAGCCCTAAGATTACCTGCTATGTCTGGTGCTCTGGCTCCTGGGATACACCTAACCACTGCTGCTGGCGCCCCTAAAGGTCTGGCTAATTTCACGTGCCTCAGTATAGAGTCTCCTATAACCAGAGCTCTTTCATATACATTTACATTTAGGCATTATCCAGAGCGACTTACATTTCAGTCAATCTCAGTACACATTTGAGCAGTTGAGGGTTAAGGGCCTTGCCCAAGGGCCCAACAGTGGCAACTTGGTGGTTGTGGGGTTTGAACCTGGGATCTTCCGAACCGTAATCCAATTCTGATATCTTCTCCGTCAGAGTGCTAACTAACACACACCTATCACAAATAAAATTATCGCTAATGATGGAGGAAGAATGTCTAAACATCCTGCACTCTACACACTGAACGAGCTGAACAGTAGACATTATAACATACCTCTGTGTCGGAGTTTTAGTTGTTTGGAGCTGAATTCCGTTTGTTGTGCTAAGATGAGCAAACTCGCATGTTCTCCAAAAATCGCAGAAAAAAGGCAAAGCCGAATAGTCTGAAGATAAGCTAGTTGCTATTAATATTATTATTGTATGAATGAAAAGCTATGTAATTTAAATGCTGATACAAATGCGAAACTTTTGCGGCAATGATATAAAAACAGGAAGCTATGTCACCAACAGCAATTTAACATATACATTTTCTTAATTTTTGACAGTGGTCAATTTTTGACTGGTTGTGTGTTGCAGGTTAGTGTCAGGCTTAAAAGTCATGTTGGGAATTGGAGCTTGCTACACAAATGACAATGATGTCTTAGTCACCAGTGTACTGAACAGCCTCAAAAAATAAAAAGGCAGCCACATGAACAGGGTCAACTAATTTGTAAAAAGATTGTATTAAAATGTTAATAAAAAAAAATACTGCACAATACAAGCAAACAACTCGAAGCCTGTTTATTCCAAAGAGTCATGACATCATTTGTATCTTGTCACTCAAACTAAGGTGTGTGATACATTCTCAAACTATAAAAGCACCACAGCTGCTTGAGCGATAACATATTAGATTGTGACTATTTATAGGGACAAATTTCCTAAAGTAACATGTATGAGGTATTGTTTTAAACGTTCAAGACATTAGAGAGATGCTGTATTCATGAACCTGACAGAGTTTAATCAGTCTGTTCGCTGTGAACATTCCTTATGTTCAGAGAGATCTGTCTCTCTTATACTTTATATCTTACTGTACATGGGTTCAGCTGCTGTGGTTCTACTAACAGTGTGTGGAAATCTGCTTGTCATTGTGTCCATTTTTCACTTCAAGCAGCTTCACACACCTACAAACACACTTGTGCTCTCTCTGGCTGTGTCAGATTTCCTCATTGGTACTTTTGTAATGACTCCGATGTTCACTTGGACAATCGAGACATGCTGGATATTTGGGAAAATTTTCTGCACTGCTTTTTGGTTAATTGATGGTCTTCTCATAACAATATCCATCTATAATATTGCTTTGATTGCTGTAGATCGGTATTTTGCTCTTTCAAACCCATTTTTCTACACAAATACAATCTCTAGGAGGACTATGTGCATTGTGATTTATTCAAACTTGCTTGTTTGTCTGATGTATAACACAACATTTTATTATTTTAATGGAATTTTTACAAGTTCTGTGATGTGTCCTGGAGAGTGTTTTATCTTTTGGAATGATGTTTATTCTGTAATTGATCTTATATATTCATTTGTTTTTCCACTTTCTGTCATAATCATATTTTATACTTTAGTTTTTGTGATTGCTAAGAAACATGCCACTGCTATCAGAGAGCTTAATAATCACACACGCCTTAAAACACAGAAAATCACCTCACACTCAATGAAATCTGAGAGAAAAGCAGCTAAAGTCCTCGGCATTTTAGTGTCTGTGTTTTTGGTGTGTTTACTTCCGTATTTTATCTACAGTTTATTAGGAGATATTATTGAACTACAGACAGACACTAGTCATACATTGTTAATTATGCTGTACCTTAATTCGACCATTAATCCATTCATTTATGCTCTGTTTTACCCGTGGTTTAGGAGATGCATTAAATTAATTATAACTTTGCAAATATTTCAGACAGACTCTGCATTAATAAATGTTCTTTCATGAAAAATTGTCCCTCCTTTTTATGTCTTCTCTGACTCTAGCTGTTATGCTAATTGTAGGAATTAACATTCTCAGCAATTTAAACTTTTAAATTTTACAAAGATTTTGAAGGTAAGTTACAAGTAGATTAGATATATACAGTATAAGAGCAATATGGATTTTAAGGATTAATTTGTACTTGGTCTTTGGTCATTATCATTGGTTTGTTGACAGCTTGCACTCTTTTATGTATGCTTTTTGCTACATTTTGGAAGATAATGTCTTAATTAATCTTGTTCAGCTCAAAGATATTCAGTACAGTTGAGTTCAGGGCTTCGGACAAGATCTTCAATATCAATCCTGGCAACGCGACACAGGAAGCATAAAAGGAGACAAGATGGCGCTTCACATCACTCAGTCATTGAGTTCTCCCATGTCATTCCTGACAGTTCGTATGGAGCGATATTGCGGACAATATTCAAATGCAATTGCAAATTGCATTTGCAATTGCGTTTCCCACATGTGGACGCACAAAGTGTGCCATAATTCAAATGCAATTGCAAACTTTGCATTACCGTTTGCTGTTTCGCCTTCGCGAGCGCACACTGACTGCCAAATTTCAAATGAAAAAGAAAAGTCCATTTGCATTTGTATTTCCAGGTCTTACACATCATGAACCTGTCATATTTAAACAGCAAAATCAATCACCATGTTTGCTTTTTCACTTTCTCTGCGCGTCAAGCTGGCCAAAATTCAAACGCAATCGCTAATCCATTTGCAATTGCATTTCCAACACGTTACACAGAAACCTGTCAATCAGCGTCAGGGGCGGGTCTATACTGTGGGCAGGATTGTATATGGAGTGACGTCACTCGCAGTCGCCGTCCAAGAGGGGGATATTTGAGCAATGGAGGTGAACCGAGATTATCTCATTTGTTTATCAAGAAATAAACACACAAAAATGACAAATCGCATATTTTCTTGCTCCGGAGTGAACAGAGAAGGTTTTACAAATAAAAATATTTTTAGATCTTCTCCGGTTACAGCCTGCTGGAGCTAAATCTTTCAGAAACGCTGCGTACCGGTTGTATGCGCTAAAATGCCCCCATGCCACTGATTGCACCCCCACAAAATCTCTGTCAAATATATTAGGACATCACAATCAAAAATTCATATTATTATTATCAAATATAATATATGAATATTATCAAATATATTATTACTATTATAATTAACCCTAAGCACGTGACATGGAAATTAAGACACATAATACAAATTCTCATATAATGTTTATTTTGTGGCACATTTATTTTGCAGGGGTTTGTCATGTAATACAAAAATGTTTACACTAAACAAATATTGTTTATGATGAAAAATTACACAAAGCGATTTTTATTATAAATAAGAAATATAAAAATATACATGTACAACCCCTGGCAAAAATTATGGAATCACCCCTCTCAGAAGATGTTCATTCAAATGTTTTAATTGTGTAGAAAAAAAAACAAGCACATGCATGCCACAAAACAATTTTCACTCAACAATCCAAACTTCTGGCTGTATAAAACACTTACAAAAAACAAAGAAAGATAACTATAGTCAATGACAACTGTTTTGACAACTCAAACAGAGGAAAAAAATATGGAATCACACAAATCTGAGGAAAAAAATATGGAATCACCATGCACTTTGCATTTCTAAAACAAATACCTGTATCTGATTACAACTGCTAATTAGTCTACAGTTAAAAAAAAGAGGGCTTGCACACATTAGGGATGTGTTGAACCAAGATGATTGACATAACTCATAGCTCCAACACGAGAGATGTCAGTTGAAACAAAGGAGAGAATTATCAAACTTCTTGAAGAAGGTAAATCTTCATGGAATGTTGTAAAAGATGTTGGTTGTTCCCAGTCACCTGTGTCTAAAATCTGGACCAAGTACAAATCAAATGGAAAGGTTGTAAAAGGGAAGCGTACTGGTAGACCAAGAAAGACATCAAAGACAAGACAGAAAACTTTAAGCAATATGACTTGAAAACAGAAAATGCACAACAAAACAAATGAGGAACAAATGGGCAGAAAGTGGAGTCAATGTCTGTGACCGGACAGTAAGAAATTGCTTAAAAGAAATGGGATTTACATACAGAAAAGCCAAAAGAAAACCATAATTAACATCTAAACAGAAAAAAACAAGGTTTCAGTGGGCTAAAGAAAGACAATCTTGGACTGCGGATGACTGGATGAGAGTTAGAGTCAGTGATGAATCACGAATCTGCATTGGGCAGGGTGATGATGCTGGAACTTTTGTTTGGTGCAATTCCAATGAAATTTATAAAGACAACTGCCTGAAGAAAACATGCAAATTTCCACAATCATTATTGATATGGGGTTGTATGTCAGGTAAAGGTATGGGAGACATGACAGTCATTACATCTTCTATGAATGCACAAGTTTATGTTGAGATTTTGGACACTTTTCTTATTCCATCAATTGAAAGGATGTTTGGTGATGGTAGCATCATTTTTCAGGATGATAATGCATCGTGCCATAGGGCAAAATCTGTGAAAACATTCCTACAGGAAAGACATATAATGTCAATGGCATGGCCTGCAAATAGTCCGGACCTTAATCCAATTGAAAATCTGTGGTGGAAATTAAAGAAAATGGTCCACGACAAGGCTCCAACCTGCAAAGCTGATCTGGCAACTGCAATAAGACAAAGCTGGAGACAGACTGATGAAGTATACTGTTTGACATTAGTTAAATCCAGGCCGGGCGGCGCGGTGGTGTAGTGGTTAGCACTGTTGCCTTGCACCTCCAGGGGTCTGGGTTCGATTCCCCGGCCAGGCTCGATTCCCGTCTCTGTGTGCATGGAGTTTGCATGTTCTCCCCGTGCTTGGTGGGTTTCCTCCGGGTACTCCGGTTTCCTCCCACAGTCCAAAGATATGCAGGTTAGGCTAATTGGCGTTCCTAAATTGCCCGTAGTGTGTGATTGGGTGTGTGAGTGTGTGTGTGTGCCCTGCGATGGATTGGCACCCTGTCCAGGGTGTACCCCGCCTAGTGCCCGAAGTCTCCTGGGATAGGCTCCAGGTCCCCCGCGACCCTGAACACAGGATTAAGCGGTATAGAAGATGAATGAATGAATGAATGAATGAATAAATCCAGGCCTCAGAGAATTCAAGCTGTTATAAAAGCCAGAGGTGGTGCAACAAAGTACAAGTAGTGTTTTTATTTGGTGATTCCATTTTTTTTCCCTCTGTTTGAGTTGTCAAAACAGTTGTCATTGACTACAGTTATCTTTCTTTGTTTTTTTTTTTAAGTGCTTTATACAGCAGTAATAATATACAAATAAGTTTGGATTGTTGAGTGAAAATAGTTTTGTGGCATGTATGTGCTTGTTTTTTTTTTCTACACAATTAAACATTTGAATGAACATCTTCTGAGAGGGGTGATTCCATAATTTTTGCCAGGGGTTGTATATGAAAAAAATATATAATTTTTTTTTCCCCCTATACTACATGTGTTTTTTTTATATAGATTATTTTATAATCAAATTCGTTTGGTGTAATTTGTAAATCATGAACCTATTAATTAATGTTGTAATATAATATTTGATAGAGGTTATGTTGGGGGGGCAATCCATGGCAGGGAGGCATTTTAGCACATAACACCGGTACGCAGCGTTTCTGAAAGATTTAGCTCCAGCAGGCTGTAACCGGAGAAGATCTAAAAATATTTTTATTTGTAAAAACTTCTCTGTCCACTCCGGAGCAAGGAAATATGCGATTTGTCATTTTTGTGTGTTTATTTCTTGATAAACAAATGAGATAATCTCGGTTCACCTCCATTGCTCAAATATCCCCCTCTTGGTCGGCGACTGCGAGTGACATCACTCCCCATACAATCCCGCCCCACAGTATAGACCCGCCCCTGACGCTGATTGACAGGTTTCTGTGTAACGTGTTGGAAATGCAATTGCAAATGGATTAGCGATTGCGTTTGAATTTTGGCCGGCTTGACGCGTGGCGCAGAGAAAGTGAAAAAGCAAACGTGGTGATTCATTTTGCTGTTTAAATATGACAGGTTCATGACGTGTAAGAGAAATGAGAAATACAAATGCAAATGGACTTTTCTTTTACATTTGAAATTTGGCAGTCAGTGTGCACTCGCGAAGGCGAAACAGCAAACGGTAATGCAAAGTTTGCAACTGCATTTGAATTATGGCACACTTTGTGCGTCCACATGTGGGAAACGGAATTGCATATTGCATTTGAATATTGTCCGCGATATCGCTCCATAAGTTTGCCAGCCTTTCTGTGAGTACTCACTTTTCTTAAGTTTACTTTCTGATCAAGTGTGTGTTACTAGGACGCGGGTTAAATTTGTATTTTTCACTTGCTCCTCTACTTATAGACAGTCCTTAAACTAACTTGCGAGGTTATCCTGCCTACTCACGTCGCTTCCGCGTTTGGGTTTACCATCCACGCTTCAAAGGGCTAACCGCTAATTGCTTCGTCTTCTGGTCCTCCTAGGTTAGTGCTTGACAGAATGACTGAGCCACGAGCGGTAAACCCAGCAAATCACTCGCACCTCTGTGATGTGGTGAACCGGCATGCCGAGCTAATCGACAAGCTAACCGGAGAGATTGCAACTCTATGCTGGAGCGTCCAAGACGTCGCGGCCTTGCGCTGTGAGGTAACAGAACTTCGGCAGGAGAACGGGGTCCTCCGCGAGGCTGTCGCGAGTGTGGCTAGCTGACCTCCCATCGCAGCGGCCGCAGCTCCGCAACTACACCCCTCCACCATCTGATGTTTTATCTTTCTCTATCGGACAAATGGGATGGCACGGACGGGAGATGTAGTGTTTTTCTAACTGCATTAGATCCGGTGTTTGAGTTTAATGCCACCAAATACTCCACCGATCGATTGCGCATTGCTCTCCTCGTCTCGCTGCTATCAGGACAGGCAGCTGAGTGGGCCACGGCAGTCCTTAGTTCTGATTCGGATACCTCCCATTCATACAATGAGTTCACCTGCCAGCTAAAATTCACCTTTGCAGGGTGGATCGTCCGTCAGCCGTCACACCGCCGACTTCCGCACTCTCGCCATGCAGGGCTCCTGGGGAGACGCCACGCTCTGGACGTCCTATTACGAGTGATTGGCTTCTAGGATTAAAGATGAACTAGAGAGCTCCCCGCCACGCTGGAGGGATTGATCAAACTCGTCCTCCGGATTGATCAGAGCCTCCTGTCTCGCCTGAAGCCAGCCCCGAGAACCCTGATGCCAGCACCCACCTTTTCCTGCACAGCACCTCGACCATCAACCTCCTTCACCCCCGCCACCCATGGATACGTCGGATCTCCACCTTCTGCTGTGGTTGCCACTGGAGCCATGGGACCCATGCAATTAGGACGCGCCTCCCTAACCGTGGGACTGTGCACCTACTGTGGGTCATCACCAGGCAATTTGCCCCCTCCGGCCGGGAAACGCCCAGACCCAGTGATAAGTGGGAGAAACTCACCAGGCCCTCTCCAACTATCCACCACCATAACCATCGCTCATCTAATGATTCAGGTATCCCTCCAATTTGTTCACAACGGGTCAGAATTCTTGTGAAGCAGGTAATTTCATTGACTCTATTTATACCAAAAAACCCGGTGTGAAAATCGAGGTGTTATCCCAGCCTGTTTGAATTACATCTGTAGATGGTCGGCCCCTTTCATCTAGCCCCTTCACCACCGAAACGCAACCCATCACCCTTACCATCACCAAGGTACCATCAAGCCCTCCTCCTCACCAGCCGCCAAGGGGTTCTTTTTTGTAAAAAAAAAAAAAAGGGTGGTGAATTTCGCCCGTGTGTTGACTATCGGGAGATAAACAACGTCACCATAAAGAACCAACACCCACTGCCTCTTACCAACTCTGCCCTGGACACCCTCTCTGGTGCCACCATTTTCACAAAGTTGGACCTTCAGAGCATCTACAACTTGGTGTGTATCAGAGAGGGCGATGAGTGGAAGATGTCCTGCATCACCCCCACCAGACACTGAGAGCCTGCTCATTCCATTTGGACTCTGCAATGCCCCTGCTGCCTTTTAACGCTTCATCAACAATGTTCTCAGGGACATGTTACGCCGGTGGGCATTCGCATATCTGGACAATATACTTGGGGCATTCGCATATCTGGACAATATACTTACAGTGGTGTGAAAAACTATTTGCCCCCTTCCTGATTTCTTATTCTTTTGCATGTTTGTCACACTTAAATGTTTCTGCTCATCAAAAACCGTTAACAATTAGTCAAAGATAACATAATTGAACACAAAATGCAGTTTTTAAATGAAGGTTTACGTTATTAAGGGAGAAAAAAACCTCAAAATCTACATGGCCCTGTGTGAAAAAGTGATTGCCCCCCTTGTTAAAAAATAACTTAACTGTGGTTTATCACACCTGAGTTCAATTTCTGTAGTCACCCCCAGGCCTGATTATTGCCACACCTGTTTCAATCAAGAAATCACTTAAATAGGAGCTACCTGACACAGCGAAGTAGACCAAAAGCATCTCAAAATCTAGACATCATGCCAAGATCCAAAGAAATTCAGGAACAAATGAGAACAAAAGTAATTAAGATCTATGAGTCTGGTAAAGGTTATAAAGCCATTTCTAAAGCTTTGGGACTCCAGCGAACCACAGTGAGAGCCATTATCCACAAATGGCAAAAACATGGAACAGTGGTGAACCTTCCCAGGAGTGACCGGCCGACCAAAATTACCCCAAGAGCGCAGAGACGACTCATCCGAGAGGCCACAAAAGACCCCAGGACAACATCTAAAGAACTGCAGGCCTCACTTGCCTCAATTAAGGTCAGTGTTCACGACTCCACCATAAGAAAGAGACTGGGCAAAAATGGCCTCCATGGCAGATTTCCAAGGCGCAAACCACTTTTAAGCAAAAAGAACATTAAGGCTCGTCTCAATTTTGCAAAAAAAAACATCTCAATGATTGCCAAGACTTTTGGGAAAATACCTTGTGGACCGACGGAACCATGAATTCTACTGTCTACCAAAAAATCCTGAAGGAGAATGTCCTGCCATCTGTTCGTCAACTCAAGCTGAAGCGATCTTGGGTGCTGCAGCAGGACAATGACCCAAAACACACCAGCAAATCCACCTCTGAATGGCTGAAGAAAAACAAAATGAAGACTTCGGAGTGCCTAGTCAAAGTCCTGACCTGAATCCTATTGAGATGTTGTGGCATGACCTTAAAAAGGCGGTTCATGCTGGAAAACCCTCAAATAAAGCTGAATTACAACAATTCTGCAAAGATGAGTGGGCCAAAGTTCCTCCAGAGCGCTGTAAAAGACTCGTTGCAAGTTATCGCAAACGCTTGATTGCAGTTATTGCTGCTAAGGGCGGCCCAACCAGTTATTAGGTTCAGGGGGCAATTACTTTTTCACACAGGGCCATGTAGGTTTGGATTTTTTTTCTCCCTAAATAATAAAACCCCTCATTTAAAAACTGCATTTTGTGTTTACTTGTGTTATCTTTGATTAATAGTTAAATGTGTTTGATGATCAGAAACATTTTGTGTGACAAACATGCAAAAGAATAAGAAATCAGGAGGGGGGCAAATAGTTTTTCACACCACTGTATATACTCACAGACAGTTGAAGAACATGTCAGACCGGTTATCAAGAGATTGCTCGACTGTAATGTACATTGGAGAAGTGTGCTTTTCACAAGCACTCCACCACGTTCCTGGGCTTTGTCATCTCGCCCCAGGGTGTGGCCACAGATTCGCAGAAACTGGAAGCTGTGCATCATTGGCCCCTACCCAAGACCCTCATGCAGCTTCAACGGTTCCGCGGGTTTGCGGATTTCTACCGTCGCTTCATCAGGGACTACAGAACAATTGCAGCACCCCTAACCACCCTGACACGTCCAATGCCTCACCACTTCATCCTCAGCCCTGCCGCCATCTCCGCCTTCAAGGAACTTTGTCATCGCTTCACCACCGCTCCAATCCTTCTCCACCCAGATGCCAACACACCATTCTTTGTGGAGGTGTCATTGTTTCATTGTCTAGACTGACCACCAGAACCTGATCACCATCCAGAATCTCAAACAGCTCAACCCTAGACGGGTGCAAAAACACCAAGGCCGACGCTCTCGGCCTACAACATGACAACGCGCCTGTCCTCCCACCATAATAGATCATCGCATGTCTCCATTGGGACTTAGAAACGAGGGTTTGCCAGTTGTAGATGTGGTTGAACCCTCCGCTTGCGCAGAGGCTTGTGAGATCATTGTATAGGGCGACTGCTTGGTCATGACTCGAAACGGATTTCAGGCAGTCGTCTACATAAAAGTTTTTAAACATTAAACAAATATTAACTGCCACAGCAGATGCATTGCTGCGGTTTTCTTCTGCTGTCTTTCTGAGGGTGAAGTTAGCAACACTAGGTGAAGATTTTGCACCGAACAGATGGACTACCATTTTGTATTCAACTAAGTCTTGGTTCACATCTCCATTCGGCCACCATAGGAAGCGGAGCAGATCTGTGTCCTTCTCGGGGACTCTCACTTGATAGTACATGGCTTCCACGTCTGCCATCATGGCAATTTCTTCCTTTCTAAAGCGTGTGAGCACACCAATGAGTGAGTTTGTTAAATCTGGTCCTTGTAGGAGCTCACTGTTTAGTGACACTCCTTGATAACTGGCAGCACAGTCGAAAACCACCCTTAGTTTATTCTTTTGAGGATGATAGACGCCATGATGCGGTATGTACCACACCTGACCGCCTTGGCGGTTTACGTGATGTGTAGGGACTCTGACTGCATGACCCTTTTTTATCATGTCATCCATGAAGTTTGTGTACTCCTCGTGAAAGGAGCTGTTGCTGCTAAGTTTTCGTTTAAGGTTTAAGGCACGTTGCATAGCTGCATTTCGGTTATTGGGCATTTGAACTGATGCTTTCTTAAGTGGGAGGCCGATGTAGAAGTGATTGTCTATGAACTGCAGGGAGTTATTAACGAGGTTTAAGAACTGATAATCCTCTTGTGACATCTCTGCCTTGTCATCGCAATTTCGCTCGGGAAAATCATGGTTGTATTGCTCTATCAGCATTCGTTCTACACTTTCAATGGAGGTTCGGTTAACTGTAACGGTCACTAGTTTGTCGGGTTCTCGGAGAGGCCCGGTCACAGTCCATCCGAGAACACTCTGCACCACGTATGGCCCTCTATGCCTGCTATTGATTATTCGCTGAGGTTCTATGAGTTCGTGCTCTTTATTTCCTATGAGAATTTCGATTCCAGCGCTAATCTGGGGCAGTTTTACGTCGCTAAGGTATGGCCAGTTATCGATGTCATGCTGTTGTGGAATGTTTCCCACTGTAGCTGGCATAGTCTTTTGTGTGAAGACGTTGGGAAGTTCAATAAAATAAAATAAAATTGTTTTCTTCCAGGCTACTGATCTCCAAATCATTGAGCATGTAGCTTTCTACTAGTTTTGTGGAGTTCATGGTGCTCAGCCGTATCTTAACTCTTCTGCCTCGTGCATTTAGTCGCCTTGCTAATGACTCTGTACAGAATGTGGCGGAACTGCCTTGGTCTATAAATGCATACACTTCTGCAATTTTGTCACCTTTCTTGGACTTTATTTTGACAGGTACTATGGAGAGGATGCAATTACCTCCAGCCCCAGTGAGCGCATTTGATTCGTGACTCACTGCAGATGGTGTATTTTTTGTGTCACTTTCGGTTTCGTTCTCGTCAGCGCGTTTAACTGGCTGCGCCGTGTCTTGCACTGCTCTGTGTAACATGCTTTCTTAAGTGGGAGTGGGATGAGGCTTTGAACACAATAAACATACAATTTTTCTGGTACAGTCTTTCCACAAATGACCCTTTCTTAAGCATCCGAAACAGAATCCATTCTTTTTATGAATTCCACTTTGTCTTAAGTGGAATTCATAAATCTGATCTGGTTAAATTTTGGTCTGATCGTTAAATTTTACGCACTCGTCTAAGATTTGGCCCTTTTTACAATATGCGCATGGCTTAGTGAAAGCGCTAACAGCTAATGTACCGACATTCTTCATTGTAATCGAGTCTTTGTGAATTTTACCAACCTGTCTGACGTCGGTTGCGAAGCTGACCCTGGCCTTCCCTTCTCTTCTTGACTTGGGTCCTTGCGGGGATTTGTTAAAGTGTCCTTTGTCGCTGGTTGAGGCGTTCAGGTTTCCGAAGATTGGGTTTGAGATTACTTTAGCTCGTTGGTCTACGAACTCCGCTAGCTGCTTAAATTTGGGTCTTGTCTGACTAAGCTCTTCAAGCTTGTATACTTGGTCCCTCCATCTTTTACACAACTCGTAGGGCAGTTTTGAAGTAATAGTCTGCATGTTGGTAGCGTTATCTAGCTCCTCCATGTGGTCGATGCTTGACATGATGTTGTGACAGGATGCTAGAAACACGGAGAAAGCACTTAACGACATTCCATCCTCTGACTTTATTTCCGGCCAATTGGCTACCTTTTGTATCAGCGTGTTTGCAATTGTTCGTTTATTTCCAAATCTGTCCTGCAACAGTCTCATTGCCTCTGCATAACCACACTGATCTGGCATGAGCTGACAGCTCATAACGAGGTCTCTAGCCTCTCCCTTAGTAAACTGCTCAAGATAAAACAGCTTATCAGCATCATTATCAGTTTTGTCAACAATGACATGTTTAAATGCTTTTATGAAGGACGTAAACTCAATAGGGTCACCATGAAACACAGGAACATTGCGCTGAGGTAAAAAGAATTGCCTTTGGCATTTCATGAGCATTGCTGTGATGTCAGCCTGCTGTTGCATCATGCCCTGTGATTCTAAAGTATCAATGTCATGGCGGGTGTATTTATTGTCTTGGGTAGACCCTTCATTTAAAGTACTTTTCAATTTTGGTTCAAAGCTTACTGGTACACTTCCATGGGCTGTCTTGAGACGTGATGGCAGTCCGAGGTATTCTGTCGACGTGCTGCTCTCGTAAAGTTCGTTGTATTCCAGTTTGGGAGCGCATGCGCTACTTGGTTCGTTGAAGGCGCTCTCTTTTACCGGCTTTTGGCGGCTGTCATATTCAGGTTTGTGGCCCGTCCAAGGCGGGCTGCTCGAGTGCGTGCAGCTCGGGTCGATGACTCCGCTCTTTGATGCAGGCTGTCGTGTTTCACAACCCTGATGAGCCTGTAGTTCAGCGTCGACAATTGCAAGCGCAGTTTCTAATTCCAACCTTTCTTTATCAGCTTTTAGTTCTGCTTCTTTATTCTTTAATCGTGCTTTCAGTTGCTCTTCCTCAGCCTTTAATTGTGCTTCCTTCTGTTCTAATGCCCGCTGTTCTGCTAAGGCTGCTACTTTAATTAACAACGCCGCTCTGTTGGCTTCCGCTTTCTTTATTCGGGCTGAGGATGATGTAGAAGTTACAGACCTTTTGGATGCTGCCGTCGCTACGCTTCCGTGCCTACTAAAGGCGGACGTCTTAAACTCCACCATTGACACGCTGTCATCTTGCATAATTCCATCATTTTCCTTTTGAGACATCATGAATCGGCTCTTAGTTTCCTCGATCCACAACTCTACTTTTTTCCTAAATTCTGTGCAGCTCAGTATTTTAAACTTGTACCAGTCTTGCAGGTCACGTTGGCATTCTTCTTCGTTTAGGCACAATCGCACCTGTCTATTGCTTTCAACACATTCCTTTTGCAGCCCTATAAAGTCAGTGTAGTACTTAGTTTCAACTTCATACACATTGCATGCATTGTACATGAGCAGCTGTATTTCTTCGGATAGTGCAGTCAATTGACTCCACTTTTCGCTTCTGGTTTCTTTCATTTTCTGAAGCTTTATTTTCGAATCCTTATCAATGAGCGCCGTCTCACGCTCAGACCCGGCTGTGACTGGATTCATCTCGCCGTCGGCCATAGTGAAGCGCGGAGCACTCAAATCCTCTTCCATTTCGATTTCAACAGTCACTTATCTTCGCACTTAAGCAAGTCAAAAGGTCATATTATTTCAATAGTATTGACGCATAGCTTTGGTTTAAAGTTTCACTCACACAACAGAAGTCCAATCTCTTTGTCTCTTGTAGTTTATTTTGTCAGCATCAAAGAATCAACACTTCATACAGTCGTCTTGAGTAAATCCACTGTGATTACAGACACCAGTTGCTGCATCTTGCAAATCTCTGACTTTTACAACAACCTGTTTGCTGTATCTTACAAATTACAGTCTTAGCTTATGAATATAACAACACTCTTGCTGTGTATATCCACTTACGGGAGCTTACGGTTACAACAACCTAGTTGTTGTATCTCACATTCTTAGCTTACCGGGAGCTCACCTTAGCTGACGGTCAAAAGCTTGTGTTTCCGTAGCCTTCCGCATCTAAACTGAACTCTCTAACATATGACAGTCACACAAATGCATGTAATAGTAGAATGACATCACAGACCAACTTACGATTGTCAAAATGGATGCATAACTTAGAAATTTAAAGCTCATGGCTTATATAACAAACTTAATGCTTAATGCTTTACTAATGAATAGAACAAGGTAGAATAAATGAAATAACAACAAATAAAATAAAATAAACACAACAACAAATTCATAACAAGTAGGATATGGCTCTTACACCAGTCATAGGCGATGGAGACCGAACCAGCAGGTTTGCCTGGACGACTCTACGTGCCTTCAGCGGTCAGGAGTGAAGTCATGCAGTGTGGTCACTCATCACCCATCTCTGGACATCCTGGTGCCCTGGTTGCCCTCCATGATTCAGGACATTGATAAGTTCGTCCAGGTATGCCCACTGTGCGCCAGGGCAAAGAATGCCAACCAGCCGATGCTGGGAGAACTCTAGCCGCTTCCAGTCCCTCGTCTGCCCTGGATGCACATTGCCATTAATTTCGTCATGGGCCTGCCGCCCTCAGAAGAAAAAATTACCATCATGGATCGGTTCTCCAAAGCCGTGCACCTGGGGGCCCTCGCCGGTAGTCTGCCTGCATGGGTTCCCAAAAGACATTGTCTCGAACAGAGGGCCCCAGTTCACTGTTCGGTTCTGTAAGGCCTTCTGCCGTCTGATCAATTCCATCAGTAGCCTTTCTTCAGGGTATCATCTCCAGACCAACGGTCAGACGGAGCGGACCAACCAACAACTGGAGCGCTATCTGAGATATTTCGTCGCTGATCGTCAGCGCTCCTGGGCCCGTTATCTCATATGAGCTGAGTTATCTTACAACCTCCATGTTTCATCCGCCACAAATCTCAGCCCATTTGAGGAATGCCACGATTTCCAACCTTCGATGTTCGATCACCAAGAACCGGAGGTTGATGTACCGTTGGCCCAACAGTTGGTCTGCAGGTGTCGGTGGCTGTAGATCCAAGCCAACTGAGCCATCCAACGGGCTAACACCCGCTACGCCATTGAACATTGCCATCAACACCCTCCAGGACGAATGTACAACGTAGGTGGCTAAGTATGGCTGTCCACAAATAATCTTTGACGGTGGCCCTGCATACACCGTATGTCAGATCCTTGATTCGCGCCCTTGCGATCTTGGATTCCCCAGTGATCTTGGATTGCATCGAGGTTCATCCTCGATCCCGAGCTCATCAGGGACTACCGTCATCGGGTTTACTCCACCCCAGTACCGTCGGGAGCCAGCCCTTGACAGGGGGGTACTGTCTCACACACACCTGCTCCGTGACCGGCACTAGGACCCGTAAGTAGTACGGTCGCGACACAGGAAGCATAAAAGGAGACAATATGGCGCTTCACATTGCTCAGTCATTGAGTTCGCCCATGTCATTCCTGACGGTTCGCCAGCCTTTCTGTGTGTACTCACTTTTCTTGGATTTACTTTCTGATCGATTGTGTTACTAACCGCTAATCACTTTGTCTTCTGGTCTTCCCGGTTTAGTGCTTGACAAATCTGCCCTTGGTTCCACTATGACCTCTCTGAGGTGCTTGGAATGCCCTAACATTTACAAAATTTCATTCACAAATATATGTCTCTTTTAACCTGTTGTACACTCCCACATGAGGTAATGGATTAAATAATGTTTATCTTTAATGTTCAAGCTGGAGGCAACAGTGACAAGCAGAAAAAATCCCTGAGGCAAATATAAAGAGGGAACCCTGAGAAGAACACATGTTTATTTGGGTTTTATTGTGAAGTCAATCAAAAATACAATTGTATTATTCAAATGTTAATCAGCATGCTTTTTTATTGTTTGTGTCCAGACCAGCACTGAATGATTATTTGAGCCAGAATGGCTGGAATGTGGTGATGAATTTATGGCTGAAATAATGCTGCTCCATCGCTCGTGCTTTAACTTTGTAAAAGGCGATATGAACAGCTTAATTTCAGTCATAAAGAGTGGCAACTATTGGAAAGCAGACAAAATGTAAAAATAATAGTAGTACTCCAGAAAAACAACAAAACTGAAATATATACTCGCTAAATAAATGCTGCCTTTTGTGCAGTGAAAGTGCGTCGTAATATACTCACAAAAATTAACAACTAATAGAAAAACATTACATAGCATAATGAGGTCATTATCATACTGTTGACACCTCCGTAATAGTTAGTAATAGTCAATGGCGTCATAGTAACTTCTCTTTATAACAGTAGTGTCGTTACCGGTTACATTACCATTTCCAGGCCTCAATAGAACATCATTAAATTACTTAATGGTTATTGAAACATTATTGCTATTATCAAAATACGTTGTAGAGCCATTTTCATATCTTTACAGATTTTTTACATGAGCTTTTTTTAACGGCTCAATGCGGGGTAACACAAATTGGGCTTAGTGGAATGCAGGCCTAAAGTTTCTTGGGGAAAATGTTCAAGCTTAACACAACACTGTGCTTTACTCGTACAGTCATTTTAAATGCAATATCAACACATGGTCCTTTCACAAAAGAGAAAACAATCTATTGCTGGGTGACTGAGGGCCTTTACTATCTTTTTGACATTGGTCCAGCACCGCTTGCTGTAGATTGCAGGTCAGGGAGCTCAATGCAGAATGTGCACTCAGCTAATTACTTTCCCTTTATGTTTATAAGAGTGAAGCACCTTATCAAAGGGTAAGAGGTTAACAGTCCACAATGACGATGTAAGAAGCTTTAATATTAGCTTTAATAAAGCTTTAATATCACCTATCCTGTTTATGTATACTCCAATTTGTATTGTGGATAAATTTTTTTATTGTTATTTTTTGTAATAAACAAATTCAGTGAGGACTTGGCATACTCATCTGTCTAAATGCCAGTCTAATATATTTAGCACTACAACACTCTGCCAATTTAAAAACTTTTTATTTATCTTTGCATCAAAATTAGTATTAAAAACAAAGTATTTAAATATAAAAAGTGTCTATACAGTATGCATTACAAATAAATTTATTTGTTGTCTCTAAGAAATGTACAGCAGAATTTACATGTTAAGAGAAGAATCTAGCAAAACTCATCCATATAACATTCTACTCCAAACTGTTGCCACAACGTTGGAAGCACACAAACATAAGAAATGTCTTTGTTATAGCATTATAATGTCACTTTACAGAAAATGACTGATTCAAATATGCATTAACATGGAAACTCCTTTGGATAGATAAGCTCCATGAGGACATGTTTTTCCAGGATTGATGAAGAAGAACTGAAGCCTGACATCAACTCCATTGAACACTTTTGAAATTATTTTTTAATGTAACTGCACCTGATGCAACATCAGTGCCTGACTTTCATAACTTCTCAAAATCAGTGAAAAAGCATTCCAAGCCAAGTTAATATTAATACCCATGGTTTTTAAAAGGATACATATGGATGTCATGGTCAGTTGTCCAGATAGGTTTGACCATAAAGATTAGTGGCTCAGGTTACCATCAATGTATAATAATAATAATAATAATAATAATAATAACAATAAAGGAAATAATTTTAAAAGTCGTTGAGATTCTGAAAATAGTAAAAAAAATTATTATATACTATAAATAACCAAATATTTGTATGTATTGTTTTATATTGATGACAATTTTTTTTTGTTAGAAGATTTTAAATATTATATAACAAGTAAGGGGTAAAAAAAAAAAGAGTAAAAAGTTATTCATGAAAATACTCTGATTAATGCAGAGTCTGTCTGAAATATCTGAAGTGTGGTAATTAATTTAATACATTTCCTAAACCACGGGTAAAACAAGGCATAAATAAATGGATTAATGGTGGAATTGAGATATGCTAAAATGAGAAGTTTATGAATGGTTTCTGCCTGTAGTTCAACTAAATCACCTAATAAACTATATATGAAATATGGAAGTAAACACACTAGAAACACAAACACTAAAATGCCGAGGACTTTAGCTGCTTTTCTCTCAGATTTCATCGAGTGTGAGGTGATTTTCTGTGTTTTAATCCGTCTGTGATTATTAAACTCTCTGATAGCAGTGGCATGTTTCTTAGCAATCACAAAAACCAGAGTATAGAATATGATTATAACATAAAGTGGAAATATAAATGAATATATTAGATCGATTACAAACCAAACCTGACTCACAATGAGAAGACATTCTCCAGGACACATCAAATAACCTGTAAATATTCCATTGAAATAATAGAATGTTATGATGTACACCAGACACACAAGTAAGTTAGAATAAATAACATTGCACATATTCCTCCTAGAGATTATGCTCACGTAGAGAAAGGGGTTTGAGAGAGCCAAATATCGATCAATAGCTATGAGTGCAATGGTATAAGTAGCTGAGACTGTGAGGAAACTATTAATTAACCAAAACATTATGCAGAAGTATCTCCCAAAAATCCAGCATGACTCGATAGTCCAGATGAACATTGGTGGCATTACAAATGCACCAATAAAGAAGTCTGACACAGCCAGAGAAAGCACGAGTGCATTGGCCGGTGTGTGAAGCTGTTTGAAGTGAAAAATTGAGATAATGACCAGGAGATTTCCACACACTGTTAGCAGAACCACAGCAGCTGAACACACATACAACAAGATATCAACTGCAGGAGATTCACCTCTCTCTGGACAGGAGAAATGCACACAGACGTCAGACTGGTTAAACTCTGTCAGGCTCATGAATCTAGATTTTTTTGTCTGCAGAGTTATTAGAAATTACATCATGTATTATATGATACAATTATAAAACTCGACTGTAAAAGGTCACAATCAAATGACTTATGGCTCATGCAGCGCTAATGTTTTTATAGTTTAAAATATGATCACACCTCCTAATATGATATCCATGATGCAATGCCTTGTTGGAACAACAGAGGCTTTTTTTCCTCCTTCCAATAAAATGGACATCAAATCAGGTAGACTAATGGGGTTTAACAAGTCTAATTGTTGGATTTAGCCTTTCCATTTTATTGGAGGAAAAAGAAAACAGCCTCTAATGTCACCAAGTTTTAAAGAAATATACATTGAGAGATATAACACTAAAACTGACAGCCGAAGTGAATAATATTAATTATCTTTTTACAGTATTGCAACTAATCAGGCGGGATATTTTAGTTAGCAAGTAAGAATTCATAGTTTTAATTAAGATGGCTAAATTACTGTGTCAGAGCAATGCCAAAACAGTTGTTGGGAGATCCAGGTATGCATTGGCTAGCAACTATTAAAAGTGGTCCAAAGAGGAATAAAGATGGGCCTTAAGCAATGATCTTAACTTCTCAGATGTGTAATCAGATACTGTACATCAGTGACAATAAGTCACTCTGGATGAGCGTGTCTGAGAATTTACATGAATGCTAATGTGATAGCTTGTACAGATTGTAAGATTAATTCCTGACGGTGTGGTGGGTCCATGGTTATGATGTTGGACTACTCAACTAAATACTAAATCCCATCATCACCAAGCTGCCACTTGGTAAATGAGGAATCTTCAATTATAGCCTCTTCATGTTGTTTGAAAGCCGATTTAAGTTTGTCACACTGCAGAATAAGCATATAAACTGTCACAATTTACTCGTGGGTATGCTTACTATCAGTATCAGAGTATCAGTAATGCAAATATGGAAGCATTCATGTCTATTGACATGACTATTTCCAGACACATACTGCATTAACTATATGTGTAGTTTGATTAGGTAAAAATAATAGCTAATTCTCTTTGTACCTTCACATTTATTCAAATTAATAAAACATTGTTATTGATAATCAGCTGATCATTACTTTGTAAATTGTAAAAAGTTGTAAATTCCGTTAATATTACCTGTGGATCTACTTTGTATGACAAAGTCTGTTTAGGTTGTAACAAACACTATTAAATGTGATCTTTGCACCCTTGTTCTTAGTCATAAACATAAAATAACATAATAAATATTGGTAGGGAATTCACAACAATGTTGTGCATTTAACATTAATGCTCACCAGCATTTCGGTACTTGTTACACTTTTCTGTCTTGAATTGAATTTCACATCTTGTGAAATTCAATTCAATTCAATTCAGTTTTATTTATATAGCACTTTTAACAATGGTTAAATAAGCTCAAAGCAGCTTCAAAACATGAAAAAAATTAAAAATATATATATTTTAAAAAATGTGTCTAGATAATAATGAGATTAATGAATGAATGATTAATGAAATGTCTCTGATGAGCAAGCCAAGGGTGATGGCGGTGGGTGGCAAGGAAAAACGCCCTGAGATGGCATTAGGAAGAAACCTTGAGAGGAACCAGACTCTACAGGCAACCCATCCTCATTTGGGTGACAACAGATAGAAATTATATAACATGTGTGTTGTGCAGGTGAAAGTTCAATATAACAAAAGTTCTTTAGATTAACATGAACTCCAGTTCAGCATAGGGGTGAGTCAGTAGGTGCAAAAGGCAGATGAGGTCTGGATCACTGGAAGCTCAGGAGCAGCATGCATAGCTCCAACCATCATAAAGCAGAATCCAGCTGGAGTTGGTCCTTCTCTGGATGCCTCAGAAACCTCGCAGGGTCGGCCTTTGTCTACTGAAGCTGGCACAATCTCCCGATGCCTTGGAATGGGTAGAAAAATACAGAACAGAATTAGCGTAGTTGCCATTCAGGATAGGTGTAGTGGAGTATGAGGTTATGGGATGAGTTACGTGTATGCAAGAACCCTGTCTGGTAGGCTATTCCAAAGTTTTGGAGCTAAATATGAAAATGCTCTACCTCCTTTTGTAGATTTTAAAATTCTCGGAACTACCAGAAGTCCAGAGTTTAGTGATTTTACGGAGCATGGTGGATTGTAGCGTATAAAAAGACTGGTTAGGTATGTGGGAAGCATGTATATTGAGAACAGCAGAGGTTCTAAAACTGACCCTGGTGGGACCCCATATTTCACTGGCATTACACCAGACGGTTCTCCATTTACTGTAGATCTACAAAATGGTATCAATCAGACAGGTATGATGTCCCTGAATACTTATGTGATTTTGTAAGTGATCTATGAGACTATTTTGATCTACAGTGTTGAATGCAGCACTAAGATCAAGTAAGACTAGTATTGAGATGCAGACTTGGTCCGAAGGTAAAAACAAGTTGTTTGCAATCTTAACTAGTGCAGTTTCTGTACTATGATGGGGATCGAAACCTGACTGAAATTCATCAAGGATATTGTTCCCTTTCAAAGGCTTCCCTCGATGCTGCATGAAAACGCTATGGGAACCATTTTGTCATGTTGCCAGTTGTGAAGCATGTGTGTGCAAACACGCCAAATTTTTGGCTATATATAACCTCGGTCAGGTGACGTCATCTGATTAGATGCAGCTGCAGGTTTTAAATACTAGTGAGCCGGCGACAAACCTCAGATCATTTGTCTTCATACTGAGATTGTGATCGCGTGTGTGCAGCAAGCATTTAACCCTCTGGAGTCCGCGAACGCATATATGCGTTTTGAGGTGTTTTCCCCTGATGACGCCAATAAGAACTTAAATTACACTTTCAGTTTTTATCGTACAGACAAGATCTATATATTAATCGAATCTGTAAAGTGTCTACTTTTTTTTGTATGCACACATGTTAAAAAGAAAACTTTGTGCATTAATAAAATAAATAAAATAAACCGGGTGCGCTTTCAGCCGTCTCAGTCTCCGCCAAAATCTTTTTGAAACACGTCACTAAAATGAACTGAAACTCCGCGAATACTGCACACACAGACATGAGAAATATATCTATAGAAAGCTTAAAGGGTCTACTTTTAAATGATGCAGGTCACCGTGAAAACAAATAATCTGCTTTTATGTAATCCGTATGAAAGTAAGGAGTGGTACAGATTCTCCTGTATCGGCTCATTACAGCTAATGTGCTCCCGCCTCCCTGCGCGCGCGCTGTTCATATGGAAATGACCTGAGGTGAGGCAGGTGATCAAGTACACACCCCCAGGGCATAAAACAACAAGCTGTATCTTACTTACTGTTTCTGCGTTTGAATGATGTCACGCTACACGGGTGAAGAAGCGCTTCAGATGGACAGCGATGAAGAATTTACTTTATCAGAGGAAGAGCAAGACTCAGACGAGGAACGTCTTTATTTAGAACAACGTCTGGACTCAACGGAGGATATAATTCCTGACGAGTAAGTCTTTTATTCTCACTATCATTGCTCTATATTTTATATGTACATTTGGAAAATACTAAATGCCAGCAAGAGTAAAATTGGTTAAAATATTAAATATGCACGCTACTTACAAGCCCGCAATAAAATCTGATTACGATCTGTCTAAAGTTTTATTTTTTTATTTATATATATACACGTGTTTTGTATTGTTTATACCGTGTTTCAGATGGTCAAATTGTTCACCAGCTGTTGTTTGTGAATGATTGTATGCGCGTCCATTCTTCAAGTTTCAATTTTTGTTTTTGTTTAGGACTGTGGCTGCATCACCGGCGCGTGCACAAGAAAGTCACGTGAGTGTCGTTCAGTTTCGAGTTCACTGGAGAACCACGAGTAAGTGCACATTCAGTATATCATAGATGTTAGTTAAATATAACTATATTATATAAATATATAATACAATATATTCATCATAGTCAACTGTAGTGTATTGTAGAAAAAATGTAGTACAGTGTTGGTAAAGTCATTTGTTCTGGTAATTACAAAGAGCTGTTGTTGTTTTCTATATTATAATATACAGTATATAGGCCTATATATATATGTGTGTGTGTTTATATATCTATATATTATTGTTAGCTATATTTTCTGTTATAGTGACTGCAGTAATGCTGCTAAAAAGTCAACTTTGATTGTTCCTAATAAACTGTTTAACTGAACTCGCAAATGAATCTCAAGATTTTTTTTGTGTGTGTCAAATATATTCTCAAATAACCTAAACACTGAAAACATATAAACTTATTTTATCCTCAGATTCTTTCTTGTAACTCTCCTCTCTGTCACATACCTGTCTGATGGCTCATTATGCAGATCAGTATGCAGGCCTTTGTCTTCTCAGGTGTGAATCACTGCATTAGTAATGATAGATCACGCCTTCTCGCATAGACCCTTTACACTCAAAAAGTGACTTAAAAAGTGTTAATCACTATATTGTTTTCTGTGAGCAAGTAAACAAGATCATTTTCACATCATTTTGAAGCAAAAACACTAGTCCACCAGCCCTTGTGAAACAATGTCTTGTGAACAAATTGTCTGTATGAGTTTCATGGCCTTATTTCATCTACTTTTTTTTTCACAAAACTTACTAACCACGCATAATATTTTTTTCCTAAAAAATGCAAACACGTACATTCATTTTGGTCACGTATTATTGTAGAACAGTTTGTACTGATTACAAGAAAAATACAGGTTGGTCAATAATATATTTTAAGTAGCTGAAAAAAGCACAAATATCAGAGCATGTCCAAACATCTCAAGGGCCCCAAAATCACCCCGGACCTCAGAGGGTTAAAGTCATTCTAAACAGAGAGAAAACAATAAAACTCACCAGATAAAATGGCCGAGTTTAGAGTCTCATGCCCTTGCTGTAACCGTCTTTCCGAGGCGATACTCATATCCTCTGTTTTAAATGTTTGGGTGAAAGCCACGCTCTCCTTGGACTTGAAGGAGAGTGTGAGCAGTGTGATAATCTCCAAATGCCTCATGTTTTTTAGGGAACCACGAGCTGCTCTGCACTCTTGGGGCTCACAGGTTGATTTGGCCGAGGCACGAGACACTCTGCCCCCTCCCCAGATGACGAACTCTCTCCCTCGATTTCGCGAGCGCACTTCAGTGCTTCTCGTGAGGGTTTGGGAGAGACTCACTCTCTTGCTTCTGTAGATATGGATGTAGCTACCTCAGAACGATCCTCTAAAGATGATAAAGAGTATGAGGAGTTATTTGAAGTTATAACACGTGCAGTCGAACAATTACACATTGACTGGCCACAGGAGCAAGCTCACCCAAAACGGTCAAAATTAGATGACAGATTTCTGTCAGGTGGCCAGGAGATGGTGGCAAAACCCCGCTGTCTCCCCTTTTTTTGATGATCTCCATAATGAATATGGGAAACATGTCGGCGGCTGTGAAGCATGTGTGTACAAACACGCCAAATTTTGGCTTATATAACCTCGGTCAGGTGACGTCATCTGATTAATTTTTGTGAAGCTGCTTTGAGACAATGACCATTGTTAAAAGCGCTATATAAAATAAATTGAATTGAATTGAATTGAATAGACTCAGCTGCAGGTTATAAATATCGGTGAGCCGACGACAACCTCAGATTCATTTGTCTGAACGGACGTCCGGTCACGTGGCAGTGCGCCATCTCGTTCCCACCTTTCAGGGAACAGGGTTACAGCAAAGTAACCCGAGACGTTCCCTTTCAAGGCTACACCCTATGCTGCGTGAAGCGCAATGGGAACGAGAATACCAACGCCGCTGCACTGCAGGTGTCTGGACCCACTTTTTTTAGGTTGTGTAGCATGTGTGCACAAGGCCGCGGAGTCTCAGAACTATGTCTGGGAGCTACGTGGACATCCAGACTATACATTTTACAAATGTGGGCGGGGAGGAAAAAACCTGCCACATCACACACTTGCTGCAGGGAGTACCTCTTGCAGGAGCAATAGATGAGGTGACCCCTCTGGTTGAATGGTTGAATGAAGTGAGCTCATGCGCCTCCTAGGAGAGGGCAGTAGCATCTCTCATCCAGTGACAAGGTATGTGTAGTGGCGACCCCACCTCCCCCCCCCGGTTGCGGCCTCCATAGCATACAGAAAGTTGCCCTGACTTTCGCCACTGGCTGGTTTGGTGGACGTAGGTCTGAAGGGCACGTACTGGGCAAAGTAGGTGATGATGCAGAATTGCCTTGACTGCCCAGGGGCAGGTCCAGGCAAGATGTGGAGACTGACAAGTACGCAGATCTCCGATCCTCTTGAGAGAGGAAATGGCCATAAGAAAAACCATCCTAAGGGTCAGAGGCCTGTCAGGTGCTGACTCTAGCGGCTTCAATCAGAACGTGGCAGACTGAAATTGTGAATGCGTACGTTCTGAGGGTACTAGGGCACAAGCCTGAAGACAATTCTCTTAGAGAAACTCCAGCACTGGAGCAATTCAGCAGAGGACTGGGTCAACCTGCTTAGCACACACTTGCTGTAGGAGGGATACCCCTTGCTAGTGCAATATATGGGGCGATCCCCTTGGTTGAATGAGCCCTGATTCCTAGGGGCTGGATGGTCATCCAAAACCGCATCTTAGCCCGTGAGGGAAACATCTGTCGTTAGCATCTGTGACAACAAGACGAACTTAGAGTGGGACCCAAAGTAGAAACCGGGGTCTGAGCCACATAGGGAGGGTACGAAGCACCTGGTGCGTAACCCTTGTTGGGGATTGGCCCTAGATTGAAATCCCCTATCTTAGCCACATCTGGAGTGCTCCCATGTGCAGACGGCCCAAAGGTGTCACTGAGGATACAGCTGCCATGAGAACCTTTGCTGGTCTAGCTTGATTTCCTTGTCTCGATCTTAGAACCAAAAATGAGCTAGGACGACATGCTGATGTCGAAGCGCTAGCTACTGAGACTGGGCCAGCCAGTCGTATATGTAATTCAATACATTCATGTAGAGAGCTAGGCAGAAATGGAAGGATCTGATACTGGTAACCTTCGCTCCTGAAGTGAACCTCAGGTCCTTCCCTGTGTTGTGGCAATATGAAAGTAAGCGTCCTCCAATCGATTGTCACAAATCAATCGCTTGGTAGGATTTGAGAGCAATCACTTTGACAGTCAATTTTGAAACTGTATTTATTTATTACAAAATCTAAAAAAATAATAATAATAATTGGACGCAGCCCCACTGTTCCTATAGGAACTAAGCAATACCTGACTCACTATCTGGTAGGGGAACATGTTGTATGGCCCGGTTCCTCCAGCAGCCTCTGTCAGGAGATGCACACTTTCCGGTTTCATGGAAGTGGAGACCACGCCATTCTGAAACACGGTGAGTGATGTGATGCGGGGGAGGGGGGATCATGTTACCCGTTCGGCATCCTGGAATAAAGCAGGAATTTAACCGAAGAGCTAACATGTCGTTGAGGACCGGCGTCGTCCGAAACACCAAAGGCGGCGGACCTAAACATTGGTCCCATGGTTTGCCCGGGGGGGGGCATGTTCTTAAAGAAGAAAATTACGTGCTCTCCCCCGGGGTAGACCCCACAATCCTTCAGGGCCTCTTCTTAGAGAAGAAGATGACGCGGCGGTCTGAGCTTTTAGAGGCGATCTGTGAGGGGCGGCGAGCCGTACCCCAGTCCTTACGGTGTCCTTTCTGCGAGACTCAGCTTTGGTCGAGGCTGGGTGGCCGACGGCCTCGGCTCCTGAGCACGGCGGGGGAGAAATTTCCCAAAAGCCTGTTTATAGACATTGGTATCTAGAAACTTGGTGGCAACGGAATTAACGGCATCGCCAAATAGGCCTCATGGTGAGACAGGGACATCAAGGAGGAATGATCGATCCTTAATCCAGATTAAGCCATAGATGTCTTTCTGCACACACCAGGGATGCCATAGAACGGCCGATAGCACAGGCTGTTTGTTTAGTCGCACGCAGGGACAGATCAGTAGCCCGGCGTAACTCTGTGAATGCTTCTTGATCCACAGTGCCGCTAGTGCTCAAATCATTCAGCAGATCAACCTGGTAGCCTTGCAATACCGCCATGGTGTGCAAGGAAGCACCAGCCTGACCTGCTGCTTGAAACGCCTTCCCTACCAGGTTAGAAGAAATTCTACACGGCTTGGAGGGGAGCGTTGGCTTCTTCAATGATGATGTTCCAGGAGTGAGGTAGCTAGCTAGCATCTCCTCAACCTGGGGCATCATCACATTGCCTCGTGTCTTAGCATCAACGATGTTGGAAAAGAACGAGGTTGGTGGTACAAAAATATGGGATGAAAAAGGTTTATCCCATGAACGGGATAGTTCACTATGGAGATCATCGAAAAATGGGAGAGAGCGGCGTTTTGGCGCCCTCTCCTGACCACCGGACAGAAATCTGTCGTCTAATTTTGAGTGTGTGGTGAGAGCTTGCTCCTGTGGCCAGTCAACGTGAAGCCGTTCGACTGCACGCGTTATGAATTCCAGCAACCTTTCATACTCTGTCATTGCTAGCGGGTCGTTCTGAGGTGGCTGCTGCCATTTCTACAGAAGGTCTCTTCCATCGACTCACGAGAAGCACTGGAGTGCGCTCGTGAAGTGGAGGGGAGAGAAAGGAGAGGCTCCCTCTCTCGTGCCTTGGCCAGATCAGCTTGTGATCCCCAGGAGTGCAACGCGGTGCGTGGTTCCCTGAAGAAGCAAGGCGCACGCGTAGCATTTTTACCGGGAGATTGTCACAATGCTCAAACTCTCCTTTAAATCCATCGAGAGCGTGGCTCTCACCCATGCATTTAAAACAAAGAGTGTGCGTGTCGCCTTCGGAGAGATAGTTCTCACATGGACATACAACGCTAAACTCCGCCATTATCTCAGTTATTATTTTTATTTTTAAAGATATCTTTGTTTTAAATGCGTTTTTTTTTTTTTTTTTGTGTTTGCACACGTTGCGTTCACAGTGTCGTGAAGACAAATGAAGCTGAGGTTGTCGCCGGCTCACCGATATTTATAACCTGCCACAATCATCAATATTAAAACAATAAAAGGCTTGAACTACTTCAGTTGTGTGTAATGAATCTAAAATATATGAAAGTCTAATGTTTATCAGTACATTACAGAAAATAATGAACTTTATCACAATATGCTAATTTTTTGAGAAGGACCTGTATATAGCCAAAAATCTGGCGTGTTTGCACACACATGCTTCACAACTGGCAACATGACAAAATGGTTCCCATAGCGTTTTCACGCAGAATCTCGTTCCCGCCTTTTCAGGGAACAGGGTTACAGCAAAGTAACCCGAGACGTTTTCCTGCAAGAATTTGAGCTGATACTACTTTTTCTAATATTTTTTATATAAACGGAAGGTTTGAAATTGGTCTGTAATTTGGTATTTCACTCGCGTACAAATTAGAATTTTTAAGAAGCGGCTTAATAACTGCCATCATGAAAGGTTTAGGGACGTGACCTATAGATATAATGAAGAATTAATACTGTTTAGGAGTGACTCTCCAACCGTATGCACCACTTCTTTTAAAAATCTGGTTGGGATTGGGTCTAACAGGCACGTTGTTGATTTATCTGAGGTGATACATTTATACGTACAGCTCTTCCTGTTCTATGCCTGTAAAGCACTGAAAATCTAAATGTGATGCATTAGGCTGAACTGGATTGTGAGATACTATTAGAGATTGAACCTCCGTTATTTTCTTCCTGATATTATTGATTTTTTCATTAAAGAAGTCCACAAAGTCTTCACTTCAAAACTGTGATGGTATACTCTCTGCAGGCATCTTAGGTTTTGTTAGGCGAACCACTGTAGTAAATATAAACCTGGGATTGTTTTGGTTTGATCAGTTGGCTAAGATGCTCGGTATTAGCAGTTTTTAGAGCCTGTCTATAGCTGCACATACTGTATTTATATGCAATTCTAAAAACTTCTAATTTAGTTTTCCTCCATTTTTGCTCGAGGTTACGGGTTGCTCTCTTTAGGGCGCGAGTATGACTGTTGTACCACGGTGCAAGTGTTTTATCTCTGACTTTTTTTAATCTGATGGGAGCAACAGTGTCTAATGTACTGGTAAGAATAGTGCCCATGCTGCTAGTCTAGATTATCTGAATTTACGGGTCTAATAAGAAATTGGGACAGATCGGGCAGATTACTTGTGAATCTGTCTTTAGTAGTGGGATTCATATTTCTAACAGATTGATAACATGGGGGGACACAGCTAATCTGTTCTACGGGTAGAGTATATATCAGGAGGGAGTGATCTGTGATATCACTTTGAGGTATGATCTCTATATTAGAGACATCTATACCATGGGATATAATTAAATCTAGCGTATGATTGAAGCGGTGAGTTGCTCCAATTATATTTTGTTTAACCCCAAAGGAATTTATTAAATCCATAAATGTGAGTGCTAAAGCGTCGTTAGCATCATCTACATGGATGTTAAAGTCTCCTACTATCAACACTTTGTCTGAGTTAACCAATAGGTCTGATAGCAGATGTCCAAATTCTTTAAGAAAATCGACATACTGTATGGCCCCGGGGATCCACCATTAATGATGAGCACTTCAAATGAGTTAAACCTGGGCCTTATTTTCTGAGTAACAGTGAGTACATCATTGTAGATAGTGGCGACACCACCACCGGGACCAGTTAGACGGGGCTTATAGAAATATCCTGACGGAGTAGACTCATTCAGACCAATATATTCATTTGGTTTAAGCCAGGTTTCGGTGAGACAGAGTGAGTTAAGGCAATAATCTGAGATCATTTCATTAATATTAAGTGCTTTAGGCGCAAGCAATCTAATGTTGAGAAGCCCAAACTTTAGAGGTAGATTTCGATTACTTATTTGGCCTTTTTCCGGTTTTATGGTTATCAGATTGTTTCCGGCAAATTTAACAAATCTATTCTTTTTTTCTTACTATTCGGGGAACAGACACAATTTCTATAGGACAAGCTATGTGTGTGTGTGTCTATCGGTATGGTGAGTTGTAATGTGCCTAATGTCTAAGGTATGACTTACCACCAGTCAGATGGTTCATAGTGTCCTGGAGATGTTGTCAGAAAGAACCGCTGCTCCAGCTCTGCTTGGGTGCAGGCCATCAGTGTGGTAGAGCCTAGGACGCCCCCAGAAAACATTCCAGTTATCAACAAAGGGTGATCTCTGTTGTCGACACCAAGATTGTAACCATTCATTAAAGGACCTTCCCGACCAGGCTCCTGAAGTCCTTCTTTAGGATCTCCATCCGCTTCAGCCTGGTGTTGTTCGTGCCAGCATGAAGGACCACAGCTTGAATGTTCTTCCTCAGGGCCGCAGGCACCTATGCAGCAACATCAAGAACACGTGCACCAGGTAAGAAGCATGTGTGCACCTTACGTTTATCCGTGGTAGCACGCATGTGTCGGATGAGGGAGTCTCCGATGACCAGCTCGTCGTGTGCCGTCTCGTGGAGAGGAGCAAAGCGGTTTCAGGTCGAGATCTCGAAGAAGGGCGGTGGCGGAGGGAGAGAGGTACTTGCCCAGGGCCTGGCGTGCGTTTTCAGCTGCTGCTGTATCCAGGCTTCGAGGTATCCTCGCACTGGGGTGAAGGAAACCTGGGCGGACCGCATCTTTGGTGCATTGGACCTGGGCAGAGAACCACACGGGGTTGAGGTTGTCGAAGAAATTGTGTCACGCCGAGAATTTACCTGGGACAGGTGAGCATCGGTCCGTGATGATTCCAGTGTGGCTTTCCGCTTCTGTAGCCGGGCCAGCTTCGCCTGTAAATCATGGATCAGCTTTTCCACGGCCTCCAGGTCCAAATCCACCGAGTGCAGCTCCAATGTCTCCTCACCTGCACTCAGAGGCAGAGACACAACCGACATGGTGACTAAAAAGGAAAATAATCGATGTGGAAAAGCTCGGTGCCAAAATATTCGAGTGAAGATATTATAAGATAATATAAAATACTTATCTGTTATATGTTCACTCATCATAAGGGGACGAAAAAGTTGAAAAATTGGTCAGTCTGACGGAGCTCGGAAAAAATATTTGAGATCACACTTTTTTAAGCACGTTTACAAAATATTTACCAACACATTAATAACACGTTTAAATTTTGTTAATCCTTGTCAATGATTTGATATTAATATAGCATGAGGAGGAACTTTTTGAGTTTGCTACACAGGTGAGAATGATTTTATTTTTCACCAGTGTACTCAAAAGATACAACAGCATCAAAAGGCAAAACAGCAGCCACATCAACACGGTTGACCACTTTGTAAAAAGCTACAATTAAGATGTAAAAAAAATACAAGAATCAATACAGGCAAACAAACAACAGGAAAGCCAGTTTATTTAAATGAGCCATTACATCATTTGTACTGTGTCACTCAAACTAAGGGGTGTGATCAATTTTCAAACTATATAAGCACCACATCTGTTTGAGCCATAAGATATTACATATTGACTATTTACAGTGACAAATTTCCTAAAGTGCCATATAATATCAGGTATTGTTTTATATTTTGAGGACATTAGAGAGATGCTGTATTCATGAACCTGACAGAGTTTAATCACTCTGGTCCCTGTGAACATTCTGTATGTTCAGAGAGATCTGTCTCTCTTGTACCTTATATCTTACTGTACATGTGTTCAGCCGCTGTGGTTCTGCTAACAGTGTGTGGAAATCTGATTGTCATTGTGTCCATTTTTCACTTCAAGCAGCTTCACACACCTACAAACACACTTGTGCTCTCTCTGGCTGTGTCAGATTTCTTCATTGGTGCTTTTGTAATGACTCCGATGTTCATTTGGACAATCGAGACATGCTGGATATTTGGGACAATTTTCTGCACTGCTTTTTGGTTAATTGACGGTTTCCTCATAACAATATCCATCTATAATATTGCTCTGATTGCGGTAGATCGGTATTTGGCTCTCTCAAACCCATTTCTCTATACAAACACAGTCTCTAGGAGGACTATGTGCATTGTGATTTATTCTAGCTTGCTTGTGTGTCTGGCATATAATATAGCGTTTTATTATTTCAATGGAACATTCACAAATTATTTCATTTGTCCTGGGGAGTGTTTTATCTTTTTTAATGATGTTTATTCTGTAATTGATCTTATATATTCATTTGTTTTTCCACTTTCTGTCATAGTCATATTTTATACTTTAGTTTTTGTGATTGCTAAGAAACATGCCACTGCTATCAGAGAGCTTAATAATCACACACGGCCTAAAACACAGAAAATCACCTCACACTCAATGAAATCTGAGAGAAAAGCAGCTAAAGTCCTCGGCATTTTAGTGTCTGTGTTTTTGGTCTGTTTATTCCCATATTTTATCTACAGTTTATTAGGGGATGTTATTGAGCAACAGGAAGACACTATTCATAAATTGTTAATTATGCTGTACCTTAACTCCACCATTAATCCATTTATTTATGCTCTGCTTTACCCCTGGTTTAGGAGGTGCATTAAATTAATTATAACTCTGCAAATATTCGAAAGAGACTCTGCATTAATCAATGTTCTTTCATGAGCATTTTTTCTTTATGTTATAATGTTTGACTATGGCTCTTATGCTCTAAAATAAAAGAATAAACAATAAGAATGACTTAAAGATAAACTATAAATGTAGATTAGAATGGACATGTTTTAATATGCCATGTTGTAATGGGGGTATATGGGCCAAAAAAAAAAAAATAACAATTGTACTTTATTTATAAAGAGAGATTTAATATGTTAAAATTTTAAATGTTAAATTTTTTTGTTTAAACTGAACAAGTATACTGTATGACCAAAAGTATGTGGGCACCTGACAATCACATACATCTGTGTCCTTTCCAAAAACGGTGGGCATTATTATTGCTTTGTAGGCAGCTTTTGGGAATGTTTTTTTTTTACCAAATTTTGGATTGTAATTTCTTTCGTTGACTCACTCATTGTTACAGTGCCGCTCAAAGCTGTTTAGTAGAGTTGAGATCAGGGTTTGGCGCAAGTTCTTAAATATCAATCCTGGCAACCATTTATTTATGGAGCTCAGTTGTGCACTGAGGTATAGTCATGCTGGAATATGGAAACATGTGAAAGAATGTTAAACATTCTATATAATTAGTGGCTTCTATCCTTTGCAGAAGCATACATATTTAACAACATAATGTATTTTAAATTATACAGGTATAAAAGGTATAGAATCAGTTATAATGAGTTTTATTGTAATGACTCGCCATGATCACCTGTGGACTGCTGTTCCATGATCCATTTCGCTTCTTTCTTTTCACCGGCTCATTCTCTACTCTGCACACCTGTGCTCAACCAGTAATCACCTCTTCTCCCTATTTAGACCACACTCTGACAACACATCATCGCCAGATTATTGTGTGCTTTCCATGCTCAACATTCCTGCTCTATTTCATGTCTTTGGCTTCCTGATCTCGACCATACTTTGTTTCACTGTCCTCGCCCTCGTCTCATGCCTTGGATCTTTGCTCTCACAGCCCTTTCTGTTAGTGACCTTAAAACTGCTTACCGACTATGGGAAGACGACTTTCTATCGTCTATACGGCTTCAAATCCTGCTTCCTCTATGACCAATAATGATCCACACCTGCTGACTTGGTCGAGTTCCTCCTGCCCACATCGGCTTTCATCGCAGAGCACACTCATGCGCCGACTCTGATTTCTTACATGCCTCTCTCCACACACACCACCTCCCAACACAGAGCAGCAACTACGCCATTGTCAATTATGTTAATTAGGCTCCCACGCTATCTGCCAAGCTTGCGTTAAGCATCACCTCACCTAGATATCAGCTCAACAAACCACAAGGAGCTCCTTCAAGCCTTCATCTGCACTTGGATCCACTCTGAGCCCTAACATTTACAACATTTCATTCACAAATGTATTTCTCTCCTAGCCTGTTGTACTGTCCCACATGAAATAATTAAAAAAAGCACTTTTTTTCTGTGAAATGAAATCTTTTTATGCATTTTAACTGCAAAGACACACCTATTTTTTTTCAGCACATCTACAGTGTTTTAAAGATATTCAGATATATTAAAGGATTTTTGAAAGTTGAGAATTATGAGTGAATGAATTAATGACATTGAACTAATAATTTAATTTGAATGCTAAATGTTGAATTTTGAAATTAAATTTCAATTCCTACAGCTTTACAGGAATCCGGGATATAAATTAAATAATGTTTATCCTTTATGTTCATCAAGCTTGAGGCAACATTTGCAAGCAAAAACTGCCTGAGACAAATATATGGAGGAAACCTTGAGAGCAACCAGGCTCCAATCGGAAAAGTTCATTTGGTATCCCAGCCAGTACAATACAACACTATAGTCTATACGTTTAACATTTCAGGTTTGCTATTATATTCTTAACAATCTTTGAAGCATTTTGCTACACTTTAATTTATCGTGCACTCTTTGTATCATCCCCTAAAGTTTCTGCAGAGAAATGTTCAAGCGTAACACAAAATTTGATGCAGAGTCATAGCTCTACTTGCTCAGTCATTTTGAATGCCATACACTGATGCCATGGTCCTTTCACAACAGAGAAAACAATCTATTGGTGGGAGACTGAGGTCCTTTATTATCTTTCTGGCTTTGGTCCAGCACCACTTGCTGTAGATTGAGTGCAGGTCAGGGAGCTCGGTACAGATGGTGCGCTCAGTGTCTGCAACACTGGACCCCACAAGGAACAGTTCTGGCTCCATTCTTCTTCACCGTCTACAAAGGAGACTTCATGTTCAGTTCAACAACCTGTCACCTTCAGAGGTTCTCTGATGACTCTTCCATCACCGGCTTGATGACAGAGGATGAGTACTGATTCAGAGCTTTGTGAATTAATGCCAACGGAACTGCCTCCAGCTAAATGCGGGGAAGTCAAAATAATTGGTGGTGGACTTTTACAGGCACAAACACACTTCTCTATCACCAGTGAACATTCAGGGAAAGCACATTGAGAGTTGGACTTTTATAAATACCTGGATGTTTCTGAACAGCAAACTGGACTGACAGACCACACAGATGCAAACTTTATAAAAGGACAGAAGAGACTCTTTCTGTTAAGGAGATTAAGATATTTTTTGGAGTGCAGGGAGCACTACTGAAGACCTTTTTTGAGTTTGCGGTGGCATCAGTCATCTTCTGTTGAGTGGTCTGTTGGTGCAGCAGCATCTTTACTGCAGACAGGAAGAGACTGGACAAACTGATTAAAAAGGCCAGCTCAGTTATGAGGATTTCCTTGGATACTCTACAGGAGGTAGGAGAAAGGAGGATGGTAGCTATGCTATCATCATTGCTGGAGAATGAGTCTCACCCCATGTATGAAACAGTCACATCTCTGAGCATCTACATCAGCAAAAGACTGCTACACCCCAAGTGTCTGAAGGAGCGATATCGAAGGTATTCTCCCTGCTGCTGTTAGACTGTACAATCATAGCTGCTCCCAGTGAACCAGTCTCCATACAGTATGTCACACTGTTGTATACATTTATATAATGTTACAATATCTAGCTTTTTACAATAATGACAATATCTTAAATATAGCAAACTATCATACAATACAGGTATAATATTGTAAGTTTGTGTGCAATACCAACTGACAACAAACATAACTTTTTCAATTGTGCAATATTACCCTTGTGCAATTTGTTGGAACTAGTGCAATTAGTTTTTCTCAAAGTGCAATTATTCTATTGTTTTTTTCCTTCTTTTTCTCTTGTAGTTATGCACTGTACTGTCCCTATTTTTTAGTTGCACACTTTTTATTTTTAATTAATTTCTTTTCGCTGCTATAACAAAAGTTTTCCTGCTGTGGGGCGAATAAAGGTTTATCCTATCTTATCTTACATATTATTCGTCAGGTAAATGACTTCAAGAATTTCAGCGTGGATTAGAACCGCATTGCCTACATCTGCTATCAGGAAATAGAAAACAGTTTGCTCTCTGACCAAAGTAGACCACAAACAGTTATTCTAACGTTATAAGACTTTGGAAATGTTGAATCACCTGTGCTTCTATTTTGTGTGATAAAGTCTGTATAGGTTGTAACAAGCACTATTAAAAGTGATCTTGTGCACCATGTTGGTCTTAGTCCTAAATGTTAAATAGCCTATGTTTCACGTGCACGTGTATATTGCACGTATGTGCATCTGCGTGGCTGCTGGTGGCATGTGCGCTCTCTCTCTCTCGCTTTCCCTCTCTAACAGGTGACTCTGCCCTGATTGGATGTGCGGCGGTGTGCTCCGTGATTGGTCATCCTTGGACCGGCGCGTCCTTTTAGGATGGCGGAGGAAAGCCGGAAGCAGGCGAGTTAATGCTGTTGTGGCTTGTCCCCTGGGCGAGTTGTTGTGTTGTGTAAATAAAAGGCCACGCACGCAGATATTGGTTGCAAAGTTTCTTTATTATTTTTTTTTATTTGTTACGCTCAGGGACCCTAGACCTTGGGCCGTAACAAGTAGGGGCTTGTCCTAAGCTCATCTGTACCGAACAAGTGGGGGCTTTGTTTGGCTGTCTTTTTGGGTGTATGTAGAATTGGCAATGAAATATGGCATTTGACCTAATAGCCTTTACGCTTGCTCCTACCATAGAGCAGTTTGACCATTGTCTTAAGGAGGACTTATTCAGCATAGCTGACTTTTTCAAAATTGAGGTGAAAAAAAGAATTTTTAACAAATTAATTGAGCAACAGATTTTGCCTGGGGAGCCTGGAGAGTGTACTGAGGACAAGGACGCTTCAACGTCGACGGTAAGCCATTAACTATACCGCAGTCGCCCTCCACAGCTCCCAGGCATAAGGTAACTACACCAGCCACAAAAACATCACCAGTGCATGATTCAGAACAACTTTTGATTTTAAAGACGAGGGAGGTGAAACTGGAAATTAAACGAGAGGAAACGGAGGCTCAAAGGCTACAATTGCCGGAGCTGGAACTGGAGATGGAAAGGGAACATTTTCAGCGAGATTTCAGCTGATGCTCAGTTACCTGCAGGACCTGTGCCGGGTTCTTCTTCTCTCATTTCTGCCCCAGTGACTACCTCCCCACCCCATTTCGATGTAAGGAAACATATTGCTTTAGTACCTCCTTTTAGAGAGACCGAGGTTGATAGCTATTTCATAGCTTTTGAGCATGTGGCAGCTACACTACAGTGGCCGAGAGCAATGTGGGCTCTCTTGTTGCAATGTAAGTTGACCGGTAAGCGCAGGATGTGTGCTTAGCGTTGCCTGTTGAACAAAGCCTGGGTTACGACGTGGTCAAACAAACTGTTCTACGTGCCTATGAGCTAGTGCCAGAGGCATATACGCAAAAATGTAGGTCCCATAAATAGACAAACAAACAAACTTTCATTGAGTTTGCCCGAGAAAAGCAAACACTTTTTGAAAAGTGTTGTGCTGCCACTAAAACCACCACTTTTGAGGCTCTTAAGGAGTTAGTCTTAGTGGAGGATTTTAAAAACTGTGTGTTTGAAAATATGGTGGTGCACCTAAATGAACAAAAGGTCACGTCACTGTCAGCAGCCGCTGTATTGGCTGACGAGTTTGTTTTAACACACCGTACTGTATTCTCTCCTACTGTGAGAACTTATAAATTCACTGTCCGTGGGGTTGAAGGACAGGTGAAACCTTCAGCAGGCAGTGTGAAACCTGCAGGGGGGAATGTTTTTAAAAGTTCTCAGTATCGCTCGGGTGGAGGTACAATCTGTTTTTATTGCTTAGGCGCTGATCATCTGATTTCAGACTGTGAGACCTGGAAAAAGAAAAACACGTCTGTAAAATCAAAGCCTGTAGGTTTTATTAAAAAGCAAATAAAACATGTCTTACCTGAACAAACGGTGGCAGTGTATAAGCCTTTCATGTTACAGGGGTCGGTGGCAGACAGCCCTGAAGGCATTCGCAGGTCAGTGTCTGTTCTGCGAGATATAGGTGCAGCACAGACTCTACTGTTAACTGGTACACTCCCGTTGTCTCAGAAAACTTACACGGGCACTGATGTGATTTTACGAGGCATAGGAGCAGGCTGTGTTACAGTTCCACTTCATACTATCCACCTTGAGACATAAATAGTAACGGGGGAAGTATGTGTCGGTATTTGTACTTAACTCCCTGTTGAAGGAGTACAGATTATTTTGGGGATTGATTTGGCGGGTGGTGTTGTTTTCCCTTGCCCAATTGTAGTAGAAGTTCCAATGACAGATGTTAATAATGATCTCGTCTCCAATTTCACAACAGGATGTCCATCATGTGCAGTTACGCGTGCACAAGCACGAAAGTTTGATGATGGGATTCATTTGCCTGTACCATTACATTTACATTACATTTAGGCATTTGGCAGACGCTCTTATCCAGAGCGACTTACATTTTTTTTATTTTTATCTCATTACACATCTGAGCAGTTGAGGGTTAAGGGCCTTGCTCAAGGGCCCAACAGAGGCAACTTGGTAGTTGTGGGGTTTGAACCTGGGATCTTCCGAACCATAGTCCAATGCCTTAACCACTGAGCTACCCCTGACCCATTACAGATGGGTCGTTCGCGAGGGGCGGCTACGAGAAGGTTTGGTCCATCGTTGGTTGCATGCTTTGTGGCACCTGTACAATAGTGTTGATATGTATTGATGCATTCACTTTTTTTATGACAGTGTTGGATTTATTTTTAAAAGGTACTTCCTGTGTTTTTGTCAAAATAGGGATTTTGACTTTTATGGGTGGGGGTGTTACGTGCACGTGTACTGTATATTGCACGTATGTGCGCATGCATGGCTGCTGGTTGCGCGTGCGCACTCTCTCTCTCTCTCTCTCGCTTTCCCTCTCATACAGGTGACTCTGCCCTGATTGGACGTGTGGCGGTGTGCTCCGTGATTGGTCATCCTTGGACCGGAGCGTCCTTTTAGGATGGAGGAGGAAAGCCGGAAGAGGGCGAGTTAATTTGGTTGTGGCTTGTCCCCTGGGCGCGTTGTTGTGTTGCGTGCCATGCGTGCCGAATCTATGGTTGTGTTGTGTCATATGTACGCGACCAGTGGCGGTTCTACACTGAATTGCTCCCTGGGCAAAAGTCCCTCCCGGCGCCCTCCCCCCAAAAAAAACAAAAACAAAAAAAAAACTTCACATTTTGTACACACCACACGTTTTATTAAACTACTCATAACTTAAATAAATATACTGTGTACAAACAAATATTATATAAATATAGAATTAATATAGAACAAATCACACTAAAGAAAAATAACTTATTTACTTCACTGCAGAACAGAAACCACAAACTGAAACTAAAATCTGACTTTTCTGGCCTTTCTAGATGCAAAGTCATCAATAATGGCATCATATAAGATATATGAATGATTTCTGCTTATGACAGCAAGGCCAGTGAGCCGTTCCTGAGACATGGTTGACCTAAGGTATGTCTTGATTAACCTGAGTTTGGAAAAGCTCCTCTCTGCTTGAGCTACAGTCACTGGCAATGTAAGTGCAATCCTGAGAGCAGTCCAAAAGTTGGGGTAGATCTCAGATAGATCCTTATCGTGCAGAAACGTGATAAGCTCAAAGAGGCTCATGGTTTTTGATGGCAGTCATTAGACACTTTATTAATCTAATATAATCTAATCTAAGGGAGGGAAAATTAGCTCCTTGGTTAATTTACTGCCTCAAATTATATGCTTATGCTATTGTCACATAATAGAGTTATAGCAAATGGAAAATGTCTTTTAAACTATCTACACATATGTAAATTAAACTGGCTATTTACAGTATACTGTAAATATATTGTAAATATATTGGTTATAGCCAACATTAACATAATAAACAATGGAAATAAATAATTGTACTTGCTGCAGTCTTGCTGCAAAGCATAATTTTGTGGTTACATTTTGTGGTATTTAATAGAAACCATTAGAATTTCTGTGCTAGTTTGTAAATTAGGCTTTTATTGTGTGTGTGTGTGTGTGTGTGTGTGTGTGTGTTTTAGCAAGGTAAGCATAGCAAGCATCATAAGCAAGAAGGCTAACAAACCTAAGAGTTAATGTTATACCACTAATTAACATGATGACATGAATAACTTAATCATACAGAGAGAACATTGTTATATATCTTTATCTTTTCCCTGTTTCTCCTCATCTTCTTTTCTTTTTTTCTAAATTGGGCCCCTGACAGCTTTGGCCTTTTTCTCTCCATCGCTGTTACTATCGACGATTCGACAATCAACAGATTTCCCCCAACGCTGTCACTCATGACCAGAAGTCAAGACTAAACCAATTCACCTTCAGATCATAATCGTTTTTAATTACCCATTTTTATTTGCCATTTCACACAATCAAATAAATGAAAAAAAGTGCAAATTATGGTTGTGTGTTTATAATATTTTGAATGAAATGTGCGTTATTTGTAAGAAAGTCAGGTAAACATAATTTAGCCCCCCTCTTGTCCGATTCATTTGGGAGAGGTGAACTGTACTCTGCGCCCCCCCCCCCGCCACGTCATGCCCTATCCTCTCCTCTCGTTCCCCTCTATGCTCCCGCCCCCCGTCATCCGCTCTCCTCTCCGCTCAAATACCCCCGGGGGGGCCGGGTCTTCTCCGCTCGCTCAGCTTCTGTGCGGCTCATTCAGGGCGGTGCAGGCGCAGGTATCACAGATAATAAAAACCGATTAGCGGCAAAGATTATTATTTTTTACTCCAGGTTCATGTGTCGCCCCCTACAAGACATAAAAAAATGCCGCCCTGGGCGGCTGCCCACTTTGCCCTACCCTAAAACCACCACTGCACGCGACTTGTGATTTGTATGTGAATGCCGAGTTGGTTTTGTGTCTGTGTGTTGGTTGGAAGGCTGTTGCTGTCACGTCTTAATGTTATTGTTGATTTTTGGTTCTTGTTTATTGTATGGTGTAAATATTGTAAATACCTTTTTTGTTTATTCTTTTTTTTTTTTTTAGTATATAGTTACAGTGGTGTGAAAAACTATTTGCCCCATTCCTGATTTCTTATTCTTTTGCATGTTTGTCACACTTAAATGTTTCTGCTCATCAAAAACCGTTAACTATTAGTCAAAGATAACATAATTGAACACAAAACGCAGTTTTTAAATGAAGGTTTACGTTATTAAGGGAGAAAAAAAACTCCAAATCTACAAGGCCCTGTGTGAAAAAGTGATTGCCCCCCTTGTTAAAAAATAACTTAACTGTGGTTTATCACACCTGAGTTCAATTTCTGTAGTCACCCCCAGGCCTGATTACTGCCACACCTGTTTCAAATGAGAAATCACTTAAATAGGAGCTACCTGACACAGAGAAGTAGACCAAAAGTACCTCAAAAGCTAGACATCATGCCAAGATCCAAAGAAATTCAGGAACAAATGAGAACAAAAGTAATTGAGATCTATCAGTCTGGTAAAGGTTATAAAGCCATTTCTAAAGCTTTGGGACTCCAGCGAACCACAGTGAGAGCCATTATCCACAAATGGCAAAAACATGGAACAGTGGTGAACCTTCCCAGGAGCGGCCGGCCGACCAAAATTACCCCACTAGCGCAGAGACAACTCATCTGAGAGGCCACAAAAGACCCCAGGACAACATCTAAAGAACTGCAGGCCTCACTTGCCTCAATTAAGGTCAGTGTTCACGACTCCACCATAAGAAAGAGACTGGGCAAAAACAACCTGCATGGCAGATTTCCAAGGCGCAAACCACTTTTAAGCAAAAAGAACATTAATGCTCGTCTCAATTTTGCTAAAAAACATCTCAGTGATTCCCAAGACTTTTGGGAAAATATCCTGTGGACCGACGAGACAAAAGTTGAACTTTTTGGAAGGTGCGTGTCCCGTTACATCTGGCGTAAAAGTAACACAGCATTTCAGAAAAAGAACATCATACCAACAGTAAAATATGGTGGTGGTAGTGTGATGGTCTGGGGTTGTTTTGCTGCTTCAGGACCTGGAAGGCTTGCTGTGATAGATGGAACCATGAATTCTACTGTCTACCAAAAAATCCTGAAGGAGAATGTCCGGCCATCTGTTCGTCAACTCAAGCTGAAGCGATCTTGGGTGCTGCAGCAGGACAATGACCCAAAACACACCAGCAAATCCACCTCTGAATGGCTGAAGAAAAACAAAATGAAGACTTTGGAGTGGCCTAGTCAAAGTCCTGACCTGAATCCTATTGAGATGTTGTGGCATGACCTTAAAAAGGTGGTTCATGCTAGAAAACCCTCAAATAAAGCTGAATTACAACAATTCTGCAAAGATGAGTGGGCCAAAATTCCTCCAGAGCGCTGTAAAAGACTCGTTGCAAGTTATCGCAAACGCTTGATTGCAGTTATTGCTGCTAAGGGTGGCCCAACCAGTTATTAGGTTCAGGGGGCAATTACTTTTTCACACAGGGCCATGTAGGTTTGGATTTTTTTTCTCCCTAAATAATAAAACCCCTCATTTAAAAACTGCATTTTGTGTTTACTTGTGTTATCTTTGACTAATAGTTAAATGTGTTTGTTGATCAGAAACATTTTGTGTGACAAACATGCAAAAGAATAAGAAATCAGGAGGGGGCAAATAGTTTTTCACACCACTGTAGGTACTGGGAAGCAGTAGGGGTTGGGTGCCATTTTTGTTTAAACCCGCTTTTCTCCTGTTTTTGTGTTAGATAGGGAGTTAGTTTAGCCCTGTGTTTTTGGTTTGTAATTTTTCTTTATAGTTTAGTTAGTTTGAGGGAGGAGATAGGGAAGGGTTTTTGTTTATTGTTTTGGCCTTGGCCCAACCCTGAAGCCAAGAGTTTTGCCAGATGTGTGTGTGTTCTTGTGCAAATAAAAGACCACGCACTAAATCTTTGTTGGAAAGTTTATTTATTATTTATTTATTTGTTGCGCTCAGGGACCCTAGACCTTGGGCCGTAACACCTAATAAATAGTGACTTTAAGAAATGGTTTGACTTTTAGAAATGGTTTAACATTAATGCTCATCAGCATTATGGAATTTGTGACAATTCTTTGTCTAAATGGGTCACAATCCTGTGAAATTGATATTTGAAATCAAACTTTGTTAACATGTTTGCAACTTATTTAGTAATAAATAAATTCATTTTTGTCAGTTTTGACATTAAAGTCACATGAGGAATGACTTTTGGAGTTTGCTACACAAAATTTTTGAATGACATTTTGTGTTTGGCCTAATGATTTCTTTTTCACCAGTGTACTCAAAAGATATATCCTCAAAAGACAAAATAGCAGCCACATGAACAGAGTCAACCACTTAATTAAAGGATAGTATTAAAAATACAGTAAAAAATACTACATATTAATCATAGAAACAAGAATCAATACAAGCAAATAAAATCACTCGAAGCCTGTTTATTCCAATGAGCCATGACATCATTTTTAATCATGTCACTCAAAATAAGGGGTGTAATCAATTTTCACACTATAAAAGCACCACACCTGTTTGATCCATAACATTTGATTGTGACCATTTACATTGAGAAATTTCCTGAAATTATATATAATATCAGGTATTGTTTTAAACGTTGAAGATATTAGAGAGATGCTGTATTCATGAACCTGACAGAGTTTAATCAGTCTGATCGCTGTGAACATTCTGTTTGTTCAGAGAGATCTGTCTCTCTTGTACCTTATATCTTACTGTACATGTGTTCAGCTGCTGTGGTTCTGCTAACAGTGTGTGGAAATCTGCTTGTCATTGTGTCCATTTTCCACTTCAAACAGCTTCACACACCTACAAACACACTTGTGCTCTCTCTGGCTGTGTCAGATTTCCTCATTGGTGCTTTCATAATGACTCCGATGTTCATTTGGACAATCGAGACATGCTGGATATTTGGGACAATTTTCTGCACTGCTTTTTGGTTAATTTACAGTTTCCTCATAACAATATCCATCTATAATATTGCTCTGATTGCGGTAGATCGGTATTTGGCTCTCTCAAACCCATTTCTCTATACAAACACAGTCACTAGGAGGACTATGTGCATTGTAATTTATTCTAACTTGCATGTCTGTCTGATGTATATAACAGCATTTTATTATTTCAATGGAACATTCACAAGTTCTGTGATGTGTCCTGGAGAGTGTTTCATTGTTTTTAATGATGTTTATTCTGTAATTGATCTTATATATACATTTGTTTTTCCACTTTCAATCATAATCATATTTTATACTCTAGTTTTTATGATTGCTAAGAAACATGCCACTGCTATCAGAGAGCTTAATAATCACACACGCCTTAAAACACAGAAAATCACCTCACACTCGATGAAATCTGAGAGAAAAGCAGCTAAAGTCCTCTGCATTTTAGTGTCTGTGTTTTTGGTGTGTCTACTTCCGTATTTTATATACAGTTTATTAGGAAATGTTGTTGAACTACAAGCGGACACTATTCATGAATTGTTAATTATACTGCACCTTAATTCCACCATTAATCCATTCATTTATGCTCTGTTTTACCCGTGGTTTAGGAGATGCATTAAATTAATTATAACTCTGCAAATATTCCAAACAGACTCTGCATTAATCAATGTTCTTTCATGAACAGTTGTTTTTGATGTTTTAATGTTTGACTATGGCTGTTATGCTTTACAATACAAGAATAAACAATAAGAATGACTTGTGTAAGAACAAGTACAATGTATGACCAAAAGTATGTGGGTATCTGATAATCACATCCATGTGTGTCCTTTCCAAAACTATGGAGCAAACTATCTTTGCTCTCACAGCCCTTCCTGTCAGCGACCTTAAAACTGCTTACCGACTACGAATCATGGACTTTCTTTCGTCTATATGGCCTCAAATCCTGCTTGCTCTATGACCAATAATGATCCTCACAGATTAGCTGCTGACTTGGTCGAGTTCCTCCTGCCCACATCGGCTTTCATCGCAGAGCACACTCCCGCGCCGACTCTGATTGCTTACATGTCTCTCTCTACACAGACCACTTCCCAACACAGAGCAAGAACTACACCAGTGTCAATTGTGTTAACGAGGCTCCCATGCTATCTGCCAAGCTTGCTTTACGCATCACCTCACCTAGATATGAGCTCCACAAACCACAAGCAGCTCCTTCAAGCCTTCATTTGCAACACAAACTCTCTGAGCCCTAACATTTACAACATTTCATTCACAAATGTATTTCTCTCCTAGCCTGTTGTACTCTCCCACATGAAATAATAAAAAAATCACTTGTTAATTTTTTTCAATACCAAGATTTTTTTTTTTCTGGTAAATGAAATCTTTATGCATTTTAACTTTCAAAGACACCACTACTTTTTCAGCACATCTACAGTGTTGCACATATATCCAGATATATTAAAGTGTTTTTGAAAGTTGAGAATTATGAGTGAATGACTGAATTAATGACATTGAACTAATAATTTAATTTGAATGTTAAATGTTGAATTTTGAAATTGAATTTCAATTCCTACAGCTTTAAAGGAAATAATAATAATAAATTATTGCTTTTGTTTATCAAACTGGAGGCAACATTTGCAAGCAAAAACTGCCTGAGACAAATATATGGAGGAAACTTTGAGAGCAACCAGGCTCCAATGGGAACTCATGGAACTGATGTTCATTTGGGTTTTTACCACATAATAATTTGTGTCTTACCAACCAAACTGTTACGGGATCGGGGTGTGGACATAGGAAGAGGCATAGTGGCAGAGGTAGATACTGGGAAATGAGTCTTTTAATGAGGAATTCAGAACATAAATACACACACAAGGGAACTAAGAAACAATAACACGAGAACTAGGAGAAACCAAAAGCAATGGGTAATTAAACTTAAACAAGAAGCTACATTAAACTAAAGAAAGGACATGCTAAGCTAAACATACCAAATAACTAAACATAGTAGCTAACAGGGCTCGGAGATAAGCATACCGAAATAAACATAACAATAGCTAATATCACAGGATAGGAGCTACCATAACAGGCTAGGAGCTAAACATCATCAAGCAGGAAACAGACCAGGGTCCGTATTCACAAAACTTCTCAGAATTCTTTCAGAGAGCTCCTATCTTAGCCTAAAATGTCCTAGCTGTGAGTCTTAGACTAAAAGTGATTTAGGAAACTTCTTAGAGCAACTTTGAGTAAGGAAAGTACAAAAACCTTTAATCTTAGTTAGTTGGTGTGGTTGACCCCATTGCCAGTGATGATGCAGCCATACAGGGATCGTGATTGGGTGATAAAAAAATAACCTATGACCTCTGCAAAGGTCTTGAAATACACTCTTTGTGAAAATAGAATACATGATATCATAATGTTTGTATATAATGAAATTGTATAATCATGACTGTAGGCTACTTATTGCAAATTGTTTGTTATAGACTAAATATCTTAAAGATAATTAAACAGTCAAATGTTGAAAATATGTCTTCTTTAGAAGCAACAAATTTCCACACAGTAGTTACTATATTAAAGTTCTTACATTTATTTACCATACTGATTTTATTATTACTTTTATTATACCATTTCAGATTGATGGGGGCAAAATGGCTGACCTTTTACCAATTTACATGATTGCAGGACAATCTATTTAAGTTGCACTTTTGGATGGTATGTAGCGAACATTCAAAGAGAGATGTAAGGAAGTAAAACAACAAGAAAACCAGAAAAGCAGTGTTTTCTTTTATCTTTATGTTCAGTATTTGGAAAATACTTCGTCTTTCCACCATTTTGTCCTCTGCTATAGAAACTCTTAAGCCTCTTAAAAGTCCTCCTTTCTACTCTTAATTTTTACCTTAGGAGCTGTTTTTAGGGCTAAGATGTTTCGTGAATCATTTTATCTTAACTAAGATTTAATCCTAAATTTAAGGGAGAATTCTAAGAAAATGTCATAATTCTAAGAATTTTCTTAGAATTCCGTCAGTAGGAGCAACTTTAGGCTTTAAAAGGTTTGTGAATACGTGCTTAGAGAAGTGGCTCCTGTAAATGAATATTTACACGGTAGCTAAACAGAGCTATCACAAAGGGTAATTAAACAAATGTATGACAAAGGAGAAACCAAACATAAGACTTTATATGGAAACTAATTAGCTACCTTGGTTCAGGGGAGCACTCAAATCACCTGAACGAGGTGCATTCTGGGAAGCAGAGTTCAACTTAAAAGAAAACAAAGGAACACAATATGTGCATGGCTCCCTCTGCTAGTATTCCATGACACAAATGATATAACTCTAAATCTAGGTCAAAAATACAATTGTATGAGGTCTGTCCAGAAAGTATTCAGCCATGTAATGACTGGATTCCATGTAATATCCCCTAGTTACGCTTCTAGTTCTTGCACTGTCAGTGACTGTTCTTTGGTGATTCCAGTGTGTACAATACAACACTATAGTCTATATGTTCGACATTTTCAGGTTTGCTATCTTTAAAGCATTTTTGCTGCACATATATCCTCTTCAACGTCTACAAAGCAGACTTCATGTTCAGTTCAGCAACCTGTCACCTTCAGAGGTTCTCTGATGACTCTTCCATCATCGTCCTGATCACAGAGGATGAGGACTGATTCAGAACTTTGTGGATTGGTGCCAACAGAACTGCCTCCAGTTAAATGGGGGGAAGACAAAAGAATTGGTGGTGAACTTCCACAGGCACAAACACACTTCTCTATCACCAGTGAAAATTCAGGGAAAGGACTGAACAGCAAACTAGACTGACAGGCAATACAGACGCAGTCTATAAAAAATGACAGAGGAGAGTCTTTCTGTTAAGGAGACTAAGATCTTTTTGGAGTCCAGGGAGCACAACTGAAGACCTTTTTTGAGTCTGTGGTGGCATCACTCATCTTCTGTTGAGTGGTCTGTTGGTGCAGCAGCATCTCTACTGCAGACAGGAAGAGACTGGACAAACTGATTAAGAAGGCCAGATCAATTCTGGGGATTTCCTTGGATACTGTACAGGAGGTGGGAGAAAGGAGGATGGTAGCTATGCTATCATCATTGCTGGAGAATGAGTCTGACCCCCATGTATGAATCAGTTACATCTCTGAGCATCTACTTCAGCAAAAGACTGCTACATCCCAAGTGTCTGAAGGAGCGATATCAAAGGTCTTCTCCCTGCTGCTATTAGACTGTACAATCATAGCTGCTCCCAGTATCAGTCTTCATATGATATGATATAAATATCTCTTATGCAGGTTAGGCTAATTGGCGTTCCTAAATTGCCCGTAGTGTGTGAGTGTGTGTATGTGTGTGTGCCCTGCGATGGATTGGCACCCTGTCCAGGGTGTACCCCGCCTAGTGCCCGAAGTCTCCTGGGATAGGCTCCAGGTCCCCCGTGACCCTGAATAGAGGATTAAGTGGTATAGAAAATGAATGAATGAATGAATAAATATCTCTTCTATAGACCGTTATATAATGTTACAATTGTCATGGAAACTCCAGGCTCTGCCCTCAATCAACGTCCCCAATCACCTGAATTCTAATCACACACACCAGAACCTCATCACCAACGCAACCCAAATACACCTCACTTTCCTTCACTCAGCACCTGGGGCCTGTTTCAGAAAGGAGGTTAAGTGAAAACTCAGAGTTTGGTAACCCTGAGATAAGAGAAAGTCAGAGTTTTCCATTTCAAAAAGGCAGGTTTGTCAAACCTGAGAAAGCAGGGTAACTTAAGCCTGTATCTGAAAGAGAAGTAACTATTACTCTGTTTTGACAACTCAAACAGAGGAAAAAAATATGGAATCACACAAATCTGAGGAAAAAAATATGGAATCACCAAATAAAAACACTACTTGTACTTTGTTGCACCACCTCTGGCTTTTATAACAGCTTGAGGCCTGGATTTAACTAATGTCAAACAGTATACTTCATCAGTCTGTCTCCAGCTTTGTCTTATTGCAGTTGCCAGATCAGCTTTGCAGGTTGGAGCCTTGTCGTGGACCATTTTCTTTAATTTCCACCACAGATTTTCAATTGGATTAAGGTCCGGACTATTTGCAGGCCATGCCATTGACATTATATGTCTTTCCTGTAGGAATGTTTTCACAGATTTTGCCCTATGGCACGATGCATTATCATCCTGAAAAATGATGCTACCATCACCAAACATCCTTCCAATTGATGGAATAAGAAAAGTGTCCAAAATCTCAACATAAACTTGTGCATTTATAGAAGATGTAATGACTGTCATGTCTCCCGTACCTTTACCTGACATACAACCCCATATCAATAATGATTGTGGAAATTTGCATGTTTTCTTCAGGCAGTTGTCTTTATAAATTTCATTGGAACGACACCAAACAAAAGTTCCAGCATCATCACCCTGCGCAATGCAGATTCGTGATTCATCACTGACTCTAACTCACATCCAGTCATCCACAGTCCAAGATTGGCTTTCTTTAGCCCACTGAAACCTTGTTTTTTTTCTGTTTAGATGTTAATGATGGTTTTCTTTTGGCTTTTCTGTATGTAAATCCCATTTCTTTTAGGCGATTTCTTACTGTCCGGTCACAGACATTGACTCCACTTTCTGCCCATTTGTTCCTCATTAGTTTTGTTGTGCATTTTCTGTTTTAAAGTCATATTGCTTTGTTTTCTGTCTTGGCGTTTTGATGTCTTTCTTGGTCTACCAGTACGCTTCCCTTTTACAACCTTTCCATTTGATTTGTACTTGGTCCAGATTTTAGACACAGCTGACTGGGAACAACCAACATCTTTTGCAGCATTCCATGAAGATTTACCTTCTTCAAGAAGTTTGATAATTCTCTCCTTTGTTTCAACTGACATCTCTCGTGTTGGAGCTATGAGTTATGTCAATCATCTTGGTTCAACACATCCCTAATGTGTGCAAGCACTCTTTTTTAACTGTAGACTAATTAGCAGTTGTAATCATTCATTCATTCATTCATTTTATATACCGCTTAATCCTGTGTTCAGGGTCGCGGGGGACCTGGAGCCTATCCCAGGAAACTTCGGGCCCTAGGCGGGGTACACCCTGGACAGGGTGCCAATCCATCGCAGGGCACACACACATACACACACTCACACACCCAATCACACACTACGGGCAATTTTAGGAACGCCAATTAGCCTAGCCTGCATATCTTTGGACTGTGGGAGGAAACCGGAGTACCCGGAGGAAACCCACCAAGCACGGGGAGAACATGCAAACTCCATGCACACAGAGACGGGAATCTACACTGCAAAAATTGTTAGTCTAAAAATAAGAAACAATTACTACATTTGATAAAAAAAATTACCTAAAACTAGTGAAATTATCTGTCCATGCAGCAAGTAAATTTTACTTGGTAAGAAATCTTGAAATAAGATTTTTAAATCAAGCAAACTGAGCAAACAAATCTTTGAATTTGTCAAAGAATCTTAAAAGAAGTTTTATTTTGAGAGATGTCTGGTGAAATAACTAATTTAGCTTATTTTAAGAGCTATTCTATCCAATTTAGGATTTCTGGACTAATAAAGACAAAATGATATACTCATGCTCAGTTTAAGATTATGATATAAAATCAAGTATTAAAAACAAGTAAGTAATTTTTAAAACAAGGCAAATTATCTATCATGTCTGAAAGTCAGATTTTAAATCATGGCAAGTGTCAGATAATTTGCAGTGTAGCCTGGCCGGGGAATCGAACCCCAGTTGTAATCAGATACAGGTATTTGTTTTAGAAATGCAAAGTGCATGGTGATTCCATATTTTTTTCCTCAGATTTGTGTGATTCCATATTTTTTTCCTCTGATTTGTGTGATTCCATATTTTTTTCCTAAATAGTTGTCATTGACTATTCTTTGTTTTTTTTTTTTTTAATGTTTTACACTCACCACCACCACCACAAAAAATTAAATAAATGAAATGAAATGAAATAAACACAAGTCACAACACTTTATTTGGTCTTCTTTATTTCCTAAAAATTAAAACGTCACACATTACTTATTATCTATTATACTGAAATATTTAAATACTTTAAATGTAAACTTACGCATTAACTTGAGCAGCTATGTTTTCCTAGGCTACCTGTCTCTGTTTCGCCGATGCAGTGGTGTTACTTTTTTTTTTTTTTTTTTTTTAAATATATGCTCATATTTGCTGTAAGTTTGCATGAGCATATCAAGTTTAGCTGGGGAAAAAATGCAGATCTCTTTTTTTCTGCTGTTGCCATGGTGACTTGTAATATCTGCGCTCCATTGATAATGGCTTTTTAGAGTCGCGGTGTACACGCTTAACTCTGAGTTAGTCCACTCAGAGTTGATTGACCTTACTCAGATCAGCTGTTCTGAAACCGAAACCTCTGAGTTTTTAATCTCTGGGTCAATCAACTCAGAGTTCAAGTTTAAACTCCGAGTTGTTTGAACCTTCTTTCTGAAACAGGCCCCTGGTCTCCAATACTGCAAAGACTTCACGAACTACAATTCCCTGCGATTTTCCTGCATCTCATCTCCTACCCTCTCATCTAGTCTGTCGACCTACCTCTGTGTTGTGTTCGTCATTCCTCCAGTCTGTGGTTATCTGTCGACCAGCTCTAGCACCATTGCAGTTAAGACATTCCAGTTTAATCTTTATATCGTTCCATTAATCCATATTGTTAATAAATCATCTGGTTGGGTTTTCTACATCTTTATCTGTGGAGTCTGTCATTCCGTAACAGAAGACCAGACTCACAAAAATGAATCTGACTGGCACGGATCCAATAAAAGAGCACACTGGTAGTTCATCTGTTCGGTGCAAAATCGTCGCCTAGTGTTGCTAACTTTGCCCTCAGAAAGACAGCAGAAGAAAACCGCAGCAATGCACCTGCTGTGGCAGTCAATAAAGTACTTAAAAACTTTTATGTAGACGACTGCCTGAAATCTGCTACGAGTCATGACCAAGCAGTCGCCCTATACAACGATCTCACAAGTCTCTGTGCAAGCGGAGGGTTCAACCTCACTAAATGGGCAAGCAATAGCCGTGCCCTACTGACTGTCATTCCCGAGAGCGAAATGATCAAAGACATGAGAGACTTAGACTTGAGTAAAGATGCACTGCCCATTGAGAGAGCTCTGGGGGTGCTATGGTGCATTGATTCAGACATGTTCAAGTTTAAGATTAGTTTAAAGGAACGACCTGTGACAAGACGAGGAATCCTGTCAATTACTAGCTGAACCCGTTAGGCTTTCTCCCACCTGCCATACTGCCAGCTACAATCCCAATGCAACAGCTATGTAAAGAAAAACTAGCCTGGGATGATGACATTCCCGAGCAGTTTGCTAAAGCATGGAAAACCTGGCTGCAAGAGCTGCACAGACTGTCCGAGTTCAGCATAGCAAGGTGCATAAAATCAGCCGACTTCGGAGTTACAGCTACAGCACAACTCCATCACTTCTCGGATGCAAGTGAAATGGGATACGGAGCTGTCTCATACCTCAGGTTAGTAAACGCTGATGGACTAACACATTGTGCATTCATGATGGGGAACTCCCGTGTAGCACGCCTGAAACAAACCACCATTTCACGAATGGAACTGACTGCGGCAGTGATCGCTGTAAAAAATGACAAAATGTTGAAAGAACAGCTAGAATTGAAATTGCTGGACTCTATGTTTTGGACTGACAGTACAACTGTTTTGAGATACATTGATAACGAAACACTTCGTTTTAAAACCTTTGTGGCCACCAGGATCCCCGCTATAAGAGTCAACCAAGTCACAGCAATGGAGGTACGTTAATACCTCACAAAACCCAGCTGATTCTGCCTCCAGGGGGGTATCCTGTGAAAAGTTCATGAAAAATGTTAACTGGATCCATGGTCCCTCCTTTCTCAAAGAAGCAGAGTGCAAATGGCCTGAAAATATTCATGACACATCAATAAAAGAAAATGATGATGAAATTAAGCTCGCAGTTTTAGTGAATATTGTGAGCATTACAAAATGCACAGACGCAGTGAGTGAATTGATTAATCATCACTCTGATTGGCACAAGATAAAAAGATCTGTTGCCTGAACACAAGTGGATAACCCAAAGACAGAAAATCACAAGTCGCTAACAGCTCCAGACCTAACAAGAGCAGAAAACGAAATCATTAAGTTCACTCAAAGACAAAATTTTAAGGAAGAAATTCTCACGTTGCAAAAGGGTAAAGCAGCAGCAGAATTCAAACAGGGAATTCCCACACAGCAAAAACGCAAGGCATCTGTAAAAAGAAACAGCTGCTCGCCCAAACAGGAACCTCTGACACCAAACCACCTGCTGCTGATGAAAAAACAGCCAAACCTACCCCCTGGATTTTTCAAAAAGGAAGACATCTATGCACGTGGCAGGGGGAAGCAGATCGAGCATCTATCAGACCTGCTCTGGAAGTGATGGGTGCGTGAATACTTGCACTTGCTCCAGGAACAGCAAAAATGGTTAAAAAAAAAAAAAAAACTCTTGATTGGAGATATAGTTTTAATAACTGATGAGTCTTCTCCAAGAAATTCATGGGTTATCGGACGAATCACAAAAGTGTTCCCCGACAAAGGGGGACTTGTGAGACACGTGCTAGTTAAAACTAAGACCAACACTCTGGAAAGACCCATCGACAAGCTGTGCCTCATATGTGAAATGGACGGTTAAATGTGTGCTAATATGTTATGAAATTTTATATGCAAATATAAACACCTGAGATAAATACTACACATTTACAAGATTTACAACATTTAGAAGGTTAAGAATGTTTGATTTAATGGCTGTCAAAAAAAACAAAAACAAAACAAAACACAAATTGTAATTGTCAGTCTCCATGCCTGTCAATTAGGGGCTGGAATGTAAGAGCCATATCGTACTTGTTATGAATTTGTTGTTGTGTTTATTTTATTTTATTTGTTGTTATTTCATTTCATATTCTACCTTATTCTATTCATTAGTAAAGCATTAAGCATTAAGTTTGTTACATAAGCCATAAGCTTTAAATTTCTTAGTTATGCATTCATTTTGACAATCGTAAGTTGGTCTGTGATGTCATTCCACTATGACATGTATTTGTATGACGATCGCATGATAGAAAGTTTCAGTTTAGATGCGGAAGGCTACGGAAACACAAGCTTTTGATCGTAAGCTCCCGTAAGCTCCCCGTCAGCTAAGAATGTAAGATACAGCAGTTGTAACCGTTAGCTCCCATAAGTAGGTGTATACAGCAAGAGTGTTGTTATATACGTAAGCTACAGATGTCGCCTTTAAGACTGCGCGTGTTTTCCCGCGGGATGCCGCAATTTAGCTCGTGGCATGCCGCGACTTGCCGGAGGCAACATTCGGGAATTTAAAATAAATGTGTTGTGCTTCACTGAATATCCGCCAGATGGTGCATGGAAGGACTTTATCTAAAAGCCGGACCAAGTACAACAATGAATGTAACGACGCGGATGAACAGTGCTGAAGCGAACATGAATTTTATTTTGTTTTATATAAATTTTGAAAAAATATTTCATTTTGATCAAGGCACTTTTATTAGGTTGAGTGTGATTTGCGCATGCGCAGTCTTTAAACCATAGTTTTGCCGGTATAATTTTATTTCCGCCTCAAACCGGAGCATGACGTTGAAACAAGTAAGGAAGGATATCAGAACCTGTATTTCAGTTACTGTTAGTTAAAGCCCCTGGTTAAACTTAAATCTAATCCATTCACTCAAGGGACATTTCTGCTTCAAACCAAAGTTCGCTGTGTCACATGACCTCATGACGCAGCATTATCACGGACTGAATCACGTTCTGCTGGCGGCCCGAGTTTCTCAAAGAAAACTCCTTTAAACCAGGTAAGAAAGCAAACTCATGTCATTTCTATGTTAAATGTATCTCTTCTATGAGCAAATTCATGATTTATGTCAGGAACAACTACTTTGTAGATTGAGTTTTGTGTCCGTGTTTGCTACTGTAGCTAAAACCACCTATATTACCTACATTAGCATTAGCATTAGCTAATTAGAAACACCGGAGTTTCTACAGTAAGTCAGCGGCGCCGAATAACATGAAAATAATTATATTTAAGTACCGTTGGTTAACGATGTAAAAATTAATAGGAAAGTGACGTAAACATAGAACAAGCTAATTTAGAGTGAGTGCTGTTTGTAGTGTATTTATAGTTATGTTTAAAACCTTCTGGACTTGCTAATGTGTAAGTAATGTAATATCACTAAAACTATATTCCCTCGTATGAAGCGGGTCATTAGCACATGTTCCTGACATACTGGTGACAGTTTATCACACGTTTTTAACCGTATCAGTATATAAATATTGTACATTTTAGCCATTACGATGTCATGAAATAACTTTAAAAGTAAACATAATCTTTATGCATTTTTGTTTTTACAGGCCTGTTAGCTTTTCTGAAAGGGCATTATTTGACCCATACTGCTTTCTATACTTTATACATACTGTAAGATTTGCTAACATAAGAACTTGAGCCAGTCCAATTTTTGTTTTTACCTTTTTTTTTTTTTTTAAGATCAGTAATGAGTTTCTGAGAATTATATCTGCTCCACTTCAAGCAAGATTACTGGTTTCCTTGGACAAGCAACACTACAAACTAATTGAGATGAATGAATGAATGCCTTTATTGTCACTATACACATGTACAATGAGATTAAAACAACTCCTTCAGTGCAAACATATTGTTTTGATTGATCCGGAGAGATCTCACAAAACAACACACAAGGCAGTGTTCAGAGAGATATTCAAAATGTTAATGCACAGACAGGGGCATATATAGAGCAGTATAAACAAGTATGTGCATCAACTGTTTCTGGGCAGATAATACAATCGTGTGTTCATAACACCGATACAATATGCAGGGTTAACAGGAAAGAAAGCACAGAAAAAAAACACAGAAATTATATTCACGGAACTAATCTATTATTGTCCTGAGACAACTTGTACAGAGTCTTCTTTTACCATATTAGGGAGAAGATCAGAGTTTGCAGAAGTATGTACTTTCAGAGAAAGGCATCTTAACATAGCTTTAGGCACAAGTATATGATTAAATGAGATTCACCATAACATTATTGCACACACATGAGAATACACATTATGGATCATCATTAGAAATGTTACTTATATTGCCTACATTCCCAATCGGAGCGGTCCAGGCTTTGCCCTCAGTCAACGTCCCCAACGTCCCCAATCACTGAATTCTAATCACACACAACTGAACCTCATCACCAACACATCACAAATACAGGCTTCACTTTCCTCCACTCAGCATCTGGTCTCCAATACGGACAAAGACTCCACAAACTACATTTCCCTGCTATCTTCCTGCGCCTCGTTCAAGTTCAAAGGCTTTATTGTCATTTCAACCATATACAGTTAGTACACAGTGAAACGAAACAACGTTCCTCCAGGACCAAGTTGCTACATGCAACATAAATTAACAGAAACACTAAACTAGCTAACTAAAGAGGCCTAGTTAGCTGGCTAGCAGAGACAAGACAGATAGACTAACATAAATTACAACATAAATTTACAAAAACTAACTAGCTAAGACTACAGGTTTTACAGACAACATAAAGTGCACGTGCAAATGTGCAAACAAGAGCAACAACAAAGTGACAGTGCAACGAACACGACATAACATAACAGAATACTATGGTGTTGAGGTCGTGAGAAACTATAAACATCAGCAGCAAGAATTGAGGAATTAGTGCAGAAAGTAGACCAGTAATGATTATTGTGCAAAAAGTAGACCGGTAATGATTATTGTGCAAAAGAGATAAACAGTGAAGCATTTACAGATTGGTGTGGATGATAGTTCGGTAGTGTAGGTCTGTGTGCCTGCACTTGTGTTGATATGTCAGTCCAGTCCCAATTTTTTGAGGTAGTTGAGTTAAGCTGAGTGATAAAGTGTGTGTGTGTGTGTGTGTGTGTGTGTGTGTATCAGTCCAGTCCCTTTTTGTTGAGGAGATGGATGGATTGTGGAAAAAAGTCTGGATGTGTGTGCCCGAATGCTTCGGTACCTTTTTCCAGATGGCAGGAGTGTGAAGAGTGTACAATACCTGATATATTATGTTAAGAAATTTGTAACTGTAAATGGTCACAATCTAATATGTTATGGCTCAAATACTGTAGGTGTGATGCTTTTATAGTGTGAAAATTAAAATCGCAAAAACAAGAATCAATACAAGCAAACACCTTAATGCCTGTTTATTCCAACAAGCCATTATATCATTTGGATCGAGTCACTCAAAATAAGGGGTGTAATCAATTTTCACACTATAAAATTTGTAACTATAAAAGCACCACATCTGTTTGAGACATAACATATTAGATTGTGACCATTTACAGTTACAAATTTCCTAACATAATATATCAGGTATTGTTTGTCTGTGGAGTCTGTTATTCTGTAACAACAATATCTAGATTTTTACAATAATTACAATATCTTAAATATAACAATACTATCTTACAATACAGTTATAATATTGTAAATTTGGGTGCAAAATTAACTGTGCAATTTAAAACAGTAATGTAGATGCGGACATATTATTTCACTAGTTTTGACGCGTATCTTTAATTTGAAGTTTCACTCACAACAACAGAAGTCCGATGATCTCTTTGTCTCTTGTAGTTTATTTTGTCAGCATCAAAGAATCATCACTTCATACAGTCGTCTTGAGTAAATCCACTGTGGTTACAGACACCTGTTGCTGTAAATTTCTGACTTTTACAACAACCTATTTGCTGTATCTTACGCATATAACAATACCTTTGTTGTATATATCTGCTTACGGGTAGCTTACGGTCAAAAGCTTGTGTTTCCGTAGCCTTCCGCATCTAAACTGACTTTTCTATCATGCGATAGTCATACAAATACATGTCACAGTGGAATGACATCACAGACCAACTTACGATTGTCAAAATGGATGCTTAACTAACAAATTTAAAGCTTATGTCTTATGTAACAAACTTAATGCTTGGTGCTTAACTAATGAACAGAATAAGATAGAATAAATGAAATAAAGCAGATAAAATAAAATAAACACAACAACAAATTCTGCAGATCCATCTTACATAACAAATGTGATATGGCTCTTACATACAATATAATTTTAGTGTAATTCATATGGAGGCCGATCGGTGTCATAAATAATTGACACAAAAAACACGATGCTCACGTGCGTAACCCAATTCACGTGCATGAAAAAAATATATATTCACAAAAAAAAAAAACACATTCACGTGCATAAAAAATATATACGTATTCATAATAAACAATTCACAAATGTACAACTGTGCAAAAATTTTGAATGTTTAAAATTTAGAAGTGCATCATGGGCTATGCATGTGAAAATCGACTTACGTGTCTGAATATCGCTGGATTTGTGTGTGTGTGCTTTTGGGCCATTGCTGCCACGTTGGAGCATCATTTCCTGTGAAATTGATATTTGAAATCAAACTTTGTTAACATGTTTGCAACTTATTTAGTAATAAATTAATTAATTTTTGTCAGTTTTGACATTAAAGTCACATGAGGAATGACTTTTGGAGTTTGCTACACAAAATTTTTGAATGACATTTTGTGTTTGGCCTAATGATTTCTTTTTCACCAGTGTACTCAAAAGATATATCCTCAAAAGACAAAATAGCAGCCACATGAACAGAGTCAACCACATAATTAAAGGATAGTATTAAAAATACAGTAAAAAATACTACATATTAATCATAGAAACAAGAATCAATACAAGCAAATAAAATCACTCGAAGCCTGTTTATTCCAATGAGCCATGACATCATTTTTAATCATGTCACTCAAAATAAGGGGTGTAATCAATTTTCATACTATAAAAGCACCACACCTGTTTGATCCATAACATTTGATTGTGACCATTTACATTGAGAAATTTCCTGAAATTATATATAATATCAGGTATTGTTTTAAACGTTGAAGATATTAGAGAGATGCTGTATTCATGAACCTGACAGAGTTTAATCAGTCTGATCGCTGTGAACATTCTGTTTGTTCAGAGAGATCTGTCTCTCTTGTACTTTATATCTTACTGTACATGTGTTCAGCTGCTGTGGTTTTGCTAACAGTGTGTGGAAATCTGCTTGTCATTGTGTCCATTTTCCACTTCAAGCAGCTTCACACACCTACAAACACACTTGTGCTATCTCTGGCTGTGTCAGATTTCTTCATTGGTGCTTTCATAATGACTCCGATGTTCACTTGGACAATCGAGACATGCTGGATATTTGGGAGAATTTTCTGCATTGCTTTTTGGTTAATTGACGGTTTCCTCATAACAATATCCATCTATAATATTGCTCTGATTGCGGTAGATCGGTATTTGGCTCTCTCAAACCCATTTCTCTATACAAACACAGTCTCTAGGAGGACTATGTGCATTGTGATTTATTCTAACTTGCAAGTGTGTCTAATGTATAACACAACATTTTATTATTTCAGTGGAATCTTTACAAGTTCTGTGATGTGTCCTGGAGAATGTTTAATCTTTTTTAATGATGTATATTCTGTAATTGATCTTATATATACATTTGTTTTTCCACTTTCAATCATAATCATATTTTATACTCTAGTTTTTATGATTGCTAAGAAACATGCCACTGCTATCAGAGAGCTTAATAATCACACACGACCTAAAACACAGAAAATCACCTCACACTCAATGAAATCTGAGAGAAAAGCAGCTAAAGTCCTCGGCATTTTAGTGTCTGCGTTTTTGTTGTGTCTACTTCCGTATTTTATATACAGTTTATTAGGAGATGTTGTTGAACTACAAGCAGACACTATTCATGAATTGTTAATTATGCTGCACCTTAATTCCACCATCAATCCATTTATTTATGCTCTGTTTTACCCGTGGTTTAGGAGATGCATTAAATTAATTATAACTCTGCAAATATTCCAAACAGACTCTGCATTAATCAATGTTCTTTCATGAACAGTTTTTTTTTTGATGTTGTAATGTTTGACTATGGCTGTTATGCTTTACAATACAAGAATAAACAATAAGAATGATTTAAAAATAAACTACAAATGTAGATTAGAATTAGAATGTTTTAATGTGCCATGTTTTAATGTGGGTATATGGGCCAAATACAAAAAAATATTGTACTTTAGAGTGAAATTTAATGTTAAAATCATAAACTGAACAATTACACTATGACCAAATATATGTGGACACCTGCCAATCACATCCATGTGTGTCCTTTCCAAAACTATGGCCATTATAATTGGGTTGTTGGGAGCTTTTAGGACTGCTCTTTACCAAATTTTGGATAGTAATGTCTTTCGTCGATGCACTCATTGTTACAGTGCAGCTCAAAGCTGTTTAGTAGAGTTGAGATCAGGGCTTGGCACAAGTTCTTCAATATCAATCCTGGCAACCATTTATTTATGGAGCTCAGTTGTGCACTGATGTATAGTCATGCTGGAATACGCCTGGATCGCTTAGGTCCAGTGAAGGAACCATGAATGCAACATAATGCAAATCATTCTATACAATTGGAGCAGAAGCAAATATTTTTGATGACATAATGTATTTTGAATTATAGAGTTATAAAGGTATAACATCTGGTATAATGAGGTTTACTGTCATGATCCACCAAGCCACAGACCTGCCACGATCACCTATGCATTCCTGTTCTATGATCCACCCAACTCCTTTTTTTTCACCACCTCATTCTCTACTCTGCACACCTCTGCTCAATCAGTAATCACCTTTTCTCCCTATTTAAACCACACTCTGACAACACCTTATCACCAGATTATTGTGTTTTCATTCCACGCTCAACATTCTAGCTATATTTTATGTCCTGATCTCGACCAAGCTTCATTGCCTTGGATCTTTGCTTTTACTGCCCTTTCTGTCAGCGACCCTAAAAACTGCTTACCGAGTACAAATTTGGATCATGGACTCTTTCCTCTCTAAGGCTTCAAACCCTGCTTGCTCTATGATCCGCACAGATCAGCTACTGACTTGGTCTAGTTCCTCCTGCCCACATCTGCTTTTCATTGCTTTCAAGCAATTTCCCTCTGGGATTATATAAATTTCTTTGAATTTTGAATCACAGAGCACACTCACGTGCCAACTCTGCACTTGCAATTTCTTACATGGCTCAATCTGCACAAAGAGATCTCGTGCTGGCTCTCTCTACACAGACCACCTCCCAACACAGAGCAGCAACCACGCCAGTGTCAAGTGCATTAATAAGGCTCCCACTCTATCTGCCAAGCTTGCTTTAAGCATCACCTCACCTCAACATCAGCACAATAAACCACAAGGAGCTTCTTCCAGCCCTCCATCTCCACTTGGATCCACCACAACCTCTCTGAGCCCTAACATTTACAACATTTCATTCACAAATTTATTTCTCTCTTAACCTGTTGTACTCTCCCACATGAAATAATAAAAAAGCACTTGTTATTTTTTTTCAATACTAAGATTTTTTTTCCTGTCAAATGAACTCTTTTTATGCATTTTAACTACAAAGAAACATCTCTTTTTTTTCAGCACATCTACAGTGTTGCAAAGATATCCATATATATTAAAGGATTATTGAAAGTTAAGAATTATGAGAGAACGACTAAATTAATAACATTGAACAAATAATTGAAATACAATTGTATGAGGTCTGTCCGGAAAGTATCCAACCATGTAATGACTCGATTCCATGTAATATACCCCTAATTACGCTTCTAGTTCTCGCGCTGTCAGTCACTGTTCTTTGGTGATTCCAGCCTGTAAAATATAACAGTATAGACCCTACATTAAACATTTCAGGTTTCCTGTTATATTTTTAACCAACTTTGAAGTATTTTTGCTACACTATACATTAATTTATCGTGCACTCTTTGTATCATCCCTTAAAGTTTCTGCGGATAAATGTTGAAGTATAACACAAAATTTGATGCTGTTGCATTCAAAATGACTGAGCGAGTAGAGCTAAAACTGATGCCATGGTCCTTTCACAACAGAGAAAACGTCTCGGGTTACTGTGCTGTAACTCTGTTCCCTGAAAAGGTGGGAACGAGATGCTGCTATGGGAACCATTTGTCCTGTTGCCGGTTGTGAACCCTAACCCTAACCCCATGTGTGCAAACACGCCAAATTTTTTGGCTATATATAACCTTGGTCAGGTGACGTCATCTGATTAGACACAGCCGCAGGTTATAAATACTAGAGAGCCGGCGACAAACCTCAGATTAATTTGTCTGAACGGACGTCCCGTCACGTGGTAGTGCGGTATTAGGATGCAGCACCTCGGTCCTGCCTTTTCAGGGAACAGGGTTACAGCACAGTAACCCGAGACATTCCCTTTCAAAGGCTTTCTCTCGATGCTGCGTGAAAATGCTATGGGAACGAGAATACCAACGCCGCCGCACTACAAGTGTCTGGACCCTAAGGTTGTGTAGCGTGTGCGCACAAAGCCGAGAAGGTCTCAGAACTATGCCTGGGCAGCTAACTTGGAGACAGTGAGCCCTGAGTAGCATGAACATCCAGATTATACATGTAAGAAGTGTGTGCGGGGAGGACCAACCTTTCGCGCCACACAATTACTGCAGGGGATACCTCCTGCTGGTGCAGACTCTGACGATCACCCTGGTTGGGTGAGCCCTGCTTCCCAGAGGCGAAGTGAACCCACGCGCCTCAAAGGAGAGGGCAATATGCATCTCTCACCCAGTATAGTGGCGCTCTGACTTACGCCACTAGCTGATGCGGTGGACGTGAATCTGAAGAGCACATACTGGATAGTAAGTGAAGTTTCTCCTGCTCCGAAGCTGTAAAAGGCGGAGGACAGAACGCTTCAAACAATGCTGTTAAGTACATCCTGAGGGTACTAGGGCACAAGCCCAAGGACAAGCTTTTCCTGCAGAAGCTCCAGCACTGAAACATTTCAGCAGTGGACTGGGTCTACCTGCTTGGCACACACTTGCTGCAGGGGAATACCTCTTGCTAATCCAATAGCTGAGGTGCTCCTCATAGGAGAGGGCAATAGCATCTCTCATCCAGAACATGTAGAAGCTGCTCTGACCTACGCCACTAGCTGATGCGGTGGAGGTAGATCTGAAGAGCACAAGCTGGACACAGCAAGTGAAGTCTCTCCTGCTCTGAAGCTGTAAGCGCAGAGGACAGAAGGCTTCAAAAGCAATAGGGTGCCTGTTGGGTTTATAGAGCTTTCGGAAGATAGTTGAGAGAGGATGCAGTTACGTACGTCCTGAGAGTACTAGGGCACAGACCCGAGGATGGAAACTCCAGCACTGAAACAATTCGGCAGTGAACTGGGTTTACCTGCTTAGCAGACTCGTGCTGCAGGGGAATACCTCTTGCTAGTGCAATAGATGAGGCTATCCCCTTGGTTGAAAGAGCCCTGATTCCTAGAGGCGAAGTGAGCCCACGTGCCTCATAGGAGAGGACAATAGCATCTCTCATCCAAAACATGTAGAAGCTGCTCTGACCTACGCCACTAGCTGATGCGGTGGACGTAAATCTGAAGAGCAGTAAAAGGCAAAGCATATCTTGCAAGGCAAGAGGTCTGCCTTGCTACATGAAATCTCTCCCTGACTACTTCGGAGTGGGGTTTCCATTCCCCGAGTGTGAGAGATAGACTGGACAGTACTACTGCTCTCGCATCCATGCTGGAATGTAAATCGCCCTGAGGGACAGGAACCTGGTGTGATAGCTATTAGCGGCGCGAGCACAGTCCGCCCTGGTGATAATATATGAGACTGATATCGTGTTGTTGACATGGCAGCCTCTCAACTGCTGGAGTAAGTGCTTTAGGGCCAGAAGTAGAGCCATCATCTCGAGGCAATTGATGTGCCATGCGAGAAGATGGCCTCTCCAGCTCCCTTGGGCTGTATGGTCATCTGAGACCACACCTCAGCCTGTGAGAGAAGCATCTGTCGTTAGCCTCAGCGATGACAAGATGAACTTAGAGTGGGACCCAGAGTAGAGACCGGGGTCTGAACCTCATAGAAAGGGTACGAAGCACCTGGTGCATAACCCTTATTGGGGATTGGCCCTAGTGAAATCCCCTGGTTCTTAGCCACAACTTGGAATGCTCTCATGTGCAGAAGGCCCAAAGGTGTCACCGTGGATACAGCTGCCATGAGAGCTAGGATGTCTGAAAGTGATGGTCACTTTCTGGTCTAGCTTGTTTTCCTTGAGGGTGTTGAGAATGGCTTCGACACGAGCGGGAGACAGCTGTGCCCGGTTACGATCGAATCCCATATGGCACCCAATGTGTTGTCCTCTGAACAGGAAAGAGCACGCTTTCGTGGCGTTGGGTCTCAATCCTGAGTACAGAGATGAGCTAGGACGACATGCTGATGTCGAAGCACTAGCCACCGGATGCCCTGGGACTCCCGTAAGAACCAGGGCTAAATCCATGCATTTTGTATATGTGCGGGTGAGCTAGACCAATGGAAGGACCCGATACTGGTAAGCTTCGCCCCTGAAAGTGAACCTCAGGATCTTCCTGTGTTGTGGCAATGTTTCTGTATGAAAGTAAGCATCCTTAAATCGATTGTCAGAAATCAATCGCTTGGTAGGATTTGAGAGCAATCACTTTGACAGTCAACATTTGAACTGTATTCATTGATTTTCAGATAGCGGAAGAGCCCGTAAAATCTGAAAAATTGGACGCTGCCCCCATTCCTCTTGGGAACCAAGAATACCGACTGTAGTAGCCTGACTCACTGTCTGGTGGGGGAACATGTTCCATGGCGCGCTTCCCCAGCAGCTTTGTCAGCAGATGCGCACTTTCCGGTTTCATGGAAGTGGAGACCACGCCATTGAAAACACAGAGGGTGAAGTGAGAACTGAATCCTGTAGTTTCTCTCTCCAGTGTTTAATATCCAAGGAGATATACTTGGCAGTAGCTTCCACGCTGCCAGTTTCTCAAAAAAGGGCAAAAGTTTTGGCGACTTGGTTAAACGGGGGGGGGGGGGGGGTGGTGTTAGATGTTCGGCATCCTGAAACATGGCAGGAAAAACCGAAGAACTAACAACAGTGGTGGCGGAGCAAGAACACCGACCTCCTGGGGGTGACAGGGAGAACACTTCATTCGTTTGAAAGGAATTCTGGGTGCCTCTCCCTATTGGGGGGGCCACCCCCATTTATTTATTTTATTTATTTATGTATATATATAATTTTTTTTTAATCAGTCTGACCTCTTAGGGACCTCCCAATCTTTACGATGAGGTGCAAAAAAAAAAACACCCTCCTTGTGTTTTACACCTCGCAAGAGTCATACCCGGTCGAGACTGGGTGGCCGACAATCGCGACGCTTGAGCACGGCGGGGAGGGAATTTCCCAAAAGCTTGTTTGTATAACTTCGCCCCAGAACCTAGTGGCGGCTGAGTTAACGACATCGCTAAACAGGCCGGAAGACGAGATAGGGGCATTAAGGAGGAATGCACAATCCTATCCTTGATGCGCCTGAGATTTAGCCATAGGTCCCTCCTGCGAAAACCATAGCAGCCATAAAACGGCCGATAACACGAGCCGTCTGCTTTGTTGCACAAAGAAACAAGTCTGTAGCTCGGCATAATTCCAATATGCCTTATCTTGAAGAGCCCCGCCAGTACTCAAGTCTCTCAGCAGGTCAGCCTGGTAGGCCTGCAAAACCGCCCTGGTGTGCAGTGGAGCACCAAGCTGACCTACTGCCTGAAAAGCTTTCCCCTCCAGGGAAGATGAAAGTCTACACAGATAGAAAGGAAATATAAGCTTTCCAGGAAGGATGATGTCCCAGGAGAGAGATAGCCTGTGAAGCGTCTCTTCTATCTGGGCATCATCATATAACCCCGCGCTTCCACATCAACTATATTTAAATAAATAAATAAATTGATGGCAGGAAAAACATGGGATGAATACAGCTTACTCCATGAAAGGGTTAACACATATGCAGAAAGCTAAGAGGGGGAAGAGAGTCTCCGCCCCCCGGCCACCCGACAAAACCTGCCGTCTTCTGTTTTATTTTTTTATTTTTTTTTTTTATTTTTTTTTAAGTGCTTAAGGGTATTTTCATCTCCGCTAAGCAAGAGCGGTGTCATGTTCCACGCCCTGTCTGCCGTCTTTTTCCCACGCTGTCACTTCGCCACGCGCTCATGTTTTTGTCTCGCCGTCACGTGCGCTCTCACGCCCCCGTTTCCGCCCGGTCTGCTCACCTGTTCCTCATTCCCTACGCTGATTTCTCCAGTGATTTAAGCACGCACACTGCGCTGCTCAAATCGCTGGATTATTGTGTCTTTTCATGCCTCAATGTTCTCGCGTTTTTCTTTCTTTCCGATCTTCACGTCGCCGAACGTTTTGTCCCTCGTTTCCGTCTTTTGGTTCTCGATTTGGTTTTGTTTGCCTCGCCCTTAGATCTCCCGGTTTCCGAACTCTCGCTTCCCTTTTGACTACGCCGCCCGCATCACGTTTTTGCCCCGACGTTCCGCTGCCTGATCATCTGTTGCCGACTCCGCTTTCGCCCCTTGACCACGCCCCCTCTGCCTGCCGTCATCACTCGCGCTTGGATTCATCATCACCCTAGTCAGTCCGTGACAGAATAATCCAGCCACGTGATGGATCCAGCGAGTTTTGACCGCATGAAGACAGCACTGGAAAGCCAGGGCGCACTGCTTGGAGCACATCAGCAGGAGCTGCTCACTACGAAGCAGTCACTCACCGATGTCACAAGCCAAGTCCAAAGACTTCGACTCTCTCCAGCGCCAGATGGATTTTCCAGTGAGCGACGAGGGCCATGCCTCCCTGCCCCCCCCCCCACTTACGAAGGAGATCCAGGTACCTGTCGCTCGTTTCTCTCCCAATGCTCGCTGATCTTCGAGCTCCAGGCCTCCACGCTCACCACTGATCGCTCCAAGGTGGCATACGTCATCACACTCCTCACAGGAAGAGCCCGGGAATGGAAGGGAGGCTGGACGTAAGCTGCTGACACTAAAACAAGGCGCGCGCTCAGCCTACGATTACGTCATCGAATTCCAAACCCTGGCGCTCCCCAGTGGATGGAATGAATGATCCCTGTGTGACGTGTTTTTGGAGGGCCTGACAGAGACACTCAAAGATGAGCTGGCTTCTCAAGAGCTACCCTCCTCACTCCAGGGGCTCATAGACTTGGCCGGACGAGTGGACTCACGTCTCCGCCTCCGTAGAGCTACTCGGGGCCCCCCACTCAGGTTTCCCCCCCAACCCTCTCCTCCACAAGTCGACTTCCAGGAAGAAGCGATGCAACTGGACAGAACGCACATCTCCCCAGAGGAGAGACGACGACGCCAAGTGGAGAGGGCCTGTTTTTACTGCGGGAAATCGGGTCATCAGCTTAGGAACTGCCCAGCAGAAGGAAGTGCCCTCTAGTCCAGCTGGGAGCACTAGAGGGCGTGATTCCAAAAAGACTCCCAGACCAACTCCGCCTGCTCCCCGTCTTTCTCCTCTATGAACGACACACCCACGTGGTACAGGCGCTGGTTGACTCAGGATCAGACCGCAACCTCATCAACGCAGCCGCGGCCAAGGCTCTGGGTATCCCCGCACTGCCTTTGGAGACCCACCTAAAGGTCCAGGCCCTCGACGGGAGTCCGCTCCCATCTATCACCCACAAAACCCCTCTCGTCAACCTCAGGATCTCAGGCAACCACACAGAACGGACGTCACTATTTATCATGGAAGGATCTCACGCCACGATCATTCTGGGTCTGCCCTGGCTAATCCGGCACAACCCACAAATGGATTGGGAGAGGAACGCAATTTTGGCCTGGAGTCCATCATGTTCCAGGACATGCTTACGAGCTGCTACCACACCATGCCTCAGCCCCACCCCCGCGGGGGAACTACCCGATCTCATCCACGTCCCATCTGAATACCATGACCTTAGAGAGGTCTTCAGTAAATATCGCGCCACCTCTCTGCCCCCTCACCATCCATACGACTGCGCCATCGACCTTCTCCCGGGCACCACACCACCCAAGGGTCGCCTATACTCGCTGTCACCAAAGGAATGTGAGGCTATGAACCAATACATCACGGAATCCCTCGCCGCAGGAATCATCCGCCCTTCCTCCTCCCCAGCAGGAGCAGGATTCTTCTTCGTGGGCAAAAAGGACAGGTCTCTTCGCCCGTGCATAGATTACAGGGGCCTAAACGACATCACTGTCAAGAACCGCTACCCTCTGCCACTAATGGCTACCGCCTTTGAACTTCTCCAGGGAGCCAAGATATTTACCAAGCTGGACTTACGTAATGCTTACCACCTCATCCGCATTCGGGAGGGAGACGAATGGAAGACTGCCTTCAACACCCCAACGGGGCACTATGAATACCTGGTGGTCCCCTTCGGCCTGACCAATGCCCCCGCAGTCTTCCAGGCCCTTATCAACGACGTTCTCAGAGACTTCCTCAACTCCTTTGTATTCGTTTACCTTGACGATATCCTGATCTTCTCCCGAGACCTGGAGGAACACCAACACCACGTCTGACAGGTGCTTCAGAGACTACTAGAGAACAACCTATTTGTCAAGGCTGAGAAATGCGAGTTCCACTCCATGACCACCACATTCCTTGGGTTCGTTATTGGTTCCGAAGGCATCAGGATGGAACCAAAGATGCTCCAAGCCGTGGCCAGCTGGCCCACTCCCTCCTCACGACAGGCACTCCAGAGATTCCTGGGATTCGCCAACTTCTACCGACGCTTTATCCGGAACTACAGCTCCATTGCTGCCCCCCTAACAATACTCTCCGCCGCAGAACTCGACATCGAGACCAAGGTGAAGCAGGCTTCGACCCACGAACCTGGGCCCAACAACGTTCCCCCTAATCACCTCTTCGTCCCTCTCCACCTGCATTCCCAGGTCCTAGAGTGGGCCCATAGCTCTAAACTTTCCTGTCACCCGGGCATAACCCGCACCTTGGCACAGACTCAGCAATGATTTTGGTGGCCCACACTTAAGGAGGATGTCTCCAGCTTTGTTGCGGCATGTGACATCTGTGTGAGGGCTAAACACACCAACACAGCCCCGGGCCAGCACAGGGTAGGGCCTTCTCAGGCCTCTACCCATCCCACACTGCCCATGGTCCCACATAGCCTTAGACTTCGTCACGGGGCTACCCACATCGAACAGCCACACCTGCATCATGACGGTGGTGGACTGATTTTCTAAGGCCGCCCACTTCATTCCCCTACCACGACTGCCCTCCGCCAAGGAAACCGCAGAACTCATGGTTAACCACGTTTTCAAGCTACATGGCCTTCCAACAGATGTTGTCTCGGATCGAGGTCCACAGTTTACCTCTCAATTTTGGAAGGTTTCTGCAAACTGATCGGGGCCACTCCCAGTCTATCATCAGGATTTCATCCCCAATCTAATGGTCAGACTGAGAGGAAGAACCAGTCCCTCGAGGTCGCCATGAGATGCATGACCTCCCGGGACGCTACTTCGTGGAGCAAATTTCTCCCCTGGGTAGAATACGCTCACAACTCCCAGATCTCGTCATCAACTGGCCTGTCTCCGTTCCAGTGCTGCTTAGCTTATCAGCTGCCCCTGTTCCCCTCTCAGGAAGAGGAGGTCAACGTTCCCTCTGTTCAAGCCTTCATCCGACGCTGTAAAGGAAGACCTTGCTGCGAGTCAACAAGAGGTATAAGGACCAAGCAGACCGCAGGCGCTCTCAGGCCCCCAAGTTCAGAATAGGGCAGAGAGTCATGTTATCCACCCGAGACATTCACTTAAAGGCCGCCTCTCGTAAGCTCTCTCCCCGATACATTGGGCCTTTCACCATCACCAAGATCGTCAATCCATGCGCCGTCAAACTTTTGCTCCCTTCTACAATGCGGCGAGTTAACCCCACGTTCCATGTATCCCAGCTGCGCCGCCTCGTCCCATGCCCACGCGCTCATGTTTTTGTCTCGCCGTCACGTGCGCTCTCACGCCCCCGTTTCCGCCCGTTCTGCTCACCTGTTCCTCATTCCCTACGCTGATTTCTCCAGTGATTTAAGCACGCACATTGCGCTGCTCAAATCGCTGGATTATTGTGTGTTTTCATGCCTCAATGTTCTCGCGTTTTTCTTTCTTTCCGATCTTCACGTTGCCGAACTCGTTTTGTCCCTCGTTTCCGCCTTTTGGTTCTCGATTTTGTTTTGTTTGCCTCGCCCTTAGATCTCCTGGTTTCCGAACTCTCGCTTCCCTTTTGACTACGCTGCCCACCTCACGTTTTTGCCCCGACGTTCCGCTGCCTGATCATCTGATGCCGACTCCGCTTTCGCCCCTCGACCACGCCCCCTCCGCCTGCCGTCATCACTCGCGCTTGGATTCATCATCACCCTAGTCAGTCCGTGACAAGAGGAATCCTCGTGATGAGAACCCGAAGGAAAGGAGCCTACCTCCGTTTGCCGCAGCTCTGTCAGATGCACGAGTTTTAAGCCAGGAATGCGCGGTGGCTCGAAGCTTCTCACCGAAGCAGTGTAGAGATCGCACTCCGATATGGATTATCACACACGGAGGGATATCTAGTTTAAACTCCGCCATATTGGTGAGTTAAACACTTTCTTATTTTGCTGGTTTAAACGCAGACACGCTCACAACAAGGCTGAAGACAAATTATCTGAGGTTTGTCGCCAGCTCTCTAGTATTTATAATCTGCGGCTGTGTCTAATCAGATGACGTCACTTGACCAAGGTTATATATAGCCAAAAAATTTGTCGTGTTTGCACACATGCTTCACAACCGGCAACAGGACAAATGGTTCCCATAGCATTTTCATGCAGCATCGAGAAAAAGCCTTTGAAAGGGAACAATGTTTTGGTGGGAGACTGAGCTCCTTTAGTATCTTTCTGGCTTCGGTGCAGCACCACTTGCTGTAGATCGAGTGCAGGTCAGGGACCTCGGTGCAGATGGTGCGCTTAGTGTCTGGAACACTGGGACCCCGCATGGAACAGTCCTGGGTCCATTCCTCTTCACCATTTACAAGACAGGCTTCATGTTCACTTAAGCAACCTGCAGAGGTTCTCTGATGACACTGCCAACATCGGCCTGATCACAGAGGATGAGGACTGTGTAGGGTGTACATAATAAAAACACTGTATGGCTGTCGCATGTCCACCAGTAAATGTAGACATTTTAATGTGGACACAATTGCCAACGCATTCTTCAGCAATAATATGTAATGTTTAGCTCTGAGTCAGAGTTGTATCGATTCTTTAACTATTTAGGTTAATTTAATTCAACTGAATCAAAATTTAGCAATTATGAGCAAGGTAACAAGATCTGGGCAAATGTTTAGACTTTAAAATATATGACCAAGGCAATAGTTCTTTATAAAGAAACAAGAATTTATTTGACTAATCTACGATACATGAAACTACGCTACTTAAATGCACGTGCACACACACAAACACACACACACACACACACACAGTTTGTTAAGTGAAAAATTAATTTTATCAACAAAGTTATCAACGAAAGTCACAAGAGCAGAGTCTTGGGTTTAATCTTACGGTTCAGTTATGAAATGAGCACCAACTTCAGCAAGGTATGCAGCTTCATTTGTTTACTTGCGTTACGTTACGTTCTCATCTGTTGGTTTGCCTCCAGCAAAGGGAATCATGCCGTTGCTGATTGGTTGATGCGCTGTTGTAGAGATGACGTCTGTCGGGAAAGCCCTTCGGTGAGGCGTTGGTTGCCTGGTTGCCGACGGCTGCGATCTGAAACTTCTCTTGTTGGTTTCTTCATTGCGGGACTTTGGAGTTCTGGCATGGAGTCTCATTGAGAGTTCTTGAAGAGCGCATGACGCCAGCAGGGTCACGGCGCCCTCAAGGGCGGAAGCCCGAGCTGCTTGGAAGATGTTGTAGGTTGCAGTCGTGATGTTTTTTCCTCCTTTTGAACTCTTACTCCTTAGGGTTTTTGTCCCTTCGGGGTCAGTCCGTCCCATGGGTGATTGGTCCAATCAGAAGTGGTTGCGGGGCTTAGCCACGCCTCATGTGGTTCCTCCTTTTGTCCATAAATTAGCCTGGTGTTTCGACTGTCACGTGTGACCCATTCGGGTGGAGTTTCTAAGACCTTTTATAAAGTAATTTTGCATGAGCTCGGTTCACCAACATTCTTGGAATAAAGCCAGCTTTAGATTGACATTAAACATTACATATTTTACCCACTCATTCCTTCCTTTATCTAATAAAAGAGGTTTGTAAATGCTGATTACAGATTTATGAAGAATAATCAAACATACACACAGGAATAAAACATACTGAGTAAATATATGTATGTAGTCACTACCATCTTATTTTGGGTCATGCAGGTCCAGAAAGAGTACTTGCGGAAATTCGACAACGTTACTGGATTCTGAAAGGACGTGTTGTCATTAATCGAGCTCTTAAATCATGTCTTCAGTGTCGCAAGCTAAGAGCTAAACCCCAGGATCAGCAAATGGCAGATCTGCCTGATTCTAGAGTGATACCAGGGGAACCTCCATTCACTCGTGTGGGCATAGACTACTTTGGCCCATTTTTGATTAAGAAAGGACGTAGTGAGCTGAAGAGGTATGGCTGCTTGTTCACGTGTCTCACTACGAGAGCTATCCATTTAGAAGTAGCACACACTCTTGACACAGATTCTTTTATCAACACTTTACAACGATTTATCGCCAGGAGAGGCCCACCGTCTGAGATAAGATCAGATAACGGGACTAATTTCGTCGGAGGACTACGAGAGTTGCAGAAGGCCATACATGACTGGAATCAACGAAAGATTTCAGATCACTTACTACAAAACAACGTGAAGTGGATCTTTAACCCACCTGCTGCTTCATATATGGGAGGCGTTTGGGAGCGCCTGACAATGAAGGATTAGTGACATTGTTTTGTTGTGTTGAGTCAATAGTCAATGGCAGACCAATCACTAAGCTCTCAGACGATCCATCAGACCCTCTACCACTTACGCCAAACCATTTGTTGTTGCTTCGTTCTGGACCATCTCTACCACCAGGAGCTTTCGTAAAGCAAGATCTGTATCGACGCAGATGGCGTCAGGTCCAATACCTGGCGGATGACTTCTGGTCACGATGGCTCAAAGAGTATTTACCTGCTTTACAACAACGACAGAAATGGTTACATCTAAAACGGAATCTTCAAATAGGAGATCTTGTGCTTGTTATGCATGAGAATACACCAAGAAATCACTGGCCATTAGGGCTGATTACTCAAGTTTATCCAGGAGCAGATGGGCTTGTGCGTACTGTAGAAGTGAAAATGCAATCAGGAGTTTTCAACCGCCCTGTAAATAAAATCTGCCTACTGGAAGCCAATCTGATTAACAAAGACAATTCTTAAAGGACATTACCCCTTTGGATTTGAAAGACCTGTGAGGGTCTTTCGGGCCCGGGATGTTGGGTTCTGCCCCTTTAAGAATGCGATGCTTTAGAGCGTACATGATTCTGAATCATTTGAGAGAGTCGATTCACAACACGGAATTCATGTTGCTAAAAGACTTTAAACTTTATCTAATTTAGACTTTGAAAGATTTAAAACTATCTAATTAACAACAGATTACTTTATATATTTAATTTTTTCCTGATCCCAGCGTGGTGAGCATATTTTATTGTTGTTTACAATGCATTTGTGGTTTATGTTAAGGTTAATTGAGTTTGCTATGGATAATTAGCATCTTAGCCCCTAATGTGACAGTTGTTATTTTAACTGTGTTTATATGTTTATTTGGGTTTTACTGAAAAGCGAAAATGTTCTAAAGATGTTTGATTTTGTTTTTTTTTATTTTTTTTATTTTTTGAGATATTGAAGCTAAAGCCTAATGTTTAAGAGTTTATATAGTGAAGGATTGTGAGTTCCTGAATTTATAATGTGATACAGTATTCTAAGTGAAATTTGTGTTATTTTGTTACAGTTTGACCACACACATACAATACATAGATACGAAACAAGCCTACAACAAGGAAAGAAAAGGCCAATTAAATACAAAGTCTGTAAATTGTGAGTTCTGCACAAAGGAATTAAAAGGAAGGAAACAACAACTATTCTAATGTTATCTTTGTAGGTAACATTAAAGTCAAACACGGGATAAAGTTAAAGAAACCTGGTAACAACATGGATGAAGACACAGTCCTAAGTGCAATACCTGAAGATCATAAACCAAATCTTAAGCGTCAACGAGGAGGTGCAAAAGCTGCGGTAACACGCATGATGACTCAGATAACAACAGCCATGAACTGTAACCAGTCTAAAGAAGTAGAAAGGAAGCTGGCTGCTCTAGATGAAGCAGTAGTTCGATTCATTGAGGTTCACGATATGTACCATAAAACATTAGAGGATGATGATGACTTGGATGCATCTAAAGGCTATTTTACATCAGTCCTGCGTGAGGTTCAAGACTTTCAGCACACAGCTTCGAGCTGGCTTGACGAATTTGAACCATCAGTTGAGGATTTGAATGTAGATGTGCCTAATTTCCAAGAGGAAATAGCAGTGCTTGAAGCAGCTAAACCTTCAATGCTTTCAGTGAATCAGTTGACTACTCAACTTCAAGACTTAAACGAGTTAAGACTTAGAGAAAAGGAGGAGTTCTCCAGGCTCATTTCTCAACAGGAAGAACGCCTGCGAGCGGAGTTCCAGTTGCAGCTTCAGCATGCTCAGTGTGAAATGGACGAAATGAAGGATTTACTGAAATTGAAGGATGCACAGGTGGAAGAAAGTCGTCGAAAGGTTAAGTTAGACTTGATGAACAAAGACACTTCAACTCCCGTCTTAGGTAACCCATCTCTTAATTTTCGCTCGTCACTTTCAACCGTGAATGAGACTTCATTGTGTCAATTGTTGGAATTGTCAAAGCAGCAATATCAGTCAAATATTGACTCTATGCACCTACCACCTGTGGACATCATCAAGTTTGATGGAGAACCCTTGAAGTATTGGCAGTTTATGAGACTGTTCTCCTCAGTGATAGATAAAGAAACTGTACCAGATCAAGAGAAACTTACTCGATTGCATCAGTACTCAGTCGGCCAAGCCAGAGATGCCATTTCACATTGTTTGTACAATCCCAATTCTAGTCAGGGTTATGCAGAAGCTATGGCCATCTTAAAGCGGCGCTTTGGTAATCCATATGCAATATCCCAGGCATGGGTCGATAAGGTGCTTAATTACAAGGACATCAAGGACAACAAGCAGTTGCAAAGTTTTGCAGACATTTTGTGTAGCTGTCGAGACACTTTAAAGGCGATGAAATGTGAGGATGAGTTAAATGGTGGACGCACTTTGCTACAGATCGTGGAGAAACTTCCCGAAGATATAAAGAAAAGGTGGCTTACTGTTAATTATGAGATAGTCAAGTCTGGTCGTTTGCCCAAGTTGGACGACATAGTCAGTCTTGTTGAATCAGAAGCTGCTAAGCGAGCAGATCCTATTTTTGGGAATCTTCTTAGTTCAATCAATCGAAACTCTCCAGTGAGTTCCAAATTAAATACAAAGTCAAGTCTCGATAAGAAAAGGCAGACCTTTGCGACAGAGTCAGCAGCTAAAGAGTCGACGACATCATCTGCATCAAAGCCAGCATTTAGATTTAAATGCCCAAAGTGTGCTGAGGGACACTTTCTAAATCAGTGTCAAGCTTTCAGGGCTCTGTCTGTCCCAGAGCGTCTGATCTTCGTTCAACGAAAGCAACTCTGCCTGAACTGTTTTATGAGAGGTCATCGCAGTGCTTTCTGTACTCGCAGCTGGGTATGTAAGGTGCCTGGATGTGGCAAAAAACATAACAGTTGGTTACATTCCGCTATTGTAACTTCTAACGACAACAGCAGTCAGTCTACCAGCAGAGCTACTGATGAAGAGCCAGTTACAGACTCGGCACAAGCTATTCAAGCTCATGCTACCAGAAGGTGCAACGAATCCAGTCAAAGAAAGATTGCACTACCTATCTTACCAGTAGTCGTTTCAGACAGACACAACCTATTCTCCATGAATGTTTTTGCTCTGCTTGATAACGGTTCCAACGGGACGTTTGCTTCTAGGAAACTAGTTCATGCACTTAAATTGGAATCACGTAAAGTGAATATCAAGCTGAACACCATGGAGACCAAAAATCTCAATGTAATCACTTTAGCAGTGGATTTGCGAGTTGAGGATGCTCAAAGAAAGAATTCATATCTCATGAACGGAGTGCTCTGTAGAGATCATCTGAACATAAGTCTGGATAACCTGGTCACACAGCAAGAGGTGTTTCAGTGGCCACACCTGCAAGAAGTTGCAGATGAAATCAGCTTACCAGACGTGGATCTAGCTGATGAGGTTCATTTGTTGATTGGTCTAGATCAACCTGACATACTTGCTCCTAGAGACACACGTTGTGGGGAAACAGGCGAACCCTACGCAATTCTTACTGGCCTAGGGTGGACACTCCACGGACCAGTAGGCGAAGGTTCTACAGCTGTTTCAGCTAATTTCATTCAGGCTGATAATTCTCTACAACAAGCAGTTGAAAGATTTTGGAAATTGGATGATCCGATGCATGTGAATAACGATCTGTTGTCTAAAGTCGACCAGCAAGTTCTGGATCTATGGAATAAACAAGCAGTCAGAAGGGATGGTCACTACACATTGCCGATTCCATTCAAAGAACATCCACCACAAATACCCAGTAACTACACAATGGCTGAACACCGATTAGACCTTTTAGGAAAAAGATTAAAGAAAGATCCGAAGTTGCTTCAGAAGTATACAGAAGGTATCAGAGACTCTTTGCAGAAAGGATATGCAGAAGAGGTTGTTGACACTAATCGAGAAGATGGTCGGGTGTGGTATCTGCCACATCACCCAGTGTTACATCCACGTAAGCCTGAGAAGGTTCGTATTGTCTTTGATTGTGCAGCACGATACCAAGGTACTTCATTAAATGATCACGTTCATCAAGGTCCAGATCTTACCAATAAGCTACTAGGAGTTCTTCTTAAGTTTAGGCAAGAACCTATTGCTCTAAATGCGGACATTGAGAGTATGTTTTATCAAGTCCGAGTGCCATCAGATGAAAGAGACATGCTTCGCTTCCTGTGGTGGGAAGATAATGATCCAGACAAACCACCCAAGCATTATCGCATGACAGCTCACCTTTTTGGAGGTGTCTGGAGTCCTAGTGCTGCCAATTTCGCTTTGCAACGAGTTGCTGAGGACAACCAAGGAAACTTTTCAGATGATGCTGTAAAAACAGTAAAGCATAATTTCTACGTGGATGATTGCCTAAAAGCGGTATCAAACGAGAAGGTTGCCATCGAACTTGCTCATGAGCTTCGAGATCTGCTTAGCAGAGGAGGCTTTAGATTAACTAAATGGTTGAGCAATTCTAAAGAAGTGATGAGATCAATACCAGTGGAAGACTGGGCGAAGTCACTACGTGAGGTTAATCTTGATCAAGAGGATTTACCATTCGAATCAACGTTAGGAGTCCTCTGGGATGTGGAAAGAGATTGCTTCACATTCGAAGTCAAGTCGATAGACAAACCAGCAACAAAGAGAGGAATGTTGAGTACTACCAGTTCCATCTATGATCCGTTAGGATTCGCTAGTCCATTCGTGCTTAAAGCGAAGATAATTTTTCAAGAGTTGTGCCGCTTGGGAGTTGACTGGGATGGAGAAGTTCCATCAGAAATAGCAGCACAGTGGCGCAGGTGGCTAGATGATTTACCTCTATTATCTGCAATGACAATCCCAAGATGTCTCAGACTAACACCCGTTAATCAGTTGTTGGGGACCCAGGTCCATCACTTTTCTGATGCCTCAGAGATGGCATATGGAGCAGTTTCATACATCAGAGAGGGAAACAACTGTAGGTTAGTGATGTCAAAAGCCAGACTCGCACCCATCAAGTCGGTTAGCATACCGCGTCTTGAGTTACTAGCAGCAGTAGTAGCTACAGAGTTGGACCAACAAATCAAGCGCAACTTGGAAATCCCAATTGACAAGACTTTCTTCTGGACAGATAGTACCATCGTTCTTCAGTATATCAACAACAAAAATTGTCGTTTCCAGACTTTCATTGCCAATCGAGTTTCAAAGATACATGAACGTTCAGAACCATGTCAGTGGAGATACGTCGATTCCGCTTCTAATCCGGCAGATGAAGTATCTCGTGGAATGACTATGGGAGAGATCTTGTCAAGTGATCGATGGATTTCTGGCCCACGTTTTCTCCAGCTTGAAGAGGAGCATTGGCCTGTTCAACCTGTTTTGAATAGCTTATCAGAGGGAGCAGAGATCAAACGAACAAAAGAGGTCTATGTGACTAACATCAGTGCAAGTGAAGTGTCGAAGAATGCAGTAGACAGACTATTGGAGAAGTACTCTAGTTGGCATCGCTTGAAAAGAGCTGCAGCTATCCTGTTACGTGTAAAGGGATTGTTATGCAAGAAATCGAGTACACGTCTTTCTGACCCAATCACTGTCAAAGAAATCCAACAAGCAGAATTAGCTATCCTCAAATATGTACAAATCAAATCTTTTGGATCCACTCGAACCAAATCCAATTCTCTACTTAAGCTCAAACCCTTTGAGGAAGAAATTACCCAACTCTTACGTGTAGGAGGCAGATTGACAAAGGCTCCTATTCCCTTTGAAGCTAAACATCCAGTGATTTTACCTAGCGATCATCACGTCACCAAGTTGATCATTAGTCACTACCATCTTATTTTGGGTCATGCAGGTCCAGAAAGAGTACTTGCGGAAATTCGACAACGTTACTGGATTCTGAAAGGACGTGTTGTCATTAATCGAGCTCTTAAATCATGTCTTCAGTGTCGCAAGCTAAGAGCTAAACCCCAGGATCAGCAAATGGCAGATCTGCCTGATTCTAGAGTGATACCAGGGGAACCTCCATTCACTCGTGTGGGCATAGACTACTTTGGCCCATTTTTGATTAAGAAAGGACGTAGTGAGCTGAAGAGGTATGGCTGCTTGTTCACGTGTCTCACTACGAGAGCTATCCATTTAGAAGTAGCACACACTCTTGACACAGATTCTTTTATCAACACTTTACAACGATTTATCGCCAGGAGAGGCCCACCGTCTGAGATAAGATCAGATAACGGGACTAATTTCGTCGGAGGACTACGAGAGTTGCAGAAGGCCATACATGACTGGAATCAACGAAAGATTTCAGATCACTTACTACAAAACAACGTGAAGTGGATCTTTAACCCACCTGCTGCTTCATATATGGGAGGCGTTTGGGAGCGACAAATTCGCACCGTTCGTTCTGTTTTGAATGCAGTCTTGTCGCAGCAGACACCTGACAATGAAGGATTAGTGACATTGTTTTGTTGTGTTGAGTCAATAGTCAATGGCAGACCAATCACTAAGCTCTCAGACGATCCATCAGACCCTCTACCACTTACGCCAAACCATTTGTTGTTGCTTCGTTCTGGACCATCTCTACCACCAGGAGCTTTCGTAAAGCAAGATCTGTATCGACGCAGATGGCGTCAGGTCCAATACCTGGCGGATGACTTCTGGTCACGATGGCTCAAAGAGTATTTACCTGCTTTACAACAACGACAGAAATGGTTACATCTAAAACGGAATCTTCAAATAGGAGATCTTGTGCTTGTTATGCATGAGAATACACCAAGAAATCACTGGCCATTAGGGCTGATTACTCAAGTTTATCCAGGAGCAGATGGGCTTGTGCGTACTGTAGAAGTGAAAATGCAATCAGGAGTTTTCAACCGCCCTGTAAATAAAATCTGCCTACTGGAAGCCAATCTGATTAACAAAGACAATTCTTAAAGGACATTACCCCTTTGGATTTGAAAGACCTGTGAGGGTCTTTCGGGCCCGGGATGTTGGGTTCTGCCCCTTTAAGAATGCGATGCTTTAGAGCGTACATGATTCTGAATCATTTGAGAGAGTCGATTCACAACACGGAATTCATGTTGCTAAAAGACTTTAAACTTTATCTAATTTAGACTTTGAAAGATTTAAAACTATCTAATTAACAACAGATTACTTTATATATTTAATTTTTTCCTGATCCCAGCGTGGTGAGCATATTTTATTGTTGTTTACAATGCATTTGTGGTTTATGTTAAGGTTAATTGAGTTTGCTATGGATAATTAGCATCTTGGCGCCTAATGTGACAGTTGTTATTTTAACTGTGTTTATATGTTTATTTGGGTTTTACTGAAAAGCGAAAATGTTCTAAAGATGTTTGATTTTGTTTTTTTTTATTTTTTTTATTTTTTGAGATATTGAAGCTAAAGCCTAATGTTTAAGAGTTTATATAGTGAAGGATTGTGAGTTCCTGAATTTATAATGTGATACAGTATTCTAAGTGAAATTTGTGTTATTTTGTTACAGTTTGACCACACACATACAATACATAGATACGAAACAAGCCTACAACAAGGAAAGAAAAGGCCAATTAAATACAAAGTCTGTAAATTGTGAGTTCTGCACAAAGGAATTAAAAGGAAGGAAACAACAACTATTCTAATGTTATCTTTGTAGGTAACACATCTGGCCTTGTGAAGTTTCTTGCAGCTTCGTCTCATAGGGATGGCGCCGTGCATGCTGGGATAGGGTGTCTGGCATGTGATCCATTGACTGCCGTCTCTCTCTTTGGGGGCCTTGTTATTCGCTACAACTGATTCAGAACTTTGTTGATTGGTACCAACAGAACTGCCTCCAGCTAAATGCGGGGAAGACAAAATAATTGGTGGTGGACTTTTGCAGACACAAACACACTTCTCAATTAACAGTGAACATTCAGGGAAAGGACATTCAGAGAGTGGACTTTTTTAAATACATCTGAACAGCAAACTGGACTGACAGACCACACAGATGCAAACTTTTAAAAAAGGACAGAAGAGACTCTTTCTGTTAAGGAGATTGAGAATTTTTTGATATTGAAGGTCATCTCCCTGCTGCTACTAGAATCATAGCTGCTCCCAGTGAACCAGTCTCCATATTTCACACTGTTGTATACATTTATATAATGCTACAATATCTAGCTTTTTACAATAATGACAATATCTTAAATATAGCAAACTATCGTACAATACAGGTATAATATTGTAAATTTGCGTGCAATATCAACTGGTAACAAATATAACTTTTTCAATTGTGCAATATTACCCTTGTGCAATTTGTTGGAAATAGTGGAAATAGTTTTTCTGAAAGCGCAATTATTCTAATGTTCTTTTTTTCTTTTTCTCATGTATTTATACACTCTACTGTCCCTATTTTCTATTTCCACAATTTTTATTTTCATTTTTTTTTTTTATATTTTTTTACGCTACTGTAACAAAAATTTTCCAACCTATTTTTGAATGACTTGGTGTTTGGCCTAATGATTTCTTTTTCACCAGTGTAATCAAAAGATACAACATCCTCAAAAGACAAAATAGCAGCCACATGAACAGAGTCAACGACAACGACTGTATTAAAAATACAGTAAAAAATACTACATATTATCACAGAAACAAGAATCAATACAAGCAAAAAAATCACTCGAAGCCTGTTTATTCCATTGAGCCATGACATCATTTTTAATCATGTCACTCAAACTAAGGGGTGTAATCAATGTTCACATTATAAAAGCACCACACCTGTTTGAGCAATAAAATTAGAGTGTGACCATTTACAGTAACAAATTTCCTGAAGTGATATATAATATAAGGTATTATTTTAAACCTTGAAGACATTAGAGAGATGCTGTATTCATGAACCTGACAGAGTTCAATCAGTCTGATCGCTGTGAACATTCTGTTTGTTCAGAGAGATCTGTCTCTCTTGTACTTTATATCTTACTGTACATGTGTTCAGCTGCTGTGGTTCTGCTAACAGTGTGTGGAAATCTGCTTGTCATTGTGTCCATTTTTCACTTCAAGCAGCTTCACACACCAACTAACACACTTGTGCTCTCTCTGGCTGTGTCAGATTTCTTCATTGGTGGTTTCGTAATGACTCCGATGTTCATTTGGACAATCGAGACATGCTGGATATTTGGGAGAATTTTCTGCACTGCTTTTTGGTTAATTGACGGTTTCCTCATAACAATATCCATCTATAATATTGTTCTGATTGCAGTAGATCGGTATTTGGCTCTCTCAAACCCATTTCTCTATACAAACACAGTCACTAGGAGAATTATGTGCATTGTAATTTATTTTAACTTGCTTGTGTGTCTGATGTATATCACAGCATTTTATTATTTCAGTGGAATCTTCACAAGTTCTGTGATGTGTCCTGGAGAGTGTTTTATCTTTTTTAATGATGTTTATTCTGTAATTGATCTTATATATTCATTTGTTTTTCCACTATCAATCATAATCATATTGTATACTCGAGTTTTTGTAATTGCTAAGAAACATGCCACTGCTATCAGAGAGCTTAATAATCACACACGGCCTAAAACACAGAAAATCACCTCACACTCGATGAAATCTGAGCGAAAAGCAGCTAAAGTCCTCGGCATTTTAGTGTCTGCGTTTTTGGTGTGTTTACTTCCATATTTTATCTACAGTTTATTAGGAGATGTTGTTGAACTACAAGCAGACACTATTCATAAATTGTTAATTATGCTGCACCTTAATTCCACCATCAATCCATTCATTTATGCTCTGTTTTACCCGTGGTTTAGGAGGTGCACTAAATTAATTATAACTCTGCAAATATTCCAAACAGACTCTGCATTAATCAATGTTCTTTCCTGATTAGTTTCTTGATGTTGTAATGTTTGACTATCTCTATTATCCTGTAAAATATATAAGACTAACTATTATATATGATCGTGTCAATTTTGACAAACTTAAAATAAGATTTATTTAATGGTTAATTATAAAAGTAGATTAGAATATACATGTTTTAATTTGCAGTGCTGTATATGGGGCAAAAAAAAGAAAGATAACAGTACTTTATTATAGAGAGAGATATTTGGTGTTAAAATTGTAAACTGAACCAGTACACTGTATGACCAGAAATATGTGGACACCTTACAATCACATCCATGTGTGTCCTTTCCAAAACTATGGGCATTATTATTGGTTTGATGGCAGCTTGTTCTCATGTTTCATGAATGCTTTTTACTAAACTTTGGAATGTAATGTCAACTCTTTGTTCCAGCAAGATATTCAGGACCCAAGCCCTGGACTCAACTCTGAATATCCTTGTGGGCAGGTGAATGATTGATCACAATGAGCATATGGTCTTGGTGTTAAATGTGGTGCAAATTCCCAAGGACAGTAAAAATGATTTAATTAAACACATGCCACCTCCCATTAAGTTCCCTGATTCCATTGTTTTGTTCATACGGTGAACCGTGAAAAACTTGGCAGGCTGGATGGTGTGGTCCTGCACAGCTGGGTTTAGAAATGGCTTGAAGAAGCAGAAGAGATTGCAGCCCAGATTATCCCTGTGGAACTTAACCTTGGCCCTAAGTTTATCAAGTTTTTTTTTTTTTTTTTTTACAGTGACTGGACATTGACTAGCAGGTTGATAGACAGGGGCATGCAGTGTGCACGAGCTCTTAGCCTCATGCTGCCGCTTTGGGTCGCATCCTTCGTTCTTCCTCAGCATCTCAATTGGCCAGCATGGATGCCATTCGAAATGCATTAAATGCAAGTGTATTATAAACCAATAGAAATATCTTCATCTTCATAGTGTTTTCATCATACCTAATGGAGAGGTTGGTGCCATTGTGAGAGCAAGCAACCCCACCAGCACCAACTTAGAGCAGTTTCAAGTGCCTAGCTCTTTCTCTCTGTTTGGCCATTGGATTGGGGATGGAACCCTGATGACTGACTAGAGATAGCATCATCGAGTGTACAGAATGCCTTTGCAAGATGAATTGTAGTCTATAGTCTGACACAGTATCACTGGGGATGTCGCTGAGGAGGCCATGAAGCTGGACAACATGAAAGATTAGATGCTCTGCTGTTTCTTGGCAGGGGGAAGCTTAGGGAATGGAACAAAGTGTGTGGATTTGGATAATCGATCTAGAATGGTCATAATGCAGTTTCCCTCAGACAGGGGTCGATTGCCATGTTTACAATGAGTGCAGATATTGCATGCTGCCATAAACTTGAATATGTCCTCCTCCAGCATGGGCCGCCTGAAGTATTGCTGAATGACATAATGAGTCAGCAACACTTCTGTTGGCCCACACTGGAGGGAAACATATACAAATTAAAACAAACATATCAACAGGGAACCCATCATAATTTGGGTGATAACAGATAGAAATTATATAACATCATGTGTGTTATGCAGCTGAAAGTTAAATATAACAGTAAAAGTCCAGTTCAGCACAGGGATGAGTCAGCAGGTGCAGAGGGCAGATGGTTTCTGGATCACTGGGAGCACAGGAGCAGCATGTGTAGCTCCAAACCATCATGAAGCAAAAATCATGAAACAAAGCATCATGAATCAAAAATAAATTGTGTATGTGTGAGAAAAATGTGTCTAGATAATAATGAGATGAATGAATGATGAATCAAATGTCTCTGATGAGCAAGCCAATGGTGACCGCGACAGTGGCAAGGAAAAACTTAGAGATGGAGATGATATAACATCATGTGTGTAATGCAGCTGGAAGTTCAATATAACAGAAATTCTTTAAAGTTCAGCATAGGGACGAATCTGTAGGGGCAAAGGGCAGATGGGGTCTGGATCACTGGAAGCCCTAGCCCCTTTTGTAGATTTTGAAATTCTGGGAATTACCAGAAGTCCAGAGTTTTGTGATCTTAAGGAGCATGGTGGATTGTAGCGTATCAGAAGACTGGTTACAGATGTCGCCTTTAAGACTGCGCGTGTTTTCCCGTGAGAGGCCGCAATTTAGCACGCGGCGTGCCGCAACTTGCCGGAGGCAACATTCAGGAATTTAAAATTCCTGGCCAGGGGTAGCTCAGTGGTTAAGGCATTGGACTATGGTTCGGAAGATCCCAGGTTCAAACACCACAACCACCAAGTTGCCACTGTTGGGTCCTTGAGCCAACCCTTAACCCTCAACTGCTCAGTTGTGTAATGAGATACAAATATAAGTCGCTCTGGATAAGAGCGTCTGCCAAATGCCTAAATGTAAATGTAAAATAAATGTGTTGTGCTTCACTGAATATCCGCCAGATGGCGTATGGAAGGACTTTATCTAAAAGCCGGACCAAGTACAAATGAATTGTGCATAAGGTTAACCGTTAACCTAAAACAATATTGTTTCCAATGCTGTAGCAAACATGAATTTTATTTTGTTTTACAACAGATATTTCATAATGAACGTGTGTATATGTGCTTCATGTTATTTTCATAATGATAAAATGAGATGCCCAAATTTGTGCTTTAAAAGTTTCCTATATAGTTTTTGTAATGTCTTAACAGGTACAAAATAATGAAAGACATGGCCATGCCGTGGTCTAAATGGTCTTGAAATTAATTAAATTTCCTGATAGTAGGCTATCTGACAGTGTTAACTATGCGAATGTCCTGATTCGTGAATATGCCAACACGTCTTTTTTAAAACGTAAAAATGAGTCAACATCATCAGAAGACATGAATTAACAATGTGTATGTGTTTGTATGTGCATATATTATATAAGTATGTGTTTGTGTGCGTGTCTCATATGTAACATTCATATAAAATGCAATTAATGATAAGTGTATCTTGTTAAAGTATTTGTGGATATGTATGTAACGACGCGGCTCGCGCGAGGGGCGGAGACGCGCATAAGCTGTTCAGAACGGGCCGGGTCGTGATACCGTGACACTCCGTGTGATCATTCGGTCGCACCAGTAAAAGGTGTCAGTGCCAAAGACAAAGCGCGCTGGAGAAGACACAAGCAAAGCCCAAGCCTCTGTCTGTCTAAGACACCGGAGAGAGAGAGTAAAGGAGAGCAACACGCATCAGTTTAGTGCGCGCTCTCGGGTTAAAGTGCACAAAGCACAAACTCTAGTGTGTTAAGTCTTACTTTAGGTTAAACGTTTTTGAGAATTTGACCATCCAGCTTACATAAATATTATGACATTGATTGATAAAATCTGGATTAAGGATATTTTATTTTATTTATTTAATTTTTATTTTTTAGTTTCCCCCCTGAGGGATTGGCACCTTATTGTGGTCAGGGGGTTTGCGTGCCTCAACACAATTCAGCAAGGACAATACTGTTACTATGAGCCCAGGGAAAAAAAACAGTGCTCGAACATCATGCCCCCTTCAAATTTCTGACTGCCCCCCCCCCATATGGTCTGGTCTAGAACGGCCCTGCCTCTGACCGTCTTTTGTCTTGTAAATGAGTATTCTCAGTCACCTTCCAATCCCCCCAGCGCACACACTCTTTGTTTGTACTGTAAACTGTAACTGTGTTTGCTAGGGCACTTGGTTATACACAGTACTTTAATGTATGGAACACATACTTAACTTACTGGTTTGGTTTAAATAGCTTATTCAGCAAAATAAATTAATTATTAATGTATTGAAGTATTTTAGTTAAGGACAAAAACAGACCTTGTGCTTGTGTTTAGAACTGCTGAACAGCCGTGTTCATAGGTTTAATCAATGATTTACAAGCGCACGCGCTCCTGCATTTCTCTGTTGGCTTTAACACGCACACCCATCCCCCCGCCAAAAACACACACACAGAGCAATTAACACCATGTCATATTCAGTATTCTCCATTGAGGTTCCTCACCTTCCACTCCTAAGTTTGTCGTTGCTCTTTTGGAGTTCTTAAAACCCAAAACATTTATTTATACTGAGAAAAAAATATTATGGGTCACATAATCACAAACACAAATACATATGATCAAGTGTTTAACTGTTTTTATTTGTTTCTATGACCAATAATTATTATTATGATTTTCAGGCCAACTCTTTGACTATTTGAAACAAAGTTGTGTCCCATTTTTTGCCCATTGAAGTTGTTGGTTCAACTAAACCTTTTTTTTAAATACCCAAACAATTAAAACACACAAATATGACTTTAACAATTCAATTTATTCTTCCAAAACGAGTCAAAGTTAAAACAGCAATTTGTATAAAACAAGTGAATACATGTATTTTTGCTTAAAATTCATTAAACTACCCGGATACACCCGGCAAGCTCCCACGCGCATGCGCGATCGCGACGCGAGGGAACCCGGATGCAAACTGATCACGTGTGCCGGCATAAAGCCGGAACCGGCGAGGTAGCCGGCACGGAGAGATTACCCCAGCGCGCTGTTTTGTTTAGAGAGAGAGTTAGTTTGTTGCTTCCACACGGATGATCATTGATTGGATTTATCTCGTTGGACACTCACTTTTCACCTCTCATTCCGTTACTCGAGCTCCCAGTGTTGACATCTATCCTGGTGAGGCCGAGAATAATCTCTCCAACTCATATTTTCATACCCGCAATACACTACAGCCTGGACTTCCACTCATACACACACACACCCCTGCATACACCACACACTTTGTTTATATCTGTATTATATTTGTATATATATTGGTTTCGGTGCACCGTGTTTGTTTGGTTGTTGGTTTGTTTTTGTATAATACACTTTGGTTTATTTCACTACTTGCTCTTGTGTTGCGTCTTATATTGTCCCGCCGCTGATGCGCAATACCGGAAGTGGTGTTTACCAGCTCATACCTAGATTCCCGAATCCGTTTTTGTGTAACAAAAGGTTTAATAATAATCCAAGCATTACAAGCTACCCTCAGTCTGTGTGCCTCATGAACTGGATCACGTTATATTCCAGTCACAGAAATAAACTTGCAGATTAACTCTTACCCAAAGAATAAATAAATGCTGAATTCATCAAGACAACACGCGGTGAGATTCTCTCAGAGTTTACAGAGGACACAAACACTCTTCATCGGATAGTGCAGCTCTTGTAATAGGGACATTAATAGTATTTTCGAAGCTTGAGCAGCTTTTTGAGTTAAAGTGGAGTGATACTGTGACACTGTGAGTTTGTGACACTGACAGTAAGCTGTAATATTAACTCCAGACTTGGTAAACAGACCATTAAGCTCTCTAAAGTCACATCTGACCGCTGCTGGTGCTGACAGTGATATTTAAAACGGCCAATAAAAGACTAAACTGGGAAATAAACTGTAAACTACCCCAAACACATTTTATAAAATAAAACATCACTTACCGTGAATAGTCCATTAAGCCGCCATGTTCATCTCTGTAGTTTGGTAGCGTCAGTTCGGTGGGGTTGGGGGCGGGTTGTTAAAATCACGTGATTGCAACTCAGCGCAGCTGGCTTGTTTTAACGTGTTCTTGAGAATGAAGCGCCATCTAGTGGTGGCACCAGGTAAATGAATAAATAGTGTTTACTGTGAAATCTTGACACGCCTTTCTGGCAGAAAAGGGAGGGGGGATTACGGCGTGCAAAGGGCAGTCACACGGCATTCACACGTCAGCCACACGGTCGCGGCTATTTGGCGTGGCTCCCACTGTAGGTATATTTTGTGATTAATTCTAATTATCAGGGATGATAATATTGGGGTATTATGATCATATTTTATGGATCTCATGAGAACCCTGGCAGATGCATTTTGGACTAACTGAAGCTTGTTTATTGAGGATGCAGGACAACCACCTAGTAATGCATTACAATAGTCCCGTCTTGAGGTCATGAATGCATGAACTAGCTTTTCTGCATCAGATACAGATAAAATGCTCCTACGTTTGGCAATATTTCTAAGATGGAAAAAGGCTGTTTTTGTGATATTGGAAAAATGATTTTCAAAGGACAAGTTACTGTCTAATATTACGCCCAGGTATTTTACTGTTGAACTAGTAGTAACAATATATCCTTCTAAACGCAGGCTGAATTGTGAAAGCTGTTGTCTGCTGATTTTTGGGCCGTTGAGTAATATCTCTGTCTTATCTGAATTTACATTTAGACATTTGGCAGACGCTCTTATTCAGAGCGACTTACATTTTTATCTCATTACACATCTGAGCAGTTGAGGGTTAAGGGCCTTGCTCAAGTTGCCCAACAGTGGTTGTGGGGTTTGAACCTGGGATCTTTCGAACCGCAGTCCAATGCCTTAACCACTGAGCTACCTCTACCCCTAGTTTAGTAAAAAGAAAGTTTAGAATTTAGTTAAAGAAAGTTATTGGTCATCCAATCTTTTAAGTCCTGGACACACTCAGTTAATCTAGACAACTTAGGTATTTCATCTGATTTTGTTGAGATATATAATTGGGTATCATCAGCATAACAATGAAAACTATTCCCATGTCTTCTAATGATGTTACCCAAGGGAAGCATGTATATTGAGAACAGAGGTCCTAAAACTGACCCTTGTGGGACCCCATATTTCACTGGCATTACACCAGACGGTTCTCCATTTAGATCTACAAAATGGTAGCGATCAGGCAGGTATGATCTAAACCATTTTAATGCCTGTCCCTGAATACCTATGTGATTTTGTAAGCGATCTATGAGAATATTATGAACTATAGTGTCAAATGCAGCACTAAGATCAAGTAAGACTAGTATTGAGACGCTGCCTTAGTCCGAAGCTAAAAACAAGTAATTTGCAATCTTAACTAGTGTAGTTTCTGTACTATGATGGGGCCTGAAACCTGACTGAAATTCTTCTGGAGTGTAGATGTACTGGAGAATGAGGTTATGGGATGAATTACGTGTATGCCAGATTAAAGATATGCATCTGATGTTACCCAGGGGAAGCATGTATATTGAGAACAGAGGTCCTAAAACTGACCCTTGTGGGACTCCATGTTTCACTGGCATTAAACCAGACAGTTCTCCATTTAGATCTACAAAATGGTATCGATCAGACAGGTAGGATCTAAACCATTTTAATGCCTGTCCCTGAAAACTTATGCAAGTTTGTAAGCGATCTATGAGAATATTATGAACTATAGTGTCTAATGCAGCACTAATATCGTCTCAGGTTACTTTGTTGTAACCCTGTTTCCTGAAAAGGCGGAAATTAGATGCTACGTGAAAACGCTATGGGAACATCTTTTTGTGTTGCCAGTTGTGAAGCATGTGTTTGTCAAACACGCCAAATTTTGGCTTATATAACATCGGTCAGGTGATGTCATCTGATGAGATGCACCTGCAGGTTATTAATAGGAGTAGACCGGAAACAGTCCTCAGATCGATTTTGTCTGAAGGGACGCCCGGTCACGCAGGCAGTGCGGCATTGGAGCGCAGCATCTCGTTCCTGCCTTTTCAGGGAACAGGGTTACAGCAAAGTAACCCGATATGTTCCCTTTCAAAGGCTACACTCGATGCTGCGTGAAAATGCTATGGGAACGAGAATACCAACGCCACCACACCGCAAGTGTCTGGACCCCAAGGTTGTGTAGCGTGTGCACACAAAGGTCGAGGAGGTCTCAGAATTATATCTGGGAGGCTAACTCGAGGACCCGTGAGCCCGGAGTAGCATGAACATCTAGGTTATAAAATCTAACAAATCTGTGCGGAGAGGACCAACCTGCCGCATCACACACTTGGTGCAGAGCAATACCTCTTGCCAGCGCAATAGATGAGGCGATCCTCCTGGTTGAATGAGCCCTAATTCCTAAAGGCGAAGTGAGCCCACGCTCCTCATAGGAGAGGGCAATAGCATCTCTCACCCAGTGTGATAAGGTCTGTGTAGTGGCGGCCGCCCCCCCGGTTGCGGCCCCATAACATATAAAAAGCTGCTCTGACTTACGCCACTGGCTGGTGTGGTGAACGTAAATCTGAAGAGCACATACTGGACACAGTAAGTGACGTCTCTCCTGCTCCGAAGCTGTAAAAGGCAGAGGATAGCAAGCTTCAAGAACAACAGGGTGCATCGTTGCGAATGGAACTTTCGGAAGATAGTTCGGTGAGGATGCAAAATGGCCTTGACTAGCCGAAGGGCAAAGTCTAGGCAGGATGGGGAGACTGACAAGGCGTGCAGATCTCCAATCCTCTTCAGAGAGGTAACGGTCATCAGAAAAACCATCTTAAGGGTCAGAAACCAGACAGGCGCTGACTCTAATGGTTCGAAAGGGGTGTCAATTAGACCTTGAGCAGGATAGACAAATCCAACGAAGGGAGCGGGCAACTAAAGGGTGTTTTCTCACAGTAACCCCATCAATCAGAATGTGGCAGGCTGAAATAGCAGCTACGTACGTCCTGAGAGTACTAGGGCGCAAGCCTGCAGAAACTCCAGCACTGAAAGAATTTGGCAGTGGACTGAGTCTACCTGCTTCGTCATGCACCGACTTTCAAATACATTCCATTTGAGGGCATATGCTCTTCTACTGAAGGGAGCCCTATCACTTAGAATTGTCTCAATTACGCTGACTGGAAGACCAGCTTGACTTAGTTGTTCCTGCTCAGGGGCCAAACGTGAAGGTTCCAAACCTCGGGCCAGGGATGAGATATTGTCCCCTGCACCTGAGACAGAAGATCCCTCCTCACTGGAATAAGCCATGGTAAGCCATCGAGGATAGAGACTAGATCCGAGAACCACACTCTGGTCGGCCAACAGGGCGCTATCAATAAGAGGTGCAAACGCTGTTGACGGACCCTCGCCAAGACTACTGGGAGCAGAGCTATCAGGAAAAACACAAAGGCATAATCTGGGCCACGTATGGGCCAAGAAGTCCAGACCCAGGGGAGCTGGAAGAGTCAGAGGGTAGTAAAGTGGACATTTGCTGTTCTTGTGAGGCAAAGAGGTCCACCTCTGCTACATGAAATCTCTCCCAGATTGACTGACTACTTTGGAGTGACATTTCCATTCCCCGTTTGTCAGAGCTTGACTGTACAGCACACCTTCTCCCACATTCATATGCCCTGGAATGTAAATCGACCTGAGGGACAGGATTTAGCAGCGCGAGCGCAGTCCGCCCCGGCAATTAATATGTGAGACTGCCGTAGTTTTGTCCACCCGCACTAGGACATGGTAGCCTCTCAACTGCTGGAGGAAGTGCTTTAGGGCCAGAAATAGAGCCATCATTTCGAGGCAATTGATGTGCCACGCGAGAAGATGACCTCTCCAGCTCCCTTGAGATGGACGGTCATCTAAGACCGCACCCCAGCCCATGAGGGAATTGTCTGTTGTTAGCATCTTGCGATGACAAGACGGACTTACAGTAGGTGGACAACCAGACTGCTCATTACCGTCGCGCTCACTGCCGTGGAAACGCGGCAGCGGCCAAAATAAACCAGTAACATTTCAAAATAATTCGTGAAATGACCGCCAGGTGGCGCAAATCGACATTTTCCGTCGTCTCGGTTTTTAAATATATTCAGAGCTTAAGTCATAATAAAGTCATAACAATATGTTGTAGCAAAGAAATACTACAATTATGATAATTTACACATCCAAGTACTGTGTCCAACAAACATGAAAAACTATAAATATAAAAAAATATGAGTTAGAAAACATTCTTACGACAGACTCTCTGTTTTTATCTGTTTAGTGTTATTATTAAAGAAAACAGCACAAACAACAGCACTAGGGCTTTTTAAAAAAATTTATTTCGACAATACTTACAGTTGTTAGAGTTTAAGACATCAAGATTTAAATATAAATCTATGCTCATTCCAGGCATTACAAACTGTAACAATGTCAATTTTAGAATTCAGAAGATTTTAAATTTACACAAATTTAAGAAGAGGCCTGAAGCTAGATCCAAGATCCTCCCCAGTTTGCTGAAACCATGAACAGTGGTGATTTTAGTTTCTCCGAGTGTATACTGTAGGTGAGAACTGCTATTCACACTTGGGGAGGTGTATTATTTGCATTTGTATGTGTCTGACTTTGCAAAGCACACACAGTAAAACTGCAAGAACAACCACCCCGTAATTAGAAAAGCTACACGTGTAGGGTCTTGTGTCATCTTATATTTTGTGTTCTTTAAATTTGTAGTAGATTTATTAAATGAAATAAATTACACTAAACGGGGCTCTGTATTGTTTTCGGTGAACTTGAGCGCGTCAGAAAATGAACCGATACTCCGTGTATACTCGCCTCACAGACGTGAAAAACATACTTATAGAAAGCGAAATATCTGCTTTTATATAAACTAATGAAAAAAATTATTAGATTATGTAATTCTTATGAGAAGTGAATTATAGGTGCGAGCCTTCACACAGCAGACCAAATTGTCATTAGCGCGTCCCTCCCCCCAAACAGCGCAGCAAGGAGCATTTACATTTAAACAGGTTTTACAGGTTTGTTACTGAAGAACTGTGGCAGTGGGCACACCTAAAAATAAATGCAGGAAGCGTGGCAACGCATGCTTGGTTTAAGTTGGACATTGACGCACATACTGTAAATGAATGTGAATCGTAGGGCATTATATCCCTGCCACAATTCTCACAGCTGCACAGTATGTATTGAAATAATAACAATAGTGTTTTTCTTTACTGAATAGAAATATAATTGCGCAACTGTTAAGCATTAGCCCGTACTTGATAACACAAAAACACAAGCGCTGCTGTATAACATCTAACGCAAATGTTATGGTCATTTGGTCATTTATGGTGTTCATTTTATTTTTTTTATTTTTGTCTTTGATGTTAACTACACAAAGCAGGGTCTTCCCACCTGCATCTCCAGCATACTGTTTTAACTGATGGACATGAGTCCGCATCTGTTACATTTTTGTTTTTCAGCACACATGTTTACTGTGTAGTCGACTGCGCGCGCACAAACTCTCGCAGGCGCAGAGGCAGAGAGTACGCCGTTTTAACGGGGGTGGGGATAATAAAACAGCAGAGAAACTGACTGGCCATTTTAATAATTCATTGATACGTTGATGTCTTTGGTTTCGGCTGTGAATGGATGCGCTGTAGTAATCCATGTTTTATACAAATTACATAAGCTGATTTTCCCCCCATAAATTTATATAAAAGCAGACATTTCGCTTTATGTATTTGTATTTCAGTCATGATATACTAACATATTTTTGCTGTGTAGTGCGCGCGCACGCAACATCTCACGGGCGAGCCTCCACACAGCAGACCAAATCATCATTAGCGCGTCCCTCCCCCAAACAGCGCAGCAAGGAGCATTTACATTTAAACAGGTTTTACAGGTTTGTTACTGAAGAACTGTGGCAGTGGGCACAGGATTATGCTGGATATAGTTTTATATAAATAAAAATGCTTTTATAAATGTGGGCTACTGTTATCTACTTCAAATATTTGTTAAAACAGTCAGGAAACTCACTCTGACAATTTTAATAATTCATTGATAAATTAGTGATTCCTTTGGTTTCGGCTGTGCTGATGGTGATCATGTCATCTCGTCGTCTCCGCAGCAGTGAGCGCGCCAATAATTCACTTCTCATACGAATTACATAATCTGATAATTTTTTTCATTAGTTTATATAAAAGCAGATATTTCGCTTTCTATAAGTATATATTTTTCACGTCTGTGAGGCGAGTATACACGGAGTATCGGTTCATTTTCTGATGCGCTCAAGTTCACCGAAAACAATACAGAGCCCCGTTTACTTTATTTATTTAACAAAATCATGAAGTTTTTTCGTCATTGTGAGTGCACCTAAATAAAAGTAGAGTCTTATAAAAGCTACAAATTTAAAGAACACAAAATATAAGATGACACAAGACCCTACACGTGTAGCTTTTCTAATTACACATAATAAAAAGGTTCAGTGTGTTAACGTTTACGTTGCTTAAATTCAATCCTAAAAAAACTTAATTTAATTTTAATTATAAATTTGTACTGTAATGTTACTACTGTGATTATGAATTCGTTTAATTACAATGTTTCACTTTATCTGCAACGACGTGAATCTGTGGACGACCTGCGCCTCAGTAAGCCTGGAGAGAACGAACTGATGCCTGAGGCGTCAGTCTATAGTTACACTCAGCGGTAAAAGCCAGCAAACGCACAAACCCAAATGCTATCGCCATAGGCCGTGATGGTAGAAGTCACATACTGCTTGTGCACCCACTGTATACACACATTTATCATGAAATTAAATTCATGTTTGCTTCAGCATTGGAAACAATATTGTTTTAGGCTAAGTAATTACACACAATTCTTCATTGTACTTGGTCAGGCTTTTAGATAAAGTCCTTCCGTGCGCCATCTGGTGGATATTCAGTGAAGCACAACACATTTATTTAAATTCCCGAATGTTGCTTACGGTAAGTCGCGGGAAGCCGTGCGCTAAATTGCGGGATCTTGCGGGAAAACACTGGCTTTTACCGCTGAGTGGCGCTATATAACTATAGACTGACGCCTCAAGCATCAGTTTGTTCTCTCCAGGCTTAATGAGGCGCAGGTCGTCCGCGCCTCATTAAGCCTGGAGAGAACGAACTGATGCCTGAGGTGTCAGTCTATAGTTATATAGTGCCACTCAGCGGTAAAAGCCAGCAAACACACAAACCCAAATGCTGACGCCATACACCGGCGACAGTAGAAGTCACATACTGCTTGTGCACCCACTGTAAATTGGAAAGTCTTAGCTGTATTGAGTGTGGAACTGGTGGACGTGAGTAGACGAGCTGGCGGAGCGAAGAGTATCTTAGGTGCACAGACATGGAGACAGGAACGGGAACCAGGAGACGAGACGACACGGAGAGGGAGGTTGAACAGGTACATGGCGGAGTCTATACCTTGATGTGAAGTCAGACATTTGAGTGGGGGAAAGTGAAGTGTATTTAACGTGTGGTGCTAATGGGAATCAGGTGTGTGATCAGAACTCAAGTGATTGGGAATGGAAGTTGAGGGTGGAGTCTGGTGTTTCTGTGACACATATCCAGTGGGCTACTAAAGCTACATTTCCAAGTAATAAAATAAAATAAGCAATCTGACCCTATTTAAATTAAACATCAAACCATCATAAACGGTCTACAAACAGCATTTACTAATGGAGTACCTACTACGACTACCAATTTATTACAAATATCAAGTCTATTCAAGAACTACAATGCTTTCTCATCTGTTAACAGCAAAATGAATAACCATATTTTGAATAGCCAATATGACATGGCGATCCGAAACTTGACTACAGTATGAACCTGCTATACATTTCATAGATTCTGCATTTGGCTTATATATAATCTATCAACCACTATGAATACTGTAGGTAAAAGCCACCTGTGATATCTATAAACTACGACTGGACACAGTACAACATTAAATATCTCATAACACTACATGTCACATAATGGGAGTGCAGACATGGCATAAGTGCAGATAGGAATAATAAACCCCTAAACAAAAACTAACGAAACAGAGATACAACACAACAACTTTAAATAAGAATAATGATCTAGACAGATTAACAGTGAGCAAACATTTCAACATTAAGGTTCCCAAAACATGAACACAGTGAAGATTCAAACTGGCCACAGGTGTGTGCTACTAGGGCAATCCTGAACCAACCAGAAAATAACCTGGGCCCAGTTTCTCGAAAGCTTCTTATCCCTAAGTAGTTTTTAATTTGTACCTTAACGTCTCTCTTAATGTTATGGCACGATTCCCGAAACGATCATACTCTAAGTATATCTTAGGTAAGGTACACGTTTATAAGGTTGGTCTGGACCAATCTTGACTTACTCTTAGCATTGTTCCAGCTCAAGACGCTAGTTGCCGCCAATGTGCAGCAGTCTTTATAAATCACTGGTGTATGCAAGCACATTATGTCACGTTATCAAAGTCGTATTAATGATGGAATATACTGTAGGCCTGTTTAAGGATGTTATTTTATTTGATATCAGAACTAATAGAGTGACTTTTAATTAGCCTATTTCACACTGTGACTAATGAATTAAAATTGCCAATCCCTTTTAATATTGAACAGGTGGCAAACAATTCCTAACCTGCTCAGACCTGCGCTTGCCAGGGTAATGCGTCGTACTTGCGCTCTACGTCCTGATGTCCAGCAGCTTGCAGCGCTATGATTTTATGCCACCGGGTGCTTCATGAAGGTTGTGGGAGAAGGCTTCGGTCTCAACCAAACCTCGGTGTGCGGGGTGTGTCCTTATTGTTATGAACGCCCTTCTGTGCCATTCTGGGGATTGGAACTGATTGCCAGCAACACGCCAGGAGGTCCAGGAGCTGCACCAGGGCTGCCATGCCATTGCTAGGTCCTAGGCTTAGTGGATGGAACACTAATCCCACTCTCCTCTTCATCAGTGCTTGATCAGGCAAACATGTCATGGAAGGGATATGCGGCAATAAACATCCAGGCTGTGGTGGACCTCAGGGGTCTAATCAATGACCTTGTGTTGAAGTGGCCTGGGCCAATTCTGCCATGGGTGAGCAAGTAGAAAGAGGTGAATTAGGTCAGAGCATGTTCCTCTGGGACAGTGGATACTCCTTCAGAACGTACCTCTTCACACCAGAATCCAACCCACAGACTCAGGCTGAAAGATCCTTCAATGTTGCACACATTCGCACTCGCAACATCGTCAAGCATGCAGTTGTACTCTGGAAGCTGCTCTTTCGGTGTCTGCACAAGTCCACAGGAGGATTGCGCATGAAGCCTCACAGGTCTTGCTCTGTTACAATGCTCCATAACATGGCTGTGCGTGGTTGCTTTTATTGAAGGTTTCAACCAATGGTAAACACGAGTGCATTGCACATAAGTAACTGCAGCTGTTTGTCAATCAACTATGATTGTATACCTGGTTCGTTTCACCGACACTACAGGTTACATGAAAATATTACCGACAGTTCGGTGATGTAATTTATATATTTGTCTAACGTGGCATGCTATTAACCCATGTTGAAATAAACATTATTTGAAGAATTTTGTGCAATGTTTAATTTGCATAGAATGTAGACAGCGCCTTGTAACGCCGGGCGTAAGAGGTAGTGAGAAGAAGACTCCTAAGGGACAGTTCAGGGAACACACTTAGAGCACACTGTGGTTCAGGGCATATCTTGAGCAGAAGTTACATCAGACAGAGCCGTCCATGATTCAGGCAAAGCATGGCCTGTAGCAATTCATAGCTCTGGCACAGCATGGACTAGAATAGGACATTGTATTTAAGGAAACATGCCTAATAGAAAGACCCCAACAACCCCTCTCATCATGGAAAGTCTCACTGTCAATCTCCATTTGGAGAAAGTATCCATTGCTTTTGTAGCTCCAGCATCAGCTCAGCTCAGGAAATGCTGTGCTTCTTGCTACTGGATTTCCAGTAGCTGTCACCATTCTTTTTTGCTTTTTTATGCTTTTTGCATTGTTTTATGCTTTTTACTGCTTGCCATTTGCAAGTTCTGGGGTTTGTCATCACCCTGTGAGCTGTTGCACTCTGAACCCTACAGCTTACAGCTAAGAGCCCAAACAGACATGCTTCATGGTAGCTTTTACCTATGGAAGTTGGGTGTCAAGACTACAGATTGACATCCATGACAATCAAATGCTTGGAAAGGCAGCAGACCAATGGAGCTTCTGGCTGTGGGTCAGAAACAAGGACTGAGTATGGAAGCAAATATCCTAGGGTTGACAAAAAAAAAAGACAGGAAGACATTATTTTTATGTCTCCACACCCCAAAATGTACAGTGGCATCAATGCAGATGCCTCAGACAGTAATGCCTAGCAGCTAGGCATCTATGCTTATAACTAACCTAGCATAATAAAAATATTAATAAAAATATTTTCTTTTCAGCTGTACATAATGACCTTTAAGACCAGGCAATGGGAATTTACAGAAATACAGCTAAAAATTAGCATGTATTTATATAACAGGCACATTTTTCCAAATAATTCTGTAAATTAGCTAAATAGATAAGCATTAAGAACATCAGCCAAAGTCAAAGAGGATCAGCTTAGTGGTTTCAAGATTCAAACTTACAGCCTAATAAACAATAAAAACATATCCAACACTGCTTTAGGTATATTGAAAACCATGTCTACAATACCAGGATCCCTAACTATAATTACATTTTAAACTTTGAGCATACACCCTTAGCTAAAAATTTAAATTAATTAAAAATTTAGTCAAAATGTTAAATTATGTTCCCAATTAATGAGCATACTTCAGAATATTAGCATAAAAGTTATTTTAGATTAGATATGAATTTTACAATAAGTGTTAATACATTTCTGTAAAATGTGAATATAATGTCTAGTACATAATCAATATTGTTTTATGTTTGTGTTTGTGTAAGGGTATAAACCTTACTAAACCCTAGAGTCTGATCTAAGCTGTAATTTGGGCACTTTGTCTTTCTTCTCCCATCATGCTCCACCAGGAATTAAATGGATAGAAGTTTATTGGCCACAATAGACTATATATGTTCTTCACTTTGACTTATGTTCCTAGATACAGTATGGTACAACATTTGATAATTGTGTATTAAATAAATTTTATATTATTTAGGATATTATTTAAATGATGTGGCTATTGCAGATTTTGTCCTTTGTAAAAAAAAATCCCCAGGTCTTTCAGCTATGCTCTAGATGGACAAGATGATCAATTTGGATTATTTGCAGGAGACTTCACTTTGTTTTATTTCCCTTAATACCTCATGTCTTAAGATTAATTATCCTCTACAAATTCGGCTTTTTCTCTACATCCTCTTTAGCACATTTTCTCTCATCACTGTGATTGGAAATTTGTTTGTGATTATAACTGTTGTACATTTCGAACAATTAAGCACACCAACTAATTACCTCATTCTCTCTTTGGCTGTTGGTATTTAGGGAGCACATTTTGTAAAATACACAGTAGTTTGGACGTCACTCTCTGCACTGCCTCCATTTTTAACCTGTGTATTATTTCTTTAGACCGATATTATGCTGTCTGTCATCCATTTCTATATCACAGGAAAATGACACCTAACACTATTAGATTCATGATTGTAGTGTGTTGGGCTATTTCTGCTGCAACTGGGTTTGGTATGATATTTCTGGAGCTCAATATTCTTGGAAGTGAAGAGTTTTATTATAATACCTTCCTTTGTGAGGGTGCATGCACAACATTTCAAACTAAAGTGGCAGCCATTGTGCTGCCTATGTTCACTTTTTACCTCCCTGCATTAACCATGCTGTGTGTGTATGTGAAAATCTTTCGCACTGCACAGAGACAAGCTCGTGCAATTCAAGCTACTAATGCAAATATTCAGGCTGTCGATGAAAAAAATAGCACCAGCAATTCAGAAAGGAAGGCCACAAAAACATTAGCTATAATCATGGGAGTTTTTCTGAGCTCCTGGGTGCCCTTTTTTACCTCTAACTGCATAGATCCATTTATAGGATATTCAGTTCCACCTGTTGTGCCTGACATATTAATCTGGGTGGCATATTTCAATTCAACATGCAATCCGATAGTGTATGCATTTTTCTACAGCTGGTTCAGACGTGCTTTTAGAGTCATTTCGTCGGGTGAAATATTCCTGGCTAAGTCTTCACACACCAGATTGCTTTAAATGTCTTTTGCTTGTTTTTTTTAATTTATTTTATTTTAAATGCTTGTTGTGTTCGGACTGTATGTTACTAACTACTAGGTTATATATGGTATAAATAGGTTTTATATATATATATATATATATATATCTATATCTATCTATCTATCTATCTATCTATATATATATATATATATATATATATATATATATATATATATATATATATATATATATGTGTGTGTGTGTATATATATATATATATATATATATATATATATATATATATATATATATATATGGTTCAGGGCTCCATTTACATCCAGACTGTGACTATTGTTCAATAATGAGATAAATATGTTATATGTACATTGCTTTTTAAACTTTTATAATAAAACTTTGAAACAACAGACACTGTCACAGGGTTGAGGGCTTTGCTCAAGGTCCCAAAAAAGGCAGCTTATCATAAAAACTAATTTTTTTAACTCAATCCAGAGCCTAATCCTTCACTATTCCTATCTGCACAGCCATTACTACCAAACTGAACATCTTAAAAAGCAAAACAGATGAGACATTAGTGAGGTAACACACTTTACATAATGTATTGGTTAAAATTCTAACTTTTAACTTGTGTACAAAACCTATGGTTGTTGCAGGGTTTAAGCCACTCCTTGCTACCCTTATGGAAACAAGTCTTTAATCATACTTACAGATGTACAGTTCAAATTATATATATTTTTTACAGATTGACAATTCTAATCATAATTGCAGTTATAGGTTTAAATTACAGACGTGCATTAAGCTAAAATCCTGTTACAGTTTATGTAAAAACAGTCATTAAATAAACTTAGAAACTGTACTACACCTTTTTACTTAAAGACATTTTTCAAATATATATATTTTTTTACCCTTGAGTTGGTTTATTCTTGATTTTTTGTTATTTATTTTACTCTACATCATACAGCAAATATTTTTAATCTATACACCAGGTTGTATTGTATGCAGAGTTGTCAGATGTGTGCTATTCATGACCTAATTCGAGAATTCTTTGACATAACAGTTAAAAAAAAAAATTCTAGTGATAATTATGTTATAGCAGAGGCCTAATTAGTTTACAAGACAAGACTGATTCAAAACATCTTACTCTAGGACTTTAAATCATGTTGTATGATCATTTTCAAAAGCAAGTTGTGTCTTTGGTAGGAAGAATGGATTTTAATGGAGTGAGAATAATAAAACTAGTTCAGTTATATTTCTGTTTGTTTGCATAATAAAAATACCAATAAATTTTTTTACAAGACTTTGTTAGCAGTAATTAAATCCTACAGCTTATTTGGACTCATTTATTTTCCCCAATACATCACACATCACTGCTGTCAGCGCTGTACTTAAAGAGACAGATTTCTATTAGTCAAACCATATATACAGATGTGATCGTTAAGAATGTGCGTGTTTTCCCGCGAGATCCCACAATTTAGCGCACGGCTTCCCACGACTTACCGTAAGCAACATTCGGGAATTTAAATAAATGTGTTGTGCTTCACTGAATATCCACCAGATGGCGCACGGAAGGACTTTATCTAAAAGCCTGACCAAGTACAATGAAGAATTGTGTATAATTACTTAGCCTAAAACAATATTGTTTCCAATGCTGAAGCAAACATGAATTTAATTTTGTTTTACAACAGATCTTTCATGATAAATGTGTGTATACAGTGGGTGCACAAGCAGTATGTGACTTCTACCATCACGGCCTATGGCGATAGCATTTGGGTTTGTGCATTTGCTGGCTTTTACCGCTGAGTGTAACTATAGACTGACGCCTCAGGCATCAGTTCGTTCTCTCCAGGCTTACTGAGGCGCAGGTCGTCCACAGCCGCACGTCGTTGAAGATAAAATAAAGTGAAACATTGTAATTCAATGAATTCATAATCACAGTAGTAACATTACAGTACAAATTTATAATTAAAATTAAATTCAGTATTTTTAGGATCGAATTTAAGCAAACGTTAACACACTGAGCCTTTAGATTTTATCATGTGTAATTAGAAAAGCTACACGTGTAGGGTCTTGTGTCATCTTATATTTTGTGTTCTTTAAATTTGTAGCCTTTATAAGACTCTACTTTTATTTAGGTGCACTCACAATGATGAAAAAACTTCATGATTTTGTTAAATAAAGAAAGTAAACGGGGTTCTGTATTGTTTTTGGTGAACTTGAGCACGTCAGAAAATGAACCCAAACTCCGTGTATACTCGCCTCACAGACGGGAAAAATATATATTTATAGAAAGAGAAATATCTGCTTTAATATAAACTAATGAAAAAAAATTATTACATTATGTAATTCATATGAGAAGTCAATTATAGGCGCGCTCACTGCTGCGGAGACGACGAGATGACATGATCACCTTCAGCAGCACAGCCGAAACCAAAGGAATCACTAATTTATCAATGAATTATTAAAATGGTCAGAGTGAGTTTCCTGGCTGTTTTAACAAATATTTGAAGTAGATAACAGTAGCCCACATTTATTAAGCATTTTTATTTATATAAAACTATAAAAAAAATAATCCTGCATTTATTTTTAGGTGTGCCCGCTGCCACAGTTCTTCAGTAACAAACCTATAAAACATGTACATCTGTATGAATAAATTGTTTAAATGTGATCAGTGATTTATGTAAATGACTCAGTTTAGAGGTAAAGAGCATGTAAGTAAATGCTCCTTGCTAGGGACTGACATCGGCGTGCGTTTCTCCCAGTGCCGCATAGCGCTTATTTAACACCTATAATATGTGTTTGCTGAAAGAGATATCTAATCTCTCATATCGGCGCGCGCGTTCATCTGACTTTAGATCAAAACTCGGGAAAGTTAAAGAGCGCACACGCGGGATCACGCAAACGTTTTAAATTCATTAAAAGGTTTATTCACAACCACGTTTCAGCCATTCACACATCCATTGTGCTGTTGTTTGTACACACTTTCAGTTTTCCCCTTCTACTCTCCTCTTTCATCAAAAATGCTCCCGATATGAGCCGACACGAGCAGATTTGTTTCAGTCAGAATATTTATCAATCATAAAGAGAGGCGACGTATACTTGCTGATTAAACACTGCATTTTTAAAGTGAAACGCGCGATGTGAGCAGCTTTAATTATTGATAATTAAATCATTATTAAATGGTGGACATAAACAGCAAAAAGAATAATATTATTCTTTTGATTATTATTATCATGTTCTTTTGCTGTTTGAGCGTCTGTGGATTCCAAAATTTATATTTTTACCGTTTTTTTAATCACTGGAATGGAAGGGAAAGGTTCCTTATCATAACGTGCCTTGTATTGTTTTTAATCGCTCGATACATGACCCATCATTTTTAATGCTATTTTACAAAGGGTAAATACACATGGAATAATTTTATTTGGTTTGTTTATTTATAAATAAAATCTAAAATTAAAACATTGTAGAGTAATTAAAAACAGTGTAGAGTGATTAATAACACTACATGTTATGGTAAGAAAAATCTCATTCCAGGGATTACAAACTGTAACAATGTCAATTTTAGAATTCAAAAGATTTTAAATTTACACAAATTTAAGAAGAGGCCTGAAGCAAGATCCAAGATCCTCCCCAGTTTGCTGAAACCATGAACAGTGGTGATTTTAGTTTCTCCGAGTGTATACTGTAGGTGAGAACAGCTATTCACACTTGAGGTGTATTATTTGCATTTCTATGTGTCTGACATTGCAAAGCACACACTGCAAGAACAACAACCGCGTAATTAGAAAAGCTACTCGTGTAGGGTCTTGTGTCATTTTATATTTTGTGTTCTTTAAATTTGTTGCTTTTATAAGACTCTACTTTTATTTAGGTGCACTCACAATGACGAAAAAAACTTTATGATTTTGTTAAATAAATAAAGTAAACGGGGTTCTGTATTGTTTTTGGTGAACTTGAGCGCATCAGAAAATGAACCCAAACTCCGTGTATACTCGCCTCACAGACGTGAAAAATATATACTTATAGAAAGAGAAATATCTGCTTTAATATAAACTAATGAAAAAAAATTATTACATTATGTAATTTGTATGAGAAGTGAATTATAGGCACGCTCGCTGCTGCGGAGACGACGAGATGACATGATCACCTTCAGCAGCACAGCCGAAACCAAAGGAATCACTAATTTATCAATGAATTATTAAAATGGTCAGAGTGAGTTTCCTGGCTGTTTTAACAAATATTTGAAGTAGATAACAGTAGCCCACATTTATAAAAGCATTTTTATTTATATAAAACTATAAAAAAAATAATAATCCTGCGTTTATTTTTAGGTGTGCCCGCTGCCACAGTTCTTCAGTAACAAACCTATAAAACATGTACATCTGTATGAATAAATTGTTTAAATGTGATCAGTGATTTATGTAAATGACTCAGTTTAGAGGTAAAGAGCATGTAAGTAAATGCTCCTTGCTAGGGACTCACATTGGCATGCGTTTCTCCCAGCGCCGCATAGCGCTTATTTAACACCTATAATACAGTATGTGTTTGCTGAAAGAGATATCTAATCGGCGCGCGCGTTCATCTGACTTTAGATCAAAACTCGGCAAAGTTAAACAGCGCACACGCGGGATCATGCAAACGTTTTAAATTCATTAAAACGTTTATTCACAACCACGTTTCAGCCATTCACACAAATTTAAGAAGAGCCCTGAAGCAAGATCCAATATCCTCCCTAGTTTGCTGAAACCATGAACAGTGGTGATTTTAGTTTCTCCGAGTGTATACTGTAGGTGAGAACAGCTTTTCACTTGGGGAGGTGTATTATTTGCATTTGTATGTGTCTGACTTTGCAAAGCACACCTGTAAAACCTGTTTAAATGTAAATGCTCCTCGCTGCGCTGTTTGGGGGAGGGGCACGCTAATGACAATTTGGTCAAGTCGCCCGTGAGATGTTACGCGCGCACTACACGGCAAAAATATGTTAGTATATCATGACTGAAATACAGATACAGAAAGCAAAATGCTGCTTTTATATAAATTAATGGGGGGGAAATCAGGTTATGTAATTTGTATAAAACGTGGATTACTACAGCGCATCCACTCACAGCCGAAACCAAAGACATCAACGTATCAATGAATTATTAAAATGGTCAGTCAGTTTCCCTGCTGTTTTCTTATCCCCACCCCCGTTAAAAAGGCGCACTGTATTCAGAGGCTCTGCCTATTCAGTAAAGAAAAACACTATTGTTATTATTTCAATTCATACTGTACAGCTGTGAGAATTGGGGCAGGGATATTATGCCAATATTAAATATTATATACGATATTAAATTTCAAGCCCTAGTCAACAGAATTCTGTGAAGGAAGGAAACAGACAAACAGGATAAAACGGAGATTTTTATTTTACACCAGGAGCAACTTACAAATGAGGTCTCAATTTGAAAAGATGTACAAAACATAAAACACCACAAAGAAGTATTAATAAAAAAATTATTAAACACCAACACAAACGTTTTGTACTTTATAACTGTACGTTATGACTTTTACATGTAAATATGACCGTTAGTCAGGAGTCTCCTGAAGTCAGATGCAGACAGGACACTTTCAGTCACAAACACTTGTGAAAAAATACAGAGATAGATATTCAGTTAAATTCATGATACTTAATTTAGCAAATGAACAATATTTATACTTTTTTCCTCTCGCTTCACAACTCATGAGAACAGACAGAAACCAGAACCGAACCGCAAGCACGCGCATATAACCGTCGGTATTTTAAGTGTGATTAAAAATATAAGAATTAGCTTAAACCAAACTAACGTGACTAAACAGCAGGTGACATTTATGTTTAGTATTTCGTTTCTATTGAGGAAGATGGGAATTAATTCCTGCTTACCTTTTCCACACGACCGCCAAACGCTTGCTTCTCAACAAGCTTGGATGCTCAGTAGTGCAAATCAAGTGGAGTCAAGTGCAAACCAAAGTGCGAACAAATAACGAAATAAATATTATTTTGTACAGACAAATATCTAAAAAAAAAAGTTTTTTTTTTACGACAAATCTCTCAAAAATCGTAAGATGTATTTTGGTTTATACTGCAAACGAAAAACGAATCCAAAGACAAAAAAGACAGACCAGACTGTGGTGGACGTGAGGCCTGAGCTGGAAAAGCGTGGCGCAGAAATTGAGGCGCTGAAACAGCAGCTGCGTGTCTGCAAGGCAGAGATTGGTACCCTTCAGAGTGAGTTGGGAGTTTGCAAGGCAGAGAAGGATGCTCTTCAGAGTGAGTTGCGAGTTTGATGAGACGGCATAAATATTTAATACAGCAAATTAAATATTTTGGTTTATATTTTGGTTTATATTATATGGTTAATGTATTTTGGTTTATATTGCAAACGAATAACGAATTAAGAGCCTGTGATTATATTGCATAAATATTATTTTGTACAGACAAATATCTGAATTTTGTTTTTTTTTTTTAGATTTTTTTTTAAACAAATCTCTCAAAAATAGTAAGATGTATTTTGGTTTTATACTGCAAACGAAAAACGAATCCAGAGCCTGTAATTATATTGCATAAATATTATTTTGCACAAATACTGTAATCTCTGAAAAAAACAATGATATTTTATTCACAAATGTAAGGCAATATATTTTGGTTCAGTGCCAGACGAAGTGCGAGCAAATAATGTAATGAGAGGCCCCGATTATACTGCATACATCTTTTTTATTGATTTATTTTTTTATTATATATTCTGGAAGTTTGCTCTATTTATTGCAGTTATTTCTATATTTAAATCTTGATGTCTTAAACTCTAACAACTGTAAGTATTGTCGAAATAAAAAATTTTTAAAAGCCCTAGTGCTGTTGTTTGTACAGATAAAAACAGATAAAAACAGAGAGTCTGTCTAAACAAAATAAAATGTTTTCGAACTCATTTTTTTTATATTTATAGTTTTTCATGTTTGTTGGATGTGTAAATTATCATAATTGTAGTATTACTTTGCTACAACATATTGTTTTGACTTTATTATGACTTAAGCTCTGAATATATTTAAAAACCGAGACGACGGAAAATGTCAATTTGCGCCACCTGGCGGTCATTTCACGAATTATTTTGAAATGCTCCTGGTTTATTTTGGCCGCTGCCGCTTTCCACGGCGGTGAGTGCGACGGTAATGAGCAGTCTGGTTGTCCACCCACTGTAGGTCTGTCACTGATGGGCAAGCTTACGTGGGTTGCCTGTAGACGTGATGGCAGTTCGCAGTGTTCCGTCGACGCAACGTGCTGGTCAAGTTCATCATTGTATTCCGAGTTTTGAAAGTACAAGCTGCTCGGTTCAATGAATGAGCTCTCTCTAACCGGCTGTCGTCGGCTGTCATATCCATTGTTGCGGAAGTGCGCGCTGCTCACGTAGGCGCTGCTCGGTTCAATGACTGATCTCTCTGTTGCTGGCTGTTGTCCTTGAAGCACTCTTAATTTGGCATCGTGCATAGCGAGCGCTGTTTTGGTTTCCAGTCGTTCCTTTTTCGCCTTTAGTTGTGCCATTATTTGTGCTTCCTCTATTTCTAGTTGGAGACGTTCCTTTTTTGCCTTTAGTTGTGCCATTATTTGTCCTTCCTCTATTTCTAGTTGGAGACGTTCCTCCAAGGTTGCAGCCTTTGCTACCAGCGCTGCTCTTTCGGCTTCTTCTCTGCGGCGAGATGAAAAAGCCGCGGACGTTACGCTTCCTTGTAGCTCAGCCATCGCGACTTGTGACACACTGTCTTCTGCCAAGACTTCTTCAATGTCTTTGTCGCTTAACATCATGAAGTTCAAACAAACCGGGAAAGTCTCTTTCACTTTCCCTTTCAGCGTTCACTTGTTTTCGTTCAAACAGCGGACAAGCTTTTGACTTTATGTAGATGCGGTCATATTATTTCACCAGTTTTGACGCGTAGCTTTGTCTTAAAGTTTCACTCACACGACAGAAGTCCGATCTCTTTGTCTCTTGTAGTTTATTTTGTCAGCATCAAAGAATCAACACTTCATACAGTCATCTTGAGTAAATCCACTGTGATTACAGACACCAGTTGCTGCATCTTGCAAATCTCTGACTTTTACAACAACCTGTTTGCTGTATCTTGTAAATTACAGTCTTAGCTTACGAATATAACAACACTCTTGCTGTATATATCCACTTATGGGAGCTTACGGTTACAACAACCTAGTTGCTGTATCTCACATTCTTAGCTTACCGGGCTTATGGTCAAAAGCTTGTGTTTCCTTAGCCTTCCGCATCTAGACTGAACTCTCTTTCATATGACAGTCACACAAATGCATGTAATAGTAGAATGACATCACAGACCAACTTACGATTGTCAACTTATGATGCATGACTAAGAAATATAAAGCTTATGGCTTATGTAACAAACTTAATGCTTAATGCTTTACTAATGAATAGAACAAGGTAGAATAAATGAAATAACAGCAAATAAAATAAAATAAACACAACAACAAATTCATAACAAGTGCGATATGGCACTTACACAAGTGATTACAACCAATACAATTTATGTTATGATAAGGAAAGTCTATTTCTTCTATTCAAGTAAAACAGTAATAATGTCAAATTTAGAATCTAGAATCCAGAAGATGAAATTTGCAAAAATTAAAAAAGAGCCCTGGACTGCAGGTCTTCAAAATCCAGGTCTTAAAGTGGGGAGGGGTGCATTCCAGTTTTACCTGAATGTATAGGTGAGGACAGCTGAGTCACACCTGGAGAGGGTAAATAATTTGCATTCGAATGGTGCCTGCCTTTGTAAAGCACACACAGTAACATTAAAAGAACAACATCCCAGGACAAATAGGAATAAGAACCCCTGATTATATGGCAAAAATATTATTAAACATTACAACAAAACTTTATGCATGCATGTGTGCGCTGATTAGACTTTGTAGGGAATTAAAGAGGAGACAAACAACAATAGCCCACGTTTAGAAAAGCAGTTTTATTTAGACTATTTAGACTATATAAAATAATCCTGGATCTATTTTTATACATTTATGATATTAGACTACGTAGGAGGTTAAAGACGAGGATCACGATATGTCAGCGTGTGCCTGTGATGAGCATGTGCCCAAATCTATCGCTCCTCGCTCACTCATTCTGTGTAGGCTCCCTAGATAGGCGGCAGGTATGTAAAGGGACGGAGCCGCCGATTCGGGCCGGCTGACGATAATTAACATTAGGATCTCGAGCTCCGCATTATAAAAGCAAGGCGCGGAGTTTAGTTTGGGAAGTAGGTGATGCGGTGGAGCAGGACAGAGTGGCATGCTAGTGGGGTGATGTGACGCGCCCCAGGGACTTTAAACAGGACACTGGAATTCCGCCCTTTGATCCTCGCGCTCCCGCGGCGCCTTCACTCCGTGCAGGTGCACTGACTCCACATGCTCTGTTCTGCTACTCTGCCCACCACCACCTTTCGCCAATCCTCCCTCCTTTAATCCTTTCCTTCCCTATTTTACCTAAATAAATTATCCCTTTTCCCGTAAGACCTCGTCTCGTGTCCGTGCTTCATGGTGCCCCCGTGCAAATAGGCTCGAACCCGTTACAGATATCAAACCCCGAGCACAAACCTCATTTAAATTAAATTAACAAATATTGTAAGTAAACAACAATAGCCCAATTTAGAAATTCTAAGTACCGGGAGATGTACTGAAGCTCAAATCTCCGAAAACTACACTTGTACACAATAACAGTAATGTTTCAAACATTTTGCAGGCTGCTGTTTGGAGAAAACAGAGAATAAAGAATAAACCAGTTGTTGGGTCAAAATAACCCAAACAGGTGTTCATTTGTGTTTAATGTACCTGAAATAACCCAGAATTTTGACCCAGCATAAACCACCCAACTATGTGCTTACAGAAACAACACAGCATTTTAAGTGCGTCTTTTTTGAGTTATTGTAATGTTTTATTCTGAAGGGCTATTTTCCTAGTTATTTCTATATTTAAAGTTTGATGTATTTTGAATTTATTTTTAAAAATAACAATAAACAGATACAAACAGAGATATTGATAACTTGATATTCTGTCCAAACAACATTTAACTAATGTTTTTTTTTGACTCATTATTATACAATAAATATCAATATCTCTGGTTCAGATTTTAAATTTTTGTTGTATAAAGTTCTCAGATGTGAAAATTACAATCACTGTAGTATTTCTTCGATACAACATATTTTGACTTTTTTTATGACTTAATTCTATTTAAAACTTCGTAGAGTGAAAAATGTCACTTTGCGCCACCTGGCGGTCATTTCACGAATGACTTTAAAATGCAACTGATTTATTTTGGCTGCTGCCGCTTTTCCACGGCGGTGGGCGCAACGGTAATGAGCAGTCTGGTTGTCCACCTACTGTATGTGCTTCATATTATTTTCATAATGATGAAATGAGATGCCCAAATTCATGCTTTAAAATTCCTAATAAGTTTCTTATATAGTTTTTGTAATGTCTTAACAGGGACTAAACAGTGAAAGACATGAGAATGCCTCGGTTTAAATGGTCTTGAAATTAATTTAATTTCCTGATAGTAGGCTATCTGATAGTGTTAACTATGCAAATGTCCTGATTCGTGAATATGCCTTATGTCTTATTTAAAACGTAAAAATGTGTCCACATCATCAGAAGACATGTGTATGAACATTAAATATATATATTATCATATTAAGTAAATATTATTTTATGAATATGACGTTCTTCTGGCTTTTTATAATAATCATCATATTTGCTGTTTTTGTCCAGCATTGAATAATTATTTCATCCATTATTTAACCACAGCTGGAAATAATAGCTGGAATGTAATGTGATTGTGAATTTATGACTGAAGTAAAGCTGTTCGTCTTTTGTAAAGTACTTTCACTTTACAAAAGGCAGCGTTTTTATCAAAAGGTTAATAAACGCATGTTGTACAGTATATACAACATGACAGCGCTCTCAGTAAGGCCACTTCACACCTTTCATGTATCTGCTCGGACTTATTAATTCGTTTTAAACACTTCAAAAATGTATGTGTATACAGCTCAAAACCTCCATCAGTTATTAAAGATAGCGTCTATTTAGAAAAAATGCCCCAGCGATTTCGGAGCTTCAGGAAATCTCCCGGCGCTCTGCGCATAACACCGGGCCAACTCATGACTGATATAATTTATAAACCTTTTCTAAACGTGGGCTATTGTTTTTTTTTTACTTATAATATTTGTTAATTTAAATGATGTTTGGGCTCAGGACTGTGATTCAGTATCGTGATTCTCCTCTTTAATTTACTACATAGTTTTAATCATTAGCACTTTTCCTATTAATCCTGATAGTTCAGTGGTAGGTGATTCGCCCGCCATGCGGAAGACCCGGGTTCGATTCCCAGCCAGGGAATTGCTATCAAATATTATATTAGAACATAAATTCATAGGTTTATTATTATCATCAAATATGATATTACTATTATAATGAACCCTAGGCACGTGACAGCCATCAAGAGAATTAATACAAAATCTTGTATAATGTTTATTTTGTCGCACATTTGCAAATATGCAATGTGCAAATAAACATTTATATATAATACATATAAATATTGTTTATGATGAAAAATTAGACTAAACTAATTTTATTATAAAATAAACAATATAAAAGTATACATGTTGTATATGAAAAAATATTTCTATTTGGTCGTCATACATATATGGTCATACATGGTCGTCAACTCGCACATTCTATATTCCATTGTCATTCATATTGCCGTAGTTTTTAGAGCCCTTTACTAAAGCATTTGCTAGATAGTAAGTTGTTAAATTGTTAACTCTTTTAAAAGACCCCCTCTTGAACTACCTTAATGTATCTCACTCCTTTACTATTAAAGATATAATCTTTTATTATGAGAATGCGGAAAATAAACCGCTTAAATTTGTAGTTGTTTATTTTATTTTACAGGCAAAATACTTTATACATAAACAGAGAATTAAAAAGGAACAATTGTACTTCCATATTTTCCTCCTAGAAATGACCTCAATTTTAAACTGTCTTAAATTAAGTCAATTTAATAAGAAGAATAATATACTTCTAGATTATGATATTATTTTTAATTGAGGTGTCTCTTGCTACATCTTTTCACGATTTATACTTAATTTCAATCCTCTCGTGTATTTTAACCTTTCTTTGGACTCTCAAATATATAGTTCTTTGTCCCTTATATTTTATTTGTTCTAATTAAAGGTTTTTACCTGTATGAATGTACAAGATTTTGTGCACTGACTGGGAATCGAACCCGGGCCTTCCGCATGGAAGGCGAATTACCTACCACTGAGCCGCCAGTGCCCGTCTATATTTAAAGCGCATAAATCTTTGTAGTCTTTTTCTACACACGCGTGGGTGCATTACAATAATACTACTACTAATAATAATAATAACAATAATAAATTCAGAGAACTACTACTACTACTAATAATAATTGTACAGTGAAAGAAGTAACATCATTGAAGGAGAGAAGAAAATGAAGAATAAATGCATATCAGTTTGAGCTTGACATGTTTATGAGCTCTGTCGCTTGCTGTCAATGGGCGCCTTAGAGACATAACACATTTTTCGGTTTCAGTAGACACACAATACTTCAGACTGAAACACAACTGCCCCCTACTATTAATGAAGGGCATTTTCACAGCTTCCCGCGCGCACCCGCGGGAAGTCGCGGAATCCCTTTTCTGAAAATGTGCGTTTTTAAAGGCCAGGGCCCGGTTTCTCTATAACGCACACTATTCGCATGCTAAGAAGACTCTTAAGATATATTGTAAGAGCCATATCGTACTTGTTATGAATTTGTTGTTGTGTTTATTTTACTTTATTTTATTTGTTGTTATTTCATTTATTCTACCTTGTTCTATTCATTAGTAAAGCATTAAGCATTAAGTTTGTTACATAAGCCATAAGCTTAAAATTTCTAAGTTATGCATCCATTTTGACAATCGTAGGTTGGTCTGTGATGTCATTCCACTATTACATGCATTTGTATGACTGTCGTATGATAGAGAGTTCAGTTTAGATGCGGAAGGCTACGGAAACACAAGCTTTTGACCGTAAGCTCGTGAGCTCCCGGTAAGCTAAGAATGTAAGATACAGCAACTAGGTTGTTGTAACCATAAGCTCCCGTAAATAGAGATATACAACAAGTGTTGTTATATACGTAAGCTAAGACTGTAAGTTACAAGATACAGCAAATAGGTTGTTGTAAAAGTCAGAGATTTGCAAGATGCAGCAACTGGTGTCTGTAATCACAGTGGATTTACTCAAGACGACTGTATGAAGTGTTGATTCTTTGATGCTGACAAAATAAACTACAAGAGACAAAGAGATCAGACTTCTGTTGTGTGAGTGAAACTTTAAACCAGAGCTATGCGTCAAAACTAGTGAAATAATATGACCGCATCTACATATATCTTACGTTAAGTGATAACTTTTCTAAGTGTATTTCTCGAACTGTCTCTTAGAAGTCTTCTTAAGTCGCTGCCTCTTACGTCCGATGTTACAAGGCGCTGTCTACACTGATGGTCCTGAATTAGCTGACATCGCTTGCTCAGGAATCGATTTTTGACTCCTTTTGCATGACAGCGTTAAGAAAGACAGCACTTTCTATGCAAATTAAACACTAAATTCTTTTAATAGCATTTATTTCGACATGGGTTAACTTATCAATAGCATGCGATAATAGACAAATATATACATTAAATCACCAAACTGCCACTAATATTTTCATGTAACCTGTAGTGACGGTGAAACGAATGCTGTGCTGCAGCTGTTTCTCAATCAACTATGCTTGTATAACCGAATCATAGTTGATTCACAAACAGCTGCGGTCACTTATGTGCAACGCACTCTTAATTGCCATTGGTTGAAACCTTCAATAACAGCAATCTACCTACACTAAACAGAGAGAGTGATAAGCTGGAGAAGATGGCAGAGAAGAGGCAACAAAAAAAAAGGGCACCAAGTTTCTCATCAGATGAGCTAGAAATTGAGGGAGAATCAGCCTCTCATGGAATCCCTGGGGGGATTGATGTGAGAAGAGGTGATGCTGAGCATGCCTCATGCTCACATGCCAGACCATCACCACCTCCCAGTACACCATGCTCCCCTCAGAAGCCTGCAGCACCCTCCTCTCCTGGTAGCAGCGAGCCTGAAGAGTGCACTACTCCACCGCCTCCGGAACGCGTTTACTTGCCAGGAAGACGAGGAACTCGTAAATCTCGAACGCGAAAGGTTGGTGTTGTTACATAACATTGAGCAAAAGCTGGGTAACATTGAGCTGATGGAAGGAAACGACCTCGCATGCCATTCATTGGAGCTGAAGCGGGCCAAGCTGGAGCTGGCCAAACAACAGCATGCCCTGGCAGAGGCGCAGTTCAATAAACCTTCAATCTCAGTAACAAACTTGCTGCCATCTGAAGGTAAGCCAGTTTTTCATTGTTCATATTTTGATGTTAATTTCCTCACAGTTGCTAATCTGATGGTCTGTTTTTGTTTGTTTTATAGATGCTGAGCAACAATCACACGAGTGTGTGTGTGGTCTGTGTAAATTGTTTTTGTATGTCATTTGTAGCGTATGCACCTATTTCTTAAATTTTTTTTATGTTGTTGTTAATAAAGTGTCGAGGATGATCCAAGCTCCCAAGTCTCAAGTGTGTGTCTTCTTTAAGACTAAGTAATCGTGTGGCACAAAGACAAGAAATTATTTGTCAGCCTTCATGTGTCTGGAGAAAAACTGATTCCCTATTGCAATAAAACCTACGTGTAAAATGTTGCTCTATTCATCCACAAGGAAATTAAAGCATGTTTTAGGTGGACGTTTATTTTTAAAACACTTGTTTGTAGTAGCAGAGTACCGACATTAGTCTGAGATGGAGATGATGAGTGTTTGAAAAGGGTTTGCTGTGCTTGAGGCAGAGCAGCGGCGAGAGAAACTGTCTTCCAATCTTGCGACCTGAGTTCACTACCCATTAAGATTAATCAGCAATACGACATTTTAGCGTGAACATCCAGTTAACTTTTGACAGAGATATTCTAATGTTTAGACCTATACAACTTTAGGAGAAGCATGTCAGTTGTTGGGGTTGTATAGCGCACATATGTAATGAATACGATGAGATGACAAAGGTTCTAAGCATTACAGTCACACCGAAAAATTAATGGATGCATGGTTTGAAACTCCCAAATTTATTTTCTTATTTAACTAAATCAAATTTCATCATAAAATGTAAAAAAAAATCTATCCAGTCATGGATGATTGCTAATAATAAATAAAACATATTTTAAACAAAAACATTTTCAATCAACTGCTGCCTTGCCTCAACCCCAGCAGCATGCAGTGCAGCCCTCTGTGGAGGATTGAAGACCTCAACGTCCACCTCTGCATCTTCCTCCTCATTCGCCTCCTCCTCCTCCTCTGGTAAAGGTGCGTTTCCACGCAGAGCCATGTTATGGACCATGGCTGTTGCCACCGTAACTCCGCAACACCTGTGGGGCTTCAATCCTCCTGCGGACTTGTGCAGACACCGAAAGCGCAGCTTCCAGAGTCCAATTGCACGCTCAGCGATGTTGCAAGTGGGAATGTGTGCAACATTGAAGGCTCTTTCAGCTGGAGTCTGTGGGTTGGATACTGGTGTGAAGAGGTACATTCTTAGAGGGTTTCCACTGGCCCCGAGGAACACGCTCTGACCAAATTCACCTCATTCTGCTTGCTCACCCACAGCAGAATTGGCCCAGACAAAACTGACATGGGTGCTGACAGGTCACTTCGCCACCAGGTCATTGATTGGACCCCTGTGGCCCACCACTACCTGGACGTTTATTGCCGCATATCCCTTTCACGACATGTATGCCTGATCTAGTACTGATGGAGTGGATATTGGGATTAGTGTTCCATCCACTAAGCCTAGGACTCTAGGAATGCCAGCAATGGCATGGCAGCCCTGGTGCACCTCCTGGACCTCCTGGCGTGTTGCTGGCAGTCGGATCCAATCCCCAGCATGGTGCAGAAGAGTGTTAGTAACAGCGAGGATGCACCTCCACACGGAGGGTTTGCTGAGGCCGTAGCCTTCTCCCACGACCTCCACAAAGCTCCTGGTAGCATAAAATCTTAGCGCTGCAAGCAGCTGGACATCAGGACGTAAAGCGTTAGAGCGACGCGTTGGCCTGGCAAGCGCAGGTCCGAGCAGGTCAAGAAGTTCCAGAATCTGTTGCCTTGGAAGGCTAAACTTTTTTAAAATAGTAAGCTCAGGAAAAATATAAAGAGGGCTGAAGTTTTGCCTAAAGAAAAAATTTACATGCACCACACGGCTCCGCGGACGGCGCCGTCTTTGGTTTAGCACAAGAACACGCTATATCGCTGCCATATCTGTTGCCTCCCGGATGCCACCATGATTACCCCTTTAGCGTTAGAGCCAAATTATTTGCCACCTGTTCAATATTAAAAGTGATTGGCAATTTTAATGCATTAGTCACATTATGAAAGAGGCTGATTAAAAGTCACTCTATTAGTACTGATATAAAATAAAATTTAATTCTTAAACTCGATTACAGTATATTCCATAATTAATACGACTTTGATAATGTGCCATAATGTGCTTGCATACACCGCTGATTTATAAATACTGCTGCTCAGTAGCGGCGACTAGCATCTTGAGCTGAAACTATGCTAAGAATGAGTTAAGGTTGGTCCAGAACAACCTTACTAACGTGTGACTTAGCTAAGAGATACTTAGCATAAGAATGTTTCGGGAAATGCACCATAACATTAAGAGAGAGGTTAAGGTACAACTTAAGAACTACTTAGCGATAAGAAGCTTTCGAGAAACCGGGCCCAGATCTGTACACTACCGTTCAAAAGTTTTAGATCACTTGCAAATTTCTTTTTTTTTGTTTAGTGATTTCTTTTCTGCATTCTACAACAATACTGGGGAATTCAAAACTATAAAATAACACATATGGGATTAGGTAATTACATAACAACAACAAAAACAACAATTAGTTGTTATTTTAAGACACTGAGGTCAGCCTTTCTGTAATAGTTCCTGCAAGAACAGTATTGTCAAGTGCATTAGCAAAATCCGTCAAGCACCATAATGAAACTGGCTCTCATGAAGGCCATCCCAGGAGGGCGAGACCAAAACCTACCTCTGTGCCCAGACGAGAAGTTCATTTAGTGTTATCAGCCTGAAAAATTACCAATTAACAGCACCCCAGATTAGAGGTGTTATGAAGTCTTTACGGAGCAGAAGTAGCAGAAACATCTCAATCTCAACTGTTCAAAGGAGATTAATGCATTTTTTTGGACGCCTTCAGCTTTACAATGTAGAAAGAAATAAAAATCAGGAACCATCATGGAGTTAGAAAGTCTTCTAAAACTTTTGAATGGTAGTGTATATGTATATATATACTTGTATACACACACACACACACACACACACACATCAGTGGCAACTCCTCTACTATGTCAGAAAATAAATGCTCATATATGCACTGTCGCATTTATATTAGTTTTAATAAAACAGAACGCGTTAAACTTCTTGACTAGCTCGTTCAGAATCAGGTATTTATTGTATATTCTTTGTTTGCTGGTGATATAAACCATTTCTGTTTGTACAAATCATTCTTTAAATAATTAAAAAAAACATCTTATTGTGTTCTTGACTTTGCTCCTTGTTTCAGCATTGTAAAGTTAGTTTGTTCATATAATTAAAGTAGCTCGTGGAAGGGGAAACTAGCCAGCTAGCAAGCTGTGCATAATGGCAGACGCAGATGGTGCTAATATTGTTGACATGCTTTTGGCAAAACCATTTAGTAATCTTACTCACGAGGAGAGATTCAGAATTAAATAGCAGGGCAGACCAATGCCCAAGATTGATCTGGTGCAAAAATCTGGAAAAAATACCAGGTCTTTTCAGCTCTCCTGGTATGACAAGGTGAACTGGCTTACTGGAAGTGCTTTGACAAAGAAAATATACTGTTGGCCATGCCTCTTGATGAAACCTTCTCAGGGAATGGGATGTGTTTGAGCACCATTGCTCTGCTGGCCATTGAGAGGAAACTGGTTAAGTCCCTGGAAAAGATGGCCTAGTGGTATGACAGGGTCACAGACCATTTTCTGCAAAAGGAACAGAGGGCAGAATTTACATACAAATAACAATTAATTTTATGATGAAGGCCTAATATGAGCTTCCCTTCTTTCAAAAGCTAGCAGCCACAACTGATATATAAGAATACACCTAGTTTGCCATTATATCATAAAATACATAATAATGCATATATAAATGGTGCAAAACATTGTGACAAATATTATAATTGAATAAAATATAAAGTAGTGTTTGGGCACAACATTAGAAGAAGTGAAAAGGACCTTCTCATGAAAGTACATTTATTAATGCTGAATCTGTTTGGAATATTTGAAAAGATATAATTATTTTAATGCATTTCCTAAACCATGGATAAAACAGAGCATAAATAAATGGATTAATGGTGGAATTTAGACAAACCAAGATCAGGAGTTTTAGATTAGTTTCTGCCTGTAGATCAATAACATCAGCTAACAAACTGCAAATGCAATATGGAAGTAAACAAAGCAAAAACACAGACACTAAAATCCCGAGGACTTTAGCTGCTTTTCTCTCAGATTTCACTGAGTGTGAGGTGATTTTCTGTGTTTTAGTCCGTGTGTGATTATTAAGCTCTCTGATAGCAGTGGAATGTTTCTTAGCAATCATAAAAACTCTTGTATACAATATGATTATCACAGAAAGTGGAAATATAAATGAAAATACAAGATCAATTACAGGCCATTCCTGACTCAGAGAGAGAAAACACTCTCCAGAACACATTATTCTAGTCATGGAGCTTTCATTCAAATAATAAAATGTTATGCTATATGCTAGACACACACACCAGTTAGAATAAACCACAATACACATAAAACTTACAGAGATTTTGTGGGTGTAAAGAAATGGATTTGAGACAGCCAAATAACGATCTACAGAAATCAGAGCAATACTATAAATGGAGAAGCTCATAATAAATACGCCAATTAACCAAAAGCTAATGCAGAAAATTCTCCCAAAGATCCAGCATGACTCAATCACCCAAATTAACTCTGGAAGCATCAATAAAGCACTTATGAGGAAATCTGACACAGCCAGAGAGAGCACAAGCATGTTAGTCGGTGTGTGAAGCTGCTTAAAGTGAAAAACAGAGATGATGACGAGCAGATTTCCACACACAGTGAGAAGAACCACAGTAGCTGAACACATATACAGTATGATATAAACTGGAGATACAGATCTCTCTGGACAGGAGAAATGCACACAGCGATCAGACTGGTTAAACTCCAACAGGTTCATGTATACAGCATTTTAAACGTCTTTGAAATATTTAAAAATAACACTGTAATTTGGGCTGTTCCTTGGAAAAAACGTACAAGTGCAAACCAATTATCTAATATCTGATAACTCAAGCTAGCGCTAATATTTTTATAATGCATAATTTGACCACACCTCCACATCTGACAGTTTTAGACATCTATTGTCATAGACTGTTGAAGCAGAGGGCCTGAATGTCATTTTACCATTTGTTTTTCATTTGTTTATTTTATTGTTTGTTTTATTATGATTTTATGATATATAATTAATTGATATGCTTGATTTTAATATAATAAATAAATAAATAAATATATATATATATATATATATATATATATATATAAATAAATATATATATATATATATATATATATATATATATATATATATATATATGTATGTATAAAAACCAGAATTTATAGAAACAGAGTTGCATATCAAGTGGCAATCTATTTTCACAATCATCTATTTCACAATCATTCCTCAATCATGAAATGATGTTCAGGGATGTCCACAGAATAAAGACACTAGAAGGAAACTGTTAAAATTGAAGAACCTGGCTAAGATGCATCATGTCAAGACGCAGCCCGAGTCTCGGTCCTCGCAGATGGAACAGTTATGAGGATGGTTCAAGAAAAAGGGGAGTGCATTTCAGGTCACCTGGCAGAGAGGAGCGCCGCTATCAGCCGGAAAATGGACTGTAGCTGGTGTTGCGGCCCAAACGCCAGCTATGTTTCCTATGGGCCTTCATACTGACAATGCTAATGACTGTACTTCTGTGTTAAAAGACAATGAGTTCAGTTCTGAGACTGATCAAGAGCTGTTAGTATAGTATGTGAAAGGAGTGATTGAAGGTGTGGAGGTTCGGATGTTAGTCGATTCTGGTTCCAGTGTGTCCCTTATGAGTGCAGATTTTTGTATGTTAATCCCTACACTTCGTGATCGTCCACTGAGAAAAGACTATGTTTCCGTACATGCAGTGAAAGAACAAATGCTGGATACACTGGGTACCATCACTGTAACATTCCAGCTAGGAACTGAGTCATGGCAGCATGTTTTCCATGTGCTGAGAGAAACCACACAGACTGTGCTGCTGGGCTGGGATTTTCTGTTGAAGAACCAGGCATTACTAGACCTCAGCCATGCTAAACTCCAATTGTGGAACATCGCAGTGCCTCTGCTTAACAGTACTGAATTTGTTCCAACATGTTGCAATGTGTCACTGGCGACCACAATAAATCTGCCGCCCCTCAGTGAGACAGTGGTGCCGGTTAAAGTATGCCTACCCAATGCGGCTCATGTGGCGAGTGACTTTCTTGGATATCTAGAACCTAATGTTGCAGCGTCTTATAATCTGATAGTAGCTCATACGCTGGCGGGAGTTCACAATGGGCTGACGAAGGCGCGGATTTTGAACCCTACTGGACATGACATTTCGTTGAAACAAGGAATGCACCTGGGTGAGTTATACTCCGTTAATGAATCAGATGTCCAACTGTTTCATGCCCCAGTTGATGTACCTGCGGTGACCTCATCAACAGCTGCACTTCCTATATTACTGAACGAGTCCCCTATTTCTGACTCAGAGAGAGATTCACTGTATGCCATGCTGTGTGAATTCCATCACATTTTCAGCTCCTCCAAACCGAATGCTGGAAAGTGTAAGCTGGTGAAACATCACATAAGAACTGGTGAACAGGCTCCAATTAAACTGCGTGCACATCGTACATCTCCTGAAAAAAGATCTGAAATAGAAAAACAAGTAGCTGATTTACTTGCGCATGGTGTGATCGAGGAAAGCTGCAGTCCCTGGGCGTCGCCAGTGGTTTTGGTGAAAAAGAAATGTGGCACATGGCGTTTTTGTGTGGACTACAGACGTTTAAACAGTGTGACTATTAAAGACTCTCATCCACTGCCCAGGGTCGATGACACATTGGACGCACTGGCAGGCGCTGCCTGGTTCAGCACATTAGACTTTTCTAATGAATACTGGCAGGTGGGAGTTGCAGAGGAGGATAGAGAAAAGACGGCTTTTACAACGGGACAGGGCCTATATCAGTGGAGATCTATGCCGATGGGCCTTTCCAACGCCCCGGCTACTTTTCAATGTTTGATGGAGCTGGTCCTCAGAGGGCTCCCATGGCACATCTGCATGGTATACCTTGATGACATTTTAATTTACAATGTAATTTTTTATACAATAAAAACTTTTGAGGAGCACATATCAAACCTTAAAGAGGTGTTTCTGAGGATACAGTCTGCAGGTTTGAAACTGAACCCACAAAAGTGCCACCTTGCCAGAGATCATGTATTTGTCCTGGGTCATGTAGTTTCTCATAAGGGTCTTCAGCCTATCCCCAAGAACACTGATAAAGTTTTGAACTGGCCGGTTCCTCGTTCTCCTTCAGAGGTGAGAGCCTTTGTGGGACTGTGTTCTTATTATAGACATTTTGTCAAGGACTTTTCGAAGCTCGTTGCGCCACTAAACCAACTCGTTGGTAAAAATGTGCCTTTTGTATGGAATGATGCATATGATCAATCATTTCATCACCTGAAAAACGTGTTATCATCTGAGCCTGTCATGATATTACCCGACTTCAGTGTGACATTTAAAATCTATACTGATGCCTCCAACTTGGCTGATGGTGCGGTTCTCGGGCAGGACAGGGATGGACGTGAACATGTGGTGTCATATGCCAACCGTGCACTAAATTCTACACAGAAACGCTGGTCCACTTTTGATCGTGAATTGTGGGCGATTGTGTGGGCAGTAAGGGAATTTAAACACTACATTGGACTTGCCTCATTTACCATTATCACAGACCATCGTCCACTCTTAGCTCTTCGGCGATTGTCAATTGATGACGACCCAACAGGGAGAAGAGTGAGATGGATACTGGAGCTTGATCCATTGAATTGGGTCATTGTTCACAAGGATGGCCGACATCACAAGAACGCGGCTGCGCTTTCTCGCCGCCCTGAGACACTTGACATGAATGTGGCGCAGAATAAAGTTGGGAGGGCATTGCAAGTAAATGTGGTGAGTTCTAATCAGACAGACATTACACATTCCTCTGAAGTGAAAGGTTCCACTGGCAACATAACTGCGGAGAACTCACTTGAAAATTCTGAGAGCATGTCTCATATCAATGCATTGTCGCACAGCTTATCAGATATCAGGGCTATGCAAGCTGCTGACTCTGACATTAAAACTGCTTTGGGCTGGGTGGCGCACGCCCAAAGACCTCCCAGGAGACAGATACAAGTGACTTTGCAGTGTTTACGGAAGCTTCGGACTGAATTCGACCGTCTTTCTATAATTGATGGACTATTGTGCCGCTCAGTTTGCTGCCCCCTGACAAGTAAACCTGTAATCCAAATGGTTGTACCCTCTGCACTGATTTCTGAAATACTTTTGCAGTTGCATTTAGCACCAGGGTCTGCCCATTTCTCTTCAGAGCGCGTGTGGGAATGGGCGAGGCAATTTTGTTATTGGCCTTCCATGTACAGGGACATTAAGGACTGGTGTGAGCAGTGCAAGGCATGCCAGACACGGCGCAGTCCTGTTCCAGCCCAACGTCCACCGATGGGTGGATCACAGTCAGTACGGCCATATGAAAGGGTGGCTATGGACATCTTAGAGCTGCCTGTGACTTCGAAAGGAAATAGGTATGTGCTGGTTATTGAAGACTATTTCACAAAATTTGTCAATTTATATCCCCTGCCTAATCAGTCAGCACAGACAGTAGCAAATTGTCTCTTCAAGGACTATGTTATGCTTCATGGTGTTCCAGAGACTTTGCATTCAGACCAGGGTCGTCAGTTTGAGGCTGAAGTGGTTCAGATCCTCTGCCGTCTCCTGTCCATTAAGAAGACTCGCACCACACCCTACCATCCTCAGTCAGATGGCATGATTGAACGTTTTAATTGGACTCTGATTGATTAACTAGCTAAGACACTGTTGACTTATAGTGGAGAATGGGACGAGTATGTGAAACATGTAGCATTCGCCTATAACATGACGACTCACTCCAGCACTCGTTTCACACTACCTGCTGAGGTATTGTTGCCCACTCGTGTTCTTGACTCTCAGATATTGGTATCGCATGCTGAATTTGTTTTTTCACTGCTGACAAAATTGGATTCTGCCTTCAGTGGTGCACGGATGCATAGTGAGGCAGCGCACGATCATCAGAAACTGTACCATGATGTTGGCTTGCGTCACCAGCCGTATAGGGTGGGTGCTATGGTGTGGCTTCACAACCCAGTGGAGAACCGCATGAAACTGGCACCTCATTGGAAGGGACCTTATGAGATTGTGCAAGTCATGGACTCAGGTGGTGAAGTAGGACTGACCTATCGGATTGTAAATCCTTTGGACATTGGGGAAAAGGCACAGTTAGTGCATTTTAATAGGTTGCGGCGATATACATTACCTGTTTCACGACCCTGGAGACCGTCTCATGTTCTGGACTTGCAGCATGTGTCAATTCCCCTGGGATCTGGAGCTTCTAGTGGAGCCCAATCTGTCTCTCCCCAGAAAGATACGACTTCTATGTCTGACTTACAATGTTCAGTAAGGGAATCTGAGACTAGTGTTCATAGGACTCCTGGCCATTTGAAAGATTTTGTTCTTTATTAAGATGAGAATTTCAGGATTAGTCACTGTTTGCTATGTTGCTGTTGTTTCCAAAAAAAACCAAACAAACAAAAAAAAAAGCCGGTTGAAATGTCCCCTCCTTGAACCACCACCTTATCGTGGTGGAGGGGTTTGCGTGTCCCAATGATCCTGGGAGCTATGTTGTCGGGGGCTTCATGCCCCTGGCAGGGTCACCCATGGCAATCTGGTCCTAGGTGAGGGAACAGACAAAGAGTGGTTCAGAAGATGAATAAAACCATTGGAAAATGTTTTCCCTCGCCCGGATGTGGGTCACCGGGGCCTCCCTCTGGAGCCAGGCCTGGAGGTGGGGCCCGATGGCGAGCGCCTGGTGGTCAGGCCTGCACCCATGGGGCCCGGCCGGGCACAGCCCGAAGAGGCAACATGGGTCCCCCTTCCCATGGGCTCACCACCTGTAGGAGGGGCCAAAGAGGTCGGGTGTAGTGTGAGTTGGGCGGTGGCCGAAGACAGGGGCCTTGGCGGTCTGATCCTCGGCTGCAGAAGCTGGCTTTAGGGACGTGGAATGTCACCTCTCTGGTGGGGAAGGAGCCTGAGCTAGTGCATGAGGTTGAAAAGTTCCGGCTAGATATAGTTGGACTCACCATGACGCACATCTTGGACTCTGGAACCAGTCTTCTAGAGAGGGGCTGGACTCTCTTCTACTCTGGAGTTGCCACCGGTGAGAGGCGAAGAGCAGGCTCGGGGCCTGTACATTGGGGTTCACCGCAGTGGACGAGAGAGTGGCTTCCCTCCGCCTTCGGGTGGGGCTAGAGAACGTCCCTCCTGGGGACTCCATCGTTCTGTTGGGGGACTTCAATGCTCACGTGGGCAATGACAGTGAAACCTGGAAGGGCGTGATTGGGATGAACGTCCCCCCTGATCTGAACCAGAGCGGTGTTTTGTTATTGGACTTCTGTGCTCGTCACGAATTGTCCATAATGAACACCATGTTCAGGCATAAGGGTGTCCATATGTGCACCTGGCACCAGGACACCCTAGGCCGCAGTTCGATGATCGACTTTGTGGTCGTGTCGTCAGACTTGCGGCCACATGTCTTCGACACTCGGGTGAAGATAGGGGCGGAGCTGTCAACTGATCACCACTTGGTGGTGAGTTGGCTCCATTGGCGGTGTAGGATGCCGGTCAGGCCTGGTAGACTCAAACGTATTGTGAGGGTCTGCTGGGAACGTCTGGCAGAGTCCCCTGTCAGGATGAGCTTCAACTCCCACCTCCGGCAAAGCTTCAGCCACGTCGTGGAGTAGGTGGGGGACATTGAGTCCGAATGGACTATGTTCCGCGCCTCCATTGTCGAGGCGGCCGACCGGAGCTGTGGCCGTAAGATGGTTGGTGCCTGTCGCGGTGGCAACCCAAGAACCTGTTGGTGGACACCGGCGGTGAGGGATGCCATCAAGCTGAAGAGGGAGTCTTACCGGGCCTTTTTGGCTGGTGGCACTCCGGAGGCAGCCGATAGGTACTGGCAGGCCAAGCAGAATGCGACTTCGGTGGTTGCTGAGGCAAAAACCCTGGCGTGGGAGGAGTTTGGGGAGGCCATGGAGAATGACTTCCAGACGGCTTTGAAGAGATTCTGGTCCACCATCCGGCGTCTTGGGAGGGGAAAGCAGTGCTGACCTCGACTTGGGACGTTGTGGGTCGGTGGGGAGTACTTCGAAGACCTCCTTAATTCCACCAACATGCCTTCCGATGAGGAAGCAGAGTCTGGGGACATAGAGGTGGACTCTTTCATCTCTGGGGCCGAGGTCGCCGAGGTGATCAAAAAGCTCCGTGGTGGTGGGGCCCCGGGGGTGGATGATATCCGCCTGGAGTTATTCAAGGCTCTGGATGTTGTAGGGCTGTCATGGTTGACACGTCTCTGCAACATTGCATGGACATCGGGGACAGTGCCTCTGGACTGGCAAACCGGGATGGTGGAGTTCCAACTACAGAGGGATCTGTGGAAAAATTTTATTGATTTATAATTGTAGTCAACTGTAAGGTACCAAATACCCAGAAGGCCTCTGTCCAAGAGGCCTCGATCCAACTCGCTAAAATAACAGAAAAGGCGCCTGCACGACAAATTGAGGAAGTGAGAAAACACGCAGGCAGGAGGCAAGGGATAGGTAACAGACTAGAAAACTAAAAGAAAAAGCAATAATATTTTACTAACATTTTATTATAATGTACTAATAATATCTACTCGTAATATCTACATGGTGTCATGACTCGTACTTATAAGAGGCGGACGCAAGTGCAAGTGGAAATAACCGTGTCTTTAATCACACAAAATAAAGACCCACGAACAGAAATTTCCCAACAATAACTCCCCACACGGTGCCTTTTCTTGTGTATTCACGAGTATGCTGAGTCCCGGGGTGATGACCCCTCTCCTGCCGCATCTATCAGTCCTAGAAAGGAGGAGCAGGCTTTATCAACGTTTTCCTCAACACTACTGACACACAGACGTTTTATGATGCACAACGGTGGACGAACGGGTGGCTCTGGGGTCGGCTGGTTTATATAGGTGCACACAAAGGGGAGACACAGGTGATACTAACTACAGGTAATCAAGACTGACATATACACACAGACACACTAGGGGGAGACAAAGGCTGCGGCTCAGTAGTCCGGGGAACCGGATCTTCCCTGAGGCCGTGGTGGTCCAGATGTTACAGTACCCCCTCTCCCAGAACCGGCCTCCTGAGGGAGGCGAGGGCGCCCCCTATGCGCCGTCGAAGGGAGTGAGGATGCACCTGCTTGATGGAGATGCCGGCGGGCGGGACGACCCGGTGGTCGCGGAGCCGGGCGATCCGGCCGTGCCCTGTGGAAATCCGTAATGAGTTCTTGACTCAGTATGTCCCGGGCTGGGACCCAACTCCGCTCCTCCGGGCCGTACCCCTCCCACTCGACTAAGTATTGCAATGCACCTGCTCTCCTTCGCGAGTCCAGTAGTTCTTTTACCCGGAACGCGGGGGCGCCCCCAATGTCCACGGCCCCAGGGAGTGTAGGTTCCGCTGTTCCTTCATCCAGTGGGCCCCGGACCACCGGCCTGAGACGAGAAATATGGAAAACGGGGTTAATGCGAAGATGTGTAGGGAGAGAGAGTCTATATGAGACGGGGTTTATTTGCGCTGATATGGGAAATGGGCCGATGAACCTGGGGGAGAGTTTCTTGCAGGGGAGGTTGGGGTGAAGGTCCCGTGTCGAGAGCCACACCCGATCGCCTACCTGGAGCGGAGGACTTTCCCGTCGTCGCCTATCGGCATACTTTTTAAAGCGCTGCACTGCGCGGGAGATTTTTGTGTGTGCGTTTTCCCACACCTTCTCCGCTTTACTAAGCCACTCATCCACCACAGGTACTTCGGTGGGAGTGGCGTCCCATGGACACAGCGGAGGTTGATAGCCTAATATGCACTGAAATGGCGTTAGGCCGGTAGAGGAGTGGCGTAGCGAATTTTGTGCATATTCCGCCCAGAGTAGGCAGTCCGCCCATTCATGTTGTCTGCTCCTACAATATGCTCGAAGATATCTGCCGAGTTCTTGAACAGTCCGCTCTGCCTGCCCATTAGACTCGGGGTGATAGCCCGACGTTAGGCTAACAGTGGTCCCCAATTTCTGAAAGAATGCTTTCCAGACCCTGGCGATAAATTGGGGACCATGATCTGATACTATATCTTCGGGAATGCCGTAGCAACGAAACACTGAAGTGAATAGGGTTTCTGCCACCTGGAGGGCTGACGGAAGGGAACGAAACGGGATAAATCTACATCCCTTGGAAAACCTATCTATTACCACGAGTACCGTGGTGTACCCGTTCGAGACCGGCAGGTCCGTGACAAAGTCCACTGCGATATGGGACCACGGTCTGTTCGGCACCGGGAGGGGCGTTAGTTTACCAACTGGTAGGCAACGGGGGTTTTTTGTAGTCGCACAGATGGCGCCAGACAGAACGACCTTTTTCACGGTTTCACGCATTTTAGGCCACCAGAACTTTGGTTCCAACAGGTGGGTGGTGCGTGTGACGCCGGGATGTCCTGATGCTAGACTCGTATGAGCCTCGATCGTCACTCGTTCACGAAGTGACTCCGGTACGTAGAGTCGATTCGGAGGGCAGTCCCTAGGCACGGGGTTGGACCGTGCCCACTGGGCTATCTCCGACTCGATATTCCACATAACCGGAGCCACCACGAGCGACGCGGGGAGAATTGGTTCCGGATTGGTAATTGGCTCCGGCGACGGATAGTAGCGGGAGAGTGCATCCGCTTTGATGTTTTTTGAACCGGGGCGGTACGTTATCACAAATCTGAAACGCGTGAAAAAGAGCGCCCAGCGGGCTTGACGTGAGTTCAGTCTCTTTGCCTGTTGGAGGTACTCGAGGTTACGGTGATCTGTGAGTACCGTGAATGAGTGTTTCGCCCCCTCCAGCCAGTGTCGCCACTCCCCTAACGCCGCTTTTACTGCTAATAGTTCTCTGTTACCGATATCATAATTCCGCTCGGCAGGTGTTAATTTCCTAGAGAAGAAAGCGCAAGGGTAAAGTTTCTCGGGGTGGCCGTGACGCTGTGACAGCACTGCTCCTATCCCTACCTCAGACGCGTCGACCTCTACTATAAAAGGCTTCTCTGGGTTCGGTAGTTTTAATATAGGCGCCGTAGTAAATGCTGTTTTGAGTCGTGTAAACGCCTCACGCGCTTCCACTGGGAACTCACGGAGGCGTTTCGGCTTACCTGCCAACAGTGACGTGAGTGGTGCTGCCACCATGCTGAAGCCTCGAATAAAGCGCCTGTAAAAATTGGCAAACCCCAGGAATCTTTGTAGCTCCTTCACTGTCGTGGGTTCCGGCCATTGTTGCACGGCCGCGACTTTGGCTGACTCCATTTCGACCCCCAGTGGCCCTATGTGATAGCCGAGAAATGCCACCACCCGCTGATGAAATGAGCATTTCTCTGCCTTCACATAGAGCCCGTGTTTGCGCAGGCGCTGAAGGACGGCAGTTACATGACTGACGTGCTCGGAATATGACCGCGAATATACTAAGATATCATCTAAGTATATTATGACAAAACGGTTGTACATATCCCTAAACAAGTCATTCATGAACCCCTGAAACACCGCAGGTGCGTTCACCAGTCCATATGCCATCACGTTATATTGGTAATGCCCAGATGTAGTGCTAAACGCAGTCTTCCATTCATCACCCTTACGCACACGAACGAGGTTATATACGCTGCGGAGGTCGAGTTTGGTGAAAATGGAGGCGCCTCGGAGCTGGTCTATTGCGGCCGGAACCAGGGGCAGTGGGTGCTTATATTTTACGGTTACTGCATTGAGTCCCCGATAATCTATACATGGCCGAAGGCCCCCCCCCTTTTTTCTCTATGAAAAAAAAACCTGCCGAGGCGGGAGACGTGGACCTGCTGATGAGCCCCTGCTGGAGTGCCTCGCTCACGTATTCCTCCATGGCCCTGGTTTCCGCCACTGACAATGGATAAATGCGCGAGCAAGGAGGTGCTTTCCCCGGCAGTAGCTCGATCGCGCAGTCCCACGGGCGATGAGGGGGAAGTCGTGCAGCAGCCCTAGCACTAAACACCTGTTCAAACCTCGCATACTCTGATGGCACGTTAATCTTGTGTGGGGCATTCGGACTCTCTATGGTGGTGGTTTGGACCGTCACTATGGGCGGTGTACATGATTTGGCGCATCTAGGGGACCATGAAACGATACTTGATTGAGCCCAATTGAAATTAGGGTTATGGGCGCTAAGCCAGGGGAGACCTAGCACGACGGAATGATCAGACTGAGGAAGTACGAAGAATTTTAGTTCCTCCGTGTGATCGGGGAAAGTTAACCGCAGTGGCGCTGTGATTAATTTAATAGGCGATTGGTCTAACTCACGGCCATCTAGAGCTTTAACTGGTATCGGTTGCGGAAGCTTCGACACGGGAGCTCGCAGCGTGGAAATCAAAGCAGAGGAGATGAAGTTCCCAGCCGCCCCGGAATCTTCTAAGGGAAAGACAGACACAACAGAGTTACAAAAAGACAATTGTGCTTGTAAACAAAAAGGATGATGCGTGCGGGGCGGTGTGCGTGACGTTACTTTGAGTAACGGGCAGTCCTTGATCCGGTGCCCGTCCCCCCCACAGTATAGACACAGGCCCGCTGTGATGCGCCTTCTTCTGTCCGCGACCGGGAGGCGGGAACTGCTCACGTCCATGGGCTCGGGTCGCGCTGTTTCTCCCGTATCGCGAGGAGGTCTTCGGGGTGTGTCGTAGAGGCGGGGTGGTGCTGACCTGGTGGGTGGTCGTTGGCGCTGGCTGCGAAGATGCTGGTCGAGCTTAATCGCCAGGCTGATGGTTTCATCTAGCGAGAGGTTGGTGTCCCGGCACGCCAGCTCGAGCTGGATTTCTGGCTGGAGTCCATCACGGAACCGCACGAGCAGGCTCCGCTCGCACCAGCCGCTCTCCGCAGCCATGACTCTGAATTTGATGGCGTAGTCCGCCACCGGCACACTCCCTTGCCGCAGCCGCATGAGGCGTTGTTCCCCGGAACGCCCCTGGTCCGGATGGTCAAAGACCGCCTTCATAGCTTCCATGAATTTACGATACCGGGCGGTGAGCTCTCCCCCTTCGCTCCAGATAGCTGCGGCCCAATCCATGGCCGGACCTGTGAGCTGCTGAATGACGAAACGGATCCGCTGGGTGTCCGTCATGTCGGGGTAATCCGAGAGGTACAGTTCACAGGCCAGAAAAAATCACTTACACCCCTCCGGATCGCCGGCATATCTTTCCGGGGGAGTGGCGCGCGGTGGTGAGGGTGTGGAGCTTCGCGATGTCCCAGCCGGTGCTGAGGGGTCTGGGAAGGCCAGGTGTTTCACACTATGGGCGAGGTCGCTCACCGCTCGTGCAAGCCCCTCGATCTGGAGCTGTTGCTTTTCTATGTACCGCATCGGGTTCTCGACTTCCGGCAGGGGGACACTTGCTGCGTCCTGATAGGTTCGTCCATCTGTCATGACTCGTACTTATAAGAGGCGGACGCAAGTGCAAGTGGAAATAACCGTGTCTTTAATCACACAAAATAAAGACCCACGAACAGAAATTTCCCAACAATAACTCCCCACACGGTGCCTTTTCTCGTGTATTCACGAGGATGCTGAGTCCCGGGGTGATGACCCCTCTCCTGCCGCATCTATCAGTCCTAGAAAGGAGAAGCAGGCTTTATCAACGTTTTCCTCAACACTACTGACACACAGACGTTTTATGATGCACAACGGTGGACGAACGGGTGGCTCTGGGGTCGGCTGGTTTATATAGGTGCACACAAAGGGGAGACACAGGTGATACTAACTACAGGTAATCAAGACTGACATATACACACAGACACACTAGGGGGAGACAAAGGCTGCGGCTCAGTAGTCCGGGGAACCGGATCTTCCCTGAGGCCGTGGTGGTCCAGATGTTACACATGGTTAATGATAATGTTTTAATGATAATTAAAAAAAAAGTATGCAATGTGTGACCCAAGAACAACCCGTACACATAGAGTGCAAGAAATTAAGGAACTTTATTGGAGGGGAAAATACAGAAAATGCAGGCATTGATCCAAAATATAAAAATAAGCTTTCGGTTCTGCTTTAATTGGGACACAAAGTGCAAAGAGCCAGACTTCTGCTTTTAAAAAGCAGATAAGCAACATAAATCATATTTGTTATAAAGAAAAATCTAATTAATCAGTAATCTTCAGCAATATCATCCTCAGAGCAATGAGGATAATGACCTGGAGAGGTGGGATTGAGGCTGATGGTGGGTGAAGATGGGGGTGAAGCAGGAGTGTTGTCACCAGGTGGTGGAATGCCCGTGAGCCCGTAGTAGGGTCGCATAGGAGGATGCCGTGGTAGAGAGAGAGCCTCAATCTCAGCAATCACAAGAGCCCCTCAGAGCTCTAACCAGACGCAAATTGTGGCGGTTTGGGTAAGGGAAGGGAGTAGTCTCATCAATCTGATCTGAGCAAAATTAGCTCACATCTCATGAATATTAAAGAAGTTTCTTAACTTAAGAAGGAGCAAACAATGATGTAATTGTTAAGTGAAGGTATATAAACCATGTAAAATTAGGGAAGGGAGAGTGGAAAGGAGAGAAATCTTACAGAATTTACTTTTGGTTGCAATAAACTCTTTTGCTATTTCAGTACTTGAATAGTTATTGATTTTGTTTTGAAAATTTGCCACGACAGATCACACTCCTCAGCCTCTCCAGGAAAGTCTATTCAGGGGTCCTGGAAAGGAGGGTCCGTCGGTTAGTCGAACCTCGGATTCAGGAGGAGCAGTGTGGTTTTCGTCCAGGTCGCGGAACAGTGGACCAGCTCTACACCCTTAGCAGGGTCCTGGAGGGGGCATGGGAGTTTGCCCAACCAGTCTACATGTGCTTTGTGGACTTGGAGAAGGCATTCGACCGTGTCCCTCGGGGAGTCCTGTGGGGGGTACTCCAGGAGTATCTGATATCGGATTCCCTGTTAAGGGCTGTCCGGTCCCTGTACAACCGGTGTCGAAGCTTGGTCCGCATTGCCGGTAGTAAGTCGGACCTGTTTCCGGTGAGAGTAGGACTCCGACAGGGCTGCCCTTTGTCACCGATCCTGTTCATAATTTTTATGTTTATGACAACTTTTATACATTTATTACATTTAATAAATACATTTTACACATTTCAAGACTATATAATTACAAATATAATAATGTTATATATTAGGTAAATATATATCAGACATCGTCTTTCCAGCTAATACTCCAATGCACACAGAAGACATAAAAAAAAAGCATTAAAAAAAGAGCATCATGCTTAAACTGCTTCCATGCCTCATAACTTTTAAATAGGATAATTCATCTCTGTGGGATAATCTAGGTCATTATTATAATAATTGTCACTTGGTGTTTTAGGCCAGTCAGAAGTCGGGTCTTCCCAGTCATTTCCATTGTATGGAACCCATTAATCTGAGTCAAGTCAGTGTTCTGTTGCTCTATGTTGTTGTCAGTCTGCTGCAGCATTTGATTTTTTATTGTGTTCATAAAAAAAATTATTGTATACATACAGGGTGATAAACAGAGGCCTATCGAAATTATAATCACAATTGATGGAACACTATATACCAGCGAATAACCCCAGCCTCCCCACAACTGCGTTAATCATGAGGTCCAAGACTCAAATTGGCGAGGTGTTTGCAAAGTCTTCTTCATATGGTTTATGATGTAACTAATATTCTGAACAACAGGAAGTGTTTAAAACCTTACACACTCCACCTCCCTTGGCTAGTAACCCATTTACCCTGTTCAGGGCTACTGTTATTTCTCCGCTGAGGAAAAGTGACCAGCCTACATTTTCCCTTGGACTAGTCCACGGGTTTACTAAAATGTAACCTTGAAATTTATGTGACATCTTTTTTCCTTCTATTCTCTGGCATGCGTGGCCTCCATGGATCTTCTGTGTGTACTGACACACTAGGGGCGACATATGCAGGATAACATGAACCTGTACAGTTAAAGTACCTGGGAAAAGTTGCATATGCGGATGACTCAAACACCCACATTACTGTATTTGTAGAAGAGAACTCTGTGAATGGACCATTATGGGAAATAATTACCATCTATACTACATTTAGATGACCTACCTTTTAAACAATTGGTTATTTGAACATAATGGTTCCCCATTTCCTTTTGCTCTTACACAACCCAAGTGTCCAGTTTTCCAGTGACCCCAAATGTTGCAATTACTTCCTGGGGCATCAAAACAGGTTATTGGTATAATTACATCCAAGGACTGCTGAGCTTGGCCTCCCTGGTTGTAGTAAGCCAGTATCTGCAGGACGGCCATGGTGGTTATCGGTATGATACAAGACGTGTTGTCTGCATTTGCTTCTGCTGCTGTGATTTTATTAAGAGGCTGTGCTACCCAGCTCAAGCTTCACATTGTTCCAGATTAAATGTAAATGTTTTGCTAAAAATACTTTAAAATGGCTATTTATCGAGTCCTCAATAAGTAGGCACATCAGGGTAACAATTTCTAGTATTATTTCTAAAATTACCCAGATTGCTTTGGGGTGTTGCTGGTGTTGATTTCTCATTATTAACCAAGGGCCCAGTCCAGCTAATTCATTCAATGTCTGTAATGTGTAAAATCTCAGTCACTGATATTCTCTATCCTCTAAAACAGTCTTCTATCCTGTCAGTAGTTACAACATTTACTTTTAACTCTAGTTGGTGCTACTTTTACATGTTGCCAATGTTACTCTGTGCTACATTTACTTTGACACGTTACAATTTCCTCACATGTTGTCCTGAAATGTAGTGTACTTATTGTTGTGATGAATTTGAGTGGAGAGCCGTGGTTCAAATTCAAATTAAAATTTTATTCGTCACATACAGTCATACACAGTACGATATGCAGTGAAATGCTTACACGACCGCCAGTGACCTTAAAAAGAGAATTAAATCTTATAGTAAGAAATAAATATGAATAAAGAAATACGATAGGAAAATTTAAACTTAACTAGAATAAAAATAGAAATAAAAATAAAAGTATACTGTAGATAAAATAGAAATAAAAATAGAAATGTACTGTACAATAGAGATTTTTTTTTTCTTTTTTTTTTTTTTATTGTAATTTGGTGGAGGAAGTATGGTGTGCAAGTATGCATAGAAACGTGTCTTAAGGTGCCTTATTAAAGTGTCTTTGTGCAAGGGTCCAGAATATAAACATAAGGGTCCAGAATGTAAACATAAACATGAGTTCCGATATAAGTGTAGATGTGCATGAAAGTGTCCATAGTGTCCAGATGTGCATGAAAGTGTCCATTGACGTTAACAGGTTGTATTAGTTCTGTTTGTTTGTGGTGTGAATGTGGTATGGTTGAGAGACCTTTTCGCCTGCGGGAAGAAGCTCCTCCTCAGTCTCTCTGTGTTGGCCTTCAGGGAGCGGAAGCGCTTTCCTGACCGCAACAGAGAGAACCGTCCATTGTTGGGATGGCTGAGGTCCTTCACGATCTTCCTGGCCTTGGTCCAGCACCGCTTGGTGTAGATTGAGTGCAGGTCAGGGAGCTTGGTGCGGATGATGCGCTCAGCTGAACGCACCACCCTATGTAGAGGTCGTCTGTCCAGCATGGTGCTGTTTCCAAACCAGGTCACGATGTTTCCCGTCAGGATGCTCTCTATGGTGCAGGAGTAGAAATTCCTGAGCACCTTGGAGGGCAGTCTGAAGTCTCTCAAGCATCTGAGGTGCTACAGACGCTGCCGGGCCTTTTTCACCACGGTGTTGATGTGACAGGACCATGACAGGTCCTGCGTGATGTTAACACAGAGGTATCTGAAGCTGTCCACTCTCTCCACTGGGCTCCTGTTGATGACGGGGGTCTGGTAGTTCCTCTCCTGCTTTGTACTAAAGTCCACTATCAGCTCCTTTGTCTTATTGACGTTCAGGAGGAGATTGTTCCTCTGGCACCAGTTCTCCAGATTTCCAATCTCATCCAGGTAGGCCAACTCATCGTTGTTCGTGATCAGGCCCACCACGACAGTGTCGTCAGCAAACTTGATGACGGCGGTGGAGTTGGTAGTGGCCACGCAGTCGTAGATGTATAAAGAGTACAGCAGGGGGCTCAGAACACAACCCTGGGGGGCTCCAGTGCTGAGTGTGAGGGAGGCTGAGACGTGACCGCCCATCCTTACTGCCTATGGTCTGCCAGTTAGGAAGTTGGAGATCCACTGACACATGGGTGAGCTGAGTCCCAGGTGCTCCAGCTTGGTGGTGAGTGTGGAGGGAATTATGGTATTAAATGCAGAGCTGTAGTCGATGAAGAGCATTTTCACATAATTTCCCCTCTTAGTGTCCAGGTGGGTGAGAGATGTGTGGAGGAGATTTGAGATTGCATCGTCTGTGGAACGGTTCGGACAATAAGCAAACTGTAGTGGGTCGAGTGTGTCCGGTAGTGAAGAGATGATGAAGTCTCTGACCAGGCGTTCAAAGCACTTCATCACTACTGAGGTGAGGGCTACAGGGCGATAGTCATTAAGGGAAGCAGGATGTGGTTTCTTTGGAACAGGAACAATGATGTACTCTTTGAAGCATGTGGGGGATCACCGACTGAGATAAAGAGATGTTGAATATCTCAGTGAACACAGGTGCTAGCTGGTCTGCGGAGGCTCTGAGGATATGGCCTGAGATGCCGTCTGGTCCTGCTGCTTTCCTGGTGTTCACTCTCTTGAAGGCTATCCTCACGTCGTGCTCGGAGATGATGAGCGCGTTCCCGGTGCTGGCAGTGTCTTCCTGTCTGCAGCCGTTAGTATTAGCGCCGCTAGCATTAGCATCGCTAGCGTCTTTAGCTGCAGCCTCGAAGCGAGCATAGAAGGTGTTCAGCTCATCTGCCAGAGTCGCGTCTGCGTTCATCATACCGGATGTTGGTGCTTTATAATCCGTTATTGTTCTCAGTCCCTGCCACAGGCTCCTAGAGTCACTCTGTTGAAGCTGTGACTCTAGTTTTCCCCCGTAGCGCTGCTTCGCCTGTCGATTGGTCCGTCCAGCGCGCGACCTCCCTCTGAACCGGAACTTCCTGTTTCAGTCTTTGTTTATATTTTGGCATGAGGAAGATGGCGGCGTGGTCGGATTTACCAAACGCTGGACGAGATTGTGCCTTGTAACCGTCTTTGACCGTAGTATAACAATGGTCCAGTGTCCTTTCGCTCCTGGTGGGGCAGGTGATGTGCTGATAAAAGTTCGGCGCTGCGCATTTGAGGTTGGCACTATTAAAGTCCCCCGCCACAATAAGCGCAGCGTCCCGGTGCTGTGTCTGGTGCTGTGTGAGTTTTGCCATGTTTTACCCACATGCTTCAACAACCGGTCATGCGAGGAGCGTTCCCATAGCGTTTTCACGCAGCATCTCGTTCCCGCTTTTTCAGGGAACAGGGTTACATCAAAGTAACCCAAGACATTTTCAATAAAGAACTATTGTTGAGAAGTTGACACCTGCTACCCTGTGTGTTCTTCCTGTCAGCCAGACCTGTTACAATTCTTTATGCTCCCTAGAAGATTTAAGCTTTATTTTTTCTTTGCACTGTCCATACATAATTTTTTGTGATTTATTGAAAACCTTTAAATAATTTTCTGACCACATTTCTTTCTCAAAAAAAAAATTGCTCACCCGTATCCAGTTTTTAATAATTTGCTGGATGGTTACAAATACAATTTTAGTATTTTCAGCAGTCTCCCTAGTTGAATATTGCTAAGTGCAGGTCGATAATTTGACCCTTCTGAAACAAAGTATTTTCATCATTGCGATGAGCACAGGATATGTCTTCTGACATGCCTGTTTAAGAAATGAGAAGCTACTCACTACATTAATTATGGTTAAATAACTTGTTGCCATAACATACAGATTTGCATAGTTAAAGTTGACTGAGGAATCAGAATTCCACTTCCAGTAACTTATTCCAATGAGGGAGAATATCAATAGCATATTGCTGTCACTCAGACTTGGCAGGCGTGGCCAATTTTAAACTATAAAATTACCTGAGCTGTTAAAGCAGGACCTCAGTTGTGTATGACTTTGTCAATATTTTAAATTGATATAATTGAATATAAAAGGTCTTTCTTTAAGCTTTGTATACACTGGCACAACACTGTATTCATGATTGTGATGGATTTTAACCAGTCTGATCGCTGTCTACATTTCTCCTGTCCAGAGAGATCTGTATCTCCTGTCATTTATATCTTATTGTACATGTGTTCATCGTCTGTGGTTTTGGTGACATTGTGTGGAAATCTACTCATCATCATCTCTATATTTCATTTCAAGCAGCTTCACACACCAAGCAACATGCTCCTGCTCTCTCTGGCAGTGTTGGATTTCCTCATCTGTGCTTTTGTAATGCTGCCAATGTTAATCTCTTCAATTGAGTCATGTTGGATTTTAAAAAGAGGTTTCTGCATTGGTTTTTTGTTGATTGGCCGTTTCCTTGCAATCTTAGCCACTTATAATGTCACTTTGATCTCTGTAGATCGGTATTTGGCTCTTTCAAGCCCATTTTTCTACACAAACATAATTTCTGTGAGGAAAATGTGCATTGCAGTTTATTCTAACTATTGTTTGTGCATGGTGTATATGGTAGCATTTTATTTTTTCAGTGGAACATTTACAGGTTTTGTAATATGTCCTGGAGAGTGTTTTTACTTCATTAATCCGGTTTGGTCTGTAATTGACTTTGTAATATTGTTTATATTTCCATATTCTGTCATAATCATATTGTACACACTAGTTTTTGTAATTGCTAAGAAACATGCCACTGCTATCAGGGAGGTCCATAATCACGCACGGACTAAAACACAAAAAATCAGCTCACATTCAATGAAATCTGAGAGAAAAGCAGCTAAAGTCCTTGGCATTTTAGTGTCTGTGTTTCTGGCCTGTTTGCTTCCATATTATATTTACAATTTGCTAGGTTATCTTATTGAGCTCCAAGCTGAAACTTTTCGTGGACTTATATTCCTGTGTTGTCTTAATTCAACCATCAATCCAGTTATTTATGCCCTCTTTTACCCATGGTTCAGGAGGTGCATTATATTAATTATAAATCTACAAATATTTCATACAGATTCTGCATTTATCAATATACTTTAATGAATATATGAATTTAATAATCAATGAATTCATTAATGTATTTAATTCTTCTTCTTCTTCTTTGTCTTTCGGCTGTTCCCTTTCAGGGGTCGCCACAGCGAATCATCTGCCTCCATCTAACCCTATCCTCTGCATCCTCTTCTCTCACACCAACTAACTTCATGTCCTCTCTCACTGCATCCATAAATCTCCTCTTTGGTCTTCCTCATTAATGTATTTAATTAATAAATAATAATTTTTATCCTTCTGATGTGCTCAAATTAAATGATTTATATAAATATAATATTCATGTATCATATATTATGTAATGGATTTATTTTATATCATAGCAATATGTATGTTTAATTATATGAAAAATGTGAAAGCTGAGTCAGCTTATTTTGATAAGATAATCTGCGGTACACTTACAATATTTTAATCTAAGGGAGTTTTAAGAAAAATAAGTTTGTGATAATAGTGGAACTTATTTTATCCTTATTCAACAAAACATAGTAGATTTTTGGAAAAGGACAGTCTCTCTTTGATTACACAATTTAATAAATGTCTTCTGTTTGTATTATTTGCATAATTAGTAGTGAATACTATGTTGGCCAGGACAACATTGACACTCAGATTTAACCTGTAACAGGTAAAAAATTTCTCCAATATATAATAAATATGAACATTTTGGTATGTAAGCCGATTAGATGTGGCATTGGTCTAATATTCAGTCAACGCATATGTTGCCTCTTATGTCATCACATTTAAAAGATAATGGATGGTGCAGTATGGCAGGTGTGAATCAGGCTTTAGGTGTATTTAACAGGAATCTAGGAAAGAACAGAGCTGAGCTAAAAAGGTACACTACCACTCTAAAGATGGCAGACACCTTCAAATTCCATGGTCTTTCCTGATCATCTTTCTATGTACACTGTAAAACACTGGCAAAGCCATTCAAAATATGGAATAATTTCCTCTGAACAGTATATATATATATAGTATACTCTATAGCCATAACAGCTCTAATATGAGGTGTTGCTTGTTAAATGGCTATTTGTAAGGTTGTTAACTCTAAATAAACTTCTCCTCTGCAGCAGGGTTAGGTTTTGGTCTTGATTTCCTGGGAAGGTCTTCATGAGAGCTACTTTCATCATGGTGCTTGATGGGTTTTCCAAATGCACCTAACAGTACTGCTGTTCAAAGAACTATTAAAGATTGAACCAGACTATACAACACATAAAACTTTACATAAAAAATTAAAAGAACATTTATAAAAATGACAAGTGATACCAGTATTGTTTTAACCTTGCCCATCCATCTATAAAAATAATAATAAAATAAAAAATGCAACCTGTCCTGCTATGCTAATAAGGCCCATTGTCCCTTCTGTGGCACTGAGATCATGTGAGCTATGACCTCATTATAATTTTCTTTAAAATAGCCTTCATGGCATACACAGAGCCATCTCTTTAAAAAAAAAAAAAAAAGACACAAGCTTTTTACTGGAATCTTCTAAGAATAATCTTTGCATCTGCCAAAGATGGGTATATACACAGAATTTATCCTTGTCTGCGTCCAATTATTTCAGTGTTTACACTATACAACACATTGTATTTGGTATAGTGAAAAGAGTTGTTCTCTTCATTTGAAAATACATTATATAATTCACACATATAATATAAATTTGAAAACCATGTATGGTCTCTGTCAATCTTTAAAACAGCTGGACTTTGTGTCTTAAAATAACGACTGATTTTTGTTGTTGTTACTAAATGAACTAATTCCACATGTATTATTTTATCGTTTTAACACCTCCAATATTGTTTTATATTGTTGGAAATAAATCCAAACTTGTGTCCAAACTTGATGAACTCATGGATACAGGTAATTGTTACAGAGCTTTTGTGGTTTATGTGAAAATTTGTTTGGTCAGGTAAAAATGTTTTTTTTTACCATTCTTTTTGCAGAGAAAGGTATTTAACTAATCATTTTCCCAAGAAAGCTAGACTTGGTCAGCCTTTTTCTAATTGAACTGTCATGAATTTAGCAGCCTTAAACAGGCCTGCCACATGTATCTCCTTCACTGGATTATGAACATGAAAACTCCATGTGGCGAGTGGTAGGGGGCTGGTTTGACCTCCGCCGTTCCCCTAATTTTAACAACTGTAGCCAATTACGCCACCCTGGGAATTGCAAAAGGAAATAAATAACTCTAATTATTAAGGTAACTAAGGCACCCAGGTTCGTTCACTGACCATGCAAGAGGCATGGATTTCGTATATACAGTGGTGTGACAACCAGATTGCTCATTACCGTCGCACTCACCGCTATGGAACGATATCGCGGACAATATTCAAATGCAATTGCAAATAGCATTTGCAATTGCGTTTCCCATATGTAGACGCACAAAGTGTGCCATAATTCAAATGCAATTGCAAACTTTGCATTACCGTTTGCTGATTCGCCTTTGCGAGCGCACACTGACTGCCAAATTTCAAATGAAAAAACAAAGTCCGTTTGCATTTGTATTTCCCAGGTCTTACACGTCATGAACCTGTCATATTTAAATAGCAAAATCAATCACCACGTTTGCTTTTTCACTTTCTCTGCGCCGCGCGTCAAGCCGGCCAAAATTCAAACGCAATCGCTAATCCATTTGCAATTGCATTTCCAACACGTTACACAGAAACCTGTCAATCAGCGTCAGGGGCGGGTCTATACTGTGGGGCGGGATTGTATGGGGAGTGACGTCACTCGCACTCGCCGACCAAGAGGGGGATATTTGAGCACTGGAGGTGAACCGAGATTATCTCATTTGTTTATCAAGAAATAAACACACAAAAATGACAAATCGCATATTTTCTTGCTCCGGAGTGGACAGAGAAGTTTTTACAAATAAAAATATTTTTAGATCTTCTCCTGTTACAGCCTGCTGGAGCTAAATCTTTCAGAAACGCTGCGTACCGGTGTTATGGGCTAAAATGCCTCCCTGCCACTGATTGCACCCCCACAAAATCTCTGTCAAATATTCATATTATTATTATCAAATATAATATATGAGTATTATCACGAAGCGATTTTTATTATAAATAAGAAATATAAAAATATACATGTACAACCCCTGGCAAAAATTCTGGAATCACCCTCTCAGAAGATGTTCATTCAAATGTTTAATTGTGTATAAAAAAAAAACAAGCACATACATGCCACAAAACTATTTTTACTCAACAATCCAAACTTCTGGCTGTATAAAACACTTAAAAAAAAAAAAACAACGAAAGATATAAATATAGTCAATGACAACTGTTTTAACAACTCAAACAGAGGAAAAAAATATGGAATCACAAATCTGAGGGAAAAAATATGGAATCACCATGCACTTTGCATTTCTACAACTGCTAATTAGTCTACAGTTAAAAAAGAGTGCTTGCACACATTAGGGATGTGTTGAACCAAGATGATTGACATAACTCATAGCTCCAACACGAGAGATGTCAGTTGACAAAGGAGAGAATTATCAAACTTCTTGAAGAAGGTAAATCTTCATGGAATGTTGCAAAAGATGTTGGTTGTTCCCAGTCAGCTGTGTCTAAAATCTGGACCAAGTACAAATCAAATGGAAAGGTTGTAAAAGGGAAGCGTACTGGTAGACCAAGAAAGACATCAAAGCGCCAAGACAGAAAACTTAAAGCAATATGCCTTGAAAACAGAAAATACACAACAAAACAAATGAGGAACAAATGGGCAGAAAGTGGAGTCAATGTCTGTGACCGGACAGTAAGAAACCGCCTAAAAGAAATGGGATTTACATACAGAAAAGCCAAAAGAAAACCATAATTAACATCTAAACAGAAAAAACAAGGGTTCAGTGGGCTAAAGAAAGACAATCTTGGACTGCGGATGACTGGATGAGAGTTAAATTCAGTGATGAATCACGAATCTGCATTGCGCAGGGTGATGATGCTGGAACTTTTGTTTGGTGCCGTTCCAATGAAATTTATAAAGACAACTGCCTGAAGAAAACATGCAAATTTCCACAATCATTATTGATATGGGGTTGTATGTCAGGTAAAGGTATGGGAGACATGACAGTTATTACATCTTCTATCAATGCACAAGTTTATGTTGAGATTTTGGACACTTTTCTTATTCCATCAATTGAAAGGATGTTTGGTGATGGTAGCATCATTTTTCAGGATGATAATGCATCGTGCCATAGGGCAAAATCTGTGAAAACATTCCTACAGGAAAGACATATAATGTCAATGGCATGGCCTGCAAATAGTCCGGACCTTAATCCAATTGAAAATCTGTGGTGGAAATGAAAGAAAATGGTCCAGGACGAGGCTCCAACCTGCAAAGCTGATCTGGCAACTGCAATAAGACAAAGCTGGAGACAGACTGATGAAGTCTACTGTTGGACATTAGTTAAATCCAGGCCTCAGAGAATTCTAGCTGTTATAAAAGCCAGAGGTGCTGCAACAAAGTACAAGTAGTGTTTTTATTTGGTGATTCCATATTTTTTTCCTCTGTTTGAGTTGTTAAAACAGTTGTCGTTGACTATAGTTATCTTTCTTTGTTTTTTTTTAGTGTTTTATACAGCCAGAAGTTTGGATTGTTGAGTGAAAATAGTTTTGTGGCATGTACAGTATGTGCTTGTTTTTTTTTCTACACAATTAAACATTTGAATGAACATCTTCTGAGAGGGGTGATTCCAGAATTTTTGCCAGGGGTTGTATGTGAAAATAATATATAATTAATATATTTTCCCCCTACACTACGTGTTTTTTTTTATATAGATTATTTTATAATCAAATTCGTTTGGTGCAATTTGTAAATCATAAACCTATTAATTAATGTTGTAATATAATATTTGATAGAGGTTATGTTGGGGGGGGGGGCAATCAGTGGCAGGGAGGCATTTTAGCGCATAACACCAGTACGCAGCGTTTCTGAAAGATTTAGCTCCAGCAGGCTGTAACAGGAGAAGATCTAAAAATATTTTTATTTGTAAAAACTTCTCTGTCCACTCCGGAGCAAGAAAATATGCGATTTGTCATTTTTGTGTGTTTATTTCTTGATAAACAAATGAGAATCTCGGTTCACCTCCAGTGCTCAAATATCCCCCTCTTGGTCGGCGAGTGCGAGTGACGTCACTGCCCATACAATCCCGCCCCACAGTATAGACCCGCCCCTGACGCTGATTGACAGGTTTCTGTGTAACGTGTTGGAAATGCAATTGCAAATGGATTAGCGATTGCGTTTGAATTTTGGCCGGCTTGACGCGCGGCGCAGAGAAAGTGAAAAAGCAAACGTGGTGATTGATTTTGCTATTTAAATATGACAGGTTCATGACGTGTAAGACCTGGGAAATACAAATGCAAACGGACTTTGTTTTTTCATTTGAAATTTGGCAGTCAGTGTGCGCTCGCAAAGGCGAATCAGCAAACGGTAATGCAAAGTTTGCAATTGCATTTGAATTATGGCACACTTTGTGCGTCTACATATGGGAAACGCAATTGCAAATGCTATTTGCAATTGCATTTGAATATTGTCCGCGATATCGTTCCATACACCGCCGTGGAAACGCGGCAGCGGCCAAAATAAACCAGGAGCATTTCAAAATAATTCGTGAAATGACCGCCAGGTGGCGCAAATTGACATTTTCCGTCGTATCGGTTTTTAAATATATTCAGAGCTTAAGTCATAATAAAGTCAAAGCAATATGTTGTAGCGAAGTAATACTACAATTATGATAATTTACACATCCAACAAACATGTAAAACTGTAAATATAAAAAATATGAGTTAGAAAACATTGGTTTTATTTTGTTTAGACAGACTCTTTTCAGAATCTGTTTAGTGTTATTATTAAAGAAAACAGCGCAAACAACAGCACTAGGGCTTTCAAAAAAATTATTTCGACAATACTTCCAGTTGTTAGAGTTTAAGACATCAAGATTTAAATATAGAAATAACTAAAACAAATAGAGCAAACTTCCAGAATAGATAATAAAAAAATAAATCAATAAAAAAGATGTATGCAGTATAATCGGGGCCTCTCATTACATTATATTTTGGTTCAGTGCCAGACGAAGTGCGAGCAAATATTGTCTTACATTTGTGAATAAAATATCATTGTTTTATTCAGAGATTTACAGTATTTGTGCAAAATAATAGTTATGCAATATAATTACAGGCTCTGGATTCGTTTTTCGTTTGCAGTATGAAACCAAAATACATCTTACTATTTTTGAGAGATTCGTCGTAAAAAGAAAACTGTTTTTTTTTTTCAGATATTTGTCTGTACAAAATAATATTTATGCAATATAATCACGGACTCTTGATTCGTTATTCGTTTGCAATAAAAACCAAAATACATTAACCATATAATATAAACCAAAATATAAACCAAAATATTTAATTTGCTGTATTAAATATTTATGCCGTCTCATCAAGGATCCAAAGATTGCGTTGTACTAAATAATATTTTTGCTGATTTTTTTCTGCGATTCAGTTGTGTGATGTTTTAATGATGAATGATGTTTTACTGTATGTTTACTGTATATTAAAAAAAATATGAGTTAGAAAACATTGGTTTTATTTTGTTTAGACAGACTCTCTGTTTTTATCTGTTTAGTGTTATTATTAAAGAAAACAGCGCAAACAACAGCACTAGGGCTTTAAAAAAAATTATTTCGACAATACTTACAGTTGTTAGAGTTTAAGACATCAAGATTTAAATATAGAAATAACAAATAGAGCAAACTTCCAGAATAGATAATAAAAAAATAAATCAATAAAAAAGATGTATGCAGTATAATCGGGGCCTCTCATTACATTAGACCTGTTTAAGAATTTTATTTTATTTGATATCAGAACTAATAGAGTGACTTTTAATTAGCCTATTTCATAATGTGACTAATGCATTAAAATTGCCAATCACTATTAATATTAAACAGGTGGCGAACAATTAGGCAGCGATACAGCGTGGTGTTGTGTTAAACTGAAGACGGCGCGGTCCGTGGAGCCGTGTGGGTCATGTACATTTTTCCTTTAGACAAAACTTCAGCCCTTTTCATATTTTCCCCGTGGTCGTTATTAATAAATATATTTAAATAAAAGTTTTGCCTTCCTAGGCAACAGATTATGGAGCTTCTTGAGCTGCTCAGACCTGCGCGTGCCAGACCAACGCGTCGTACTTACTGTACACTCCCCGTCCCGATGTCCAGCTGCTCTCTGCTTTTTGTTTAAAATATGTTTCATTGATCATTAGCCATTATCCATGACTTTATGGGTTTTTCTTTTGACACGTTTTATTTTTATGAAATTTGATTTAGTTAAATGAGAAAATAACCTTGGGAGTTTCAAACCCCGCATCCATTCATGTTTCTGGGTGATTGTAATGTTTAATACCCCTACAGTATTCACTTATGCGGTTTGGCTCGCTGTGAGATGCGGTGTGTTATACCCCTATCTCACCTGCATGGGCTCGCGCTGTGGCCGCAGGCTTGATCATGATTCACCCCGAGTTTTTGCGCTGTGATTACGTTTCCATCTTTCCGCGTGAAAAATTCCACGTTTAGTTTTTCGCGGAACGTTAAAGGAACGTCGTGGGCAATCGCGGCAGCTCACGGAGATGAGTCCGGCCACACAGGTGAGAGAGGGGTATTAGGCATCGTGATCCGCCTCGAGTGGCCGCCCGACGGTCCGCGAAGATCTGCAAGGTCCGCGAGCTTCCACATGTTAAACATGTTTATTTTTTTGCGTGGTAAGCTGGAAACGTAATAACAGCATCAAAACTCGCGCTGAATCATAATGAACCGCACTTACGGCCCCGCGTGTGAGATAGAGGTATTAAACCTCCACTCTGTCATCTCATCGTATTCATTCCATAAGTGTGCTATACAACCCCAACAACTGACACTTCACATTGTTTCTGAAGCTGGTGAAGAGTGTTATCAGCTGTTTGTCCATCAACTATGATTGTAAACCCGGTTCGTTTCACGGCCACATGTTACATGAAAATATTAGCGATATTAATTAATTAATTTATATTAATTTTATATTAATTTATATATTTGTCTGTTATGGCATGTTATTGTTAAGTTAACCCATGTCGAAATAAACGCTATTAAAATAATTTAGTGCAATGTTTAATTTGTATAGAAAGTGCCGTCTTTCTTAACGCTGTCATGCAAAAGGAGGGAAAAATCGATTCCTGAGCCACCGATGTCCGCTAATTCAGGACCCGTGTTATTATTAAAGAAAACAGCGCAAACAACAGCACTAGGGCTTTAAAAAAAATTATTTCGACAATACTTAGAGTTTAAGACATCAAGACATCAATCTTACATTTGTGAATAAAATATCATTGTTTTATTCAGAGATTTACAGTATTTGTGCAAAATAATAGTTATGCAATATAATTACAGGCTCTGGATTCGTTTTTCGTTTGCAGTATAAAACCAAAATATGTGTGATTGTAATTTTTAATACCCCTACAGTATTCACTTACTGTATGCGGTTTGACTCGCTGTGAGATGCGGTGTGTTATACCCCTATCTCACCTGCTCGGTCTCGCGCTGTGACCGTAGGCTTGATCATGATTCACCTCGAGTCTTTGCGCTGTGATTACGTTTCCATGTTTCCGCGTGAAAAATTCAACGTTTAATTTTTTGCTGGTCCTCGCGGAAGCTTGCAGAACTTCGCGGAACGTTAAAGGAACATGGTGGGCAATCACGGCAGCTCACGGAGATGAGTCAGGCCACACAGGTGAGAGAGGGGTATTAGGCACCATGATTTGCCTCGAGTGACCGGCGCCCGACGGTCCGCGAAGATCTTCCGCATGTTAAACATGTTTATTTTTTTTGCGTGGTAAGATGGAAACGTAATAACAGCACCAAAACTCACGCCGAATCATAATGAACCGCACTTACGGCCCCGCGTGTGAGATAGGGGTATTAAACCTCCACTCTGTCATCTCATCGTATTCATTCCATAAGTGCGCTATACAACCAGTGTGTAAGTGTGTAAGTGTGTACAAACAACAGCACAATGCATGTGTGAATGGCTGAAACGTTAGTGTAATTTATTTCATTTAATAAATCTACTACAAATTTAAAGAACACAAAATATAAGATGACACAAGACCCTGGATTCGTTTTTCGTTTGCAGTATAAAACCAAAATACATCTTACTATTTTTGAGAGATTTGTTTTAAAAAAAAATCTAAAAAATAAATAAATAAAAATTCAGATATTTGTCTGTACAAAATAATATTTATGCAATATAATCACAGGCTCTTGATTCGTTATTCGTTTGCAATATAAACCAAAATACATTAACCATATAATATAAACCAAAATATAAACCAAAATATTTAATTTGCTGTATTAAATATTTATGCCGTCTCATCAAACTCGCAACTCACTCCGAAGAGCATCCTTCTCTGCCTTGCAAACTCCCAACTCACTTGAAATTTAATATCGTATATAATATTTAATATTGGCATAATATCCCTGACTTAGATCTTTCAGCACGCCGATGTCAGTGCCTATAGCAAGGAGCATTTACTTACATCTAAACTGAGTCATTTACATAAATCACTGATCACATTTAAACAATTTATTCATACAGATGTACATGTTTTATAGGTTTGTTACTGAAGAACTTTGGCAGCGGGCACACCTAATAATAAATGCCGGATTATTATTATTATTTTTATTTATAGTTTTATATAAATAAAAATGCTTTTATAAATGTGGGCTACTGTTATCTACTTCAAATATTTGTTAAAACAGCCAGGAAACTCACTCTGACCATTTTAATAATTCATTGATAAGTTAGTGATTCCTACGGCTGTGCTGATCATGTCATCTCGTCATCAGTGAGCGCGCCTATACAGTAATTCACTTCTCATACGAATTACATAATCTAATATTTTTTTTCATTAGTTTATATTAAAGCAGATATTTCTCTTTCTATAAGTATATATTTTTCACGTCTGTGAGGCGAGTATACACGGAGTTTGGGTTCATTTTCTGACGCACTCAAGTTCACCAAAATCAATACAGAACCCCGTTTACTTTATTTATTTAACAAAATCATGAAGTTTTTTCGTCATTGTGTGTGCACCTAAATAAAAGTAGAGTCTTATAAAAGCTACAAATTTAAAGAACACAAAATATAAGATGACACAAGACCCTACACGTGTAGCCTTTCTACTGTAATTAAACAGTTTACAATGTTTACGTTGCTTAAATTCGATCCTAAAAACCTGAATTTAATTTTAATTATAAATTTGTACTGTAATGTTACTACTGTGATTATGAATTCGTTTATTTACAATGTTTCACTTTATTTTATCTGCAACGACGTGCAGCTGTGGACTACCTGCGCCTCATTAAGCCTGGAGAGAACGAACTGATGCCTGAGGCGTCAGTCTATAGTTATATAGCGCCACTCAGTGGTAAAAGCCAGCAAACGCACAAACCCAAATGCTGACGCCATACGCTGCGACGGTAGAAGTCGCATACTGCCTGTGCACCCACTGTAAACGTTCATTTTCTCACAAACAAAAAACAAAGTTATGTACTGTATAACAATACTAAAAGTAGTTTTAATTTGACATCAAGGATATACTATGCTAAGAATGAGAAACATAATAAAATACACAATCCAAACTTGATGAACCCATGGATACAGGTAATTGTTCCAGAGCTTTTGTGGTTTGTGTGAAACTTTGTTTGGTCAGGTAAAAATGGTCATGTTGCCAACTTCTTTTTGCAGAGAAAGGTATTTAACTAATATTTTTGCCAAGAAAGCTAGACTTGGTCAGCCTTTTTCTGGAGCTTACCAGTGGATAACAGACTATGAAAAAAGGTAGGGGATGAATATCCAAGCAAGAGTCACCCCAAACACATGTGAATCAGATCCACACACAATTCAGTTTGACAATCAACACAAGGGGTTGACCAACACGCACGAGAAGAAGGGAAACAAACCCCAAAACGTCGCACTGCCACCACCTTTAGCTCACAGCTTTACAAGATTGGAACATATCAGAGAGAGAAAGGTACAAGCAACTTACAATTAAAAAATCAATTCTCAGACTGAAAATGCATGCAAAGCACCCCGTTAACAAAAGCAGCAGTCATGCAACACAGCAGTGAAGGGATTATGTGGCATATATTGGTCCAATGCCAGTAAGACAAAACAAGGAATAAAGCAAAAGCGAAAATGAATCAACGTTCAGGCAAAGCAGCAGCATTCAGGCAAAGTGGTTTCCAATTTAAATGAAAAAGTATAACTAATAAATGGTAAAGATTACCCATTCCTATAGCGGAAGTCAGACGCACAACGAAACGACGTGTACGCTACACACAGGAGAGTCTACAGAAAAAGACATAACTGTAGAAAAAGCCAAAATGAGTCTACAAGCTAATCTAAACAAGTACCTTTGTCCATGAGCATAGAAAAGAGTGAAAATGTGAAATAACTGAAAACATGTTTTTTATTCCAGTTTCTTCAAAATAGCCAGCCTTTGCTCTGATTACTGCTTTGCACACTCTTGGCATTCTCTCGATGAGCTTCAAGAGATAGTGACCTGAAATGTTTAACCAACAGTCTTGAAGGTGTTCCTAGAGGTGTTTAGCACTTGTTGGCCCCTTTGCCTTCACTCTGTGGTCCAGATCACCCCAAACCATCTCGATTGGGTTCAGGTCCGGTGACTGTGGAGACCTTTTTTGTTTAGTACATAACTCCACATGTGTTCATTCATAGTTTTGATGCCTTCAGTGAGAATCTACCAATGTCTATATATCATAAATCTATATATAATCACAGATGCATTGGTGACAGACGCAAACCCAATCTGTTTTTGCTCCTCAAATGCTGAAGGACTGCATGAGCCTCCTCGGCACTTTCAGTTTCGTTTGGAGCCAGCGATCATGACATAGCCGCTAAAAGGAGAAAGGCTTTGCTTTCTGTCTGTGGTGTGCCCCGAGTCAAAGATCTTATTTATTAAGGTGGAGGGAAGAGTGTGTTTCTTTGGGAAAGCCAGAACAATGTGAGCTCTAATGCTGAATTGTGTTAGTCCCCGAGCATCCCTCCTGGCACATTTTATCCCTGTTTGGTGAGATAAGGAGAGTAGGTTATTATTTTGTGGGTTCTTCCTCTTGTCCACTAGTTAGTGCTAAATATATTGACGTATTTACTAGTTTAACATATACCAGTAAAACAATAAATGGAACAAAATATTTAAATAATAAGGAATAAACAGTAATCAGTAATCAGTAAGTAATAAACAGAAGGGAGTAGATCTGGATTAAGTATAATGTTATTCTGGGAAAGAAAAAGACAATTAAAAACAATATAAATAAACAAAACTAAATACACTGAACCACGGAATGAGGTGAGGATTTTGTTCTTTAGCTCTCACTATCCATTGTAGAGAAGCATAATCCATAAATGTGAGTAAAGCATTGACCCATTAAGTAATACTTTAGCTCTTCTATAGCCCACATGATGGCGAAAGCCTCTTGCTCAATTGTGGCATATTGCTGCTTAGCTGGTGTGTGGTTCCCCATATAAAATGGGATCTTTTTTCACTTAAATTGATGACACCCCAGATGGTACCTTTTAGGGTTCACTGTCAGTTCTGCTTCTGTGAGTTCTTCCAGCATCTCCTCCAAATGATGTAGATGGTAAATGTAGGAACACAAGTGAAAAGTGTGAAACGGGCTAGATTCATCATGTACAAGCATCTAAAAAGATAAAGTGTAAATGGTAAGCTTATCACCTTGGCCAACCTGTGTGCAGTCTTCATCTTGGTTAAAATTCACTGCAATCAATGTCTATGGTGTCATGGTGTATTTAAACAAACAACAAACCTCATAGTAAACATTTTTACACAGTGGAATTTTCTATGACTGGCGCTGCACATCATTATCCTATCCAGTCAAGTAAATTGAATGTTACCTTTTTATTTAGGACAGCATTACTTTTTTTAAAGGTTCAAAAGGACAACTTTTTTCATAGAGCAGTCGATTTAGTGCTATGATATACACATCAGCAGTGACGTAAATATGGATTTAATTTTTCATTTCTGTCCTAAATGCTGAGTGAAGGAGCATTTTGAAATCTAAGAGTGTATTTAAGTTTATCATTACAGGAAATTATGCTATTCATGATAAATATACTGACATAGAGTATAGAAACACCACATCATTTTACTTTTATTGTAAGTTAAAAACTTGATAGTATCTCGTATTGTACAATGGATGTTTGGAAGTGAGGAAACCTAAAAAGATTAGAAAAAACCTGTTTACTGGCAAACTAAGTGAACTGTTTGGCTTTTGTTCCAACAAGGCTTTGTATCACATGTATAATGCTGTCACTCAGATTTGAGAGGTGTGGTCAGTTTGCAAACTATAAAAGCATCAGAGCTGCTTCATGTGGAACTCAGTTGATTATGATATATTACTGTCCTTATTTTGAAAGTAAGCAATATATTGTATATTAATTTAAACTACAGTGGCTTGCAAAAGTATTCGGCCCCTTGAACTTTTCCACATTTTGTCACATTACAGCCACAAACATGAATAAATTTTAGTGGAATTCCACATGAAAGACCAATACAAAGTGGTGTACACGTGAGAAGTGGAAGGAAAATCATACATGATTCCAAACCTTTTTTACAAATAAATAACTGAAAAGTGGGCTGTGTGTAATTATTCAGGCCCCTGAGTCAATACTTTGTAGAACCACCTTTTGCTGCAATTACAGCTGCCAGTCTAGAGATTGAAATCTGCCTAGTCTTCCCCATCTAGAGACTGAAATCCTTTCTGAAAGCCCATTCTTTGCAAAACAGCTTCAGCTCAGTCAGATTAGTTGGACAGCGTTTGTGAACAACAGTTTTCAGATCTTGCCACAGATTCTCCATTGGATTTAGATCTGGACTTTGACTGGGCCATTCTAACACATGGATATGTTTTGTTTTAAACCATTCCATTGTTGCCCTGGCTTTATGTTTAGGGTCGTTGTCCTGCTGGAAGTTGAACCTCTGCCCCAGTCTCAAGTCTTTTGAAGACTCCAAGAGGTTTTCTTCCAAGATTGCCCTGTATTTGGCTTCATCCATCTTCCCATCAACTCTGACCAACGTCCCGGTCCCTGCTGAAGAGAAGCATACCCAGAGCGTGATGCTGCCACCACCACATTTAACAGTGGGGATGGTGTGTTCAGAGTGATGTGCAGTGTTAGTTTTCCGCCACACATAGCGTTTTTCATTTTGGCCAAAAAGCTCAATTTTGGTCTCATCTGACCAGAGCACCTTCTTCCACATGTTTGCTGTGTCCCCCACATGGCTTGTGGCAAACGGGACTTCTTATGGTTTTCTGTTAACAATGGCTTTCTTCTTGTCACTCTTCCATAAAGGCCAACTTTGTGCAGTGCACGACTAATAGTTGTCCTATGGACAGATTCCCCCACCTGACCTGTAGATCTCTGCAGCTCGTCCCATGGGTCACCATGGGCCTCTTGGCTGCATTTCTGATGCGCTCTCCTTGTTCGGCCTGTGAGTTTAGGTGGACGGCCTTTTCTTGGTAGGTTTACAGTTGTGCCATACTCCTTCCATTTCAGAATGATCACTTGAACAGTGCTCCATGGGATGTTCAAGGCTTTGGAAATCTTTTTGTAGCCTAAGCCTGCTTTAAATTTCTTAATACCTTTATCCCTGACCTGTCTGGTGTGTTCTTTGGACTTCATGGTGTTGTTGCTCCCAATATTCTCTTAGACAACCTCTGAGGCCATCACAGAGTAGCTGACATTAGATTACACACAGGTGCACTCTATTTAGTCATTGGCACTCATCAGGCAATGTCTATGGGCAACTGACTGCACTCAGACCAAAGGGGGCTGAATTATTACGCACACCACACTTTGCAGTTATTTATTTGTAAAAAATGTTTGGAATCATGTATGATTTTCATTCCACTTCTCAAGTGTACACCACTTTGTATTGGTCTTTCACATGGAATTCCAATAAAATTGATTCATGTCTGTGGCTGTAATGTGACAAAATGTGGAAAAGTTCAAGGGGGCCGAATACTTTTGCAAGCCACTGTATATGTACATTAGAGGAACACTGTATTCATGAACCTGACAGAGTTTAATCAGTCTGATCGCTGTCTGCATTTCTCCTGTCCAGAGAGATCTGTATCTCCTGCAGTGTATATCATACTGTATTTGTGTTCAGCTGCTGTGGTTCTGGTGACATTGTGTGGAAATATGTTCATCATCATCTCTGTTTATCACTTTAAGCAGTTTCACACACCAAGCAACATGCTTGTGCTCTCCCTGTGCATCTCTCGTCCTTGATTTTCCGGTCTACAGAGTACTGGGGTATGTGCATCTGTGCATGAGTGATTGCCGTATTGCCTGCGGGAAGAAACTCCTAGACTCTAGTCTCTCTGTATAGGCCTTCAGGGAGCAGAAGCGCTTTTCCGACGACAACAGACAGAACAGTCCATTGCTGGGGTGGCTGAGGTCCTTCATGATCTTTCTGGCCTTGGTCCAGCACCACTTGCTGTAAATCTAGTGCAGGTCAGGGAGCTCGATGCAGATGATGCTGTCAGCTGAACGCACCACTCTCTGTTGGTCTCGTCTGTCCTGCATGGTGCTGTTCCTGAAACTATTTGTGATGTTTCCTGTCAGGACGCTCTCTATGGTGCAGGAGTTCCTGAGGTTCCTGAGCACCTTTTATGGCAGTCTAAAGTCTCTCAAGAGACACTGCCGGGCCTTTTTCACCACAAGAGCTGTCCACTCTCTCCACTGCGAGTAAGGGAGGCTGAGACACGACCACCCATCCTTACTGCCTGTGGTCTGCCAGTTAGGAAGTTGAATATCCACTGATACAGAGATGAGCTTTGTCCCAGGTGCTCCAGCTTGGTGGCGAGTATGGAGGTAATTATTGTATTAAATGCTGAGCTGCAGTTGATGAAGAGCATTTTAACATAATTCCCCCTTCGAGTGTCCAGATAAGTGAGTGATGTGTGGAGGAGATGAGAGATGGCACCATCTGTGGAGCAGTTTGTACGGTAAGCAAATTGTTGTGGATCAGGTGTATCCAGTAGTGAAGAAATGATGAAGTCTCTGACCAGCCATTCATCACTACTGAGGTGAGGGCTACAGGGCGATAGTCATTGAGAGAAGCAGGATGGGGTTTCTTCGGCAGAGGAACAATGATGGACTCTTTGAGGCATTGGGGACTCACCAACTGAGATAAAGAGAGGTTGAATATCTCTGTGAACACAGGTGCTCACTGGTCTGCGCAGGCTCTGAGGATTTGACTTGAGATGCCGTCTGGTTCAACTGCTTTCCTGGTGCTCACCAGGCTCTCCTCACGTAATGCTCAGAGATGATGAACGGGTTTTCGTTGCTCGCAGTGTCTTCCTGTATGCAGCCGTTAGTGCTGCTAGCATTAGCATCACTAGCGTCTTTAGCTGCAGCCTTGAAGTGAGCATAGATGGTGTTCAGCTCGTCCCTCTGCCATAGTCACATCTGCATTTGTCATTGGTGCTTTATTGTCTGTTATTGTTCTTAGTCCCTGCCACAGGGTGCTAGAGTCACTCTGTCCTAGTTTTCTCCTGTAGCATTGCTTCGCCTCTTTCATGCCTTCTGGACGGTATATGATGCAGCCTTGTACGGGTCCATGTCCCCCGACATAAGTCCCACGTTGTAGGCGGCGGTGCGAGAACTCGCACGGATGGTTTTATCCTCCCACGGCTTCATCTGGAGAACTAGTGCCAGAGGAACAATTTCCTTCTAAATGTCAGTAACACAAAGGAGTTGATAGTTGACTTCAGCACTAAGCAGGAAATGAACTACGAGACCCCCCCCCCCCCATCATCAGCGAGAGCCCAGTGGAGAGAGTAAACAGCTTCAAATACCTCAGTGTTTACATCACGCAGCACCTGTCATGGTCCTGTCACATCAACACCGTGTGGCCCGGCAGCGTCTCTACCACCTCAGGCGATTGAGAGACTTCAGACTGCCCTCCAAGGTGCTCAGGAACTTTTACTCTTGCACCATAGAGAGCATGCTGATGGGAAACATCTCAACCTGGTTAGGGAACAGCACCATGCAGGACAGACGAGCTCAACAGAGGGTGGTGTGATTAGCTGAGCGCATCATCCGCACCGAACTCCCTGACCTGCACTCGATCTACAGCAAGGCCAGGAAGATAGTGAAGGAGCTCAGCCACCCCAGCAATAGACTGTTCTCTCTGTTGATGCCAACACAGAGAGACTGTGAGGAGAAGCTTCTTCCTGCAGGCGATACAGTCTCTCAACCAGATCACTACTCAGGACTAAACTATTTCTGCATTTTTGCACATTGCACAATGCAGAGTTATGGACATTATACAGGACTAATCCTCCCTGCATTTTTGACAACTGCACAGTAATTGACACTCATGGACATTACTCATCTGTACACTCATGCACAATTGCACAAACACGTCCAGTGTTTGTGCAATTGTGCATGAGGGTACAGATGAGTAATCCATGGACATTGAACATTGCAAATTCATGCACTTTTGCACATTGCATATTATGGACATTTAGGGACTATGGACATCTACACACACATGCACATTTGCACACTTCCTGGACATTTCCACTGATTTCCATTTAAATTCATCATTAATTTTTTTTCTCATTGTATAGATAAGTTTTCATATATTTCTTATAAAAAATATATTTTTTAAATATATATTTTCTAACCTTTTTTAGGTCACGAGCGGTTGTTTAAGCATATCACTGCACATTGTATGACTGTTTATGTGACAAAATTTGAATTAGAATTTGAACTTTCTGTCAGGGGCAGGGTGACTGAACAGGAGTGAGCCCAATAGCAGACAAATGGTGATTAAATGCAAGAAAATGGTGTTTAAATATTTATTGGACACACTGAGGCTTGGGTAAACAGGTGCAGCATGTGCAGGGGAGAGAAGCAGTTACTGTATGTGCTTTGTGACTGAGAGAGTGGGGAACCCTTTAGTAATGAGAGAGGAGGGGGAGGTATGACGTGAGGGAATCTCCACAATCTCTGAAGCTGAACATGGGGAATCCTCTTGGGTTCTTGCGAGCGATTTCTCGCTGCCAATCCGCTTAGCATGCAGTGGTTTAAGGATGGAATGCAGTGGCTTGTTCTCTTCACTGGAAGAAAAATGGAGGTCAGCTCACAGCGCAAATGCTCTCCCTGAAGTCCACGAACATGGAGGTGCTTGAATGTGGAAGTGCTCATGTCTCAGGAAAAGCCGACTTGTGAAGAAGGAGAAGCGGCAGGCTAGAAGAATCATTCTTTTCCAGGCGAGGGTTGGTATCCAGGAATCCAGCAGCTAGAGTGAACGAATCCAAATCGTGAGAACAAATCCGAAGTCCTGAGAGCACGCGAGGTCATACACATTAATCAGTCCGATAACAACAGAAGTACCAGGGTGCATAGACAAGAGAGAAATCTGGGAAACAGGCAGGGTCGATAACAGGCTAGGTTAAACTTATAACTGCTTGGCAGAGAAAAGCGCAAGGCACACAAGTTAGATACTGCAGCACTGAATGGTTCTCTCTGCATGCTTAAAAAGACGAGACATGATTGAATGATCAAGTTCAGGTATGCGTGAGTGGCAGGTGAACTTGCAGGGAGAAAAACCTGGAGTGGAGTTTAGGATCTGGAGGTGCTGGTTTGATCTGGCTGGCTTCTGACAGTACCCCACCTTCTACGGAAGCCGGTGCATTAGATGTTGTTGGTGGAAATTCTTGACAAGGGATGGATCCAAAATGAATCTGGATCGAATCCAGCTTCTCTCCTCTGGGCCATAGCCCTCCTAATCTACTAGGTACTGGAGGTCCCTGCCTCGTCATCGAGCCTTCAAGAGTATGCGTACGGTGAATGCCTCACCACCATCGATAACTTGGGGAGGAGGAACTGGGCTGGATGGATTCAGTGGACAAGAGACCAGAGGTTTGATCTGAGAGAAATGAAAGGAAGTGTTTATCCGACACATAGTGGAGAGAAGACAATGTCTGACAGGGCAACTGTTGATAACTTTAACGATTGTGAACAGGCCAAGGAAATTGGGGGACAGTTTTCAAGAGATTGAAAAGGGGGATTGAGGGGGATATTACGAGCAGACAACATGACCCTTTGGCCCACTTAATACGGCAGTGCCCTAGAGGGGAACAGGGGAGGCTGGTGATCGATGAACGAAGGCTTGAGCAGAAGAGACTGAGACCTCCTACTCCTCCTGAGAGGGGAACAGGGGAGACTGGTACCGGGCGCATCCGGCTCAAGGAACGTAGCTCCTTTGAGGTCATACACCAGATGGCTGTCTCCAGATCCTGGTTGGCCCGCTCTGTCTGTCCATTAGTGTGTTGATGATACCCCGACCATAAACTGGGCGTAGCACTGATTCGTTTACAGAAGGCAGACCAGAATTGTGCGGCAAACTGGGGTCCATGGAGTCTTTAGCAGTTCCACTGTCTCTTTGGAGACAGGGGAATGAAGTGAGCTGCCTTGGAAAAACGATCGACTACTGTGAGGACGCAGGTGTGACCCTCGGAGTCAGGGAGCATGGTGACAAAATCAACAGCTATGTGGGACCAGGATCTGTGCGGGATTGAAAGAGGTTTTAGATGACCAGCAGGCAACTTTTTGCTGATTTTATTTCTTGCTTACACATCGTAGGCACTCAAAGTGGCAGGTGTCGTCCCTCACAATGGGCCACCAGAATCCTTGCTGGACAAGAGCTAGTGTGTGTGCAGCCCCTGGGTGGCAGGCCAAACTTGAACCATTCCCCCATTTCAGGACACAAGGGCATTTTGCCTCTAGGACAAAGAGTGGTGAACTCTGGTGGACCTTGTTCCTGGTTGAGCGCCATCCTGACTCGTGACTCAACATCCAGTAGTGCCGCCCCTATCAGGCATTGAGGGGGAAAATTGGTGGCTTTGGATGCTTGCTTCTGGATTGGGGAGAACTGACAAGAGAGCTTGTCCTGAAAGGAAGGATTAGGCTATTGGAGAATAGGGACTGAAGAAAATTCGTCTCTTTAGTTCCTGAAATGCTTTGGCTGCTTGTTTCCTCAAGGCAAATGGACTTTTTACTGAGGTCATGGAGGTGAGCGAGCTATAGTCATGGATAAATCGCCTGGAAAAATTGACAAAACCCAAGAGACGCTGGACGTCCTTAGGAGGTGGTGGGAAGAGGCCAGTCAGTAACAGCTCACAGCTTGGTGGGGTCCATCTGGATCTTTGAAGGAGCAACAATGAAACCCAAAAGGGAAACTGTGTTGCTATGAAATTCGCATTTCTCAGCTAAGAGCTAGTTCTTAGAGCCAGATAAACAAAGGCAAATACTTTGGTGAAGTCCCTAAGGACGTCGTTGACCAAAGCTTGGAACACAGCCGGGGCATTAGCATTAGCATCATGGCCTCCCTTTCGTGTTGGGAGAGTAAATAGAGATGTCCGCGGGGTGGAGCATCCAGAGGAGGTCGATAGCACGGTTGTAGGGTCTGTGTGGTGGAAGAGATGACACCTGGGACTTGCTGAAGACCATTCTGAGATCAGCATAATCATTAATAATTCCTCAGGGGAGATTGTTACTGGAGAGAGCTAAAGCACAGACTAGAGGCACGAGGCTAGGCAAAGGGGATGGCATTGTTGTGCCAGTCTATTTGTGGATTATGGCAGATGAGCCAGGGATGTCCAATGGCCAGCTGGGCTTGAGCCTTCGGCATGACTAGGAATGATATCTCATCCGGATGGTTCCCAAATGTCCTCAGGGTGACTGGTGTGGTTCACCGGATACAATGCCGGTCCCAGGGGAATGGTTGGCATGTGCAGTTCCTCAACCTTTGAAGCACTGGCTTGCCAGGCCACAGTTGTAAATAAGAAACCTGTTCTTAATCTGTCTTGCCTGGTTAAATAAAGATAAATAAAAATAAAAAAAATTGACGAGGGCATGAAGAACGCTGGAATAATTCTGCCCGTCATGCTCCTCTGGGATAAGTGAATGGTCCTTTGGGATGCCCCATCCAGTGTGCCTAGGTTCACTGGGGGGTCTTGCTTTTGTTGGGCACTGGAGACTAACTGGTCCTTGACAGACCCCGAAATCCCATTCAAGAAGGTGTCGTACAAGGCCTGGGTGTCCCTTTGAGTAGTAGCTGCCAAGGTTTGGAACTCGATGGCATAGTCATAAGCAGATCTAGAACCCTGATGAAACTCCAGCTGTTGTCTCACGGCCTCCTTACCTGCGTGAGAACAATCAAATGGTGATGATATAAGCCACCTTAGAGCGTTCAGTGGGGAAGGTTGAGAGCTGGAGCTCCAGTGACAGAGAGCACTGAGCCAGGAAGGAATGACATGTTCCGGGATCACTATTGTATGGTTGAGGATTGGGCAGACGAGGTTCATGCCGAGCTGGGTGTGTCAACGTAGAGGGGAGAGCAGAGCATACCTGTTGAAATTAAGTCGACAGCTGAGACAAAGCCTGGTAGATCTGCTGGAGACTTTGCTGTTGAGAATTAATCAAAGCTCCTTGCTGGGTGACAGTCTGACGAATTAAATTCAATTAAATTTTATTTGTAGATCGCTTTGAACAATTGTCATTGTCGCAAATCAGCTTTACACAATCAAAATAATTATTTAAGTCTGTAAGGAATGTGAGTGTGCATGAATCAAAATGAGCAAATTGTCCCTGGTGAGCAAGCTGCGGGCGACAGTGGCAAGGAAAAACTCCCTGAGATGGTAATAAGAAGAAACATTGAGAGGAACCAGACTAAACAGGGAACCAATCCTCATTTGGGTGAAACAGAAAGGAATTGATCTGCATTTATACTGTGTGTTAGGTGGCAGGCAGTTCAGCAATAACAGTTGATGTTAATTGATGTTAATATGGAGTCCAGGTAGTTATTGGAGACTCAGGTAGACATGTAGGAAATTCCAGTCTTGAACTATCGAGCAACTGCAGCCAAGTCAAGTCCTCAGAGACAACAACAGTCGAGGCCAGAACCGTCTTCATGGTAGAGTGAACCATCCCCAGACACCAGACTCATCCCAAAGAGACATAGGGGGCATCCATGTGATGAGATCTCCAACCAAAGGCGGGGCACCAGGTCAGACAGTTCCGGAGGGCAGAGGGAGTCTGGATCACTGGCAGCTCAGGAACGACATGTGTAGCTCAACAGAGAGAGAGAGAAGAGAGAGAGGTGAAGAGAGAGAGGGGGAGAGAGAACAGAAGAGGAGACATAACAGTTAGGTATGGACGCAGTCACATAATGTATAATGTTAATGTATATTTAGTATACTGAGACTGAGTCCCGAACATTATTTGGAAGACTATTCCATAATTTTGGGGCTTTGTAAGAAAAAGCTCTGCCCCCAGCTGTAGTTTTCATAATACGCGGGACTGACAAGCAGCCTGCATCCTTTGATTGAAGTAGGCGTGGCGGATCGTACGACACTAGCAGTTCACTCAGATACTGTGGTGCAAGACCATTTCTCTCTGCACCCTGTCATACGCTTTATCAAAATCTACAAAGACACAATGCAACTCTTTATTACCTTCTCTGCGCTTCTCCACCAGCATCTTCAAAGCAAATACTGCATCTTATGTACTCTTTCTAGGCATAAAACCATATGGCTGATCACAAATGCTCACCTCTGCCTTTAACAGAGTAGTGGAAGCTTTCTCATAGCTTCATTGTATGGTTCATTAGCTTTATGCCTCTGTAATTGCCACAGCTCTGCACATATCCCTTGTTCATAAAAATCGGCACCAATACACTTCTCCTCCATTCCTCACGAATCCACTCACTCTCCAAGATCTTGTTAAATAAACTAGACAGAAAATCTACTGCCACCTTTCCTAAGCACTTGCATACCTCCACAGGTATGTCATCAGGACCAAGAGCCTTTCCACTCTTCATCCTCTTCAACACCCTTCTCACCTCACTTTTACTAATATTTGCTACTTCCTGTTCCACAACAGTAACCTTTTCTACTCTTTGTTCTCTTTCGTTTTCCTCATTCATCAATTCCTCAAAGTACTCCTTCCATCTTCCCATCACCCTCCTGGCATCTGTCAGTACATTTCCATCTCGATCTTTAATCACTCTAACCTGCTGCGCATCCTTCCCATCTCTATCTCTCTGCCTTGTCAACCTGTGCAGATCCACCGCTCCCTCCTTACTGTCCAGCTTAGCATACAAGTCCTCATATGCTTTTTATTGGCCTTTGCCACCTCTACCTTCACCTTACGCTGCATCTCCCTGTACTCCTGTCTACTCTCTTCAGTCCTCTCAGTCTCCCACTTCTTCTTAGCTAGCCTCTTTCCCTTTATACACTCCTGGACTTCCTCATTCCACCTCCCAAGTCTCCTTGTCCACTTTTCCCTTACTTGATGATACACCAAGTAGTATGTAGTTGTTCAGTCAACTGAAAGCACCTCCTGACCACCCATACCCTGTCTCAACTCCTCCCTGAAGACTACACAACATTCTTCCTTTCTCAGTTTCCACCACTTTGTCCTCTGCTCTGCCTTCGTCCTCTTCACCTTCCTCATTCAACTCAACTCTCAACTCATATTTATTTGTATAGCACTTTAACAAACAAGAATGTCCCAAAGTGCTTCACATAAAAAATAATAATAATAACAGTAATCTAATAAAATAAAATAAATACAAGATAATAATAAAAATAAATAAAACAATTTATAAAATAATAAAAGAAGAACATAATTAAATTCACAATCACAACCATATCAAGCAATATATAAAATTAACATCTCATGTTGGTTTAAATGCCAGAGAAAACATGTGAGTTTTAAGACTAGCCTTAAACACCCTCAATGATGTGGCCTCACGAATGGTTAATGGTAGGTCATTCCATAATTTAGGAGCTGCCACAGAAAATGCCCGATCACCCCTGAGCTTGCATTTGGTCTTGGGTACCATCAGCAAATGTTTATCTGATGATCTGAGAGACCGGGGTGGG